>CM064422.1:63104101-63704101 GCA_032690845.1 Eleusine coracana subsp. coracana | reverse complement strand
AATTTTACATTAAAGAAACCACTGGCCAATGTTCAATTTTGAAGACTCGACTCAACCATGCCTTATTTTTTCTGTGAATGGGAAGTATAATACAGTAGCTGTCTTATGCTTATTTAATATGGGTTACATAACCGCTCCTTTCACTTAATTGTTAATTTATGTTGTCATAAAACAATATTGTGGCTGCCTTTGAAATGTAACTTCCTGGTGAAAGAAAAACCCAGAGCTGCTGTCGCACTATATTCATGGTTTTCCAAGCCAATTAAAAATGAAATCATTAGCAATCTCTGTTATGCTCAGTTGACAATTATTGTGTATGGTTAGAAAGTTAACATTCCTGTATGGTTGATGCAGAGAACCTCTTGTGACTAATATCATGTGGAGAAACTTATTCATTCAGGTATTAAGGTCTTGTAAGATGGTGACTGTTAACTTTATTTGAATTGACATAGTTTACTGAGATTACTTTGTCGGATACTGAGGTATTTCATAACCACAGGCTGTCTTTCAAGTTGCTGTTCTTCTGACCCTCAACTCTAGGGGGCCAGATCTCTTGCACTTGACCCAAGACACCCTGGATCACTCCAGTAAAGTGAAAAATACAGTTATATTCAATACATTTATCTTGTGCCAGGTAACTTGTTTTTGATAAGTGGCTTCACTTGTACTTAATTTGGATTCACATCTCTAGTCTTTATGGTGCACTGTTAATGTTATTTATTTTGAACCAAGGAATGTTGTTGTGTTGGTAACACCAAAATGTTTTAGTTGTATCATTTTTTTTTTGAGAAAAGGGTATAAACATTTTTAGTACTTTTCTCCAACATAATCTAACAGATCTTGTCTACGTGATGGATTAATATCGTGGTCTTCAAAAACCTATGTATGATTGGGGTCTATTCAAATCTTCATGATTGTGATTTGAGGTGGAATAGAAGACTTTGTCAAATTTGATTGTAATTTTCTTTGTTATTTTTATCTTTTCCAAATTAGATCATTTTTTTAAAATATCCTACAAATGTTTTTGGGAGAGAAAAAAAATCTAAGTATGAACAAAACACTAGACGTCACACAACTATCACAAAGAAAAGAATCTCAGTACGCATGACGGTTGACATTCTAAGTTTACCATGAAAAACTTAAATGCCATTATTTTTATCATAATTTGGGTCAACAAATCATTCATGTCTTCTTCTTCCTTACCCTCTTTTTCTTCTCTTACTTTGGTTAAACCACAACTAAGGAAAGTATTTCTAGTGGCCTGATAAAACAAATTGTAGTTATATGTGAATTTGATCTAACAAAAATCTTAGTTATATGTGAAAAATTTTGCTAGAACAAAGCAAATTCTGTAAAAATATTTCCTCTTAGTTTCTAGTTAAAATCATTATGTTTTCATACATAAAACAAAAAATTGAAAAACAAATAGCACAATGATTATAGTTTACTGCTAATACAAAGTTGTTAGGGCATATGCCCCCTACTACCATTAATCTCACTCGACCAATGTACGCGATAACAACAAGAGCAAGGATTTGGGGATCATTATTGTCTTCCCAACTCCTAAGAGAAAAGCATATTATGTGTTGCGTCTTTCAAAAGCTATCTACATATGTTGTTGGTGGAAAAAAATGAAATTATGAATGGATACACTTTTGTTGTGTTCTTTCATTTTTCAAACATAAATGAAATTTGTGTTTTTAATAGAGAGATTCTGTTTATTTGTCCATACTAGATTTTTTTGCTAATAATATGCTCCCTTGTTGATATGATGTGCAGACTCCTATTGGCCAGCCAAATACATAAGTTATACTTTTTATTTGTTGTGACATGCATCACAAATTATGTAATTAGCTTTACATACAAGTTTGTGATGATACATGCACTGCCTTTAATAAAAGAGTATACATGTCGATGAACACTAGACTATAAATAGATCTTGTTGTTCGATGCAGTCAACCATTCAAAATTGTAATATAGTGTCGATTGTTTCTATCAAAGTAATATTATTTTTGCAGTGAATATTGTCGAAGTAATGCATACAGTCGTTGTTTCTGTCAAATTGTTTCCTAACGTGCAAAGAGAGAGGAGACCATGTCTATAGTGCCGATTTCGTGCAAAGTGCATAATAAAAAATGCCGAATTAGTGTGAAAGGCAATATGATAAATACAAACTTTTCTACTATCAGATGACTTTACTACCCTTTTTACCAAACAAAGTTAAATTAAAAATATGTATAGAGGTTTAAAAAAACAAGCCAAATACCAAGTTACTTTTTTTTCACATACAATATGCTCTATCTGTATCATTTTTTTTGGAAATAGTAGATATATGTAAATTTTGTTTAACAAAAATACATTCGTTATATGTGATAATATCCGCTAGAAAAAAATAAATTGCATAAAATTTTCCTCTTAGTTTTCTCATTTAGGAACATAGTGTTTTCAAACCTAAAACAAAAAATTAAAAATAAATAGCTCAAGGATTCGTTTCCACTGGTATTAAAAATTTATTAGGGCATGTGCCCCCTACTACCATTAATTGTACCAGACCAATGTACTAGATAACAATAAGAGCAGGAATTTAGAGATCATTATTGATGTTCCTAAATCCTCAAGGAAAAGCAAAATATCAATATATAATAATATTGCATGATTTCATGTATTTGCTGGTGGACATTCTAAATGTATAAAATTTGGTGAAAGATATCATTTTTTTTTCTTAACTTTGCTAGTAGACATTGTAACTTTGTGAATATTTGTTATGACATATGTAACAGCCCGAGTTTTTGTAATGTAAATGTTGTGTCAAAATTTCAAGAGTTTGAAATCTTAGATTCAGAAATTTCTCTAATCTTGGAAACCGTGCTGTTAACAAGCATCAATTTACTCTCCCTATAATCATTTTGGATCAATTTTGGTGGAAGAGCATTGTTTGAACTCACACTACCATAGAATAGGTAATTAGTTACTGGGGTTTTAAAGTCATTAGTGACGGTAATCAGCCCCGTCTCCTGTAAGGCGTCACTAAAGGTCTATCTTTAGTGACGGATTTTCTCCGTCTCTAAAACTAAGCACTATTAGTGATGGGTAGTAGAACTGCATCACTAATATGATATAGCGACGGCTATTGAGTGGCTCCAGAGACGTTATCCTGAACCCCGTCAATATTGAATATTATCAGTGACGAGTTATTTTAGAAAACCGTCACTGTTGGCTACAATCAGCGACGGGTATTTTCATGTATGTCTATTTCAGGACCAACACTAGTGACGCAATTTTTACATACCCGTCTCTGATGATGTGTATAAAAACAAAAAACAAACAGCTCAGAATGGCTCTTGGTAGTATGATTCTATTCTTTTACAATTTCTACATCCAGATGCTTCATACAAAAACAAAAGCACAGATTATACAATCCTCGGTTCTTTAATTCATAGCATTGCATCCATCCACACAAAAAAAGAGAAATAACTACTGGGAGCTTCAAAACATATTGTTATGGTCCATATATCAAATCCTGCATAATGGAGAATATTCGCATCACCAACTTTGATTGAGGAAATCTAACAATTAAGAACGGAAAATAACTATCATCGGATATTGTAGAAATTGCACCTGCTACTTCTAGTATGAAAAATAACTATCATCAGATATTGTAATAAAAAAACACAAGGTTCATGTACCTTTTTTTAAGTTCTCACACTATGGAAACAGTAAAGCAGCACTTTGAAAGGTCAACAACATTGACAAGGCAAGATCCTAGTCTGCAATGAAAAAAATAAAATACATAGATAAGTTGGCATCAGATGCTGTGATATACTATGATATGTATAAAAGAAAAGGAATTCTATCTTAACAACTATAGAGCATATCAATGGGTAGTGATTCACTCTATTTACTAACTGCAGGGCATATCCATAAAATCAAAGCACTTTATTACTGACTACAAATCTTATTCACAAGCACTGATGCAAAAACAAACACCAGGGTATAGAATTATAATAATATTGTACTACAGAAATGCAGATAACAAATTATAGAAAATAATTCCAGAAACAAAGTCTGTCACCATATTGGATTACCAAAACTGTTGTACTAGTTATCAAACATACATGGAACATGGAGGAGCAAGTTCTTCTGAGTTCTAATAGTTTTCCATCTAATCAGCACCTATACCACTAAGGCAGGCACTAATGCTGACCATTAGTTATATTTATATTAGAAGCAGTCAATAAAATTAGTAGGACCAGAATGTTATGACATGGGACATTGTGATTGAAGACAGACTGCAAATGCTAAAAGCAAACAATACTAGGCAGAATGACCATTATTGACTACATACGAACTAATTAGTCTAGTACACTACTAAAATAAATTAGACCTCAGAAGTCAGAAATTCATTATAGAAGCTATAGCTAGTAGATAAAATTCACACCAACCATCAGGTCAAACCATCAAAGCATGTAGTTTGACTCATATTTTGAATTTTTCTAGTCAGTAGTTTGTAAGTTCAAAGAAACATGCTTGCACTGGTTCAGTAAAAAAAGCTGCAAAAAGCAACCATTTTGATTCTGAAATTCTTGCTTCTAGCATAGCAAAGGTCATCAATTAGAAAGCAAGATTTGTCAATTACATACTTCTATAGTTAGATTTCTTACCAGAAAAGTAAATCTGAACACTAACACATACACCAGTAATGTAACCACCTTCATATTGATACAAATCGGTAAGTCAAGATAGAAGCTGTGAAAATAACTGCAAGTGTGTAACTCATTAAACTGTGCAGTATTGTCTACTGACCAAGTATTTGGTCACGGCTAGCATAAATCATGTGCTAACTGAGGCAATATTAATGAAAATATTAATAGCTAGATCTAGCAAGCACTAGCAAGGTCACTAATCATTTCGAATAAACAATAATCATTTGAATATGTGTAGCTAAACCAAAGAAAACATTGACCACCAACACGAGCAAAGTTTTACTCAGACATAATCATATATAAGTAATGGTTAAACCTGAGCTAGTAATCATAGAAACATTGACCTCAGCAGCTATATTTTCTTGTCACAAATCAGACATACAAATTTTAAACTATGAATAGTACTGCATATACAACATAAAAATTATTAACAACCACATAATTAAGAGTTCTAATGAATCATTAACTACACAAGAGCCTTTGCATAATTGATGTTCTAATTCAGCGCACAAACAACACATGAATTGTTGCCAGCAACTATATATGTCAAAAGCTGTGTCATCCTCTCCATCTACAGCCAGTCAGTCGCACGTAATAATCAAGCACAATCACAGCTTGCTCTGATTAAACAACCCTTCGTACATGCACCTAGACTCAAATGGAAATGAAATGAAACCAAACAAAGAACATTTAACGTAATTCATTGCTCCTATCCCACTATACTACCTCGTCAGTTACTAGCAGCTGAGTGGAGGATCACGCTGGTCCCCATGGCTGTGGAAAACGCATCTAGTTGTTTTAGCAGAAGCAAGAAGCAAAAAAAAGTTGGGGAAAGCAAGAGGAAATTGAGGAATTCAATAACAGCTAGACATCAGGGCATAGTTGGGAATAGAGGGGAATACCAGATCTCAGAGGGATGGGAACGGGAATGGAGTAATTGTACCTCGCCGAACATGAAGATGAACAGAAGTGCTTTTCCTGATGGTCTGCGTGATGGCGACCTCCACCAGCTAGTCCTTGCAGGTGATGACCTCCTGTGTGCGTGGCGTTGCTCCTGATCTCCTAAGTACAGGAAACACATGGTCAAGGCGACAGATCTAGGAAGAGGAGGAGGGGAATAGACCCGAGCTTCCGCTGCTAGTCCTTGTTTCAGGACCGCGGAAGAGGAAGAGGGGAAGTGGAACAGACCCAAGCTTTGGTGCATATCTGCGGTCGAGGAGGGTGGTGGCGTCCTTGTCTCTTGGCTTGATGTTGTGGATGGCGGCGGGAAGAGATACGCGGGTAGGCGAGGGCGGACGGAGAGGCGCCGCGCCGATCACAAGTCAGCCCAATCAGCCAACCCTCACTCACCCACGACTACCACAGCTGTCGCCGCCACCCACTCTTCTTCCTCCTCCTCTAAGCTCCATCAGAAGCCGACGCAGTGGCGAAGAAGCTCGATACAGAGGGAGGTTGGGCTCACGACGATGTTTGCCTCATCCTGGATCTACGACTAGAGAGAAGGAGGAAGAGGCAGGCGAAAGGCGGAGCACTTATGGCGTTACCTGCACTTCCCCCTCCCGCGGTCAACGAGCCCCTCTGCCTCGAGCTCATGGCTTCACGCAAATTGGATCTGAGACGAGCGCGACCGCGTGATGGAGGCAAGGTCCACGGCGTTCGACGATGGTAGGCGCGCGGCGCGGCGCGGCGACCAGAAGGGGCTGGAGGCGGGCGCGCGACGCAGCGGCGCTTGGTGGCGGCACGGCGGCAACTGAGTCCACTCGGTCGATGGGGGAGAGACGAAGAGATAAGGCTGGCTGGGGTGTTCGGTGGGGAAGAAAATAATGGCTGTCGGACCCACTCAAACCTAAGAATGCTTATAATATGGGAAAATTTTGAAACCTAGATATGCTTACAATCTGAGACGGAGAAAGTAGTTACTTAGATTAAATAAATTTTTAAAAGATACTCAATCATAATTTTTTTTTTGACACACTCAATCATAATTGGTACGGTGGCTGGGTGGTTAGGTTTTTCTTTGTGTTGACTCGTGCTGGATACCTGTCCCGAACCTTTTATTACAGTAAGTTTTTTTTATACCAACCAATTTTTACTCAGGATGGCAATATAAAAAAAATCAAGACAGCAAAAAAAAAAAATTGAATGTCTATTAAACTATAAAAAAATTCTGTCACTAAAATATCATCAAAAAAAGAAAAAAAATGAACGTCTATTAAAATAAAAAAATCTGTCACTAAAATATCGTCAATTAGTGACACGGTTTTAAAGGTTTTAAACGCACATCGCTATAAATTTTTAGCGACGCGGTTTCAAACACCCATCTGTGACGTATTTCTACATACCGTCACTAAAAACATGTAACAAAAACGAGTTATTCAATAACGTCACTAATAACAAAACTCCGTCACTATTGTTAAGGCCACCAGTGACGGATTTCTTTCTAATGTCACTAAATATAAGGTAACAGTGACGGTTATATAGAAAACGTCGCTAATAGCGAAACTGCCGTCACTAAAATTAAATCAATTAGTTATGGTGTTTTTTAAAATCCGTCTCTGACTTTTGCCCAGTATTTTAAGTGACGGGTATTTTTTTTCTACGTCACTATTAGTGCCTCGAGAAATTCTAGTGACACGCTTTTGTACATCCGTCAGTAATAATCCTATTAGTGACGGTTTTCCATTTGGCGTCACTAATATTGTGTCTGTTTTGTGTATTTTTGTGGTAGTGTCAAACTGTGTTCAAATTCTATCTGAAATAGAGCACAAACCAATTCAAATAAATCTGGAATGAATTTCGCTTTGTCTTCGTAGTTTGGGCCGCTTTCTTCTTCCCCTCTTCACGTGAGCCTGTTTTTCCTTCCTCTCTCTATGGACCGAAGCCCAAAGCAAAATCAGCCCATTTGGCCCAAACCGTCACCCACACCTTTTTGTCGTCTTCCTGCGCCCGATCACAACCGAGCACGGTCAGGGCACGGACGTTGATGTTTGATCATATTTTGCCTTGCCGTATTGTACAATGAAGATCATCAGATAATTACCATAATTATGCTTGCTTTCATAAGTAAAGGATTCATAAGCCCACGTATTATTAATCAGCAATGGTGGTGCTTTAGAACAAAGTATTTGAAATAGTCACATGGCTAAAACGATCAGGTGGCCTTATACAGGAATATTCGTATGCATACTAAATATTAAGCAAAGAGTCAACTAGCAATTAAACCCATCAGCAGTGATTATTTGCCTAATCATCATGAGAATACGTGAATGATACGGGTGTGGCCCAACAGCCTTTCGGCCTTTATCAACAAGCACAACAGCCCACGGCAGCATATAATAATACATATAAATACATGTATACGGCAGCACGTCCGCCGGTGTATTTATATTCTAGAAGCTTGCAATGGAAGACCGAAGCTCCATGGGTGGCCACACAACAACATGCCGATCGCCGTTCTGCTTCTCCAGCGATCAATGACGACCGATGGCAGCAAACAGAACCGAGCAGCATATGTGCGTGCATCAACTAGCGTCACTGACAAGGTTTGAGTTTGTATTCGCTGTCGAGGTATCGACTAATAATCAGACCGAATATAAAGTTGTGCTTAAGGGATTACGGATATTGAAAGAAGTTGGAGTCAATTATGTTGAAGTCGTGGAAGATTCATTACTGGTACTTGGGCAATTAGCAGGAGAGTTTAAATGCAAGGATGATATGCTAAGAATATTATATACCAAGTGTCAAGATATGCTATACCATTTCATGGCACTACGATTCAAACATATCCCAAGAGAGCAAAATATAGAAGCAAATGATCTGGTACAAAAGGCATCGGGTTATCAACTAAACGATAGTGAGATTATTATTGATATAGCTGATGTCGATGAAGAAGATTGGAGATCCAAGATTATTCAGAATCTTAGGGGCCCGACTCAACGAGTGCCTTCGAAGATTCGATAAATGGCTTTCATGTATGTTTTATTAGAAGAAAAACTTTATTATTGAATGATTGGTGGTGTATTATTAAGATGTCTGAATCAAAAAGAAGCCAAGGTGGTGATGTGTGAAGTTCACGAGGGCATATGTGGTACACATAAATCGGCTCATAAGATGAGATGATTGTTGAATCGAAAAAGAGAATTGTTATGAAACACAAGCAGCGTGCAAGGACAAGTGCATCGTGTGTAACCCCAACTGTCAACCACTGCCACCGCCTCATCAATCACCAACGATTGAAGATTTATCTGCACATTCAAATACTTCATTGACAGGATAAGAGGGCATACGGCGATCCTACAACTATCAACAGTAGTCTCAAGGCCAAATAATACATAATGATGCTAGGATACAGGATTAATGAGTCGCTAAATCTTTATCCTTCCCTTCAGATTTGTGTTCTTTCGCCGGTATCCTTGCATTGACAAAGAAGATAATCCGAATACACAAGACTGGTGACATTCTGAGTTTCTTTAGATGGCGCTATTATTTTTTAACCACAATTTGGGCTGCTCATGTTGTCTTCTTCCTCACCTCCCTTTTCTTGTCTAGTTTTGGTTCAACTTGAACCATTTACGAAAAGCATTTTTAGTGGCAGGCCAAATGCACCTGTAGCTATACGTTGAACTGATCTAACACAAATGTCAGTCATATATGTCGTGGACAGGGACCACGGGTTCTACGCCCACAAATTTTGGTGTCCGCAGTTTGTGTCCGTTTGGAATTGTTGATTGAGTCAAAACTAAATCACGGTGGAGTCCGATCAGGCTTCGTCGATCGTTTAGATATGGTGCAGTCGTCTACTCACAAGACAACGCGAAGGTAAAGGTCAAATACCACGCATACATAGGTGTGATTATGATGAACTCAAGCATCTGTTTTTGTTTTGTGACTAATTAATTTAATTCTTGGTCCCAGATTTTCTCTGCTGCCTACCGATTGGATAACCTTGGACATGTGCTTTTCATTCCAATCTAATGCTTGCTATAGATGACGGTCGTCTTGGTGTTGCTAAATGTCTTTCGTCTACGGTAGCAGCCAATGTTTTGGTAATTATTTGGCCTTCCATTCTCTTTTTAGTCAGAGAAGATGCATTTTGTTATATGATTATCTTGATTTTCACATTAAGAAATATTTTTCCCTTGGTTCTTGGATTATTGATACCCTTTCCCCAGTTCTTGCACATTAAGAGTTTTATTTTTGGGTCAACAAATATTAGATGCAATATCTATCGGCAGTTGCTGTAGTGACACATGCATCAAGTATTCAAGTGTCTTTCGGTCGATTCTGTTATGACATATGGAGCTCTTAAACATTGATTCAGTTATCATATCGTATTTCAGCTGAATCAAAAACCTGGAGTTGAGGTTCGCATGTGCAGGATTAGAGTTAAGTTAATAAGCAAGCCTACTCTAGCTAAGCATGGTGGGTACTATGATTACAACTCAAATTTGTACTACAAATTTATCTGCCTTGTTAAAGTTGATTGTTCGTATGGAATAAAAAGATATGGGTTTTCTTTAACCATCTGATTGAAAAAAATATATCTCATGAACCCTCTTCAAATGTCTGATTAAGCTCTTCCTAACAATAAAAGGGAAAATCTCTGTCATTTTGTTGTGTTTCAGTCAGTGACATGATTGTCATTTAATGACAATACAAAGAACATGCAAGAAGGATACACGACAAATAGTATTTAGAACTGAACGGTGTTTCATTTTCGTCCAGAAACTATAGGACTCAGAGTATTTAGATCTGAACGGTGTGACATAGACTGCTTCTCAGCTTTCCGATTCACCTAAATAAGCCTCATGTTTTCTCAAGCTCATAGTTCTACATGGTATGTACTGGACATGCTACTTGAGATCATGTGCTAAAATAAAAGACATTATGTATCCAGTAGCATATTCATTTTGGTTGAGGACGGCTGTAGGAGGACGCGAGAGTTTTGATTAACCGAGCTCCCTCGTAATAGCGATGATTGCTTAAAGACATACTAACAAGATCATATTATCATTACATGATCATGCGAGTGATGCTTAGAGTACTAAAACTTCCTATCTACATATGCATGGTAACTATGCTAAATAAATTTAAAAAAACGAGCTTTAAATTCAAATGCCTTTTGGATATACATATCTTTCTGCCATATCACAGTGTTCGGAAACCTATGTACTTGTCATTCGTTTTTAGTTCCATCTTATTTACAACAATGTAGCTTGCATTTGCTAATTCTGCCCTGCAATTTCTACATGCTTCATCTGAATGTGAATTTGGTAAACCAATTTTCATCATTCTCCTTTTCTTGTTGTGCAGGCAGGTAACATGTTGGGACTAATCAAGGCCCCCTGTCCAACCAGCCTGGCAATATGAGATTATTGGACAGTGAAGCAGACGCTTTCATACATAACAATGGATATTATCTTCTAACAGGATGCAATACTTTGTAAACTTTTCTTTTGCCTTCATACGTTATTAGGCCACGTACCTGTTTTTCATGCTGGTGACTTCACCTTCATTCAAGTGTAGTTACCAACCAGTTCTGCAGTCCGGTCAGGTAATTCAGGAAGAGAAATCAAATTATTAGGTACATCCAAAACTTTTGTTTTACCAGTTTTTAAGTTTCTCTAATACTTCTTTTTATTATCTTGCTGTAATATTTTAGATTATCTTTTGTCTAATAAAATTGTCTGTCATAATCTATCAAATATATTAGGGTGTATATTTTGTTGTATTTTTTCATATCCGTAGTAACGCACGAGTATTTTACTAGTAGTAGTATAAAACACGTGATCCGCTCAATATCATCGATCTTATTACTGTGGCGATTTGATAATCTGCTGGAGCCGTACAACGGAGGGCTGAAGCTGAAGGTGACTCGACTCGAATAATGTTCAGCATCCGCTTCTGCGCGTCCCGTGTCAACTTGACAATAAGTAACAATTCCGCAAATCCCCCCCCCCCCCCCCCCCCCCCCCCCTCCCCCAGTTCAGAACTACCGCCATCTCCCAAAAACAAAAGCCGATGCCGGCGCATCACAGATTCGATTCACCATGTCCCTGTCCCTGTGGTGATCGTGATCCGTGAGACTCCGTCCACTGTCCACACGTCCGGATGCGGTTGTGAATCCGTGAGATGACCCCGGCCCGTCTGCAAGATACTCCAATTCTTACTGTACATCCACCGAAGAGCGGTGTCGCTTAATGATGCCTTGCCAGCTCAAATAAGCCTTCGATGAGATTTTGTTCAAAACGATGGACAGTCACTACCGGAAAGCAGTAATTTGCCGTGTATCAAAATTATTGTCTGAGCGTTTTCACAAACACAATCCGAAATCCACGGCATATAATAAACACAAGGCAGATAGTGCTTTTATCGTGTGGCCAGAAAGTAGCACACGACAAACACCATATTTGTCGTGTGTCCTGGACCAGGCCTCACGGCAAAAGGCTAGCCGTTACGCCTTGGCCAATGACCGTTAGTAGGTCCATAGTTTGTCGTGTGCCTTTTGTAGGCACACGGTAAAGAGCACCGTTTGCCGTGTGTCCTACCTGAGGCATACGATAAAGGTCGTCGTTTACCATGAGCTTGGATAAGCCACACGACAAATAGAAAAAAAACTTTGAATATCACCTTCACAACTTTTTCTCTACTCCATATACAATGTTTGGTATTCTATGTTCTAATTTGGTGTATTTTTCATTCTGTTAAATATATTTAACCAACTTATTTCATTTAAAACATTTTTGTCAAATAAGTGAAATTTGAATCGTAGGTGCATGAAATAATAGGATAAAATGAGTGAAAAAAATGATATTCATGATATTGAGACTACTGTAAGGCCTTATCCAGTAGTTAGAATAAAATTTTACAAAACATATTAATGAAACATTATCATGACCATATGAAAACATAATATTTAAATTCTATAAAATTTAAAGGAAGTATGAAATTCATGAAATTTGTCGGAATATCATTTTATCATATGCCAAGTATGAGCAAAATAGTTGAGCTTGTTTTGCGCATTTTGTCACGTACGATATTTACAACCTTAAAGTTTTCCGATGATGTTCGATATATAATACAAAAAATGAGGTTCAGTTCATAGATGTATTGACGTCCAAATTAGAATTTCAATTCAAAATTTTAGTATATACATAAGAGACAATACAAAATCTTCAACTTTTTTTAGTTATTTTTTGGATTAGTTTGATAATTTTAATGTAATAACATGCTATTTTATCATTGTAATTTATATAAATAAAATTTCACCTATAAGAACAATAAATAATAGATTTCTGTGTGCTCCAAATTCATATTCATTTTATTGATGCTTCATAATGATTTTTTTTAAAAAAGTTGAACAATTTATGCATGAAACAATTATTTGTGAGCCTACTTTGCCGTGTGTCGTGACGTTGTCGTGTGCGGCATACAGGAGACACAAAGGCAAGGCGTCTCAGGCCGCCTACGACCCGAATGACCCACCGTCTTCATACAACAACTCCTCCTTCTACTCCCGTATCAGTGCCTACACGGAGGTGGGAAAGCAAGTTTATGGGCTAGAGTAGGATCCGGCCGCCCACCCTCTTGATGGCGAGGTGATCATGAGGACGGGAGGAGACAAGAAGCATGGCCGGTTGATCATAGGCGATGGTACTATTGACACGGCCAGTACTCCCACTCTCTCACAGATTCGGGCGAAGGACCCGAGCACTGCCCCGGCTTTGCGCCCATGGCTAAACATGGCACAGATGCAAGTACAACAACTTGAGGTTCGTTCTGCTTTATTCATCAATCATTCAATAACTAATCACATATTCGATTTGCACTGTAACTATGGGATGAAAAATTGTAGGCCCAACTCACCGAAGAGAGAAGGTTAAGGCATGAGTCAGAGGCAAGGCAACAGACAGATATGGCCAACCTGCTTGCTTACCTTCAAACCGTCCACGCTCAGATGGGAGGATCCCTACCACCGCCTCCATCTTTGTCCCGTCCGGCTCCAGCAACTCCTCAGGTGAGCTACTTCAGAGTTTTGTTGTTTCGTTTCAAGTATTGGAGATTTGGAAAACCTAGAAACCTAAAATCACTTAGAGACTTAGTTCAACAAATGAATGTTTATATTTAAACTTGCTATCACTTAGAAACTTACAAGTTCTCCCTTCCGATCTTTTATACTTTTGGCAGAATCAGTCGGCGGCATCAAATACACCTGACTTATCAGCGGGGATGTCACCGATGTCCCGTCGTAGCAGTTGTTCCCACCGGCTTTATGCTAAACTTTTTATGTTTATTGAACATGTGATGTTTGTTGAATTTATGTTGTTGAACATGTGATATTTATGAACATATGGATGATATGTGTGGCATATTGATAATACATGTGATATGTTGATGGTCTATGTGATGCTTGTTGGATATATGTGATAATGTGTCATTATTGTGATATTTAAGTGAGGAAAAACATTACCGTGTGCCACAGCTCCGGCACACGGCAAAGGTGCCATACCTACGCAGCTGGGAACCCACTTTGTCGTGTGCAAAGCCGTGGCACACGGCAAAGTGACCAAGGTTTGTCGTGTGCCATGTCAGTGGCACACGGCAAAGCGAACATCATTTGCCGTGCGCCATTGTTATGCACACGGCAAAGAGAGCGGGTAGGGTTTTAAGTTTGTCGTGCGCTATGGTTAGACACATGGCGAATCGTGGGTAACGGCGACGGCGGCCGTCAACGCAGAACTTTGCCGTGTGTTGCTGTTTGGCACACGGTGAAAATTGTTTACCGTGTGCTGCTCCGTTGGCACACGGCGAACTTGTCTTTGCCGTCGTTGTTTTGCCGTGGGCTACACACGACGAAAGTGTTCGCCATGTGCATTATGACCTTCACCGTGTGCCGTAGACACACTGCTAACTTTAGGATTCCGGTAGTGAGTGCTTATTAACACATATAAGTTTGTTATCTCGCCGGCCTTATGACACTGTCATGGTTAATTTAATTAGCCTGGGTGTTAAGGAATGTGATGATTGCCAACTTAATTATTAGTGATGAAGGCTAAAGATGCATTGAAAAAAAAAGTGTTTCAGATACAAAATATGCGTGTAGTTGGAGCTATCTTCTTTTGTGCTTGTTTTCTTCAGCGATACTTAATCTTAACAGTAAGGAGGGATTAGCCTGAACTTCGTGCCAGATGATCCATTTTAGACCTGTTAATGAGTCTAACATCTGTGTGCTGCCTATAGTAGTAAAAGACTTAAACGACGTCTGCAACAAAGTTTCAAACGTGTTAGCTGGCTAGACACGCTGGCCGGTGGGTACTATATATATGCTTGACTTGATGTGCCACGCTGTGGTCGTCATATTGGCGGTTCAAGTGCCACATGTGCAGTCGAGATCAGAAGAAAATGGGATGAAAACAGACCGTGCTTCACAAGAAGATCGAATAAGGTTGTTCAGAATGTCAAAAATTGTCAATATCTGAGGTGATCAATGTGTCCCGGTAGAAGTTTATTGTTAGAAATTGTAACTCTCTTCATAGACAAGGTACATCTTTTTTACTGACGACAGTTACGTATTCCCTTCGTTCCCTCTTTTTTATGCCGTCGGTTACCTGATCAAACTTGAGGCGTACACGTATTTTGTCTTCTCAAGTTCAGTGTGCAATTAATAAAACTACTGTAATAACCTTTTTTTTAAGGACACCTACTGTAGTAACCTTCACAAGAAGGACACGACTCCTCTTTGTTGCTTGTTAGGCCGTAACCATTGGGCCATGCATGGAGGCAAACAGGGACCGTCCATACATGAACGCTTCGAATTAGTAAAACTGGTAATAAGTAGCAAAGTAGACATGTGGACGTACCGCATTATTGCTTGGTCACCAGAGACGTGTACGTGTAGCATTTCTTTTCTTTTTGTAAAAAAAAAAAAGATCTTTGTAGCGCTTGTTGTCTACTTGTGGTCCCGCCGCGCCGTCGCGCAGAGACGCGTGGTTGGTGGAGCTGCAAGGGCAGAATACGGCACTGAGCGAGCAAGTTGCTGGGCTCAACCGGGAGCTTGGAGCTGCCAGGGCGGAGAACCAGCGCCTCCTCCGCCGCCAGCAGCGGCACCGAGCTCGAAGTGGCGTTCGGTACTCTGAACAATTATTTCCAGCAGATGGTGCAGCCGCCGCGAGCCGGCCGAGGGCGTTCCGAGAGCTGGAGCTCCGTCGTTCGTCGGTTGGATAAATTAGCATTTTTAGTTTTATATTAATTCAGATATAAATCATAAGTATGATTAATAGATTGTATAATAAACTATATAAGTCTATGTAAAATCTAGATAGGTCTATAAAGTCAGATAAAAACACAACATCTACCATACTAGCAATATCCATCATAGACAAGCAGATTATGAAAGCTAGTATGGAAGACATAGTTTGAGATGAGAGTACGTAAGTTTCCTTCTGGGCTGGGTAGAGAAGGCGACGATGACGTGCAGCACCGTCATGTTGTTGGCGACGGTGGCTGAGACCGACTTGACGACGAGGAAAACGAGCCGTGGCGACGAACTTGATGAAGACAAGGAAGCGATCGAGCAGTCGCGCAGAGCGCTTCCCAAAAACCTTATTCGCCCTCTCCCGGTGCAGGATCGCAGAGGACGACGGTTCCGGAGACCTGCTCTCCCGTTCGCCGGTACACGCCGACAATCGGGATAGAGAAGACTTGGCGGCGCAACAGTAGCGAGAGGTAAAACCCTAGATAATTGCGTGATATAATTTACAGTGGTACCCGTACGTATTTATAGGGAGGAACCGCTAGGGTTGGTCGTCCCGCAACCGAGTCGGTTACCATATTAATACGTCGGTTTTCATAATTAAATATATGGAATACGCAGCAAAAAGAAAGTGCAAAAGGATGCCGCGCTCCCGCAAGGCAAGGGACCGAATTTCGGCGTACCATTCACGTAGGTGATGCGCGGCCGCGCCCATCGCCCCCGCCCCGCCCGACGAGGCGAGGCGAGCGAGCGCGCGCGTGTGTTCTTCCTTCCTCCCATGCACACACTTGCAAGAGATGCTAGAGCAACCAACCTTATAAGTTGGACTCCCTCCACCTCCACTAACAATATGAGACTAAACCTTTGTACTCCCACTACTCATGAATGGACCTTTAAGATTTTCTAGCAATTATTATGAATATTAATAGGTCAACCTCATATAATTCTAACATGGCCCTGCTCTTCTATCTTCGCATGTTCTTAATCCTCGTGTATCTCTTACTTGATCCTCGTTGCCCTGCTCTTCTATCTTTGCATGTTCTTAATCCTCGTTTAGTCGTGTGTAATAATCGTTTTAATTAAGAGAGTTGATATATATGGTGCTTGACCTGAGGAGGTTCCTCTCCCTCAATTAATCTCAGCCACTGATATTATGATTTTAATTAATTACTATATATAGGAACTATTTCAATAATTAATACACTTTATTAATTATGTTTATATATTATACACCTCCGATCCGACTCAGATCGACGCAACGATGCTTGGTTCGTGGCTCTGTTCGTCGTTCACCCATTTAATTATATCCTCTCCGTTGCCCCATGTTTGCGGTCCTGGCTCATTATTAGTGTAAATTTTTTGTCCTTACGATAAGATTTTTCAGAATGGAGAGAGTACTTAATAGTGAAGGAGGAAGGAAGGCTGGGCAAGATATATACTACACAAACAGTCTAGGAGGTGGAGGTGTTGCCCCTAATTATGTGAAATGAAGCTTTAATTTCATCCCCACCATTGCTCGATCTGGCCTCCAAGCTAGCTAGTTACTCGCTCCATACCTAAAAAAAACTACATTTTGGACAGTATTTCATATATCAAGAAGTAGTTAATTAAAGAAAAATTTTCATGTCTGCCCATATTAAATAAGGTACCACCTCCAACCTTCTCATGAAATCGAGACAACCTGACTGGTTACTATGTCTCCTCTCCATGCAAGCGATCGTGAGTTTGAAACTCTAGCAACGCAAGTTACCTTTTTTGCCGCTGTTCCATTTTTTTTTTTGCATGGCGCGCGCGGCATAGTTCCCGCTGTTCAGATTTTTTGCATGGCGCTGTTCCTTTTTTTGCATGGCGCCTTTTTTTTTTGCATGGCGCGCTTACGGCTGTTGTTTTTTCGCGTTTTTCATAGCTTCCCTTATAAATAGGCAGACACATTCCCTGCTGTGCATGCGAGTCAAATATGGCCTTGTTGAATCTGAACCAGGAGCCTTCGGTGGAAGATGAAATGAGTAAGTTACTGGTATTCTTTCCAGTTTCACGCTTCTTAGTTTCTATTTTTTTTCCTTATCTTTCTAGAACATGACCCATTGTTTCCTTGTTCACTAGTTATTGATTTGAATCTTCCACTTGACGAATTTGGTGCAATTAATATGGACTTGCACCAGAATCTTGATGGTAAGTGAAGCACATGCAAATGAAAACCTTTCCTGTATTTTGGTTACTAATTTTCTGGCTTGCACGACTACATGCCTAGGTGGTTTTGATTTGAATTTAGAACCAGAGCTACATGGTCAAGATGATGCGGTGGACTGGACTTTAGAACAAGAAGAACAAGATGATGTGATGGACTGGTTTTTTCAACCAGAAGAACAAGATGATGTGATGGACTTGACCTTGGAACAAGAACAAGTTGATGAGACCCGTGTACAACGTAAGCACACTCATGTACTATTAATTTACTTATGATTGATCATGTTCTTGTGCCTTCTGTTTTGTTAGAAACTAGTAAGAGAAAAGACATGAAACTTGAAGTAAGAAAAGCCGTGTATCAAGAGTTGTTGGCGAGAAGCAAAAATGGAAGGTTAGGGAAGAATGACACAAAGGAAGTTGCTGCATGTTTTGGATTAGGCCTACGATCTGTTCAAGTTTTATGACAACGAGGTAAAGTCCCCCTTGCAGAAGGCATTCCAGTTGATGTTGCTAGTAGAAAGAAAGGTAGATCAGGCCATAAGCCAATTCCTGTGGATTTAGAGCCTTTGCGCAATATTGAACTCAAGGATAGAACAACCATAGAAGATGTGGCAAAACATCTAGGCATGAGCATAGGCAAGGTTCAACGGTACTTGAAAAAAGGTTATATAAAGCGTCACTCAAATAGCATAAAACCATTCTTAACTGATCCAAATAAAAAGGCTAGGCTGCAATCGTGTGTGGATATGGTGGACCCTAATAGCTTGCATGATGATCCAAGGTTTAAGGATTTGTTTGACCATGTTTTTATTGATGAAAAGTGGTTCTTTCTTACTCGTAAATGTGAGAATTATTACTTGCTTCCTGATGAAGATGAACCTCACTGAACTTGTAAGAGCAAAAATTATATTCCTAGGATCATGTTTTTGGGTGTGTGCTCGACCAAGATTCAGCAATGGTGTTTGCATTTTTGATGGAAAGATTAGTATTTTTCCGTTGGTTACATTTGAACGTGCTCAAAGATCTAGTGTTAACCGGCCAGCGGGAACATTAGTAGTGAAGCCCATCACTTCAATCACAAGGGATGTTATCAGGGAGTTTATGATTGACAAGCTTTTGCCAGCTATTAGAGCCAAGTGGCCACGTGAATATATTAGCAGACCCATCTACATTCAACAAGATAATGCACCATCCCATTTGGAAGTTGATGATCCATTATTTTGTGAAGCTGTTAGCCAAGGAGGGTTTGATAGTAGGCTTACTTGCCAACCTGCAAATTCACCTTATTTTAACATACTTAGACTTGGGATTTTTTCGTGCTATTCAATCCATCCAATATAAGAAGGCTGCAAAAACTATTGACGATCTCATTCCCCACGTCCAAGAGGTAAATATCAATTTAGAATTATGGCAAAAAATAGATTCAGTTTCAGTTTATGCTATCTAACTTTTTGTTTAACACATAAAACAGGTATTTCAGAATTATTGTCCAGTCAAAACCAACAGACTTTATGTAACCCTCCAAAGTGTTTTCAAAGAATGCATGAAGATTGCAGGTTCAAATAAATTCCAGATTCCTCACATGAGCAAAGCAAAACTAGAGAGAGAGGGGCAGCTTCCATTGCAGCTAAATTGTGAGGAATCGTTGTTACATGATGCTATCTCTAATCTAGCTGCATTGTAATAGGAGTAGAGTACTAGTAATCAGATTCATGAATAGACATGAACTAGTACTTTGAACTACTTTGAATCAAGAGCGAACATGCCCTCTTGCTATCCAAAACAAGATGACCACTGCGTCATTCACATCGGCTTCATTATCTCCACAGAATAACGGATGGAGAATGGGCATGAACAAATCGAAGGCCTCGGCACAAGCTTTGTCCGATGCAAATTTGCAAGCTTCTGTCGATGCGAGTAGATGCAAACCTCGTTTTGCTTGGTAGTAGCGCCGGCAGTTCATACGCACGATATCTTCTTCCTCATCGGAGTTGGGAACGACGAGCTCAACGCCGTTCTCTGCTGCAACATCGATCTTCATGGCTGCCACATTGTCGACCTTCTGGATGGCATCCATGACCGCGCGCGTAGCGAGCGAGCGTCGTAGAGACCGGTGCGCGGCAACGGCAACGACGATCTAGCAAAGGGAGTGCGCGGCAACGGTGAGCGAGAAGAGAGCGCGCGGCAATGGCGAGTGAAGGGAGCGTAGGCTAAAAGGAGATGGCGGGGGCATGAACGGGATGGTAGGAGGCGGGCACCGATGGGTCACAAATGCCATTAATTCTCCTCGGCAAAGCGCGAAGGGAGGCCGGGTAACGAAGCATCAGTTTTGGAAACAAGTGACAATTATGCATGTGTTGGGGGTAATTTCGTCAGTAGTATCCAAAACTTCCCAGAACGCATTATTTTTTGATATGTTGCCAAAACCTCAAAACGCAGTTTTTTTAGATATGGAGGGAGTAGATTCCAAGACAGCAATGTCGACCACGGGTAGGTGTTGGACTGAAGCACCTCTCACTCTCAGCTCCAAGCAAATTAACCTCGACTGATACAACAACTCCAAGCACTCGCCCAAATTAACCAAACCAACAGAGATCAGATCACCCACCGTCGTCGTCAGAGATGTTATGCGAAAGTCAAACGCCCGTCAAAGCTGCCCTGCCCCTTTGGCTTCCAGCGCGTGCGCTGCCTTGCCCTTGGTGCTCAGACCAATCATCGTTTCGTGGTGGACGGACACGCTCTCATCTTGGGCAGCCGGCGAGAGTTTAATTTTCCAGTTTTCCCTGCATGCATGATTACGCTCAGGGGCGGCGACCGGCTAATCGCTGTTTGCTTGGCTAAATTCACCAAAGTTTATCGAAAAGGGCTCGATTCTGAGCCGCATATGCCAGCGCGCGGCCCAGTTGACCACCTGCGCTCAGGCTCTCAGCTCCTCGTCTCCTGACTCGCCGCCGCCGTCTGCACTTGGTGCTCGCCGCCGCTCTCTCACCTAGCTTGGGCGCCGGGACTAGGGGCTCTTCCTCGCCTGGGGCCAGTCCTGTAGATTCCCCGAGCCGGCAGCGCTACGGCCCACCTCACCATGGCGGAGCCCTCGCCGCCGCCGCCGTCGAACGCCGGCCTCCGGATCCTCCTATCAAAGGACAGGCCAGCACCTGCCTCTTCGTTCACCGCCTTTTCCAGCCACGCCGACCGCGACCGCATCATCGTGAGCTCTCCCCCGGCACCTCTTCGCTCTGTTCCTAAACCCTAGCTGCGGCGGCCGGTCATAGTTGAGCTTATTAATCGTCAATTAGTGAATTAGGTACCACGAATGATTCTGTCATTCTGTGAGAGCGCTAATGTAAGCGAATTAGCGATCAATGTAGCTTTCAGCGCATACTTTTCCTGTTAATTTGTTGCATTGCCTGTTTTCTTGTTTCAACTTTTGCTGTGGCAAGTATTGGCTGCTAATCAGCATCAACTCTTCACATTACACTTCCATCTGATCGTACATTATTTTTTTTAGTACCACTGCTTTTCATCATTCTGTAAGTAGAGCACGATGGTGGCACTATACTTCGACTGTTTAACTGGTAGGTTTCAACTTTCAAGCACTGGGTGTTCCTTCCTTCTGCCATGTGGTGTTAGAGTGCTTGCAGGAGCGTAGCGCACAGGCTCCTTATTGGATAGGGTCATCCGAGCAGTCAGTCTGAAAGTACAGAGGAGGATGCTGTAAATTTTGTTAACATTGGATAGGGTTATCTGAGCAGCCAGTCTGAAAGTACAGAGGGGGATGCTGTAAATTTTGTTAACACTGTTACAGGAATCATGCTAGGTCCATCTATGTTCTCACAGCAAGTTATTTCTGTGTGTTCCTTTTACAGGGAGTATTCCGAGATGCACTATCTAGCACTGAACCCCCAGAAACATTTGCTCTTCAGAGGGTTCAGGAAGCAATTAAACCTCAGGTGTAGAATATATTTCCAGGCCATCATTGCAACTTTTGATTTGATGATGAGTATTGTTTTATTGAGATTCATGGTATCATTTCTCTATTTTTTCTTATCCCTAAACGCATGCATTTTTCGTAAGTTACATGGCTGATTTGGCATTGCTATTTTATGAGAAGCTCATCTGATTTGACACTTCAACTTAATTCGGTAACCCATGTGATTTGGCAGAAGGAAACTGTACTTGTATTAGAGGAGAATCAATCCTTGGAAAATGCTCTTCGAACGTTGCTGCAAGAGCTTATAGTAAGCACTCCTATGTTGTGACACTCATATCTTATTCAAAATGCCATGTTCGTTAGTAGTAGAGTTTTCTTGATAATTGTTGATATAAAACGGAGGAATACTTCTTGTTGCAGGTTTATACAATCCTAGAAACTTATACTGATTTGTATTTTTCCTTAGTCATCTGCAGTTCAATCAGGTAAAAAGATTATGCAATATGGAAATTCCATGGATAGCGGAGAAAGCAATTGCCTGATAACTCGCCTTCTTGGTTAGTTACAGTTCTTCCACTATTCCTTTGTTACCTCGAATCCCTATCTTGGAGGACCTTATGTTATTAACTTTTGAGCACTATTTACACATGGATAACCTTCATTTTGTTCTGAGAAATCAATCTCTGGTCCTGCTAGATATCGTGCTTTACCTTTGTGAAAGAGGGCATGTTGAAGGTGGTATGGTATTCCAGCTATTAGAAGATCTAACTGAGATGTCAACTATCAAAGACTGCAAAGATATCTTTGGGTATATTGAAAGCAAGCAAGATGTACTGGGGAAGGTAATTGTGATCTGTATTCATTTTGTATATTTCGTGCCGATAAGGTACCGAAGATGCATTTTCAAAATTCTGCTGATGGATATTGTCCGGATTTCTAGCAAGAGCTTTTTGGGCGTGGAAAACTGGTTATGCTTAGGACTTGCAACCAACTTCTTCGAAGACTATCAAAGGTTAGGAAGATCTTCTGTTTATTTGTGCGAGCTCTTTAAAGTTTATTTGCTATTGTTTCTCGCATTACAATTTTAAATTAAGCTTGTTTGTTTTCTTTGCTATTTGAGTGGTCGTGTCTACTAGGTCAAGGAGATGAGCTGTTTCCAACATAGCTTAGTTGCAGGTTCTTGGTCAGGTCTGTCCTGTTTTAGTTGTTTCATTTTTTTTTTCTAAAACGCAAGGGAGCTACGCCTACGCTTCTTTGTATTAGAGAGAGTTTTAGTTGTGTCATAAGTTAGCTCATGTAAAACAACCCCTCACAGCTCGGCCCAGAGTGAGGTGATTGATCATGTAAGGGGCCTTTTTTTCTCTATAATACAAAGATATGCAGCTTTCCTGCATATTCGAGAAAAAAAGTGGTCTTATCTATTAAACTGATTTACTTAAACTGAACTGGGGTTTCTGTTCAATCAGAGTTTTGCTAATGTCTGGTTTGTTCATTGATTTTTCATACAGCAACAAAATTTGTGACATTGTTGAACCATGGTACTTTTAACTTTTTTTTTTCTTTCTGTAACAACATTGATATCTTCTTCATTCTGAAATATTTCAGGCAAATGATGTGGTATTCTGCGGGCGCATCATCATGTTTCTTGCACATTTTTTCCCGTTATCGGAGCGATCAGGTTCGTGTCTTGGTCTCTTGTTTTCCTTCTCCTAATTAAGTTATGTATGACTGTCCTAAAGTGTAAGAATCATTTTGTGTCTCTTTTAACAGCTCTCAACATTAAGGGAGTTTTCAACACATCAAATGCAACAAAGTATGAAAAAGACGCTACAGATGGTGAGTATGAGTCTTTCCCAGTAACAAATGTAATTTTGCTTCTTACCTTTGCTGTTTTCTTCTATATCATCCCTTCTGGAACCTTTCTTCGTTATGCTGCTCTATGATGTCTAATTTTGTATCTCAGGAATTTCTGTTGATTTCAATTTCTACAAGACTCTGTGGAGTCTACAGGTTGATACTGAGTATTTCCATTCATTCTATCAATTGCATATCGTCATTGGATATTTACATGCAAGTTTAATGCTCAAGATTTGTTTAATTATGTGTCAGGAGCATTTCAGTAACCCATCTTTGACAGCCGCAAACCTGGCAAAATGGCAAAAGTTCTCTTCTAATTTGGCGGTACATCCCTTCATACACATTTTGTGATGAGATGCCTTTTTGTTCTTTCCAGTTCTGTTTGTTCACTCTGAAGTCTGAACTTCCTACTTGTACTAATTTATCCAGTACCTTCATATCAGGTTGTGTTGAGCACATTTGAAGCTCAGCCTCTTAGCGATGATGATGGAAAACTTAACAATTTTAACGAGGAGGAAGATGCTGCTTTCAATATTAAGTACCTGACTAGCAGTAAATTAATGGGTTTGGAGGTATACTTTTGAGCAGCTAGTTCTATCTGTTCCCATTCACTGTTGTGATAACTTACAACTCACGTAACCATTCCTTAATTGCAGCTCAAGGACCCAAGTTTTCGACGCCACATCCTTGTCCAGTGTCTTATATTTTTTGACTATCTCAAGGTTCAGTACTTTGTAGTGTGGCAATTGTACAGGGAAAATCATGAACAAATTTATCCATCTTACACTCTTACCTGCTTCATTACATGCACTAAAATGTTCCCTGTTTTTGGTGGTCACTACTATTGCACCATTATCCGCTGCTTTTGACTGGCTTATTACATCTGTGAGGTGCAGACCTCTGAAAAAGTTGTTTGTTCCTCAGGCACCTGGAAAAAATGACAAGGAAGGTCCAACAGGGAGCATGGTGAGCTCTGAATACTTGCCTTTTTATTCTTCTCATATATATATTTGGAGTTTTAGTATTTCTATGTCCTATTCTGTTAATTTTTTTTTGATATTATGATATTTGCAACAGATTACTGTCTAAATGTTGTATCAGTTCTCAAATTTTCATGCTTGGCTGTCTTTTGCTTGTATTGGTGATACTGCAGTTATACCTATGTGTTCATGCTACTAGTATTCCTGTTATCAGTAAATACCATCTTCATGGTTTGCACCCAACAAGAAAAAACTTAACTTTTTTTTTCTTTTCATTGAATAAAGTAAGTTGTTCCATAGTGCAAGTTGTGCCTACAGCATGAATTCATTGGGTGGTACTACTTGTCAGCCTGTATAGCAGTATCAACTGTTACCAAGTACCAACTGAACCATTACAAGAAACAAATGTGTGTCATAGCAGTCTCTGGTATTTGTTAGCCGTTCTTGGCCATTATAAGGACTTGTCAGCATGGAGTATGCATTAAATAATAAGATCCATAGTGCAAGTTGTGCCTACAGCATGAATTCATTGGGTGGTACTACTTGTCAGCCTGTATAGCAGTATCAACTGTTACCAAGTACCAACTGAACCATTACAAGAAACAAATGTGTGTCATAGCAGTCTCTGGTATTTGTTAGCCATTCTTGGCCATTATAAGGACTTGTCAGCATGGAGTATGCATTAAATAATAAGATAGTATTTGATTGGATAAAATTAGCAGAAAATTCTTTATGTTGATTATTTTCGTGCCAACGTTCTATTGTGAATAATTGTCTCATTTCTCTATCACTTCAATCAGAAAGAGGAAATAAAATCATGTGAAGAACATGTTAAGAAGCTTCTGGAGATTATTCCACCAAAAGGGAAGGAATTCCTGAAAAGCATTGAGCACATTCTTGAGCGGGAGAAGAATTGGGTATATTTTTAACTGCGTCCTTAACTGTGTGTTCTACAAGTTAATGTTATTGTAGGAACTTGCAATGCCAATTATTCTCATCCATATGGCTGCCTCTTGAACAGGTCTGGTGGAAGCGAGATGGTTGCCCTGCATATGAAAAACATCCTTATGAAAATAAATCTGGTCAGGCTGGAGTCAGAAAACGGTATACTACTTGCTTTGTCAAGACTCAAGACACTGAAGTGGCATTAGTCTATGGTTGACATCGACTATCTCATTGACTCGTTGAAACGTAGCGCTCTAGCATTGTCTGGGAAATTCCATAAGAAAGAAATTATATTTAAAAATTATTCTTTTGACAAATTATCAGACTTACAAATATGTATTTCCTTCCAATAAGATCATGCCCTACCCTGGAGTTAAATGAGATACAGGTCGGATGTCCTGATTAGTGATAACTGACTGTGAGGAAGTTATGATTGGTAGTTATTGGAATGTGTGTGCTCATTGGTGGTGTATCTGTCATCAATTTTCCATAGTCAGCAGTAAAGTGATCTTACACTATTTCATTGTAGGAAACCGAGATGGAGATTGGGAAACAAAGAACTTAGCCAACTGTGGAGATGGGCCGAACAAAACCCTGTATGTTTACATTTATCATCATATCTTCTGACCATTATGCTGAATTAGTTATGAATTTGCACAAGTTCATCAGTTTTGGGCCCTCGATTCTGGAAAATTTCACAAGTATTATTCCAAGAATCATAGTGATTCTGTCCATTTTGGTGTTTATATAGACCACTAGTTGTGATGCGAGTCCTGATGACACTTGAGTAAGACAGCATCCTAGTATCTTTAAGCTATAGATTTTCCTGGGCATCGCTCCCTTGTCCATCTTATTTTGCTCGTTCCATTTCCCGATATTTAATTTTGAACTATATCTATTTTGTTGGGATGTAGAATGCTTTGACTAATTCAGAGAGTGTCCGCATGCCATCAATTACAGAATATTGGAAACCACTTGCTGAAGATGTAAGTTTTCTAATTCTTTTCTAAACACAGTATGTTTTGTTCTTAATTTGAAACAAGTTACAGGAATTTTCTTGCACTTCCTTTATCAGTACATTCTTTGGGAAACAAAATCCTAAATAGTCATCTCATGTCTACTTATATCTATCTAAACTTTCAGATGGACCCATCTGCTGGAATTGAAGAGGAGTACCATCATAAAAGCAATCGGGTAATTTTGAGTCCCCAATGGTTCTTCTTACTTGGGTGCTTATATCCAAAGTTTTGTTTTTGTAAAATACTTATATTTTAGTCTTGAGTTGATGCAAAGGGTTAACAGTTTCTAGATAATCTTTTCACCTTTTTTATAATCCATATATGTGAATTTAAATTTTCATAACAGTAGTGTTGAAACAGGAATTTGTGACATCGACTAATATAACTTAGGCACTTGTAATTATATTGAATCAATCAATGTTGTTTTCACGAGTTACTTGTTCATATTTCGGACTTACTTGCATAATGCTGGCATATGTTTTACTGATAAACTAACTACTACATGTCCCTTGTCAGTGCTTAAGAAACGTGGTTCCCTTATTTTTTTCATGGGCACTGATTTGAAGTCACCCGATGCGGCAGTTCTAATTTAACCTGCATGTTACTGTAGTTAATAATTTGGTCTCAAGAGCTGCTTTTGTTTGACAGGTGTATTGTTGGAAGGGGTTACGTTTTTCAGCCAGGCAGGACTTGGAATTATTTTCACGAGTATGTATTGTGCTATCAAGTCTGCAATATACATAATTTTTCATTCTTGCGCATTTGAGTTGTAGATTTAATGTGTGCGCCCCTGCATTTCAGTTTTCGGACTATGGAATTGAAGGAGTTGTGCCTTCGGAACTCCTGCCACCTGAAGTTAATGCCAAATTTTCGTCTAAGCCTGCTGAAAAGGCCAAACGACCAAAGAGGGATGATAGTAAAGGCGCCTCATCTCAAGCCAAAGAGCAACAGGTACATGGAGCATCTTTTGGCTCAAGCATCACAATTTGTAGCCGATGGTATCATGTTTATATTGTTGCCATGGACTTTTCTGTGAAGGTTGCGGCCACTCCTGAAACTGATGGTGGCGGCAGCGGGGCTGACCCTGAAGAGGGCGCGTTGCCAATGGATTCTGACACTGCTGCGGTGGAGGATGGACAGAAGAGGAGCCCTGAGGAAGTCTCTGGACCTGAAACCGGACAGATCGAGGCTGAAACTGAAGCTGATGCTGAAGATAACATGAAAACTGCAACTAGCAAAGATTCTCGCGGTGCTGAAAAAGAGAAGCAGTAGGTTTTCGATCTGTCAACATTTTGGGTTCAAGATAGGGCCTTTTTTTGTAATCACTGTGACCTAAACTGAGACTCTAGTTTGCACATTCACTAATGTTTGTGCAATTATTCGATGCTATGGTGTCAACCTGACATGTATATAGAGTACCAAGTTCCGTAGCCTATGTGTATGTGTTGCCGTCGCATGATAGTCCTTGTTGTTTGTAAACATTCAGTAAAAACAGATTCACCTTATTACAGGTGCTGTTACAGAAGCAGAATGCGTTGATTGTTTCAAATGCTCCGCCCGCTCGCCAGGTGACAGATTCAGTTCAGTTTCCGTATTCGAATTCCAGATGCATTGTACTGTAGCACAAAATTCCAGATCCCGGCGACTTCCTTCAAAAATGCAGTTCTACTATACCAACAAGAATAAATAAATGCTTCCCTCAGTAAGGTCTGCTGAAAAGGTTTGTTTGTGTGGTTGGTTTGTTGGGTTTCTAAACAAAAACAATTGCCTCTGCTTCCTCCAGTCAACCACTGACAAGCACAAAGCACATCCAAGCCGTTAGAATACAATTTGCGCAGCATCGGACGGCTAGGAGCAGCGACTGGTCTCGCTTGGACTTGGACGACAGAAGTCACAAGCGCAGCAGTGGCTGAAGTGCTATATATGCAGAGTGCTCGTGACCCCCTTTCATTTGTCTTCCAGCACAAGCTGCAGTCGAGTTCAGCGAGGAGGAGGAGGAGGAGGAGGAGGAGCAGGCGGCGGCGTGTCACACCTTGTTCACACACACTCCACACGGGTCAAAAGCTTCAGTTGCCAGCAGCTTCTTCTGCCTTCTTCTAAGAAGAGAGAATGGCGCTCTCTCCTCCATAGCTAGTGCCCTCTGCATCCGGTTATTGTAAGTCGTCTCTCTCTCTCATCCTATTGTGTGTCGATCCTCCTCTCTTCGAGGGAGAATTGCATTTTTCAGCGGTTTCTGATCTTGTACTCTTGTGTGCTGGTGTTATGGAGTATTCGTATACTGAAACTTGGTTTTCAATTCACCGATAGCAGATAACCTGACCCTGTGAATAGTAGTACTATCTCGCAAGCCATCTCTGTATGTAATCACCTGCGCTTAGTGTTTTCCAAGATGAGTCGCTGTTGTCTGCAGTTCGTATTCAGGAGTTGAAATCTCTGTATGTAAGATTGATCACACATTTTACCCAGTATAGTTGTTCTTCCGTGGGAAAAGGGGCAAAAAAACTACCAATACAGTACTAGTAGTGCTAGGAAAACACAGCAGGGATGGAGATGCACTGGAAGACAAGAGTACTTAAATAATTTCCGTGGCCGGCATTAGTAGTCCATGCGGCCCCCTTTTGTATGAAATGGAGAGGACATTATATTTAATTCCCTTTCCCTGAGAATGCCGTTAGGCGGCGCATTGAAATAAATCCTTTTCTCAGGCTGCTATAGTTGTTTGGAACGAATTTGCTGGAGTTGAGTTTCAGCTGAAAGTGCGGGTTCCGTATTTGAAATGCTCCCTGGCCTATATTATTTTTAGCACCTGAAACACACTGACTCCAACACAGTTCCCTCGAGGCGTGTAAAATTAACCCTACTCCTCCCTACCGCACTGGCACCATGTAGGTAGGGCCCGTGGTAAATAGAACCCGTCTCGCTCCTGTTCCAATCCGCCGCCCCGCAACAGCGACAACACCATACCTCGCCTGCTGTGATGCCTCGTCTGCTACTGTACTATGTGTATGTGTTCTTTTTCCTTTTATTTTTCCCCTTATTCTTTACAACACCCCTTGGCTACTGAACTGCATTGCTGGTGATCAGTGTCACGCGCGCGGCGATCTGCCTGAACGCCCTTTTTTTTTTGCATTATTATTTTCCTTTTCGTTTTCTTTTCTGGACAAATGCTGAAAGACTGTTTTCTTTTCAGATAACGTGTGGCAGCGTTGCTTGTGTGCCTTCACGTCATACTGTAGCTGCTGCAGCCTGATGCAGGAGGAGGAGGAGGAGACTAGGCTGCTGCAGAGGGGCGGTGCTGCTGCTGCATCGGCGCCTGCGATGAGACCCACGTGCCCGCCTTGGCTGCAAGCGGCCATTGCAGGTCCCTTCCCTACCGTTGCCTCTGCCATTTTTTTCACTAAAATTTGTTTCATTCTTTTGGCACTGTACCAGATCTTCAGGTTAATATCAGCACCAACAAATTGCTAGAGTAACCTTCAGTTTCAGTAGTAATAATGGCTAGTGTTGAGGATTATTTCTAGTTGTAGTGATCCAAATCTGCCTTGTCCCAGACCTTATATATGCCTAGGTATTTTCACTGTTGTCTGTATCCGAGCACAAGTACACTCGTTTCTTTGTACAGTAGTAGTAGCAGAATAAAGATGCCTGTGTTTGGGATGACAGGGGGAATGGGGACGAGATCACGAGGGCTACTAGTGATAGACCCTGCGTTTTAATGGGACCGAAACTGGATAGATCCAAAATATGGTGCCGTAACAATGCTGCTGCACGGGTACCACACTACCACTGTCCTCAAGATTTTGTGGTGAGATCCATTCCATCACCCGCTGCATTTTATCCCTTCACGGGCGTCCTTTGATGCGCCATTTATTATGACGTTGCGGATTCTCCATGCTCGAGGTTCTCCGTTCTCACTGATCACCTCATGCGTCTGGCATGCTCGTCCTCCTAGTCCTAGCTGCTGCTGGGATTGAGATCACTTGCTCCCTCCTCCCTGTGGGAGTGGGACTCTCTGCTCCGAGAGTGACACGTTTATTCAGGGGACAAAGGAGGCAAGGCGATGCCGTGCGTTTGTTTTCTTTGGATGGCTGCTTGTACCCTTGCTTGGATTCTCCAGCAGCGTCACTTCCAAAATTGAATTTTGAAATCCATGTGTTAGAAAGTAGTACTAGTCGAAACAATCATTCCAAAGTCAACCTAATTGTGAGGCGCCGTACAGAAATTGGGGACGTGTCCTATCAGTTGTCCCTGAAAAGTCCAGGTCTCTCCCCTAGTAGGAGTACAGTGGTACTAGTAGTACTATGCAAAACGTTTGTTTTCTGTTGATTAGTGCTATGAGAAGTGTGGAACCTTCAATTATGACTTGATTCAATGTTACTAGTGCTAATAAAATGGTGATGCTTTTTGAATCTAGCTGAATTCATGGCAAGTGAAGTGAACTGACGACTACTCCGATGTTATTGTCGCAGACATTGAGCAGCGTGTGCGTTCGCTGGGTGTGGGTGTGGCGGACGAGTCGTCGGCGACGGAGCACTCGTTCGCGGCGCGCGCGGAGAACTACTACGAGAAGCGGCCGCAGCTGCTGGCGCTGCTCACCGACCTCCACCATCGCTACCTCTACCTCGCCGACCGATACTCCCAATCCCAATCCATCGCCGCCGCAAAAGCTACTACCACTGCTGTCTTCTCCGACTGCTCCTCCGATGTCGACGACCGCTCCTCCGACGCCGGCAGCTCGCTCTCCTTCCAGCACCCATCTGGGTCTTCTGGGATCATCGAGCCAATTGGCGATGCTGATTCACCAGAATCATCAGTAATTGCTGAGCTGGTGATGGCGTGGGTGGACCGCGACTTGCTGGCCGACGAGGCTGAGCGGCGGAGGACGGAGGCGGCGAGGAAGATCGAGCTGCAGGGGAGCCTCGTGGAGGTGCTGGAGTCGGAGCGTCTGGTGCTGCTGGGCGAGAACGCGCGCCTCGGGTTCCGCGCTTCGGCGGCCGAGGAGGAGGCCGCGGCGGAGCTCGGGTACATGCGGCGGCGCGCGGCGGAGATGGCGCGCCTGGTGGTGAAGCTGCGGGAGGACCACCGGGTGTGCATGATGGGACGCAAGGTCGAGGCGCTCCAGGCGCAGGTCTACGGCCTCGAGCTCCGCAACCGCGAGTGCTACGACGCCATGGCCAAGTGGGAGGCCGAGCGCAACCAAGGCGCCGCCGAGATCGAGCGGCTCAGAGCCGAGAACACCAGGCTTGTCGCGGCAATGGCGAGAAACAAGAAGAACAACAAGAACAAGAATGGAGGAGGAGGATGGTGGTGGTCCAGGGTAAGGATGGCGGCGGAGTGGACGCCGTGCGCGCCGTCGATCAAGGGCACCAATGACGGCGGCAAGTACTACTATAGCGGCGGCTGCTTCGGCGTCTAGTTCATGTGATAAACTGTTTTTTTGGCCCTCCTTGGTATTGGTTTCCTTCCTCTTTATATATCCAGTTCACGTTCGTCTTCGGAACTTAATTTGCATTAGAAGAGGAAGAGCGCCAGGAGAGGAAGGTTACGTTCGTTATCATCAAAGGACAAGGCAATCTCAATCTCACTCTGTGGGTAGTAGAATCATGTCGTACCAGACTGATTGATGCACAACGGTGGATGATGACTATATATATATTAAAAATATACTATATAATTATTAGGGAGATGTACTAATCTGTCAAGTAATCTGTTTCAGTGTGATTTCGGAGTCCAAATCTCTCCTGTGCGGTTAGCCCATCGTCACACGCCAGCTCAATAGTCCATATCATGGGCTGAATCTTACGATTTATTCACCGGGCTTCTCTGTATTTCCTTTCTTTTTCTAGATTCTATTCTCACACTACAAGACTGGGATTTGCGATTTGAGAATTGAGACTGCGAAGGATCCACAAAGACTGACACAAAATAGCTATTGGCTGTGGGCCGATAAAAGAAAACTAAGGCCCACGGAAATACGATCAACCGATTCGGACCCCAAACGCGGCCTGCATGCATGATTGGCACCCAGCCCACAGAGCGAGGCAGCGAGGAAGCCTCTAATCGTTCTTCCAATCGGACATCGGAGCCGCAAGGGAATATCCGGCAGCCGGCGAACGCGAAGGGCCACGGTGGGGCTGATTCCATTACCGCAACATGGACTGCCTCACCTCCGTCTACCGCCGCTGGAAGTGGAGGAACATCGACTACAACAGCCCCATTGACCCACATGTCTGCGACCAACTTGTTAGGTAATACTACATCCTACACAGAACAAGATACCACTCTAGTATCCTGATTCCTGTGCTAATTATTACCTCTGTCGAATTGATTTTGTTTAGAGATTAAGGTGTATGAAGTTTTAAGTGCCATTTGGTTAACAATAGATACTAAATTACTGCTTGTCTAGAGGTCACCCACTCGTTTGGGAGGGATTGGAGTGGATTACTGCTAGTCTGAAGGTCACCTAGCTTGTGAGGAATTGAATCCCCCTCAATCTCCTAGAAATCCCCGTTGGCAGTGGTTCATTATACGAACAAGCCCCTAAGGAGTCCTTACTCCTCTGTCTTGAGCTTATTATTCTATACTGATGAATGACGAGCTTTCTGCCCCTTCTACAATGCAATAATACTCCAGATAATATTGCAAATATTTGTTATACCCATAATATGCCAAAGAACATCTGCCCATGAGATTTTGACTGCGCGTATTTGTTTATCTGTGTGCTAGAGAACATCTTCCTATGATATATTTTGTCTTATTGTGCATACTTGTTTCCAGAGTACACCTACCAAGGATAATTTGTTTCTGATTGCGCATATTTGTTTACCCATATGCCAGAGAACATCTGCCGAGCTTCTCTGAACTCAAAGCACTGGACATGCTACTTGCAACAGAATGCCTGAAATACTACAGTGATAGGCATCCGGTAACATATCTTTACTCGCTCGTGGTTTTTCAGAATCGATTGATTCGATGCCCTGACCCCTCGTGTACTTGTCTTTTCAGGGCTTCAAATACGTACTTGCTTCTTGAGATGTGCAACAATTTACAGCTACAAACTGTACTGGAGCCTGGACTCATGGGAACTTCGTGGCACGCCCGAGGGAAAAAGGATGCCTCTCATTCATATATGGCCCACAAACTCTCTTCCTTTTTTCTCCATGCAATGGTGGAATTGTGATGTGCACACCCTTGGGTATGTACTTTGTATTTACAACTGCCTTTCATTTTTGTTGATTAGCTTGTGAATTTTATGATGTACTGCCATGTGGTTAAAATGATTTTTTTTTTGTGTGTGGAGAATGCTATATCATGAAGTAGACTGCATAAATGTTTTGAGCTGGACTAATATTTACCATTTTGTCACCCCACTTAACGTTCCTTTTTGAGCATGCAAAAGTGTCTGCTAGTTTGCTTAGCTTAATGAAAATTAAATTCATTAATTGTCTGATTTTTACTCCCATCTTTCTGTTTAGAATGGTTTGTTTTTCTATTTTATTTTGATTTGGATTTATTACCTTTGAGGTTGGAACTAGAACTTTAGTTTGGTTAGACTTAGAAAGAAAATTTGTTCTGCAAGTTGGATACTAGAAAAGCAGTTACCCTTGCAGTTGTCTAGGGAAGAGCAGCTACGTTCTGTTAGTTCAGTTCTAGAAAAGGAGTGGTGACTGTTTGCAGTTGCCTAGGGATTCATGTGTTCTGATCACCTTTATACTACTTTTTACTTAAAGGCCACTCCTTCCAATGGACCATATATTTCAGCACCAGAAAAAAATTGCTGCATCTTAATCATTAGAAATTGTTGCCCCTAACTTTTAATAATGGTTCCTGCTTGATTACTAAGAATCGTGCTTAAACCTTGGTTCCAATATTGTTGATCTTGGTCACTTCTAAAAATGTTTCCTGGTGCTTTAGGGTGTGAACAGATTATTAACATGGTCACATATAGAAGTTGTAGTTCCCAGATATTCTGTTTTTACTGGACCAGAGCCAAAAGCACTAAACGTTTTCAAACAATGAGTAATACCTTTCATTGCCACTCTTGAAACAAGCTTCCCCCTTTTTTCTTTTCCTAAAATAGGACATTTGGGAAAAGAATCAATAAATCTATAATGCAACCTGAAGCTGGCTGTTAGATATTTAAGAATGAATGTTTTATTTGGATCAAGTGACCCTGATATTGTTTTGTTTCGTCCATGTATTTTCAGATGGAGGAGTTGATGAAAGATACAGTTACCTGGGTGTTCCTCTTTTGTGGGCTAAACGTCAGGATGGAATATGTATATCTCTATGCTTTAATATGTTTTTATCATTATTGTCAATGGGCATTACCTGATACCTCGTCTATTTCCGATGTTTTTCAGATGACTCTGTTTGCCAGGCATGTGGTATTCGAAGTCCTTCTCTAGAAAAAACATTCTTATGTGGGCACAAAGAGGTGGAACCACTTTGTCGGATATGTTTTCATCATTCTGGTGTTCTGCATCCCAGTCAAGGAAAGTTCCAGTTTGGGTATCAAAAAGACGCCAAATTTAGCTACTTTTGTTGGTGTCTAAATTTGGATCCATTCCTGAACAGTACCCCGTGTTGTGGATTCCAGAATTAGTACGTATGTTGTTCGTCTGAATCTTCTGTGGCTCTCCGTAATTACAGTGTGTTACTGTTAGTGTGCACTTGGATGGTACCGATGACGCCTGTTTACCAATTCTTCTTCAGGCTTTCCGGCTCCCCACAAGTCTCTGATTCCTTCATTTCCGGCGAGGAAGATCGAGCTGCAGGGGAGCCTAGTGGAGGTGCTGGAGTCGGAGCGGCTGGTGCTCCTGGGCGAGAACGCGCGGCTCGGGTTTCGCGCGTTGGCGGCCGAGGAGGAGCTCGTGGTGGCGGCAGCAGAGCTCGGGTACATGCGGCGGCGCGCGGCGGAGATGGCGCAGCTAGTGGTGAAGCTGCGGGAGGACCACCGGGTGTGCATGATGGGCCGCAAGGTTGAGGCGCTCCAGGCGCAGGTCTACGGCCTCGAGCTCCGCAACCACGAGTGAGTTCTGTGCCGCGGCAATGGCGATGGCGCCGATGAGAAAGAAGAACAGGAACGGAGGATGGTGGTGGTCGAGGGTAAGGATGGCCGCGGAGTGGACGCCGCGCGCGCCGTCGATCAAGGGCACCGATGGCAAGTTCTATTATGGCGGCTGCTTCGGCGTCTAGTTAATGTGATGGAATGGGATGACTGTGTTTTGGCCCTCCTTGTTTCCTTCCTCGCTATCCAGTTCATGTTGGTCTTTGGCTCTTTGCGTTAGAGGAAGAGCGCCAGGAGAGGAAGGTTTCGTTCGTTATCATCAAAGGACAAGGCAATCTCACTCTGTGGGTAGAATCATGTACCAGACTGATGCACAACGGTTTCTGAAGACTGCTGGATGAAGACTATATATTGTAAATATAATTATTATAGGGAGATGTACTAATCTATCTCACTACTCTAATTGGCGTATGTCCTTTTTGTTTCATTGTGATTTCGGAGTTCAAATGGATCGGAGCCGAGTCGAGTGAGTATAAGCTAAGCTCTTCTCTCGCCACGGATCATAATAATGGGCTCAAATATGTTTTTTGTGTGGTAGAAATACTACTACTTCCTGGAAATGATGTCGTTTCAACAGACTAAAATGAACTACGCCTAGTGCAAAATAGTTGCCCTACAGACATACTACTACTTCCTGGAAATGATGTCGTTTCAACAGACTAAAATGAGCTACGCCTAGTGCAAAATAGTTGCCCTACACGACTAAATTTCACGAATGGAGGGATTATGTTGGTGGAGTGATGGACCAGGTAATCTGCTACATGATCTCAAATTAACCAAGTGATGACTAGATGAGGCGGAGCATGCGGGCTACACGCCCGTAAGATTCCACAATCCTGGCTGCCAAACAAGAGTGCGTCCCTGTAGTTGGACGCATTCCGTTAGGCTCATCATAAAGCACACACAAGAAGTGGTAAAGTTAATCTGAGGCACATTCCGAAGAACAATAATATGCAACCAGATTTTAAAAGATCCACGAGATGATCATTATGAACATTTAAAATTGATATGCAATCAAAACAACAACAGTGCTGCTTCAACTTAATCAAAGTCACCCTACGTGATCAGACTCTCAGTTGACATACAAGGAAGAAACACATGTAAAAAAGGACTTCAAACTAATAACATATAACCAAAATCTGTGCTGTCTACTGGCTAAGAGGTCTAGGACGATAAGCAACAAGCAGAGCTCCAACATGAGCATCAATAAGCAGTTACACAATGTTCCTATGTAAGCTCAATCGTCATGCAATGCCCAGGCAGGAACACCATGAAACAACTCTTCAAATCGCAGTTCAAACATAACATGAAGTTGATTCTGCTGTTCATAGTACCCCCACAAAAATTCCTGTAGCTTTGGTAGTAGCCTTGAGTACGTGTGTTGGAACACCATGTGAATAGCCTCAGATATGTAGTCTACTTCAGTTTCTGTGCTACCAAGCATTTGGGCAGCTGTGTTCTTCTGTGACAGCCCATGAGAAAAAACATTCCTACCAAGATTAATCAGATTAAGCACATTCTTCTTGTCGTACTTCCTATAGTTTAACCAAGCCATTAACATTTTGTGGTTTTCTGCCATATCATACCAGCATGGGATTTGAGGGTTCAGATGATTGTAGGCATAGGGCAGCTTCCTTAGCATCCTACAAATAGCCCTCGTACCCATTTTCTTAACAAGACCATCCTCCATGAGTAGTCCAAAAAGCTTCAAAAATGCCAACACATAAAACCCTGCTGGTATAAGAGACGGATGGAACTTCAAGAGGTAAGTTGGAGTCCTTGGGTTCTTCAGTTTGTTCTTGAGCATGAAGAAATCAGCAGGAAGTTTCTTCAATGACCCAGGGCCATGTCGGATTTTCATCATCTCATCAAATAAGGAATTGACAGCCCATAAGTCTTGGATCCTCCCTTGCTCTGTTAGCTGGTGCGTGCCTATTTTCTTTAGCTTAACTGTTCCCAGAGAGGATATCATTAAGTTGTCCATCCTTAGAGATGACCCCAGACAAAGCTTTTGCTCATGACAGGCCAGGACTGGAAGAAGAAGAGATGTGAAAGTGTCCTTGCACAGTTCTGAGAGCATTCGAGGTTGATCTGGGTCATACTTGATGAGCTTGTAGAGCTCGTGCTGCTGATCTGGAACCTGAACAAGAAGGGCCGGACAGTCCTCTTCACCCAAATATGTTGCTGCATCTTTCCATATATGTTTGAATGGATTAATATCATAGCTAACCCTGAAAAGGCAAAAAATTGCAAAACTTGAGCACAATTCACTTACCACAAGGCTGCTGTGTGATAAATAAACCCATTGTTCAGCACAATTTACAGCTTAGCACCATTAGCAATTTTATAGTTCAGCACAAATGCACAATAAGCGCAATATCACAGTTCAGGGCAATCTATATATCTCAGCATTTGACACAATTGCAGTCTTGTAGTAGCAATGTTACAACATGACAACTAGAAACTCACAGCCCAGCATATAATCTGTTTATCAGTGTTCAACACAATAGTAGCAGTTCAACACAAATGCACAATTAGGGAAAAATCACAGCTCGGTGAAATCTACATATTGGCGTTTGTAGCAATGTCGTCGCAGTTTGGTGCAACTGAAACTCATAGCCCAGCGTAACCTATTGTTTGTGTTCGGCACAATAGTAACAATATGACAGTTCAGCACCAATGAAATGCTTGCATCTATCATAAATTCATAATATCTATTGATCAGCATACAAGTGATTAAGTCATGAGGAAACACAATCTAACAATTAATACGAGCCACCAATCACAGTTCAAGGAACAATTTAAAAAAAATGACGGCGATATCTTTAGGATTACTCACTCTGGCTTTCTGGAGATGGAGGATAAGCCTCTTGGCGAACCACACCGCGACAGGCCATGGGAGAAGGATGCTGTGGCAGACCGGCACTGAGTTCGTGACAGGGCCCAGAGGCCGGCATGCCGAGTACAAACCGAGGGTGCGGATTTGGTCGGAGCCGACGGTGACGTGGACGGGAAGATTTGGACGGAGTCCGAGCCGATGACGGATCAGCAGCGAATACCAAAAATCCCAAGCACGGGAAGACTTCACCGGCTCCGGAGGCGATTCTTCGGGAGGTGGATGGAGAAGTCGCAGCCCGGGAGGGCAAGCAGTCGCTGCCGAGCAGGATGTCCTTTAGGGTTTCCACAGCTTTGCGAAGAGGAGGGTCAGCGGGGGTAGGAGGGTACGAGGGTACTGGGATCGTCTGCGCGAAGCGGCGGAGGACCGGGAGGAAGCGCCGCAGCGCCATTTTGCGCCGTCGCCGCCTCCGACGATCGCGAGGTTTTGTCCGGTTGGGGCTTAAGGAGAAGAGAGGCTGCGGTACGAACTATGATGGGGATTGGGCTATTGGGGAAGACTATCACACGTGTCGAGTGGCTATAAGTTCGAAATGTAGGTCCTGCTTCTATTTTTGTTTTTCGAGCTGACGAATAATGAAAACACATACTATGAACATCAGGCACAGTTGTTATAACAATATAAGAGGACTAGTAAAATACCCGTGCGTTACCACGAGTCTTTATTAAAAAAATTTATGGTTAGAATGTTTTCTTTAATGTAAAAGGTTTTCAATTAATTAATTTTTTGGTTTGAGCATTTGCTCTATTTTTATTTTGCTTTACCTTTTTGAGTTTCAAAAAGAATACTCATTATAATAATTTTGGAGTGAGTTATTATTGGAATTTTTGTTATTAGTTTCCATCTAAAATATAATATTAAAGCAATCAAAATCGGAGTCTAATTTAACAAAGAATTAAAAAATGGTTTAAAAATGACTCAAACTGATTGGTAAATTATTGTAGGATATAAACTGAATACAACAACGTTAAACATATCTAGACATAAAAAATGGTCTAGACGACCTCACCTTAATTAATAAGTTGTATAGATTATTCGCAAAAAGAAAATAATAAAAAGGAAAAGAAAAGCATTTAATTTGTTCAAATAAGAGTCAGCAAACATTTAGAGGCCCAGGTGTACTCTTCAGAGAGCAATAAACCAGGATAACGGTAAAAAAAATTTTGTAGAATGCATTTCCATTGTTAAATGTCCAGGATAACTTCAAGGTGCTCGGCATCATGATTGTATCGTTTTGTATACATTCACGAAATCTCCATGATACCAAACTTAAATTTGCATATCCCAATATATATTACTACGAAAAAGCATATTATTTTTTTCTTTCTTTTCGCTGCTATACTAGTATATTCCTAAATTAGTTATTTGAACTCTCATCTCATCTGTCACTACAGCACAAGACAGTAAGAATCGGAAAAGGAAATAAATAAATATGGAATTGCAAACGCATCAGACACAGGAGAACATGATCGAAGGCTTATGTACCAACAAAACAAGTGTTCAAATAGCAAGATGCAGCAACGCGGGCAAAGGAGAACTCCTCTATGGATCGGTGTTAGCATTTTCTGTTGTTGCGAGAGGATGTTCTTGGGCGATGGAGTGCATTCTTAAGAGGGTAGTTGGCATGGCTTCAAGTCTAAGATCCATACTAGAGTTGATATTTGTAAAATAAATTCAAAAATATTTTTATATTTTAATTTTAAATTTAAAATAAAAATGACTTAACACAAGACACTTGATTTATTTACTCTAAGAACTCCAAAATTTCTGGAGTTGAAGATATGACAAACACGCCCTTATTCAGGTTAGGTGTTGACTCGGTATATATTTTTTTATCCTTTTTTCATTGGCCTATGTCCCCAAGCTTGTTATTAAAGCACGCATGCTCGTGCTTGCTTCTGCCTTTACCTATCGGAGGAAGAAGCCCCTCCCTCCCTCTCCACCGACGGTATTTTGTTAAAAAGAAGAACCCCTCACGCAGGTCAAGAAGACTTCCGAACTCTCCTCCCAACCATATACAAGGACTTAGCTGACTGTGTGAGCTATGGCGTGAGTCTTTACTTATGCTTTAATCGGGAAGAGCGAAGGAATTTTTTTTAGAGACAAACCCCCACGCGACGCACCGAGCCGATTCCAGGAATCGAATTCGGGCGGGCGAGCTGCCATCCCGGCGCTCAACCACCGGTGGCTCGTTCACGCACTTCGTGCTTCTAAGATTTGATTGGTGGTCGTCAAAGACTGGCTTGTGATATTGGAAGGCTCCGTGTTTCTCTCAGTGACAGAGGTTATGTATCAAAAGAAGAATCATCGATCACGATAGTGTTGGCCTTAGGCGTGGTGTGCACCTGTGTGTGTGTGGATGTTGCAAATCATTATCACCCAAGCGATCACTGATGTTCTGAACTCGCGTCAACTTGAGGAAACTCTCGAAACTTGATACTACCAGGTTATACTTTTGTACGGCCAGCTTAACCAGTGAACACTCAGAATGCACGGTCTCATCAAAAGAAGCCTGAATCATCCCATCTTACATTACGCAAATATTCAGCATTGCAGAATGCAGATACCCGCTATTTGTGGCAACATACAGGACACCCTCTTGTAGTGATTTGTAGACTACAGACATCTTTGCTTTTGTTTTCACGAAGTAAATGAATAATCATTTCGACCATCTCACCGAGTGCAAATTGCGACAGAATTGCTGAATACATAAACATGACTAAGATCTAGGGGACCAGACATGACTTGAAGGAGATCCCGACACTACAGACTACAGAGGATACAAACAGTGACTGGAAAGAGAAGTTAATGGTGCACCTTGATTACTCAATCACAAGTCCATAGATTTCATCTGGGAAAGTAAATTAGAGCCGCAGAGAGTTTACGGTCGGGCACACAATACCACTAGATACTGCAAGGTAAATTAGAGCAGCTTCCCGAACCAGAAGCTGCGTGAACTGACTTGTAGCAAAAAGAACTAGTACTAAATAAGAAAAACAAGACCAAGACAAGGTCAACTAGCAACTCTTAAGCATAGGGTCGGAGGAAAGGTCACACAATACCACTAGATACGGTTTGCTGATAATGCTTAGCATCACTAGATACTTAGATATATGTTCAATTCGCTGAGAAATTACATGCATGCATGTCCTGCCTGAATTACTCAATGTCTTTGAACTCCACGAACGGACCTAATTATTGATTGTACCTGCAACTCAAAATACCCAGCCCAGTGTCATGCCCTCAATCAAGTAACGGCGAGACTTGTGCTTCCTCATCCGTAGTTTCCCACCTGGACCAGAGAGGTCCATCTCAAATCCAGTGAAGACAGCAAACCTCCCAAGCTGGGGGCAGATATGGCTTTCATAGCCTTTCTCAGGCGGCAATTCATATTCCTTTTCAAAGAATTTGGCGATGCAGAACTTGCCAGAGCCCAAATGCACCAGGTACGAGTCATTCGGCTCAGACTTATCCTCCTCCTCCTCCTCCAGAACGCTGTGCACGACAGGCCGTCTGGTGGTGTTGATGTCCAATGAGCAGAGCATGCTGTTCTTGGCCGAAAAGCCAAGCCATAAGTCGTACTCTGGGTAGTAGTCGGCGCGGCCATGGAAGGGCAGCACCCACTTGCCAACCTTGCTCCACGTGGCAGTGCTTGTGTGGAAGGAGTAGGTTCCGATTTTTGGAGTGGAGATCCATATGTCAGAGCCACCGACCACCGTGTGGGCGGTAATGCTGGCGGGGATGTAGCCAGGCTCAAGCACATAAGGCGGCAGCTGAAGACAATGCCAGCGCCAGGCCTCTGAACCCCCCATGTACTCAGGTTCCTCAAAGTCGACGACAAGGGCTTCGAAGCCACAACGACGGTTGCCTGGTGGGCATGGGCACTTATCCATGACGTAAAGGGCGTCACCGACGGCGAGGGAGACGGTCTCGTACTGCTTCGGCGAGTTCAGTCGAACGTGGTTGTGGATAATTCGATGGTCGACGTCGAACATGAAGGTGTAGCCGTCCTCATCCGCGCCGGCGATGAGGCTCTTCTTCGAGCCGCGGCCGAACATGGTGAAGAAGTCAAGGCTCCCGACGGTTTCGCCGAAGCCTGAAGGGGCGAAAGAGATGTAGGGAGGAGGCAACCGAGCGTCAGCAATTTCTCTTACACTTGGAGTGATCTTTTGAGTTGCCGGGAAGAAGAGGGTGGACGAGTCGATGCGGCGCAGAAGGTACGTCCCGTCCAAATGGTCCACCACAAGGTACAGGTACCGCCGCCACTTATTGCTCATCTTCGACCTTCGATCGGCACTAAACCACTGTATGTCACAGATACAAGATGCTTAAAATCATTTTTTTTCCTACCTTCTTCGCATGCTAACAGATATAAGATGCAATCAGTAATTTTTCTACCATACCTTCGCATGTTAACACGTACATGCTGCTTAATTAAGATCCAGTAAATTAAATTTTCCACATAAACGATCCAACCCTTGCGAATATACACAGGCGTATGACACACAGGCTTTACTACCTTGGTTCTTGATGCCGGCGTGGACAACGAAATGGAAGGGAGACACCAGATCAGATCGGCAGGAGGAGGCGGCGATTGGGATGAAGATGATGCGGCAGACTCTGCAACTGATGCCGCCGGCGCCGGGTTGCTGGGAAAGCGGCCGCCGGTGTTCAGTTCAGTTGGGGATAGGTCGATGGAGTGCCGCACCGCACTACTACTGGTCCTTTAAGAAGCGATAGCCATGTTTTGACATGGGCCGGGCTGAATGTTCGTGGACGGGGGCACTGGGATCTGGGGCAGTTGCACAAACTTTTTTTTTTTTGGTTTTCTTTACAAATTAGCGGATCGTGTTTCAGGTTCGCACACATGTAAAGCCCAATTCATCGATCTATCCCCGATTAAAAAAGGTTCTGGGCCTTTACCTCAACGTCAGGTTATGTTCATTACATGGCCGCAGCATGCCCTGACTCACTATAAAAGTAATTATTACACACATAGCATAAAATGTTTGAATGAACAAATATGTCCAGTCAAGCCAACGACATGCTTCCTTTATTGCTTCTTTGGCTTCATCCTTCCTGTATACTAGTACTTGCAAGTAAATTTTTTTAATTGTTTTTTTATCAAATAGCATATCATTTCTATTAATAACACAATAAAAAATTGAAATGTGTCTTTGTAACGCTATAGCCACCTCATGTAGCCATGAATCGAATATATTACTAATGCTATAAGGTGGATGCAATCCAAGACAGAAATGAACTAGTCTTCATAACAATTTAACTAAATAATTGTTACTCCCTCCGTTCAATATTATATGACGTTTTGGCTCCGGACACGGGAATTAAGAAGAGGTAGAAAAGGTGGGTGCATAGAAAATGAGAAGGAGAGAAAATAGAAATAAAGGTGTATTGAAAAAAGAGAAAGGTGCATTAGAAAGTGAAGGTGTTTTATAATTTGAGAAAATTTGAGAAGACTAGAATATCATATATTATTGAACGGAGGGAGTAATGAATATATGGTGTATTCATGGTTTTTAAAAACCATAACAAATTGTGGTATCAGGGTGTTGCGGCAGACGCCTGAAGCGACAAGCTGACCGGCCACCCAAGCGGTTTTATCGACTAGCCGTGAGGGAGAGGCAAGAGGGGGGCATACCGCTCGGCCAGCCGGCACTAGCCGAGCATTGGCCATGATTTACTGACACTGGGAGACGGCTAACCGGGGTGTCGTTGTTGCTAGGCAGAGCTGAATCCTAAGTAAGGTAATTTTTTTCTCTATTTTGGTCTCTTTGTTTTAGTTGTAAACCAATTTTGTTAACCATGTATATGAATTAACATGATATTCTTCTCCTTTTTTTTCCATTACAACGGTTTCTCTTGCTGTTCATCTGATAAACCATGGGAAATCACTTGGTTTATTGGTTAAACCAGTCGGTTAGCTGATTCGAAATTCAAACCAACTCGTTTTATAAATGTAAGTGGAATATCGACTGGTATTACTGGTTTTCACAGTTTTTATCAAACCGTCCACCTTCAGTTTCTTCAGTACAAATGGATTTAAAAAAATATCACATAAAAATTTTGAGAGAAATTTTAAGTTTCCAAAGCACCTTTTCATGCATAACATTACTATTATTTAAGAGAGTCTAATACATTGATTGAACGTTGAATAAACTTGTACTAATGAGATTCCATCTAAACACATCATTCTGATCATTCAATTATACATGTAAAATACGTGAAATAAGATGATACCACGTAAATTAGATAAAGTGAATTGTTGGAGGGAGTAAAATGGATTTTTTCATTTCTTCTTTTTTCTAGATTTGATTATGAAAGTGAAGGAATTTGATGTGAAGTATCTTGAGTGGAACAGCTATGGAATCAGTGTTTGTTAGCGCGTCATCTTCTCCTGCAGCATCCGGTGCACATTCCCACATCCACTCCCGCTAATTTGCATCACATGAGGGCGCGTCAAGTCCTTCATTTTGGCTAAAAAAACTCCGTGTGGAAATAAAATCCATACATCTCAAGACATATACTGGTATCAGGGGGCATTTATTCATGATGGACCAGCATCAGCAATTGAGCATGGCTTTACACAGAAGCGAAGCGATGCATGGTGGCCTGGTCTTCCTATTAGGGTGGCCTACCCATCCGTCAGTCTCGGTCCCCCATTACTACAAACTAACACATCACGACTCCGTGATCACCGGAAAAGCAATGCCGTTGTCAATGGAGCGCCGACACTTTCCCTGCTTCCGCTTCCAGGAAAGCAGAGAAAGCCGTGCGTGATGGGACAAATTCTTCTTCAGGCTTTCCGGCTCCCACAAGTCTCTGATTCTTTCTTTTCTTTCTAACTATGACAAGTCTCATTGTTTCAAAAGAAAAAATAAATTGACAAGCCTGATTCCTTCTTTTCTTCCTAACATTGATACGTCTGAATAATCTTCTCCGGAGCGTGCGTCTCGCATAGTAAGTGGTACGTATTCATTTTTAAATTGCCCGCCAGAATCTCTGATTACCTCGTCGTCGTTTCAGCGTGGATGAAGCATAACGCGCCATGTTCCATGCCTGCACTTGGCTCGATAAAATCACCATAATGCACATGCAGTGCTCCTCCACCGACACAGGTCAGTGCCCCAACTAAGGGAGTACTCACACTAACAGCTGTTGATCAATATAGATCACAAATTCCTAATTATTCTGGCATTGTTGATAGTACTGCTACTAGAAAGCTGCTTTTCCGTCCGATAATTCCACGGGAGGGAGAGAGAGATTGAGATTGTCACCTAACCCAGGAGAGAGTTCCTGGATTATGAATGGAACTACTACTCAGTCAGGTTGTTAATAAGTTAGGTTGTTAATCTTTGTACATCAGAGAAGGAAACTTGTCCTCACCCCCGTGCCGTGCGCAACCGTAACTTGACGTCTTCTCTGCATCTCACGTGTTCGGTTTATCTGACCCTGATTTATGATGTATAAAACTTCCGCACCGGTCCGGCTTGCTCCATGTGCTGGTGTGTCCTTTGAAAAAGAAAGAAAAACTCTTTATAACATGTACATGTTTAACATATATTATTTATATCATTTATATTATATTAAGATTCGTATCATATGTACTACATACCAAAGATTACATGATAAAATACATATGAGAATAAGATTTCACCAATTTCAATATAAAATATATGGTCTAGATAGTATATGTTTAACATCTATATGTCAAAATTTCACTTTAAGAAAGAAATACTGATGCTGAAAAACAATGGCATCTCACTATCTCAAGTAGTCCAAAGTCGTTGCGTTCCTTACCGACTTACCGAACAGTTGGTCCATTTGTGGCCAAAGCAGCTGAATTTTTGGACGTAATGTATCTGACGGCCGTGACGCCCGGTTCCATATTTTGTAAAGGTGGTATGGTATCAAAATAATAATAATAATTGTAGAGGTTGTCGAATTTTTTTAATGCAAAGATTAATAGATCTCCTAAGTAAAGAAGAAAAAAAACAATTGTCAAATAATTTGGGGGCAGCTTTCGTTTCCTTCAGAAAACATGATCAACCGTGTGTGTGGAAGAAGTGATAGAACAGGGTAGTGTCTTCTGGAGAGGGTACTGTCTGTTCAGTTTAGAGGCTACTAGTGATCCGTATGGTTTCGCAAATAGAGTCATTACTGGATTAAGCGTTTTTCATTCATACGGGCCTGAAATCAGGGTTTTTAACTACCACACCCATTAGAGGAGAAACGTGCTTTCCGTGCGTATGTTGTTGTTTCACTAAAAGAAAACCGGTAAAAAGGAACGACGGTGTGATTGATTCCAAGGGACACAGCATCTTTATTTGGGATGAGTTGTATTTGTTTTTGGCTTTGACGGTGTCATTCTGAGGTACGGCCCCGGTTGAAAAGTCAATACCATATCTTTGGCACGAGGTGCATGGCAGCTGAAGTCACAAAGATCAAAGATTCTTGTGCAGCCGACGCGTCGAGACTTGGAAGAGTTGACATAGATCGGAGGGAAGCTACTATGTCGATTTCTTTTTGGTGGTTAACTTGATACTATTATTATGCTTGGTACCTACGACGACGTTAAGCTGACCTGACTGCTTCGTGAAGAAGATTACATTGCAGTGTTTGATGTCATCACGAAACACAATCTTCCAAGTCGTAGCTTCTCTTTTTCTTTTCCCAGAGAAAAGATAAAACTTTTTTTTTGCAGTTACAAAATGAAGCTCCATGAAGCCTCCGTTTTTTTTTTTTGACGCTGTGGATGTTTGACATATGGCAAGCAACAATGCAGCTGTAAAAAAAAAAAGAACAATTTGCTCTGAGCTTCCTAGTACAAAGTTACGAGGAGGATGGCGCATTGCAAGACAAGACATTATGAACAGCCGGATTTAGCTAGACATGATCAATACCTGAACAAGGTTCATGTGAACGGGCGCTGCATGGATGGAGAATGGCAAAATAGACTCCCGGTCTTAAGACGTGCACATGTCAACACCTGGCGGTGCCACCGTCCAGCTGGAGCAAAGGAAACACACGGAAATCACATCATCGTCAGGCATGCCCATGCCGTGGCAATGCAGCACTGCCGCCCTCGATAGCACTCTTGTTTTTTTTTTTTTTTTTGGAAAGGGCACTTTTGTAACTAGGGATGTCAACGGATACCCGATATCTATTACTTGACGAGAATTTTTTTTTTATTAAGGGACAGAGCTAGGTTAAATTTTTACCCCACGGCATTAATGGGGTGAATTCATTCCCTGTCAGGTTTGCGGATTCGGGGATGAGAACCATCCACCCGAACCCGATTCCTCGCGGAACCTGTTTAATTTTTATTTCATTGATTTTGGCTCAGCAGGTTATAGGTCCATATGGCACAAAGCTCAGCCCATGGTCCAAAACTAGCATCGTATATAATTGCATCTTTGAACCCTAATCCCCAACACACTTTGCTCCTCATCCATTCGACGGCCGCACATGCAAACAGCTCGCGCAACATGCCTCATCCATTTCCAGCTCGCTCGTGCTCATGCTCATGCTCATGGTGCGACGACACACGACGCCTTGCTTCCGGCAGCAGCGCAAGGTAGCCAAGCTCGGAGCGGTGCCCCACCTTTGACAGCGGTGCAGAGTAGCCCAGCTCGGGGCGGCGGTCTACAACTTCTCCACACCTCCGGCGGCAGGCGCTAGTGCGGTGGCTTGCAACTTCTCCTCACCTCTGACGGCAGGCACTAGCGTAGCGGCTCATAGCAGCGGCCGGCGCGCGCGTTCGGGGATGGGTTCCCCATCAGCTACCCGCTCCCCGCGCGGAGACGAGTATGGAGAGAAATTTGTCCTCGCAAACGGGACAGGGACAGGGATGGTTTACCTCGTGCGGGTACGGGAACAGGGTTTTTTACCCGCAGAAATTTTCCCCGTTGTCATCCCTATTTTTATTATTATAATATAGTATCTTGTGTTACACAACAACACACATGGTTGAAGTTGACAAGTGGAAATTGAAGCCAAAGTGGCTTAGGTGCGCAGCAAAATCTTTCGTTCCCTTGCAGTTACAGCTGTCTCTCTCTCCGAGTCCGATCGGACCCCCAAACCACGCACGAGACAAAAGGCCAGCAAAATCCTCGGCTCGCGCACTTGTCCTCCGGGACCTCTCCTCTCTCTCTCTCTTCTCTTCTCTTCTCTTGGTGTCATTCATTCGTCTCGCGCTCTCCTCTCTCTCTCTCCAGGGCACCGACGCCCTGCCCTGCGCGAGGAGGAGCAGAGAGAGAGAGAGAGAGAGGGGTCCTCCAAAAATAGGCTAGGCGACCGATTATGGGCGTCAAGCAGGTCCTCGTCCACCGCAACGCGCGGAGGGAGGAGGAGGAGGACGACGACGACGGCAGCAGCAGCAGCACCGGCAGCCGCGAGGGAGCGCCGCCGCTCGAGGTGGACCAGTCGCCGTCGCCGCCGCCCATGTCCTCCTGCGGCCGATACATCCTCCACCGCGTATGCAGGTTCGACACGCTCGCCGGAGTCGCCATCAAGTACGGCCTCGAGGTCCGTTTGCTTCCTTCCTTCTCATCGATTCAAGTCGTTTTGGGTGGAGATGAGAATGAGATGGCTCATCATCATCTTGTGATTGATGATGATGATTAATCCCGTCTAATCTAGGTGGCGGACGTGAAGCGCGTGAACGGGCTGACCACCGACCTGCAGATGTTCGCGCACAAGACGCTGCGGATTCCGCTCCCCGGGAGGCACCCGCCGGCCACGCCTTCTCCTCCTCCCTACTCCTCCTCCTCCTCCCCTTTCCCAACCCACGCCGCCGATCGCAACAGGTTAATTAGCTTTCCTCTTCCTCATGCACATAACTGATGCTTGCCTTGCCTTGTTTATTAATCATCATCAAAAGAAATTGGAATTACTCCTTTCATTTCTTTTCTTTCTTCTTCTGTCGTAAATAATAATGTCAGTGCATTGCGATCTAACAGCTAATAATAGCGACCCCGTGCTCCATTGCCCCTGTTCACACACATCGCATCACTGAAAGTTTTTTTTTTCTTTTCCCCTGGTGTTGACACGGAGGAGTCAACAATTTAGGACAAATTCAGGCTCGATTTTAACTCTATGCTCTCTGTATACAAGTCAAAACCCGGCGTGGTAGGCAGGTTTTGGCCGGACACCGTTGAGAAGCGGTGGAGAGGTGGGCAATGTTCCACTTCTACAGCCACCGGTCAGAAAACGACTGCTTCCTTTCCTTCTAGGACCACGCTTGCACATAAACGCTGCTCAGTGTGTTGAACACTGACCTGACCCTTAGTGGCAACTAGGCACAGTTTTCTATTCTCTTCTCTTCCCTTATTATCTTTTATATCAAAAGAGTCTGCCACCTGGTTTTTGCAAATGATCAGAGAATATGAACATTCAAAGAAAAGCAATGAGGAAAGGGGAGATGCGATCATGCCTGGCAACAGGTGTGCAGCCTCCACCACATGCTCCAACTTCACTCACTCCACTACATCATTCCACAGTGCACGCGTTTTCTTCATATGAAGTAGAACCTCACAAAGTTATAAAACATTATTAGGGAGCATTCCATAGACAAACACACAGGTGTCATTTCTTGGTTTTATTCTGGACCAAAGTTGATGCACAAGGACATAATATTTAACCGATTTTACACTTTTTAGATTCTTCGTTGTACTTCCTCCTGGTTGTCACTGCATATGCTGATGCCTTTTCTTGTTTTCTGATAATGATACTACCATGTGACGCCTTTTCTTAATCCTGAATTGCTGACTACTAGTACCAGTTTCAGTGGACCTCTTTGCTCTGTATATGCCATTATTTATCTCTAGTATAAGTAGTAACAATATCGCTTCTTTCAGAGAATGGACTACACGTCGCCCTCCCAGAAATGCTGCCTCTTTGGATCCATTTCTGAAACCACCACGGAGTGCGATTGCGCCATCCATGAGTCTCTTGCAGGGATACTATGGCCTCCCACCAGCTCCAAAAGTGAACCTGACTGATGAAGGCACTGAAATGGCGGCGTGCACTAAAGGTAATATCCATCGCCGTATGCTTTTGCTTTACGATCCCTTCCTTATTCAACTGTGATCAACTGAAGCGGAATTTCAACTCTGAACCACATCCAGGCCTTCATCGGAAAGCTAGAAGCCTGTCGGATGGCTTTTCTATTATCAATGGAGATCCCACTAGGGAGGTTGACGATTCGGAAAAGCCAATCAGGCGGCGGCAGAAAGCCGATTATGAGCAAACAGCAAAGGAGGACAACGGCAGTGGCCTGCCGGCCAGGGCTGGACAACGCTTGGCCCTGAGGCCAAAGTCCGGCAGTCGGTCAGAGATGAACAACGGTAGCCAGCAAGATCTTGTAGCTGCAGGGATGCTTTCTTACATGGATGGATTGCAGTCTGTCAGGAAGTCATCAAGCACTCCGGAATTCCAAGATGCAGACAACGGTAGCATTGCTTCGGTATGGTTGAGGAGCACCTGGAGCTTGAAACCTGATGCTTTCACGCTCCCTCTCCCTCTTTTCGACGGCATTCCCAAGCCTCTTTTGGACAGCATCCCCAAGCCGTTTTTCGACAGCATTTCCAACCCGATTGCTGCTTGGAGAAACAAGGCAGCCAAAGATTAGTAATAAGGCTCATAGCTCGTTACTTATTGCTCGTTTTCAGACTTTTTAGTGGAGGTGCAGCAAGGGCCTGGAGGAGTTGTGGGTTATGCCTCCCCCGTCCCCAACCAAGAAAGAGACAGACATTGGACATCATCGTCATTTCTACCATAAACATATGGTGCTTAAGTGACATGATGGATACGGTGATACCATAGACTTTCTACATGCATACTGTACTGAATCTTGTTTTCGTCGTTAAAAGTTATATAGTCGGGTGTGTTAATTAAAGACATCTGAACCTTGGGGCTTATTCTTTTGTACACATATAGGAATGGAGGCAAACGACAAGCGGCACGTGTGTCCCCATGAATAATAAAGAAATGGTTTCTTTTTTCCTCCAATTATAAGAGGTTTTGTTCATAAACATGATACGGTTGTTGCGATTTCAACCTTATTATTCTACTGTCAAACCTCTTTTTTTTTCCAGACAAGTGTCAAAACTTTTTATTTGATAATATAGTTCTAGCCCAATGCAAATAATTAGAATATAATATTACCTATCTCGATGCAAATATTTTTCTGTCCTTTTGAACCAATTCTTTTCACGGAATGAAGGACCATAGACTATTATCTCCGTCCAAAAATATAAGGAATTCCTGTAAAGATTATGCCGGCCAGTTCCAACACTAGCTCCCAGGCAACCCAAGCCAGCCAAACGGATGAGGTAAAATCAACGAATCACAGCGATCCTACCACGACGCCTATAGTTCTTTGATGTCCAGAAGAAACGGACGATGTCTGTTCCTAGAGTGCTACAGCATGCTAACAAATGCCTTCACAAGTTTTGAGCTCTGTTATTGTTGTGTTGAGACTTGAGACTACTGGGGTACATGAATTTTTATTATTAAGATTAAACTACAGAATTTTTGAAGGGGTAAAGTGGGACAAAGATTACAATAAATCAGCTAATTCATAGTCTAAGCTGCTGCCGCAAAGTATGTTCCGGCACAAACTAGAGAAGCATCCCATTCTACAGCACGGAGAAAATATTCAGAATACAAAATAATATCTACCATTAATGACAAGTACAAGCTGACCTTGTTCTTATGTTGCCCTCACATCACCTACAAACTAACTAGTCATAACGACGAATATCACTTGACAAGTCAACATGGCAAGGCGGCTAGATGGCGTAATTGTTGTACATATGCATCCTTGGCTTTGGCACCATGACCCTTGTGAAGCATACATGTTCAACCGCTTCATGGGCACTTCCTTTGAATATATGAAACTCCATGCTCTTCGTACCTGGTGCAGAGACATACAGCATGACCTATCACGTATCCAAAGAAAAGAATGTGAAAAACTTAAACCTAAAATTACAAGCTTACTCTGCTTTGGAGAACCACATTTGCTGGAACGATCCAAGAGATGCAAGAATGCTACCTCCAATCCAGACACTGCATATCGAGTTCCAACAAATCAGTCATGTCATCACATATAGCAATGGCACAGGAAGAAACAGTTGAATCTTCTCTACCAACATCCTGAGCAAGGACAAAAACTACAAAGACGAGCAAATACAGTAGTCTAACCTGAATCGTCTTTCTACTGAATTTCCACTTGCCATAACCTTAACACGAGCAGCTTGAGGAGACTCCTGCAATAATTCAATGTGAAAAATAAGAACCAACCGAGTCAGGGACCAAGGAACCATTTTCAACACTTTTCCATTCCATGAATTATGATGTACTATACTAACTAACACGAACAAAGAACTATTTTCTGTTCAAAAATTTCAAGTAAGGTTGTGAAATAAGAGGGGCATGTGTTAAAATAAATATGATATCAGCATCAGTTCCAGGCATATGTTGGTAGATATCAATACAATCACCAATAAAAGCTATTCGACATTATTAACTTAACATATAGCAGGAAAATATTAACATATGCCAAAATGAAAATTTTCGCATGTTAAATCTGCTGGTATAGATTTCACATTACAAACGAAACTTAGAACAGCGGTTAGAAGCTAAAAGATACACACCTCTAATACTTCTTTCTCAAGGCGCTCTTTTAACTGAAGAATTGATGATGAGCCACCAGAAAGCTATACAGAATACGAGTTTCAAGATGTTATAATCGTATAGGAAAAAAAAAACTGAAGGACTAATGCCACTAGACTCGTGCAGGACACATGTAAAGGAGCAAAATGCAGCACTGGAATTAATGCATTTACCAAGATGTTGCTAAACAGCTCCTTGCGGATGTCAACGTCACACCTATTTATGCTATCAATGACCTGTGTACAATGAAGTATTAGCAAGTTCAGCTATACAAATAACTGACATGCTGCCAGCAATGCAAAACAATACTGAGTTCATATTCAACTCACCATTCGTGGAAGGCCACGAACTGAAATTGAATCTGCAAATCCATCAATCCCAGGAATAGTCTGTCCATCACAAAAATGGATGTGTCAGAGAGCTAGGAAGTATGGAAGCAAGATGAGCTCAAAAGAATTTTCTAAACTATTGCTTGAATCTACCGAACTACAAAGCTAGGAACTAGTTTTTCCTGTATAACAAAGTTAGCATCAGCACCAGTTAGGTCAATCACTCAATCCTAGCAGCAAGTGTTATTCCTTCCATACTACTCACCTGGGATAGAGATGGATTAAATAGAATGTCCGGAATCTTGAATCTATCAGCACCAACTTCAATAGTCCTGCTCAAATATCATATGGATAAGTTCAAAAGAACCAACATATGCAACAAACAAAATTGATTTAGCTAATAAGAAGAGTACTCATAAATTGAAAATAGAACAGTGGCTAATGTTTTAACTTACTGTCCATCTGGAAGCTCATATGAAGTCGTAGGAACATTTGCATATGCCACTTCTGCATGAAAATAAAGCAGGAGATGTAAATACTAGAACTGAACAGGAAATGTAAAGCAAGAATGTAGTTTCAACACACAAGTCAATGAAACAAACATAGGTACAAATAGAAAGCCAAAGAAATATTGTATTCATAATACCCCTCCATTTTTTATTTCTATGATGTTTAAGGACAGGAAATTTGCACTAAACTTTGTGTAAACTTAATAGCTAGTTGCAACCATAGATATAGCCTTTACAATCACGTACCATCAAAAGCCGTATCTGGGACTCTGCAAACAGACTCCTTGATGTCACTAACAATAGCCCTCTGAAATAAAACACGTTATCATTGATTCCATCCAGAAAAACAATAAACAACATTACAAAAGTTAAATGTCTATCAGTGAACACACCATGCAGTATAACTTGTAACTCTCAGTTGTGTTTGGAAGATCAAGATCTACAATCTGAAGAAAGACAGGAGAAAATGGAGTCAGGAAACATACTGATTGACTGATTGGTTACTCTTCACACATCAGGATGAGTGCAGCATATTAAGACCCATAAAATGAGGCCAATGAGCAGCAAGAAAACCACAACTTTAAGTGGCCTAATAGTCCCATTTACAAGAAATAATCAGTCTATCAGGATTCCTGTTTCTGACTATTACAACCATACACAATACAATTTAAGTAGGAAAATACAATGGATAGAAGAAAATAATGGCGACTTCTAACTTGTTCAAACTGGAAAGGCTAAAATTAACATTGTTTTTCTTTGATTCCACTGACACTAGTGGTTAGCAGGTATTACAATATTTCTCCAATCTCCATAAGAATGAATACAAGTTGCATTTCTTATATGCAATGAAATAAGAAATTGGTGTTGCTATTAAAGTCAGTCAGATGAACAGTCAGGGTGTGTCCGTACAAACTGTATATAAACAACAACAAAAAAACAGTCAGGGTGTGTCACAAGCATCTCATTTTTAACACATTCTATGGTTGCGCAAATGTGATTTAACCACACTGAACCACATTGACATGCCACATTATACACATTATTCATAGAGAGTTGTTTCTAGATTTACGAGAATTTCATGAAGAAAAAGATTTAAACATTGAAAGAAACAGCACCTTATACTCTCCAGGACTGATTTCCTTCTTCTTAAATGAATATCTGGGCCTAATCTGAAAAGAGAAAAACAGGAAGTGATCATGCAGCAACCAGTAGTATGTTGCTCAAAAATAAAAGCAACCATTAGTATGTTATTTTAATCGAGAAAGAAAGAAGCTTACAACGATGCCCTTGCTCTCCAAGCTTTTCATCATACAATCAGTTAAAAATTCACCACCAACTGGAGAAGTCGCCACAGACTGCCATAAAAAAAATATGTTATTGAAATAAGGAAATTGTGTCAGAACTGAGAAAAGAAAAGGTGCTAGGGATGTACAAGTCAACAGAATATTTTTTTAATACAATCTGTTGGTTCACATTTTTAAATGAAAATTAAAAAAAAAAAGGCACAAGAAAGAACTGCATGCATGACTTCCAATTACAAGGTTGTCCTATTAATGGCATAACATACCTTTTGCAAAACAAAACCATCATGCACAGCAGAAACCACAGTAGAACCACCACCACTGCACCAAAAATCATAATATTATTATCACATTCCAACCATGTCTATCGTGATGAAGCCCAAAAGCCATGAGAAATAAGACATAACAGCTCAATGACAACTTACTGCATTGAGGTAGCTCTAACACAGTTACACAGTTTATAAAATTATAAAAGAACATAGATGGATATGCCTATAAGCTAAAAAGCAAGATGATTTTTATAGAGGCCAAATAGAGAAGGAACAAAAGGAAACCAATTCGACAAGCAATGAAGATATTCCATGTGCTGAATGATGTAGAATCAAGTAAAAAGAGCATTATCTTTTAGTTTCTCAATTCTACTTATTGGCATGGTATGGTATGGATGGATGGACAGACTAATCATATTTGTGTAACTGTGCCAAAAGTAATGATGCAAACATATATTTCATGATTTTGATGCATGAAAGAGAATGACGAACCAATCAAAGCCCACAGCACAGGAAGATGCATTCATAAATTACCAATCTATCATGAGCAATGGGAGCTACATTTGATATAAAGATACAGTATCTGCTCAGCGAAATGGAAACATTAAAACAGTACCTGTCAACCACCAACGATGTAGCACGTCCAGACGCAAAAGATGTGAGCACCTGACAGCGCAATCAACAATCAAACATAATAAACTGATTACACCAGCAATTGTGTTTATGAAAGAGACATACTGCATTTTTTGCTAGGAACAGTGCCGGCACTTTGTAGTTCTCGAACATAAGTTCTGCTGCTCTATAGAAATAAGGAAAATAGCAGTCAGCCATGACCCAATTTTTTCTTATAGGGTCACTGCAATATGTACCAAACTTTTAAGTACAAACACAATTGTGGATCCATTGGGGTAAAATCATGTTCTACATACAAACCACATACACAAGATAGTTAGACGGGAAAAATCTTTCTACCTTCATTTGATATGATTATGCAATGGGTAGAATAAGAAAAGAGCGAGACCCAAATACAAATGGAATTGTTACAAAAAAAAAGGCAGTGTAAAAATAATGCTAGCATGGTATTAGGCAAGGAAAAAAAAAAGTTTTCACATGACTGCTAGAAGTCATGGAAGATGGTTCTAGCACAACTATTAACTAGGATAAAAACAGTAGCATTGTTCCAAGACCAATGAAAGTTGGCCATACTAAGATTTTAAATATAATTAATATGTACAATTGTACATACTTCTCTCTTTGCTGTGCTGTGTTTGTAGATGGCTCGGCAATGAGCATGGGATGCTCCTCAGGATTGATAAGCAGACGCCGTCTGAAATGTGGAACACGTCAGGGTGACAAAAAAAGGGCGCAGAAAACAGTGTATTTGATAAATTACATAGACATATCATAAAGGGAATCTTAGTTTCACAAACATTGGATTATAGAGATACAATATCATCTCATGAATTAAATAAAAAAGACGGGAAAAAAGGCAAATGTATCTACTTAGCAAACACAATAGGAATCTGACAAGTTTATATTCAACTGGCAAATCATGTTCTGTCAACAGAAAATGACAAAGCAGTAACTATCCTCAGATTCAAATAATGGCTTCGAAAGGGATCTCAACTGCAGATTTTAAATTTCAAACAACATAAATTTCTCAGACTTATTAATTAGATTACCTGAAAGCATGATTCCAGATATTGTCTACAATATCCCAATCAGTAACTGTTCCATCTTTCATAGGTGAAATCACCTGTTTAGGGCAGTGGGGAGAGATCAGCAACAAACACAAGTTAACAAAACTATTACCCTCATATCAATCCTGAGTGCATGCAGCAACTAACCTCCATATTATCCCTCCTGAAATCTAATTCTTGACCAACATAAAGTTTACGTTTTGTCTTAGCTTTGTCCACATCCATAGGCTTGGCTCCATTCTTTGAATCTTCAGGCTCCTTTTCTGCCTTGGACTCATCAGCATCTCCTGTTTGCTCAATTGAACCGACAACCTTCGCACATGTAAAGCCACATACATGACATGGTGAGAATTTGTTATTGAAAAAGCTTTTCCTGCCAGGTAGCTCACAGCTACGATTCCATGAAGCAATAACACAACAGAATTATTGTCCTTGGAAATAAAATTAAGATTTTCTAAAACGTAATTTTATTAAACAGCCAGATACAAAACCTTTTGGGTACTGTTAGCACCATTTTTTTGTGGCACGTTGAAAACCTTAAATGTTATCACATGAGTTGCATTCCCATTTTCTCATAGAAAAGGGTAAAGTGACAAACTAGTTCGAGATTGCAATTTTAACTCATTAGCCATGGTTCTAAGGCAAGCAGAAGCTTCTTTCCAATTTAACAACTTATACAAAAGACATGCTTCAGAGTATCAGTTACTTCCATGGGACCTAAATTAGTGTATAACTGCTGATGCAGATACCAGCAGGAAACGGCCAACAGAGAGCCAATTCTGACAAATGTTCCCCATGTGGACTACACAACAGAGCTAGCAACAAACACAAAGCTGTACCCCTAGCTCTAACATTGTAGTCGATCAAAATTTCGCAGAAGCCACGAAGCATTTGAAGCCTTCGATATCATATACCTCGCCAGGTTAAGACTAGGGCACTAATTCGTCGATCCAACACTACCATCAGGAACTGAATTTTGCATGAAAGTAAGCCCCCGACTACCAATTCGAGTGTCAACACCAATTACTCCACGGAACACATCCTATAGGTCGCACACACCTCAGACGAAACCAAAATGTGAACGCCCTGACCTCTGGAAGAGTTCAGAAAGCAGAGGAGCATTTCTCTCACCGATGGGAAGACGGCCTTGGGGGTGTCGTCGCCGGCGTATCCCGCCTTACAGCTGTAGGATCCCACATCTATGACGATGGCCGCGACCTCGTCTGCGGAGGCGAAACGGAGCGGAGGGTGAGTGAGATCTCCAGGGGTTTAGGGTTTTGCAGCAGCGAGGGCAGATGGGGGAGAGAGCTTACCTCCACCGTACATGGCTGGCGACCCAGAGGGGCGGTTCCGCGAGCGGACGGAGCGCGACGACGAGCGGAAACCCTAGCTCCTCGCCGGAGAGGCAGGCAGGGGAGGGAAGCGGAAGGTTTCGCTTGGTTTGGTCTCGACTCGGCGGCTCTGCGAATTGGCGTGGTCTCAGATGTGCCCGCTTTGGTGTGGCCCCGCTTGTCATCGTCTCATGTCCAGGAGCGGGAGATTTGCACAGCCGAGAGGCCTCTTCTTGCCTTCCTTGATTAACGCAACGCAAGTCAACTTTTGTGACTTTTTGTGAGAGAAAACTGATCAAAGCTAGCACTTCGAGAGCTTGTTTTTCAAAAAAAAAACTCTATAAAATGTCACGGCTTAAACCAATTTAGAGTTTAGCAAAAAAAACATGGTGACGTTGTATGGAATATAATTGTATAAACAAAATGGGCCAAGTGCAGCGAAAAAGGAAGTAAAAAAATGCCCCCACGCAGGATCGAACTACGGACCTTCAGTTTACAAGACTGACGCTCTACCACTGAGCTATAGGGGCTTCTGATAAGCTTATTGTTTCAATGTATTATTAATAACTAGTTATTCCGTCTGCATCAGGAATCACTATAGCTTTTCCTCACTGTGCTCAACTTACCGCCGGCGGCTAAACTCGTTTGTTGCAAGCAGCAGCACATCTTTCGCCAACAATGTCTGCGACCTGGCTAACATGCTGACAACATTCTCTATTGGAGATATAGACATTCAGCGGGAAGAGAATGTAGTATCACACTTGTCAGCTGGAGACCAAGTATTCCCATCGAAGACAAAGTATCACACTTTGCTCTTCACTAGATAAGATGAAGACAAAGTAATGGAGGAAACATACACAATCAGTTCAAGCATATGAAACATCACGACAATGTAAGTGGAGCAAGCCTTTAGAAACATATGAAACTGTTATCATTATGAAGATTTTAGTTCAAAAATGAACTAGGGATGTCCTTGTCCTAACCACAACAACTTTAGAGTGGATGCATGGAGTAGAATTGTGAAATGTATAACATGCTGCCATGCTGGACTATAAATCACATCATTTAGAGAAAGGAAACAGAACTGTTTGTCTTAGATGAAAACACAATATATGGAGCATTAGATCTTGCCTTCTGTTGGTTTGTTGTCTTCATGATAACAAGCAGATAACCATTATTTATCTCCTAACATCAGGCAGAGCGTCCATCCATTGATTAAGGACACAAAACATGTTTGCCATTAGGGTCGGGGAAGATAGAAATTAGTAGTTTTCCTTTGGTTCCCCAAAATAATAAAAAAAACAGTTTTCTTGTGCAAATAAATGATTCGCTAAAGGAAAGTAATTTTGTGGCTCGAATTAAGTGACTACTATAATCTCTCTTAGAATGCAGCATATATGAAATAACTGATTCCTGAAAAACAGACACATGCATCGAGACTACGGACATCTTCACACAGCTAGGCTAGCTACCGGAAGGACTAGTACTAATAATCTAATAGTAACACCGAAGACGCGCATCCAAAGCTAATTAATAACTAGAACAATAATCCTCCTATGGCATGCACTGACGCAAATCTTCTACAAGTTGTTGAGGTTTGGGATGTCGAGGAAGTCCATGATGGGGCGCTGGAGCTTCTGCATAACAGCCTTCCATCCGGCGTGTGTGGGGTGAACGTTGTCCCAGTAGAAGTAGTCGTCGGGGCGGCGGCACACCGTGAACTGCGGGCGGCGGCCATCGGCACTGTACTGGCCGCAGTAGCCGGCGTTCCGGTCCTTGGTCTCGCAGCACGGGCTGGACCCCATCCCTCTGAACGACGACGACTGCAGCAGGTTGGTGACGGCCGTGTTCACGTCCAGCAGCATCACGCCTTCCTTCTTCCCAAGCTTGTCTGCGAGGCCACTGTTGTGCGCGTCCGAGATGCCGTTCCTGTTCTGGTCGCAGTGCTTGTAATCACTACCGCTGGACCTGGATGGCGTGCACCCCAGCGGGGGCAGCGTGTTTACCAGGATCTTGGACACGCCAAGATCCTGCAGCTGGTTCACGATTCTCACCATCTCATTCGTCACCAGGAACGCAAAAGACCGGATCTTCTGCATTATCATCATCATCATCATCATTTTTATTTGTATATATACACAAAATTTTATTAAAGAGAAAGAAATCAATTAAGAAGATGTGATGATGATGATGATCACGTACGTCCGTGCTGGTGAAGCGGTCGTAGTCACGGCCGGAGAAAGCGATGAGAGCCACGGAGTCGTCGAGGTCCTGCTTCGTGATGGCGCCGTCCTCGATCAGGTTTTTCAACTGCTCCACCTGCTCGCTCATCTTGGGCACCTCGTACCACACGGCGGCGCTCGCGTTGGCGAAGTTCATGCCGGACGGGTCGATCCGGTTGATCCTCCTCCCCTTCCCCGGCTTGTAATCAGAGTACGCCGGAGGAGACTCCTTGTACCCAAGAATCTTGCCTAATGACCAGCATCAACCAATTCAGCGCAGTTATGTAATTTGATTCATTATTCATGCTTCAACATTTATCTTTCTCTAGCTAGTAGTATAGTATCAATTAATGACGATGACAAAAATATATACACACGTACCGAGGAAATCAGATTGAACCATGTTGTTTGAAAACCGGCCACTTGGGTGATTGTCGTTGTCGTCGTCGGACATGCCGTAGGGGTAGTGCCACGCCCGAGAATCCTGGCTCAGACCTGGGTCCGGAAAGTTTCCATTGTCGGCGGCCGCGTCTCCGAACACAAACAGCTTCGGCAACGTCTCATCGTCGTCGTCGTCGTCGCGGCCCCTCCTATGGTGATCACGATCATCGTCGTCGTCGCCGCCGCCCCTCCGATGGTGATCACGATCAGGGGAGTTGTCGTCGTCGTCGTCGTCGTCACCACCCCTCCGATGGTGATGATGATCGGGAGAGCTGTCATCATCGTCGCCGCCTCTCCGATGGCGATCATGATCAGGGGAATTGCCGTCGTCATCGTCATCGTCACCACCCCTCCGATGACGATCATGATCGGGGGAGTTATCATCGTCATCACGGCCCCTTCGGCGGTCGTTGTACGGCCGGGACTCCACAAGAAGAGCAACTTCATGTATAGGAAGAACAACGACGTCAGCCAACACATATAACGACTTACAAACGCTACGGCTTAGAATCTAACTAGGTAGCTTAATCATGGCTGTTACTGATCGACCAACATCCAATAAATAATGATAAAAAAAACATCCAATAAATAACCTATAACAATGCAGTTAAAAGTAAGTCGTTACCGTCGACGAGCAGGAGGAGGATGAAGCAGCCGGCAAAGAGAGGCTTCATCATGGTCGAAACTTGTAGACTACTCTAGCAGATGAGTTAGAGAAGATCGAGGGGTTCCCTGATCCCGGCCTTGAATGCTAGCTGCGTGCTCTCGACCAAAGGTTTGCTCTTGTATTTATAGGGGCGGCAGATGTCTTACAGCTAACCAAGCTTGTCCTTTCCAATTGTAAGAGTTTCGGTTTGTTTTCAATTTGTTTCAGATAAAAAAATATAAACAAGTTTCCATCTGCGACAGAGTCTTTTTTGAGAACGCACCTGGTGCGTATTTCATTATGATATGCGACAGAGTCTTACCAAGGTACACCACGAGACCTTGATGTTCTCTTACGGCTTACCCTACGTGATCCAAACTCAAGCTTCTCGTTTCAAATCGCAAGAGTTTTTCTTAATTTGTTTCAGATAGAAAAAACAAACAAGTTTCCATCTGCGAGAGTCTTACCTACGTACACCACGAGACCTTCTTGATGTTCTCTTACGGCTTACCCTACGTGATCCAAACTCAAGCTTCTCGTTTCAAATCGCAAGAGTTTTGTTTTTTTCTCAATTTGTTTCAGATAAAAAAAACAAACAAGTTTCCATCTGCGAGAGTCTTACCAATGTACACCACGAGACCTTCTTGATGTTCTCTTACGGCTTACCCTACGTGATCCAAACTAGTGGTGGCCAGATAAATTTTTTTTTCTTGAGTTCGAACTCAAACAACTAACACAATCATGCGTGCACTCCAGATTATTTCAACCCTGATTTTTCTATCTCCAAGCAAATAAGATTTAGTTTCTAGAAGTTTTTTTTAAAGGTCAACCGAGGGGAGTTTCTAGAGTTTTTTCAGTCAGTGTTAGAATAGTTGGAGGCGACGTCCCTGCGCCTATGATAGTCGCAAGAGTTTTTCAGTCAGCATTCTATATGAATATCAGCTTCTTCCATGATTTGATAAGGCAAAAGCAAACACATCAAATTAGAGAAAAAAAAAGTATCATTCCATCAAAAAAGAGAAAAGGTATCATTGAAATGCCACATTGATAGAGATTTTCAGCAGGAGGTATACATGTACACGTCTTCATGTTCTAGCAGTGCCCTGGAGTCAAGGCATAACAGGAAACCCCATTGCAGTCTGCAATCTGGAGGAGTAATGCTAATGCATCTTCAGCGAGGGACAGAGACAATCTATATGCATGTGCCAAAGTACCCAAACGTTGTGCCCTCTTGATGGCCACAGTGGAAATTTCCGGGGCCGGGATGCAGAACACTAGAATGCAAAAAACACATCCGGCAAAGAGGTTCCAGTTCTTCATGCCCACAGGGTAATGTTTTCAGTGGTAAGAAATACCGAACACCACATGTCTGGCAAATGCAGTCATCTGAAAAAAAAAAACATAGAAAACATACAAGCTGTAAGGTATTAAAGATAAGGAAGTTAATAACAAAAATATTTAATAGAAAAGAGAGACGTACACATTCCGATCCGACGTTTATTAGCCCATGGAAGTAGAAAACCCAAGAAACTGTAGGTGCCATCAACTGATACATCTGAAATAAAAAGCAGTGGGTAGCTGAAAATATATATACAACTTTTGCAAGAAAATTAAACGTTATAATAAGAACAGGAAAATGATAATGCATACCGTCCAAGGGCGTGCATGTCACAACTCTGTCACGATACAACGGAGCGCCGTTCAGGTTCAGCTCAAAGAAGAAGAGGGTCCGTGGGCCATACAGATAAGTGAAGAAGCGTCCTTTTTTCCTGGGACGAGCCACAAAGTTGCCATGAATCCAGGCTCCGGTATTGTTGCATGTTGCCGTAAGCTGTGGCACATCTTCAGAAGCAAGTACGTACTCCAAGCTCTGAATCTGATCAAACAGGTATGGAGGAGCGGTGAATGAGTACACTTACTATATATTCTTTTGGTTTTGATCGGATTCATTCGATCGATTATGAAAGAACACGAATGAGTTAAAGATACATTACCGGATGCCTAGCACTAGCATTGTAGTATTCCAGGCATTCTGTTGCAAGCAGCTTGTTCTGTGCTTTCAGTTGGGAGAAGGTCGGTAAATGTTGTCTGGCATACAGAGTACGGATGAACAATCAGATGAGAGAATCAGGCATTCAATTGCAAGCAGCTCAGGAATACAGGATACTAGTACTAGTACTAGCTCGTTCTACTACAGTAGGTGCTATAGTAACGAAACTGGCCATATGTAATCAAACCAAAAAATAGCTTAGGATGATTAGTACCTGTTATGAAAAAAAAGGATGATTAATTATTTACCTAAGGAGTTGGTGAGCTACATGCGGGTCTTCAATGTTGCTGTTGTAGTCGATGTTCCTCCACTTCCAGCGGCAATAGACGGAGGTAAGCCAGTCCTTGACGCGGTAATGAAACGAGAGGAGAGCCGACGAGGCTAACCAGAGCACATGCGCGGCGGTGTTGATGATCGTGGACAGGTCACTTTCTTTGTCTTCCCAGGACATGGCCTGATGACGGTGTTGATCCTCCCTCACTTCCAAATCCGGAGCCGTCGTCGCCGCGGCGTTTTTCTTTCCGATTAGAAGAGCACGAGACGGCGAGCGAGGCCCCGTATTATTTGAGAGGCACACCAAACTGAATAATAAACGGAAACGAAGTTAAAAACTAGAATAACACAAGTCGTGCCTGAACGAATCGGTTAAAAACGAAGCGTGGGAAATTCATCCTTCCTGATATAAATTAGTCTCTACGGTTCTTATATAAACCTGAATTATATCGTGTGAAAAGTTTAATGCTCGATTGCAACAAACTAGCAGTAGTTTATACAAGCAAGCTCAAAACATCCAGCCTTCTGGCATGTCCTGAACCACGTAGAGTCGAGACTTGTGCTTGGTGTTTCCCATCGGCAGGGCCGGGGAGGAGGTCGTCGCCCATCGATCACGAATCCAGTGAGCACGACGAAATTGGCGTTGCTTCCGTAGCCTCTCCACCAGCTGCCCGGTACGTCGTCGTAGTATAGTACTGTCTTTGAAAAAACTTTGCGACGTAGAATTTTCCAGAGGCCAGGTGCACAAAGTACAAGTGGCTCAAGGTCCATTCCTTGTACTCTGCCGGCATGCTGTCCTCTTCCTCCAGAAGACAGAGCAGCTTATTATCGATCATTGCGAATCCCTGAAGGCACCGAAAGCTCAGAACGAAGCCCAAGTCCAAAGCCTCATTGTCCAATCATGCATGGAAACACAGTGCAAACATCCACATCAGAGTGCATGGAAAATTCCCTTGAACAACAAAACTGACAAGCCTCCCTAAAAAGCAATGTACTAGTAGTAATCTAGGATGATGATTCTACCAACAGCAACAGATAAGCATCCACATCAGAGTGATTATCTTTTCACATGAAAGGACGAACTGCGGGCGAAAAGATGGAAAGTTAGCAACAGAAAAGTAAATAGTGCCAAGACGAGATGAAGAATCAAAGCTGCTTTGGCGAACCAATTGTCCAGGCCAAAACAAGAGCCGGTTGACACCAGGCCAAACGGAAAGGCAGAGCAACACGACCTCGCCTGCTTCATGGTCATGGGCTGCAACAGCATTTGCCAACCAATCTTCTGCAAGTGAAGTGATAACTGAGATGACGAGGTGCCAACAGTGCAGACATCGCGTGCTGCCTTGTTCGTCGCATTCGGCCACCGCGGCGTTATAAGCTGCTCGCTCTTACAGTCGTCCCAAGAACATCTCGATCTCCACAATCGATTAGTATTAATTAGTAAATCAAATAAACATGGGCAGCAGCAGGAAGCCTGGAGGCCGTCGTTTCAACGTGGGCCGTTTGTCGACGGCGACTGACCGCGGCACACTCCGCGACGCGCTGGCCGAGTTCCTCGCCACCGCCATCTTCGTCTTCGCCGCCGAGGGCTCAACGCTCTCCCTTCTTCTTCTTCACCATGCCCATGGTAACGACAATGCTGGTAACAAGAACAACCAGGCGGGCTTGGTGGCGGTGGCGTTGGCCCACGCGCTGGCCCTCGCCGGCGCCGTAGCGTCCACCGTCAACATCTCCGGCGGCCACGTCAACCCGGCCATCACCTTCGGCGCGCTCCTCGCCGGCGACGTCTGCCTCGTCCGCTCCGCCGTCTACTGGACGGCGCAGCTCCTCGGCGCCGTCGCCGCCTCCCTCCTGCTCAGGATCACCACCGGAGGCGTGCACCTGCCTGAACACGCGCTCGCCGCCGGCGTCGAGGGGTGGCACGCCGTGGCGATGGAGGCGGCCATGGCGTTCGCCCTCATGTACGCCTACTACGCCACGGCCATCGACCCCAGGCGGACACGCGGCGGCGCTGGGCCTGCCATCGCCATGGGCCTCCTCGCCGGCGCAAACGTGCTGGCATGCGGCCCGTTCGACGGCGCGGTCATGAACCCGGCAAGGGCCTTCGGGCCGGCCGTCGTGGGCTCCCGACGCTGGCTCAACCAGTGGGTCTTCTGGGCCGGGCCTTTCGTCGGCGCCGGACTTGCCGGACTCGTCTACGAGCACCTCGTCGTCACCCCGCCCGGCCACATCCAGAAGCCACCGCCAACTTTCACCTAGTAGCTAGTACTTCTACTAGTTTACCTGCTGCTTTGTTGCCCAACAACCTCATCACATCTTCAAGTGTTGCATTGCATGGCGCGTGTGCGTGCGTTGTCGAGTTTGTGTCCTTAGCTTGTTTCTGTGTCTATGTGTGTGTGATGTGGTAATAATAATAATAATAAAAGCTCGGCGAGGGGTGTCAGTATGCTGTACCGACATTGCTGCCGTCCTGTCTTTACTTAACCTCAAATGAAATGCTCTGCTTAGTTATATAAGGCTTATATCATGCATGCTTTACATGGAAGAAAATATATGCTTTCTTATTCACATCAAAATTTAAGAACATGCATGCATGCCCGACAGAGAACTATAGTAGTATCACACTTCAAATGTTTTCGTAATGATCCATCTATATTCAAGAATAATAATACTAGATACTGGTATCGTTACGATAAGCCTTCCACCAACGACTGCTCTATCAAAATCTTAAACTACCTGCCTCATGAAATGCTCCACCTGGCTAATAACCAAAATAAAATACCAGTGACATACTATTTATTGAGCTACGGTAGTCATTTGGCAGTCCAAACTTTCTCCATATGACATCTATGAGAATATCAACTATAAAATAGAGCATTATATCCCTTAATTAACGTCTGACATGAAAATAAGGGAACCTACCTACCATCCACTTTTCAAACATCATATCTCCACACTTTTTCACATGCATTGTGAATTGAGCATCATTACAACAAAATAGGCCATGTAGCCTTTCATCTAACATTATCTCGTTGCTTCATCACAAACAATATAAATTATATTCATATTGACATTTTGATCTTTTTTAAAAATACATAACTTTGTGCAATATTACGTTCATGATATTACCTTTTCGCTCTTATTCAGTTTTATGGTCTTGATAATTTTTTTTTTTACTTTTCAAGCATTTTGAAAACACAGTACTCATCCAATATAATGTTACTATAAGTCACAAACATTAATATTTCAAACATGACATAAATTAAAAACTAACATCTTTACACGTATTTCTAAACCCTAAATCATCTATTTCAATACTTTAACATCTCACATGTGATATAAATTAAAAACTTTACTTTCTTTAAAGTATTTATAAACTCTAAATCTTAAGTATTATATTCATTTATATTTATTTGATCATTTTTCTAGTTTATAAATACTTATCACTTTATGTATTTTGATAATTTCTTTTACCAAACTATCTTTAGTGGAGAGCTAAAGAAACTTCTAGAGAGTGTATTTGGTGAAGGCTATTTTAGTCGTTTTACTAAAAAAATATAAGTCTAGTGTTCGTGATCAAAATTATCTTAATGAGACATTTCACATGAAGATGTTAAAAAATAATAGGTATAATATATTTTATATAATGATAGTAAAAAATGACAAACATAGTACTCTTTCTATCCCAACATATAAGTATTTTAGATTATGAGAAAGAGTGTTCAGATTCATACTATCTTTAATAAATTTGAATAATATCAATATATTAATATCTTTTACTAGTTAAAGCTGACAAGCATAGTGCTATGCTTGACAAGCATAGTGCTTGACAGCTATGACATCTTTAATGCAGTGTCGTGTCTTTTCTTCTCTTCTTTCCACTTGCATTGAGATGTGTGCTATATGCAGAAGAACTGTGTATCACTCTGTGTGGCTTCATCGAAAATCCAGTTGAACGAGGTAAAGGCGCGCCCGTTGTCCCAGGGAATTTTGTGATGCGGCAGTGGTCACAAGGCGAGCGGTACACAAGATCCTACCTTGCTATGCCTTTGTGAACACTCTCACTGACAACTCAGGTCGAGCGTAATGTAGGCCCACATGTCATAGGGCTATCACTGGCGACGTTCCCACAGCCGAGCTGCTTTGGCGGGCGCAGCACACCAGACTTGTGAGATTCCCCTGTCGCCGGTTCCTTCCTTCCGTCTAAAAATCCGGAGAGGAGCGAAGGAGGCAGGGCCGGGCGGTCGCCGTCGTGATCTTCTCCTCCGCCCCCCCTTCTTCTTCCGACCGCACCGAGGACAAGGATGAAGATGAGGGGCGGCGGGGATAGGTAGCTTGAGGCGAAACTCGCGAATCGGGAGAGGAGAGGTCGCCGCCGCCGCCTCCTCTTCGACCGCCGTATCTTCCCACCGCTCGCTCCAGGACCAAGGATCACGGGAGGGATCGAGGGGAAGAGGCTTCCCGAGACGCGTCGTGGACTCGTGAAGCTTTCGGAATGGCGGTGAGGGTTCCCTCTTATCTCGTCCTTTCGTCCCTCTGCTCTGTTCTCTCCATGTATTGTAAAAATGTCTTTTTTCCCCTTCTGTTTGATGACGGCAAATGTTAGAACTTGAAAACGTTGCATGTAGTGAAATTTTATTTACTCTCCTTCTCTTCACACGAAATGTGGGGATTTGATGTCTCCTTCATCAGTCAGTAGACAGCAATTGTGTAAGAAGCACATGATTTTGTCAGTTGGTTTTCTCAGAATGTTATTTCAATACCTATTTGATTATGTGCATTTCAGAGAGACAGCAGTTGATCCCAAAACACAGCCACCCCACAGGTTGTCACACACCTCAAAATTATCAATTCGTTTGGCAAGAAAATCATGAATAGAAGATGACACCTGCACCAAACTTATATACCAATCGCACCATGAAAAAAAAAGTGTTATAATCATTTGTTTCCTTTAGCCAACGTAATAAGCAACTCCCACTACCTTGCCATTTACTTCCTTTCAATTTGTTGCCAGTTGTATTTTGTTATAAATCTGAATAGCCAACTGCAGTTTTGATCTTCAAAGGCACGTGTATCTCTTGAATTTACATGGTTCTGCTCGCAGCTGCATACCTTCAAATATCATTTCTCTGTATATAGGTTTTGGTAATTACCCCCAGCTTTGTATAGGGCTTGGCTTTATCTTTTTCATCTGAGAGCTCATCAGGCAAGATGTTGATATAGTTCAAAGTCTCTTTATCCCCAATCAAATTTCCGAACTCAATGTTCCACCCTTCTTCAAGGCAATCAGCTACTGCACAGCTGGTTCTGCACACATGAAAACAGTTGTAGGATTTATAGTTTTTTTTTTGAAGTAAGTTGTAGTTTTGATATTGTTGGAGGAAAAGTACCTCTGAAGGTGTTTCTCCAACCAAATGTCATCCCTTTTAACCATTGCCCACCTGATATACAGCACCCCCATGAAACCATGCTTCACCATGTGCAGACATTGCCATTGTCAAGACAGCAAATCACATTGACTTGATGCGGAGACAAAATATTATTGAAAGTATCAGTAGTGCTATTTAGACTTGATGAGGTGCCTGAGATTTTATGATGAAATTTGTATAACAGGACAGGATTAGTGATAGCGATGATGAATTCGAGTGCTATTTAGACTTGATGAGGTGCCTGAGATTTTGTGATGAAATTTGTGTAACAGGACAGGATTAGTGATAGCGATGATGAATTCGAGTGGGACACTGATGGTGACAATGAGGTGGTGGGGAGCCTCAATGGTGCTGGCACGTCAGCTGCAGGCTCAAGAAACCTTGGTGCTCCTGGCCCATCCACTCTGGTAAGGCAGCTAAGCGATACAAATGCTACAACTTGTGAACACAAGCTGGTTATTCAGCTAATATTATTATCTTGTTTCCTGTGGTTATGATCTAATGTGCTGTTTGTTTGTGGGACAATATGGAAGGCTGGGCCATCGTCCTCTTTAATTGAGCACTTTGTTGGGATGGGTTTCGAGGAGAAGATGGTTATGAAGGCTATCAAGGAGAATGGTAGTTATATTATCAACTGATTTCTTCTTATTTGTTAGGATTACATCAGTTTATTTACCCTGTTTAACCTGCTGCTTTCACTTTAGGGGATGGTGGTGCAGAGTCACTGCTAGAGCTTCTTCTCACCTACCAGGTGTTCGCCTATGAGCTTGCTTTTCTTACTCATGCTACATCATTGATAAAAAAAAATTGTATCTTACAACCTACATGTGGCCTTGCCAAACACAGGTGATAGGCAATGATATTGATTGCTCTAATTCTGGTTGTGGCTCCCGGGCTGTTGACAACGAGGATGATGATGAAGATATTCTGGAAAACTGGGATGACGAGGATGCTGGGGGGGCCAACCTTAGTGTTCCTAACTCTGATGATTCTGATGATGAGGTAGTTTCATGAACCCCAAATCCCCTAAGTATTGGTAATATAGATGTTTATTCCTGCCCTTAGTGTCATGTTTCTTGCAGTATCACCAGTTCACCACAGTGAAAACTTTGGCCACTCTGCACTATATACTCTTTTTGATTTGTAGTTAGCATGTAGCTCTTTTGCTCTATGGCGACTATATGTGCACCATTCAATCAAATATTGAACTTGTCATGTGATTTCAAGTGTGGCAAAGTTGACTTTGTGGTTGCATGTTCTAGGTTTACCTACATTTATAGAATACTCAGAGGAGGTTAAAACAACCCAAATTTCAGTTGGAGGGTGTATCTGTTTGAGGATATCATGTTTCTTCATTTATTGTATCGTATTTTGTATATGTTATTTCTTGTTTCCATTCTTAAATGTTACCATAACATTTTTTGAATCATCAATACTCTCTAATATGCTTCCCATGCATTTTTCTTTCAGGATTTCTTACAAGAACTGTCAGAGAAGGACAGAAAAATTAAGTCCTTAGTGAATATGGGTTTTCCTGAAGACGAAGCCAACTTGGCTATTTCTAGATGTGGTATGCTCTCCATTGGACTTGCCGCATGTATTTTTTTTTTTGTCATGTTTATTTGATAGCTGCATCCTTGAGACTGGCAGCTCAGAATATTTTTTTGCTGCTGTTAGGATGCATCCATCTCAGTTTTAGCCAACTCCTCAAAGTTTGTGTTTAAATTGCTCAAAATCCTTTAACTACAATTAATCAGCTGTCTACTTTGGTCTTGAATTACTCAGGGCATGATGCATCCATCTCAGTTTTAGTCGACTCAATCTATGCTTCAGAGACTGCAGGAACTGGTTATAATGATAACTTTTCTGACCGTGAGGTAGCTTTTCTTTTACCTGTGCATGTACCTCTCCATATGAATCAGCCATAGTATTTGGTTCTTTTAATCTTATCTGGTGACAATGGAACCTTGTTTGTAATTCTGCAGGATAGCTTCTGTCTAGGAAGAAAGAAGAAGAGGTTCATGGAAGGGAACACAAAAAAGAGAAAGAGGTTTGGAGGTGAAGCACAAGGAAGTAGAGGGCCCTTTGATGCCACTTGTGATGAGCCAATGCCTTTACCGAACCCGATGGTTGGGTTTAGCTTGCCAAATGAGAGGTTGCGATCTATTGATAGGCGGCGGCTACCTTCACAGGCTATGGGACCACCTTATTTCTACTATGAGAATGTGGCACTCGCTCCAAAAGGTGTCTGGGCAACCATCTCGAGGTTTCTATATGACATCCTACCAGAGTTCGTGGACTCCAAATATTTTTGTGCTGCTGCTAGGAAAAGAGGATATATTCATAATCTGCCTCTTGAGAATAGATGGCCTCTTATGCCCTTACCGCCGAAGACAATCTTTGAGGCCTTTCCTCGAACCAGGATGTGGTGGCCAAGTTGGGACCCGAGAAGACAGTTAAATTGCCTTCAGACTTGTATGGCTAGTGCTAAACTGGTAGAGAGAATTCGCCAAGCCCTTGATAGCTATGAAGGTCCACCACCAGAAAGGGTTCAAAAGTCTATCATGGATGAGTGCAGAAAGTGGAACTTAGTATGGGTTGGCCGAAACAAGGTTGCTCCTCTGGAGCCTCATGAGATGGAGTTCTTACTTGGTTTTCCAATGGATCACACTAGAGGAATCAGCAGGACAGAGAGGTACAAAGCTTTAGGTAATTCGTTCCAGGTTGATACGGTGGCGTACCATCTCTCAGTACTTAAGGACATGTATCCACATGGTATGAACGTCCTCTCCTTGTTTTCTGGTATTGGAGGGGCAGAGGTAGCTCTCCACAGGCTTGGTATACCGATGAAAACTGTCGTATCGGTTGAGAAGTCTGAGAAGAACCGAACTGTTTTTCAGAGCTGGTGGAATCAAACCCAAAGGGGAAGACTGATTGAGATTGATGATGTCCAAACTCTAACTACTGACAAGATCAATTCCTTTATTTCAAGTTTGGGTGGTTTTGACTTGGTGATTGGTGGAAGCCCTTGCAACAATCTAGCTGGCAGCAACCGCCACCATCGTGATGGATTGGAGGGTGAACATTCTGCCCTCTTCTATCATTACTTCAGGATCTTGGAGGTTGTTAGGTCCACCATGGGGAGGATGTAGTATTTAGTGTAATATTTATTCTTTCCTTCCAGAGTTGTAGTGCTCCATTAGCTTATGACTTGACTGATGTGAATTCTCTTGTTGCACTCTTTTAAACCATTTTTAAACCTCCTTTTGTGATCAAGGCAAATTGTGACATTATACTTATCAAGTGTGTGCTATGTGCTCCAGTGACAATTCTGCTAGTAGTAAAAAAAAATATCAAATTCATTCTAGCCTGAAAATGAAAAGCTCATGTCGTAGAGATCAGCCTCTATACTGTACTGTTTTTTTTTTTGGGTGTGTGTGTGTAAACTGTTGGATCTTGATCATTTATTTGGGTGACCCTTCAGCACAAGATGATGACTTTATTGGTATCTCGAGGGATCACTTCATGAATTTCTTGAATACCATCCAGAAAGCAAGATATCAGTGCCGGAACCAAATTTTCATGGAGATCTTTTAGGAAATCTGGAAGCAGAGAAATGCATAATGTTTCTGTGCAGTTCCATCATCATTTCAATCACGGAAGGTCTGTTCTGCAGATACTTCAAAGCTTCAGTTACGTGGCAATTCTAAATTTCCTCGTAACATTTCTGATTGGCTGAATAGCCTACTGTAAGCAGTCTCTTCAGTTTTTCTCTTCCAGAGTTTTAGGGGCTGAAGAGGACATACGTCCAGCCCTAAGCTGATTTCTTTCTCAATCTCAGAGATTCGATAAATGATTTAGGAGGGATATTTTAGGGAAAAGACACCAGAACCCAACTCACTTATTTATTGTTTTTGTTGCACAGTCATGTGACATTTCTTTTCTCTAGCATCAATCCATTTCTTTTCCTCTGTACGTTGCACCAGCACATACGTGCCTCTCACCCTTATCCTGTCCAGCAGAGGAGAGCTTTCTTCTCCACTAAGTCTCACAACCATGCAACATTTTGTTCCTCTAAGTCCAGCACCTTCTCTTCTTATCTTAACACAGCACAACCTTTTTTCCCTCATCCCTATCCTTTCCAGTTAACTATTGCAAACAAACATACACTTCTTTGCCCTGCTCTCACGAAACAGACAGCCCTTTCTTCCCTGTCCTCCTGAGAAGAAGCAGGAGCTAGAACACTTCTTCCTGTTGCACCACACCTTGGGTCAGAAAAAGGGTAAGAAGGCTTAGATCATTGCTTGTTTCTTTCAGTGCTTGGCGTTCTGTAGCTAGGTTTGCATCAGAGCAGTAGCTCGTGGAGCAATCAGTGGTAGGTCTCGCTGCTGGCTACCCGTAGCAGAGTATAGGTCGTGTGAGCAACTCTTATGGGTTCGCATGGCCTAAGAATAGCAGGAAGGCAGCTGCTTTGGCATCTTTGTATTAGGATACATGCTATGGCTGAGTGAAAGAAGATTCGTATTGTCGTGCTATTTATTATTGCATAATCTTATTCAACGCTAGATCACGGCACGTCGGATCAGGGACTAGTATAGAAGTGGGGCAGGATTCTCAAGCTGTGGAGTGGAACAGCACGAGCAAGAAGGCAAGTCACACATCTATTGATCATGTAGCACCTACTTCTTCTTTAATTCCTATGCATTATTCAATCAATATAGTTTAGCTGGGAAAGGGTAGAAGTGTCAAACCAGATTGTTTGTCAGAAAGCCATCCTTTACACAATGGCCATATTTATATGAATGTAACCTTAGCTAAGCTTTCATCTATAGTTAGATGATCATAACTATAAGGTAAGGTTTCTGGGAGGTCACATAGTAGGGGATACTCAGGGTGCCCCCCACAATAGCCTACTGTAAAGCATAGTCTCTTCAGTTCGAATAGTATTTTTTTTTCTCTTCTTGTTTAGCTTATCCCGCACATCTCCAACCTTGTTTTTAGTAGTTTGTGCACTCCCTTCCAAAATAAAAGAACTACCATAATAGGTCTTCCTCCACTGTATTTGTCTCTAAAAAAAATATCTGAGGAAGCTGTGAAGTTGCAAAAGGGACAGTTCTATAACCTCCAGCCACCCACTAATGGTGATAACTGAGGAAGTGCCTTCACTCTGTGCGCACCCCAAAACATACCACTTCTCATTATACAACAGCCATAAAAGTAGCTGCAACAACGACGAGAGCTAAGGCTAACGAGATCTGAATTTTCAGGATGTTGGTGCCAGCGTCAGTTCAGGTGCCTCACACCATGCAACCTGTTGCAAACTTCGGGTTGCAACACCGTTCCGTGCTCAGTTCTGATCGATGTCAGTAATTGACCTCCTCTTCGATGTGTATCCATGTCCAATGTTGATTTAAATCCTCCATTCTTGTGCAGGCTGTATATGGCGACATAGTGGAAGGAAGACAATTGTTCCAAAGTGCAACGTGCTTGAATCCAGCAACGGCGCGCCATCTGGTGGCCTTGTGAAGAAACGGTGAGGAACTCTGTATTTCATTGCTTATTTACCTCAATATAAATGAAAATTCCTGTCCTAAAATTAACATTGCCCATAGAAAGATTGTGGAGCACATTATCCTGCTTCGAGCCAAGCCGAACATCTCAGATGTTGAAGAAAAGGACATGCTTGATTACTTGTATACATCTCAGTATCAGATGAGAGGGATACTTGCAGTCTCGTTAGGTGAGTGGCTTACATAGCTACCTAAACTGCAGAACTGATAAGTTATGAGCTGCATTTTTGTATTTGTGGCGTCTTGGATGCAGGGCGCATCGAGGACCCCAATAGGGAGAACTTCACACACGCTGTCTTCATGCGTTTTCAGCAGATGGAAGACGTTGCAAAGTTTCAGAGTAGTTCATTCTATTTCAAGATCCTTGATGAGCATGTAAAACCTGTTTCATATGTACGCCTCAGCATGTAATCTTCTTTCCAGTTCTTGAACTATATATGCTGATCTTTAGTGCTCATAGTTGCATCGTGAGAGTCACCATTTGGGTAACTTACAGGGCTCAGTTTCTGTAGATTTTGAATCTGAGGTGGAAGATGACATCATCCCTCTGTTTCGTAGGGGGGAGGTAAATGAAGCTGACCTTATTCTGGCAAACATTTTACGTCCTTTAGCTTTGCAAAGTTTGATCTTGGTTGGTTGTTACAACAGGATTTTAACTACGGTGTCGAGTTTATGCTACTGATATCATTCTTGGAGACTGCATCTAGAGAGGCAGTGGAGGATGCATTGGCTTCTATTCGAAAGTTGATCAGCCAATGCAGTTCTTTCATTGTGCAGGCAACCTTTGGTATGGCAACACGATCTCTCTCTGGCTTATCCTCAATATTTAGGAACTCTCTCTCTATTCTCTTGCAATTTTTTCTTTTGTTTATGTTGTGTCAGGTTGCTGTTTGAATCATACGGACAATGGATACAGTCATGCTGCGGTTATCCGCTTTCCATCCTGTAAGTGGGTTTGCGTTTCCTCGCTTCCTGTTCAGAAGTCAGAATCTGTATGACATAGAGATACAGGACAAAAATAGGATCTGCGATTACTTAAGATTTCTTGTTTCGTGCAGTTGACGACTTGAAGTTGTTTAGGGAGAGCAGCGAGTACAATGATGTAAGGCTTGTTTACTTTCATATTTGGGATTCAGAGACTTGTGTTTCTTGATGATGAATTTGGACCGAGAAAGAAGAAAAGAAGATAAGAGCAACAAAACAATGAGCCTTGAATAACCCTCCATAACTTTAATTCTCCTCTATGAGTTGCAGATGTGGGCGTCAAAACTGCATCCGATTGTGGAGAAATCCCTCCAGCTACATTTCACCGTCGACCCTGTGGGGAACCAGTTGATGTAGGATATGAACCCCGCTGCAATTTTCTGCATGCATGGTTTGGTGATTTTCGAGTTACCTGTGGAGGCTGGAATGAAAATCTTCGATTTCACCAACAGATAGGTGGTCTTCTTCAGACAAAAAAAAAAGGACGAGCACGTGGATGTTAATGCGCCGTGTTCGAAATTGTCATTGCAAGTTGGTATGTGCCACGCGTGTCATCGATTACCAACTCAAGTACTCAACTCGTTGTGATATAAAACGATGCTACTTGACAGCTGATTTTATTATCTTGTGAAATGAGTATTACGAGTCAACTGCTTAATCAAGGCCTTTGTTGGCAACAACTACTTAATCTGCTATAGTACAATTTTTGTGTCTGTAACTCAGAGCAGATGTTATGGAGCTGAGACGTGTGCCTGTCAACACCAATCACGCTCTGTATTCTGTAACTCAAAATTTGAACACGTCTGTATCCTGATTCCTGATCGTGATCGTTACTACTGCTACGATCAGTGGATATGGTGAGCATACACAGCAAGCAATGGAGCTCATTCATGGCGGTTCCATAGTACGAGTGAGTATATGACGGGGCGCTGCGGCACAGAGTGACGGCGGTGATGTTACGGGGACGGACGATGGGTGGAGACGAGAGTGGAATATGGTTGTTGTACTAGTGTTTCTTTTATTGAAATTATGATTCACTTGCACGTCATACAGGCCCTGATTTATTGGAAGCAGGACAAAGCAGACAGAAGCATATAAGAAAACTCCTTCCACTAAGATCAGTTTACAACAGTTAATCTGCATCTACACTAGAATTACGAATTGAAATATCTACTCTGAAACAAGGATGGTCTAGGGGAAAAAAAAATCTTGTTGGCAGTAGGTGCCCAAATATATTTTACTTGCTCCTCACCTCTACCCATGTCATCGTCATCGAACCTCCTGTAAGCTCCAGCGAGCCCATGTCTGAACATCTTCAGCTTGGGAGCCTGGGCCTGAGTTGAGAGTGCGCACTGTTTAGTGGCGTACAAGAGGTTAGCGGGGACGAGGACGACGACCACACAAGGAACGAAATGAGGCGAGAGGAGCAGAGGGATTGGGCCTTTCACGAGGCGCAGGCCGGCGGCGGAGTGCAGTATCAGCGGCGGAGGCCGGCGTCTCTTTGGCAGGCGACAGCGGCAAGGGATCCCTCCGTAGCAGCGACAGAAAGAAGAGGAGGCGAGGTGGTGGGGGCCAGCCGGCCAGATCGCGGATTGAAGACGAATCACAAGAATCCGGAAGGCTCGCCATTCGACGTCGCGCGGCGGCCGGAGGGGAAACCGGGGGACCCTAACATTTTTCAGAAAACCCCCTAAATTGGATCGCGATTAATAACCGCGATCCAAAATTTTACAGAAAACACCCTAGATAAAATCTAATTGTTGTTTGCAGTCCTCGTCGCTCTGTTTCTGACGGCCACGGCGAAGGCGACATATACGGATTAGTCAGAGAGATCCGCGACCAGAGGTGGGGTCGGATTTTCCGCTCGTACCAGCTCTGCTCCGGCCTCCTCCCCAATTTCTGGTGTGGGGATTCGATCCGTTTGTCGAGCGCGGGTGATCGGTACTGGAATTTCCGACCTCTCGATTTTTCCACCGAGCCGATGCACACGCCGCTGGCGCTATCGAAACAGTTGGCGAGCGTGGTATGTGGCCGTGCGCAGCTCCCCTGTTCAGTTTCAGTCCACGGCCTGACGAGCATGATGTAAACACGGGCGATTTCAGTCCATTGAGACAGGTTGCCGTCAATGTCACCGCTGAGAGGGCTGCAGACGAAGCTTGCGCTGTCTGGGTCCATGTCCAAGTCCATCAATCCAATCGCCTTGCCTGAAAGGTTTGCAGCTTCAGCTTGTGCTCTGCTCCGTCCACGCCAGGACGTAGCAAAACCCATCATAGCCATGGTCGCGTTTGACATCGCCGTCAACCACCATCTTGCAAAACCTTCTCATCTCATGTTCCCATGACTCTCAGTATCTCACTCAAGTCTGCGCTACTTAATTCCACCACTGACAGACAACAAAGCACACTATACATACGACTTTCTTCCTCACCCAGACCCAGAGAAGAGGAAAAGGAGAGAGAGGAGAGAAAATCTTACAGGGATATGCACAGCTACTCTACTACTACATAAAAAGTAGGAAAAAAAAATGTCTCTCTTGTTGCACAGACAGACAGAGACAGGGGCTCAGGCTCGCTCGCCGGCCGGTCAGTTGTGCAGCGGGTTCGGCCCCTGCGGCACCACTCTCTTGGAATCTGACAAATCCAGTATGCGCCTGTCGCCAGCATGAACACCACCATGATGCTTGGATCTCTGCCTGAAATTCTTCAAGTAGTGTACCTTGCCCGGCGGCGACTGAACTTCGTGCACCATGGCCACCTCTGCGCTTGGAACTCGCCGGCCATGGCCGAGCTCTGTGATCGCTGATCCAAGGACCATGACAGTGAACAGCAGCAGCAGCAGTGTGGACGTGAAGCTTCCTCCTGATCTCATGGTTCAACGATCTAAAAAGATAGAATGGGTTGGAATCCAAAGAACAACGAACCAGCCCTTGTATTGGAATAATAACAATGAAAGGATCAACGATCCGGTCCAGCTGCACGAGAAATAGCAGCTACAACTAGTAGTGTTCTCATATCTGTTACGACTTCCAACAAACAAGAGGAGGAAAACAACAAGGAATGCGGGCTGGCAAGTGAGTTTGAATGCATCGGTTTGTCAATCATTATATAGCGCGCGTTGCGTGGAGACTGGAGACTCCAAGAGTCTAAACAAAAGTCAAAATCGTTGCCTGACAAGAACGTTTATGGTGCTAGTTTAAGCGCATCAGATCAGATGACGTCCTTGCTCTAGCCAACGAAATGTTTATGCAGTCCAAGACAGGAAGAGCGGCACAGAAAGTGGTCAATTTGGCCATTTGGATTAATGAGGAGGCTGTTACAGTTGAATCAGTGACGAGACCATGACTTTTCTGAGATGATACAAGACACTTGGGCAGGCGTGGCGCCTGCCCTCGCCATTTGGCCTTTGTGCAAGCGATCGAAAAGGCCGTAACAGTAGAGCTAATGTCATGTCGCTTGTCTGTTGCCTAACAGAACAGTGGCTGGGCATGGAAAAGAAGCTTTCGCACGGCAAACTAATGTCATGTTGCAACCTTTAATTACGATTTTTCATTCGGCATCCATCAAGCATATATGGTTAATGGGCTGCGAGGTAATCAATACGGTTGAATCATCACGTCAGACATCTGAAGATTAAAAAAGAATCATGTTTTCTCGGCCCCTGCCTACGAAGAATAATCATTTGGTCCTTATCTGCATGACTGTATTATACTGTAGCAACACATGCACTTACGTGAAGCAAATGTGTTTATCGTTGATAAGTATACATATTTATCAAGAATTATGTTAAATTCTCAATTATGTTCAATGTGTATGGTATCATCTCATTCATGCCTTTTACATTCTGAGTTTCAACAGTGGGCACTACAGTTCATCTGGAAAAATCTGCTATCAGTAGCTAGAAAACACAAAATGTGAAAAGCTTGTACACAGCTTGGTTGCTTGTTGGCATCAAAATTAATCCTGTTGAAAATTTTCTGCTCTCGCTAATTATGTAACTGTCCCCTGAGAGCACATAGACAAACAAATAAAAAGCTCCAGCTTCTGGCCTCATAGTCAATGGCTCCAGTCTGAACTTCAAGTTGTACAAAATTTCAAAGCAGATCACTTCTTGATTAATCTCAAGACATCACCAATGAGATGCAAGGAGCCAGTAACCAATACCTAGTTCAGTGACATCACATATCAGCATCAAATGTGAAGGTAGCTTGAAAAGGAAAGCACAACATAAACAACTCCTGAATCATGTACGAAACAGAGCAAATAAACACGATCCCTTGTCAAAAGGGTAGCATATCAACGGTATGAAAGCAGCACTTAGTTGCACAACAACAGATCAGTAGTGTACATGCACCCCCAGGTGATAAATATCAGAATGAAACACTTATGAACATTCTTATGAAAAGCTCTCACCTGAAACGAAGTAGATCTGTTTTCTCGGGCATTTTTCCTTAGCCACTCAATCGCTAGTGGAAGCGATTCAAACACTTGACTTGCCTTGCCGGAATTTGTACTATCTGAACCTGCACCATGTAAGTTGTATCATCTTCTGACCACTCAATAAACACTTGCTGAAACAATATTTCTTTCAAAAGAAAATCACAATGTCTGAAAGGAGACAGATTCAGCTAACATCTATTACCATGAAGTAACTTCTCCCACACTTCTTGAAGAGATAACTGCCATGATAGATCAATTTGCTCAGGCTCCGCGGGTGCTGATGTACTAGAACCAAGCTTGTTGTACTGCGATTGGTTTGGAACAAATAAGGCCATATCGAAATGAACCCCTGGAGAAAATTAGATAACAAATGAAACCAACTGATAACATGAAAGGGTTGAATTTAAGGGAAGTCAAGAGTAAATAAAAATCAACTTTGCACAAGATTCAAGTTGTCAATAAGTTCAACCAATCCAGTAGAACAAATGTATTTAGAAATTAAATTGTTTAATATCCAACTTATTTGATGGATGAGTACACATGAATACTTATTTGATGAATGTGTGAACTTCGTCATACCATTCTGAATTGATGTGTTCACAAGATGCGGAAGTAATCTCATAGGATCTCTGACAGACATGCAATTGAACAGAAGGATCTGCATGTGTTCCCAAAGAAAAAGGGTTTTAGATAAGAAGAGAACATAAGACGTAATGCAGTCAAAAGTAGGATCATTCAAGCTTCAAGCATGATGAAACTAGAGAGGCTGTGAGATATACCTTTTTAGATTTATCACAAGTCTGATCCTCCTTTGTGACACTGGAAAACCATTTAGCGCATATTTCCATACTTTCTGGACTGTGGGCCCCATCCAAATAGAAGACTAAAGAGTTGTTTGCATCCTTCTCTTCTGAATTTACTTGTGAATCTGGAACAACCTGTGCTCGGCCTTGCAAAGAAGCACATGATAATCCCCTAATGAAATGATCTGGTAAAGGATCCTGAATCCCATCATAGCAGAAAATATTATCATAAAATCTTTTTCCTGGATGCAAAAAATGAATTCATGAGACTTGCAGATTTTTTTTAAAAGGAATACTTACAGTACAATTGGCTGGTATTAGGTCCTTCTGTCCCTGCTTTTCTAGCCATGTACTAGCCAATGCTACTGCAAGGCCAGCATTCATATACTGATGTTCACCATGCAGTCCAAGTGGTTGATTTTTTAATTGATGCGGCTCCAAAGGATCAGCTACTTGGAGTGAAATCTTCAGAAACCACAGTTACAAAACGTATCACAACTAGAATAGCGGGAGCCAAACAAAGAAATGACTCGATAACAGAACATACACCTAATTCTGAAGCCCTTTGTTTAAGAGACATCATTGCCTCTTCTGTCTGGGGAGCAGTATAGGCTGGAACTCCTTTCTGTGAATACAAATTCGAGCAAGGAACCAAAAAAGATAAGAAACTTTGACTACGTAAATTGAGATGTAACTTCTTCAAGGAAGTAATTAATCAGAAACCTTGAAAATCCCAGCCTTCTCCCCAGCAATTTCACCAAGCGTATTTCCTGCTCACAAGCCACACAGCAAAGCATGAAGCTAACTTTTTTCTGATATAATAGAGATACTTCAATTGTCAGTTGCATGACTAACCAAGAATTTCCATATGATCATATCCAAGGGAAGATATTCCACAAACTACAGGTGCTTTAACCTACAGACATCCAAATTTACAAATCTGTCATGCTATTTGATCTTGATAGTTCAAATACAGTGTAAATATACATGAGATCAGAAGGCCCACAGTCCAAAGAAAACATATAGCTTGACCTATATCAAATTGTTACAACTGCTAGTACAATAAGCAATGTGATACAGCCCACCCTTTAACACAAAAAACATGGACGTTGGCAAAGATAATGTCCAGATTCAAACCAACAGGTTTATTGGGGATTAAAACTGCATACTTGAATATACATCACATACCACATTGGTTGCATCAAACTTCCCTCCTAGTCCAACCTCGAGAACAGCAACATCTACCTGTTGGTCAGAAAATGAAAAGGAAATAGCTGAGAAGAGTCTAAAAATGAGAGGGGGTCAGAATAATAGTTTAGCTAAAGAAGCCTAAACAGTCACTAAATTCAAAGTCCCGTAAAAAAATATACGCCACGGATATGTCTGCCTTAAAAATCATAGATTTACAGTTTTCCACACTGCTATACAAGTAAAATGACTTCAATCATGCTCACGCCTAGACATATGTAATGACTGAAAAAAGTAAGGCAGACAGCATGAGCATAAACTGTTTACACTGATTTTACCTGCTCAGCTGAAAATATCTTGAATGCTAGCAGCGCAAGGAACCTAAAATAGGGCGGCATGGGAACATCATCATCTGTCTTCTCCTGAAAGCACGCCCATTTACCTCATAATCCATCAGTTTTTATAGTCCAATATGATGGGACCAGATAGTTAATATAACAAATGTAAAAAATTTCTTATAGAATTAATATTTTTCAAATCTGGCACCACAGAGAGTGACTTCATATGGAACAACTAATAAAGATATGCACCTTCAGCTTATTCCAGCACCACCAGAAATACTTCAAAAACTTTTCTTCAGAGATATCCACCCTGATGTCCTCAGAAAGGAGGAGCTAAGTCAGTGCAATCATGATATTGATACCTAAGTATGGAGACAACAACAAAAAATATGCCACAGCAGATCTCAATTCAGAAATCATTCTGAAGTGCTACTGTCATCAACACCAGAATCAGAAGCTCATATAGGATAAAAGGGCATCATGAAAAGAATTACCCGTCTAATCGGAATCGTTCCCTGACATCCATCAAATGTGGTGAAGTGAAGAGCCCAGTGTGGAAACCACATGATCGCAGAATCGACTCAGTGAATGTGCATGTTGAACCCTGTCAATACAATCAACGGTTTCTTAGACTGACACATTGTAAATAAACCCAAGGACTTCATTCATGTTACTCTGCATTTTCCCATTTCACTAGGCAATACAGATCCGGAATTGGTTGCATTGCATCCTGGTACAAAAACATAGCCATTAAATGTGATGATCTACAATTTTAAACTTAAATTTCCTGATCACAGAAGCAATCACACAGCATCAATATCAAGCTACAACTAAGGATCAGGAATTCAGGATGATTCGTTTACCTTTCCTTTGGTCCCTGCTACGTGAATCACCTTCATCCGTGCGATCGGCTCCTCCAGCTCCAGAATCTGCACAGCGTAACAACCATATCCAACTGAATCAAACAACGATTCACAACGGGAACGTTAGGAGTTTGGACTGCAGAGAGAGGGACGAGGAGATGGAATGGACCTTGAGGTAGTGTGCCATGAGGTCCCATTGGTTGCCGCGGTTACCGCTGTGCGCGCGCACCTTCTGCGTGATGAGCGACGAGAGCCGTCCCAGCACCTCCTCGTACTCCGTCGCCGCCGGCACGCCATCTGCAGCAGCAGCAGCAGCAGGATCAAATTTCCCGCCGTCTTATACCGCAGCGATCAATAAACGTAACCTCTATACACGTCCAAGCAAAGCTTTAAGTCCCGGCGTTGTTTACCTGTCTGCGTCGCGGCGCCGGAAGCCATGGCGCGATGGATGAGGTGGCTGGCCGGAGCGCCGGAGACGGTGGAGGAAGCGAAGAGGAGGCGGCGCAGGTGGGCGGCGAGAGGGAGGGGCGAGCGCATAAGCGTGTAGCCGAGGCGGGTGCGGGTTGCAGCAGCGGTGGTGGGAGGAGAGTGGAGGTGGGGGTTGGTGGCGGCGGCGGCGTGCTGGTGGTGGTGGGCCCCACGGGCGCCGCAAAGCCGCATTCAGGGAGCGGAGAAGAGAATCCACCCAACCCAACCGTTCCTGACGACGGCAGCTGGCTGACGGGTGGGCCGTTTCCCTATCTTTTGTAGGTAGTACGTGTACTCGTGGTAACGGTGTCATTCTTATACTGGCGTTAATCTTTTGAGAGCTTTTTTTTTTTAAGTAATCTTTTGAGAGTTCGAGTTCAAAAAAAAAAAATCTTTTGAGAGCTTGACGCGCATTTTTTTATTAAGTTCTACCAATACGTGTTCAGGATTTTTATTCCCTCGTGTGTCTGAAGCATCTCTCGGCGGCGGTGAACTGGTGATTTCATATGCCAGAATTTTATAAATTTATTACACAGAGAGAAATTTCCTACATTTCATTTGGCTCAAACTTCAGTCGACGGCCGCATATACGAGTGAACAGGTGTATTGATTTGTTTTGATTTTTATATTTGTAGAATCATGTAATATTTTTCATATATAATACACAATAAAATTTATATGTATTTTGATTATAGAAAAAAATTATTTTGTAAAATGTAATGGTCGTTTGATTCATATCCAAGGGCGGATAATGATGGAGCGAAAGTCATCTTGATTTTCAGCAGATGACTGAAAATTAGCACCGTCCATCATCTGTGTAGTACCTTTAGTGGGAGTATTATTTAACACCTGTAGAATGGATCAGCAGACTCAGATTCTTGGAACTTTTTTTTTTTTAGGCGCAGATTCTTGGAACTGGTGGTAATAGAACGCGACAAATGTGATGGTGGAATCAACGCCCGTGGCGATGTTTTTCAAATCTATGAATGATTCTACAATTAACAAGCCAGCCGAGACTCGAGAGTGACTTTGCTCTTCCTGGTTGAAATTGATAATGGAATGCTCAGTTAGCGCATCAACTGGTATTTCATAGGAAAATTCCTTCAAACTCACTGCCTTAAACCTAAATCCACTGACTACCACCGAGGAAATCAATATCCCAAAAATACCAGCGCTGGAAAACTTTTATCCGGTATGTGTCATGGCCGTTGTATCCGTGAGCTGGAAAACTTTTATCCGGTATGTGCCATGGCTGTTGCATCCGTGAGCTTCAACGGTGGATGAAATTTAGAAATTCCAGCCATGCCCCTGGACAACCAGCACCTTGACTCACGCACGCACACACCAGTCAAGGCCAGAAAACCCAACGCACACAAGCACTCGATATCCAGTCGCACGCCCGCGCCCAGGGAAAATTCCCCATCACCAACGACGAATCCTAAATCCACCACCGCCGCCGCCCTCTAGGAATCAGTCACTGTCCTCCTCAAATCGCTCCTCTGCGCTGCTATCAAATCTGCACCCCCACCTCTCTTCTCCCCAACAAATCGCTCATACCCTCCACGAATTTGTACTGCGAGATGTGATGTGGTGGCAAGGAGGATGAGGGAGGTTCGGATCTGAAGGAGCTCGTACAAGCGACGTAAGAGCTCAGTGAGGCAAAGATAGTAGATGGACATCTCGCCCCGGTCTCAAGAGGAGCTATGGCACATGGACCCTTGCCAGGTTCCATCCGGGTATGTTTCATCCCTAATCGCCTTAACCTGTGCATACATGATCTTTAGCTCACAGAAATGTAACATGTAGTTGTATTCACCATATTGACAGGATGGACCCGACTTCTACTTTCAAATTGAAAATTAGGTTTACCACACAATCTTCCACAATAGAATGGGTTTGAGAACCGTGCAATCTTGGAATATGTTGACTCAGAACGCACGAATATTATGGATTTCATGAGTGATTTGCATAAGAAATGTTCATGGAGTGCCACTGAAACCCTACACCTAAGCTATTATGATTGTGCATCTCAATCGTATGCTCCAGTAAAGACTGACCAAGACATGTTATCAATGTTTGAGAAGTTTAAGTCATCGAAGTACATTGAACTAACTGGTGTGTTAGTTGCTGCTCCTGCAAGTCATATGGCAACATCTAGCAGCCAACCAACAGAAATTTCAGAGGCTACTCGTACTGATATTTGTCCACCTGATACTTATCTTATCAATCTGTTTCCACTGTTTGAGCATGTTGGTGTGAATGATGAAGTATTGTATGGTGAAGAGTTGCTAGAGGATGAAAGGGATGAAAAGATGGAGGAAGTAGCCGGTCAGGATAATGAGGATGCTTCTTCAGATGCCAGTGATGATGATGATGATGATGCATATGCAAGTGGGGATGATGAGGATGATCAGGACTGGATTGCAAAAGAGACAGGTCAGTCTGACATACCTAAGGTTGTTTATGACAAAAATGAACCACCTATGCATGTTGGAGCCATCTATTCTTCCATTCAGTAGTTCAGAATTGTACTTTGTCAACATGCTATCAAGTATGAATTTGAGTACAACATAGAATGCTCAGATCAGGAGAGGCTAAGGGTTTATTGTTCATCTAAGAAACAAGGCTGCCAGTGGAGAATCCATGCATCTGCATTGGAAGACAGAAAAACCATACAAGTGAAGGTGAATCCATGTGGATACACATGTGGTAGTAGACAAAGAAGCAAGAAAACAAAACATGCAACTAAGGCCTGGATATGTGATAAAGTAATGGACTGGGTGAGGGAGAATGCAGCTGTTGGTGCCAAGGAGCTTCAAAGGCGACTTCTTGAGACTTACTTTGTGGATATTAATTACAAACGAGTGCATGCAGGGTATCAACTTGCACTTAACAAGGTATATGGAGATTGGAAAGGTATATTAATTACAAAAGCTATTGGAAAGCTGAGGTAGAGAAGGAGTCCGGGTAGTGTGGTCATTATTGAGCATCACATAGTGAGGGAGAAGCACCACTTTCAAAGAATGTTTGTTGCTTTCAAAGCCTGTGTAGATGGTTTCCTCAATGGTTACAGGCCATATCTGTTCATAGATAGCACATTTCTAACTGGTAGGTTCAGAGGCCAGTTAGCTACTGCTTGTGTTATTGATGGACATAATTGGCTCTTTCCTGTTGTGTTTGCAATAATGGAGTGTGAAGATGGAGACAACTGGGAGTGGTTCATGGACAAGCTACATGGATGTATAGGTGACCCTATAGGCTTGGCAATTTGTACTGATGCCGCAAAGGGACTTAGTGTGGTTAAGACTATATTTTTAAATATAGAGCATAGGGAGTGCATGAGGCATTTAGTAACCAACTTCAAGAAAAAGTTTCATGGCAGGGTGTTTGATGAGAACTTATGGCCAGTAGCATATGCATGGCAGTCAGAGCAGTACGAAGAACACATGTCCAAGATAGTTGCAGCAAATCCTGGGGTATACACATACCTTGTTGAAGATCACCCTAATCTTTGGACAAGGAGTAAATTCAGTGAACTCACTAAGGTTGACTATGTCACAAACAACTTGGCTGAGAGTTTCAATAGTTGGATAAGAAAGTTTAAGGGACTGAATATTTGTGATTTGGTTGAAAAGCTCAGGCAGAAGCTAATGGACAAATTTGATCAGAGGAGGAGGATTAGCAGGAACATGGGTGGTCTGATCCTACCACACATCCATAGTGATCTGAAATAGAAGAGTCATGGATTACGATACAGGATTCAAAGGAGTGGTGATGATGTAGCTGAAGTGTATGGGAAGCAATGGACCTTTACTAAAGAACTTGTACACTTCAAACATGTGGTTGATCTGAAAAAATGACTTGCACATGTAGGGAGTGGCAGATCTCAGGTAAACCATGCCTCCATGCTATAGCTTTCATAACATATCTTAGGGAAGAAAATCTTCAGCTTTATGTGCATAGTAGCTACACAATTGAAAAATTTAGAGCTGCATATGAGGGAATGATTCCTGCTATGACTGACCAGAAGCAATAGCCTAAGCTCAACAAGGGTTTCTTTTTGTATCCACCGTTGCTAAGGAGATCTGCCGGTAGACCAAAAGTTCATAGGTACAAGGGTTCTCATGAACCTGGGGCCTCTAAGAAAAAGAGGAGGGGAAGTGCCCATGAGTGCCCAATCTGCCACAGGCATGGACATCACTGGAACACTTGTAAAGATGGAAATCCTGAAGACAAAGAAGTACTTGCATTATTGGCTGCCCAAAGGTTTATATTTTGACTATTTTTTTCAAACATTTAATCATTTCCATTACATGAAAACTGAAAATTGTCAATGTACCATTTCCTTGCAGAAAAGTTGAAAAGAAAAGAAAGGCCAAAGAAAAGACAAGTATTGAAGGTGGCAGTAAAACAAAGAGGTATAAAGCTACACTCTTCAATATTTGTTATGTTCAACAATTGGTTGTTCTCTTCTTTTTATTGCTCATTCATTCTTTTTTTAGGCTATGGTTAGCTCATTTACCAAAATAAATTGAAGTGACACAAACTTGCCTATCTGTCGTTCCATATGATGCATCATGTAGTCAACCAGTAAGTGTAAGTGCAGCAGGACCTACAACAAAGACGAAGAAGAAGAAAGATAAGAAGCAGAAGGGAAGTCCTCAAGTAACAATGGTGGCACCTACTCTTGTAGATAGTCCTGCCATGGGTACCAGGAGCAAGAAGGGTAATAAGAGTCCTGCTATGGGGACTAGGAGCAAGAGAAGGCTTAGTCTGTGATTGATGTATGCTTATTTTGTTATTTTGGGTAGGGACAATGCAGCTGTAGGGTGTTTATTTTGTTATTTTGGGTGGTATGTAAAGAGAACGAACTACCTTCTGGACATACTTCTCTTTAGAAGCAGTAGAACAATGGCCTTTACGAATATAATATATTTTGAAATTACTTCGACTGTGCACTTAATTTTCTAGATACATGTGATGTCGTGTGGTTGGTTTTTGTTTTTGATAAAAAAAAGAGGCTACAAATACAAAATATTATGTATGAAATGAGTTGTTCGAATCTCTTCATGGCATAAAAGGGATCAGCTTAGTGTAATTTATGAGCAACTTCAATCCAACGGAAGAATGAAGGGTAAGTCGGTCCTTTTGGATGTCTCTGTTAGTCAAAACAACCATAATATAGTCAATGTTGGTATGACAGGAATAAACTTTACCTGTCACTGGTGTTGACAGGATACATGTTTCTTCGGTGGTAGTCAGGGGATTTAGGTTTAAGGCAGTGAGTTTGAAGGAATTTTCCCTATTTCGTAAGTTCTTCTCAGATTGTTTCGGCAGTTCAGGGCAAGATGAGGTAGGACAAAGGACCTAAAAATACTGTGACTTGTTTCCTGCGAGAGCATTGAGCTTTTGCTAAGAATTTCCCTTGCCTGCATATCCCATATACGGAGTACCTTTCATAATTAACACAAGGAGGAGGTTGACAGAAACAGAAAGAAACTTCCATAACCAATTTGTCATCAGAAAGAACTTGAAAGAAAGAAGAATAACTATATACCCCCATTAGAGCTGCACTCCTTCTCTGCTTATACACAATTCATTTACAAATTGCAACAAACATCAAAACTTCCAACAACAAAATTAATGCACACCGGTGGCCTTCAAATACACATGCACACACAAACGAAAACATGCCATGCACGAAATCTACAAGTAGCCATCACGACACAAATAAGTACAGTATGATATAGATCGTGGTTGCCTTGTCGTCATTGTTTAATTTCTCATGCTTTCAAGAGGCCGAAGAGCTTCGTGGGGGCCTCGCCCTTTGCGCGGTACTTGGCGGCCATCTCCTCCGCCATGATGATCTCCTCCCCTTGCTTCGCCTCGGTCAACGCCCTCTTCTCCTCCGCTGACTTGTGGACCATGGCCAGCTTGTTCTTCAGCTTCTCTTCTAACGCCGCCTTCTTCTTCTCCAGCTGCTCCTCGATCTTCCTGAGCTCCGCTTCCATCGCTGCTTTCTTCGCGTTCTCCCAAGAAGTGATGTACGCCAGATTCTTTGCGGCTCTGTCATCATGCAGGGTGAAAGGGACGCAGAAATGAGTTATTATTAGTAGTAGTTGCAGGTACTACAACAAAGCTGTGTGATGGTGGTTTGGTTGGAATGTCAATTGCATGCAAATGGAAGTGAAAGGTATGGTTTCTACTCGATCTTGCTTTGAGTGCGCCGTAAGATATATATTACTTATCCCTGGATCGAATCGTACCAGAGTGATGTGCCATCTAAGTCACGCACACTAGTAATTTAATTCGTTGTATTTACTTTTATTAAGCAGCTACCAATCAAATGTGATGATAGCTGGAGGTCTTACCTGTTCTCGGCTCTAGCCTTCTCGCTCTCCTCCCAGGCATTGATCAGTGTCAGCCTCTTCTCCGACACAACTTTCTGGAGATAAGCATCTGAACAAAGCAAAAGAAGTGCTGACATAGTTAGTACCGATGAGAATGAAGACTTGTTTTGGTCTGCTCAACTGAAAATTTAGATGAATTTCTTCTTCTTTTTTTAGTACCTCTTTCAGTGGAACCTCCTACAGCTGCAGGTTTCTCGGTAACATCTGGCAACAAAAGGAGGGAAACCAGAACGTTCATCAGATTATACCAGTGCTTCACCCATAGTAAGAGGATAGCTTTTAGCTGCTGAATTGACTAGTATTTTTTTTTTTGTTACTGGTAGTACTAGTTTGCTATGTTTTATTATTACATTAATTTATTAAAAAATTGCCATCTAAAATATTCCATTTATTCTCATATATTTGAAGCAATAATTTTCGCCCTTTGTACCGTGTCAAATATTAACTACATACAAGATCATGACAGGGAAAAGGGATTTTGCCCTGACGTTGTTGCCTTCTAAAATTTCAATTTAGACAAAAGTTCAAGTGTGGAACGTATTCTATGCATAATATTGATTTTGAGGGACCAACTCAAAATTATAAACTAAGTTACTTACTAATCTAGTAGGTGTGATTAACAGGAGAAACATACAAAAAACAGTATATATAAATGATAACAACGATGGCAGCTTTGGTTACATACCCTTGACAGGAACGATGGCCTTGGAGTCGTCAGCAGCTAGCTTGTCCTGCTTGGCCGGCGGCGACGGCAAAGGCACCACCGCCTTCTCCTCGGCGATGTCCTTGGTCGCCTCCACCTCCACCTTCTTTGCGTCCTCCGCCGCCATGTATGTTCAGTTCAAAGGAACTACAGAATGAAGAAGGCCTGGTTTCTGAAGAACTCGCAAGCAAGAAGCAGAGGAAGTATGGTCAAACAGTTGGCTTCTATCCAGAGGATATATAGAGGAAGGCAGGGAAGGGCAACTGTCATCGAGTATATGTAGAGAGAGGAACAAAGTATAAGAGATACTTTTTTTAAGCCTTCACGAAGTCTATTTCTTCTTTAGCAAAATATGTAAACTAGAGTGGCTTAGTTAACAAGGGAATCAAGTGATCGGCTGTTCCAGGCAGGCGGTGAGCTGGTAAAGGTTGCACCAAAGATGTTCGGTTCATTCAAGGTGCAGTCTTATATTAGCAACAAAAGGCTACCACTCATCTCCTTCATAACCATGCATTTTAAAGTCTGATCCTGACTGGAAACTACGTGAATATTCTCTCCTGTTTGTTCGGTGCAAATAAAATCGCCAAATTCCTTGTAGGTTGTCCCGTTTTCTTCGTACTCGCTACTTATTTGGTGGTGAATGCATGTCATGCCGCCATGGCCGCTCAACTGCCGTGCCAACCTTACATGGGCCAAGGACAGCCGTCATCTCACTCAATATTTCCAGGTTGCAACTCCCGGCCGGCCATTCATTCCCTACAGATCACAGCATCTTTATGCACAACCAAGTGGTCCAGGTGAGAAGCTGTGATGATCAAGTGATATTCTGCAATACAAAATCAAAGGCGGAAATAATCGTGACAGATTCAGAGCATCAGCTTTCGGCTGTGACCAGACCAGGGGTTGATCTGTGTGTATCTGCCAGAGGATCCGGGGTGCCATCGAGAGCAAAAGTCATGCACAACTAGTACGAGTCTACGAGGTACATCAGTCCGTGGAGAAACTAGTGACTGGTTGTCTTTGCTTTTGAGAATCAACCAGCCATTAACTTTGAATAACCACTGCTGGTACAACCTGTGACAATAATTCTCATGTTTTCTCCTCTGCTTTTTCGCCAAAAAAGAAAACTTTTTCTCCTCTGCTCGGGAAAAAGATGCAGCACGCAGTGTGACTCGTTAGCTGTTGTTCCATTCTATAATCTGCCAAAAAGGAAGAACAATGCATTGTCTAGCTCAAGTTGTATGACTAGCTGTGTTGATCCACACCACCAGCTGGATATGAACAGCTCAACTCAACACGCTATAAAAATGCGTAATCAGTTTTTTTTTTTTTTTTTTTGAGAGAGAAGAGAGATCATTCGATTGACGCCTGAAACAGTTGCGGTCTGCTAACTCAAACTACCTCGCTTATATCATACTATTTGATCAGAATCTGTTTAGTTTTGTGGTTGGTGCGTGACAGCATGCATGAGCGATCGAATCCTACCTAAATCGTTTTATGTCTTTCTTTCCAACCTTTTAAATTAGAATCGAAGCAATGATGAGGAGCAAGCTAGCAGGGGTATGCGCATGGCCGACGACAGGGACGCTCTGCCGTCGCCAGCGAATCGGAGCTGCCGTTGCTGATCTGGTTTGCTCGCTGACAGAGACGACACTGACAGTTAGGAGAGGTGGTCATGGTCATCCCTGTGTTTGGGCCACCTGACGCAACACTGGCGCAATGTCTGTAGTCATTAGCATGATTTGATTGGTAAACGGCATACGTAGCCCGAATTATTAGTTTAGTTATTATGAGATGGGTATCCACTCTGTGATAGCAGGGTTCGGACACAGCTGGTTGCGTGCACAAATCCCATACACTGATGATGATGCCCTGAACAGTGACTCGGTACTTTTTGCTAATTTGACAGACAGTACCATCCAGCTGGGTTGTATCGTCCGTGATGTGTTAGAGCATGTATTAAGGCGGGTGCCAAAAATTTGTCAGTAACACGCACAAATTGTTGTACGCACGGGGACTCCCCGCAAAGCTAAGTAATGGGCGGCCAATCTGATCGTCCAACCGCTAGTTCTTTGCAAAGAACAGTACTGGATGGTGTCAGTTTGAGAACATCTCATTCTCAGACGAGTAGGCTTGGCGGCTTGGCGACGAAATCGAAGCCCATGCATGATTACAGGCAGCTTCATCGTGGGCCCAAAATAGTAGCTGGACTGCGTCCTCGACTCATGTCCATAGTGTAGAACGACGGTCCATTATTTGGAAAAAAGAAGAAAAAAACAGGATATGGCATCCATAACTCAACCACCAACAAATCGCAGGGGCATCCATCACACGGAAGAATTAGAGGGGGTGCAAGCGATAACCTCTGTCCTTACTAGTCACCATGCACGCGCATAGGACGAGTTTGAGAATCACCCACGCCCAAGCAGAGAAGAAGCTTGACAGTTGTAATGAACACGAGATATATAAGCAGTACAGTAATTATAGTAGTTGCATGAGATCGAGCAGCCAGAGAGACAGAGTCGATCCTTTATTGTTGGTATATATAGTACTAGTACTAGTACAAGGTAGCTAGCGGTGGCGCACCACGCGACTAGAAATTTGATCGATCGAGCCCATACAGCATATATGTATATAGTGTAGTATAGCAGAGAGAATAATCGAATTGAGCTCAGGAGCTGGTGAATTGAAGATCATATACTATATACTCCAGGTAGTACCGGCAGCAGAGACAGAGAGAAGGAGAGATGTATCATCATCATGAGCAGTGCAGTGGGGAGACGCCGCATGCGGCGATGGTCCTGCGCGTGTTGGGGCTGCCGACGTATCGTGCGTATGCGGGGTTCTTTGCGAACTGGCAGAGGCAGCTCTGTTGTGCCTTCACGTTGGAGCAGCACTCCGCGGTGGGCGTCACGCCCGTCGTCAGCGCCGGCACGCACGACTTCAGCAGCTTCGTGTTGCACGACGCCGCCGCCGACGTCGCAACACCGGCGAGCAGCACAATACTAGTAGTAAGCATCATCACCATCACAAGGCTCTTGGTCATCTTGCTTACATACAGTAATTATATTTGTGTGGTAATAACAGTAGTGTGGCTCATCAAGTAGCTAGCTCGATCGGCCTGTATGTAGCGCGTGCGTGCGTGCGTGCGTTTTAATTTATAGCCGGTGCTGATGCATGCTGCACCGCTCATTATACAATGCGGCCAAATATGGATGGTCCGTGGCAGGCTATCTTACTTGCAGGAGATAGCGTTGCATGTGTTGGTGGCGCAAGACACGTACGTGCTACCCCGGCCGCGGCAAGGCCAAGCTAGCTGCCACCGACTCTAGCTGATGATGGAGTATAATTATTGTGACATGACATATTTTCTAACTTTTAATAATCTACCGAGAACTTTTATTCGATAATTTGTAACTTTATATTTTGATTTTTTTAATAAAATTATCTTCATAATAATGATAAACTATTGGATCTAGATTTAATAGTTCAAAACGACGATTGAAAGTTGTCCGAACTTTCGATCAATTGAAAATTAGCAAGTCTCTGATATGACGGCAGACCCGATAGGTTACGGGATGGAGATGAAACGGTCGTCCGCCTAACTGTATAGTAAGGACATGTACAGTGCTACGTATATAGTCAGTCTTATATATAGCCCGTCTCATGGAGTACCATATAGGATTTTTTTTTTTATGATGTGGAAGAGAAAGAGAGAGCATGATGACAGAAAGATGTGATTGTTTCACAAAGTAACCATCTTATACGCTAAAATATAGGAGTATGATATAGTTCTTACACCATTATACGAGTTTAAATATTCTTTTAACTCATAAATATTTTATTTTATATCTATAAATTAAAAAGTCATATAACTAATAAAAAATAACTTAATAAATTATTTATTATATAAATTATGTCATAATCTATCTTAAAATTACATATCATACATAAAACAAACTATAAGACGATATTATTGAAGTTGCCCTTCGATCGCGTGACCGTGTTTCTTTTTAATCGGGCTCTCACATCACATGGTATGGGAAGATACTTAATACTAGTAGCTTTAATGGTTTGACACTGATGTAAGAGTTCCAATACATAATTAATCCCTACTGAGAATAATATGTTTTATTTTGGCAACAAATTAAAGTGAAAATAAGTGATCTGATGAAACGAAGTCGCCCGGCAGCGCTGCCAGAGCAATGCAAAGTGGGCATTATTATTCCTCGTAGCGGCCGGCCGGCGCATCCATCATCGGAACGGCCACAATATATGGTAGTACTAGTACATGATTACACTCATCACTTGCTTATGGATCAGCATCGCGGCAGTGCGAGTCCGCATGCGGCGACGGTCTTGCGAGCGTTGGGGCTGTTGATGTAGCGGCCATAGGCGGGGTTCTTGGCGAACTGGCAGAAGCAGCCCTTCTGCGCGCGGAGGTTGGAGCAGCACGACGCCGTGGGCCTCCCGCCGCCGGTGATCGCGCCCACGCACGGCGCGAGGCTACCGGCGTTGCACGACGCCGCCCACACAGCCTCCTGCCCTGCCATCATCGCAACAAGCAACACCATCGCAACCAACACCTGCAGCTTATTATTACCACCACCCTTCATCTTGCCTTGTACAGTACTCTCATATATATATATATATATATATATGCGCGCGCGCGCGCGCCTTATTGATCTCGGGTGATGATGAGTAGCTCCATCGCCGTGTTGCGCCTTTTATAGCAGTTGCCCGGCGATCTGCACAGGCACACTCTTCCAAATGCACCTGTGCAATTGTTCTGACACGCGTACAGCCTGATGTTCAATGCCATCGTCATCAGTTTAATAATGCACGCACCCGACAACTGTACGAGGTCGACCTCTGCCACGTTTCTTCTTGCATCCAACATTTGTACTCCTAGTACTACTCACTCACGCCTTCTGAGAGTTCATACTACTGTACCTCATCACGAGCCATCAGATTTCACTGTAATCATCACAGTAGCTACGAGGCTACCATTTTCTTATCCTAGCGACAACAATTTACAAACGTCCAAGTGACATGCATGTTTGACGGCTAAAGGCAAGGGCATATTTCCATGAGCCTTCTAAGTCGTTGATCACACCAGATTATTGCAGCCGCAACAAAGGTTCGACTACCACTTATTACACGATGCCTACCATATACTGTTAGCAGTAACATGATGATTAGAAACTGACTGTTAGCAGTAACATGATTACAGACGATTAAATGGGTCATGACGATGACAGTCGGCGCCCGGGTATGCCATTTGCTGACCGCATTGAATCCAATCCATATCCATACCCATCGATGGATACTGCCAGGTCACAATTCATACCGTATAGGTTGGCGGTGGTTACTCGTTGGGCGGTGACGCAAGGACGATGCCATTCATCATGCTCTCAACGATCCAACGTACCGACATTGCTCACCTCACTACTGTCATTGTAATCGAGTCCTTGATCCTTCCTCAAAACGCTTGATTTTGCACAAGTCCACCACCTCTGGCTGGTCTCAAAAATATTGGTCCAAGATAAGAACGAATCTGTGGTCTGTGGTCTGTGGATGGATATGCTCCCTGTGGGCTGCAGATCCTAGGTATACATCTATACGAACGGGAACATGCAACCCACGTTTTCCTCAGCCAAAAGTAGCCCAAAGTCGGAAACAACCCGTTACCTACCTTCATGCCAAAGTTTGCCTTCTTTTCCTCAACCTGACGGTGAGAAATGCGATGAGATTCAAGAAGGTCAAAAGCTCACTTTCTACGTTTGATTTTTTTGGAGTATTTGACTTCAACGACACCAACTTTTTTACACTTTACTTTTGATCCGACAGAGCGTCAAATGGATGGCAGAGGATACGGGTGTTGGAGAAATTTAACCGTCTTCCTCTTCCAAGTCTCACGACGATGCTCAAAATGTCAATACGACCTCTTCCATTTTTTAAAAAAATAAATACGTAAGGAGTAGTATCTGCTTTAGCCTTTAGTCCAGTGTACAGAGTGGTTTCGCAGTGGAGACACAACCCTCATCAGGTCAAGCTTTTCGCCGGTTTGCGTGGCGTGGTTCTCCTTGACAAGAGTTGGTTGCTTCACTTGCTATCCTTCTTCTCCTCTGCCTTCTTGTCATCTTTCTTCTCTTCTTTCTTCTCCTCCTTCTTTTCCGGCTTCTTCTCTTCCTTTGCGGGTCCAACTGAGATGATGTCGATCTTCCCGAGCTTCCTCAGCTTCTTTGCGATCGCGACAGTGTCCATGTCGCCTATCACGGTCATCTTATTGTCCTTGAGGTCTGCAGCTATCGAATCTATGCCTGAACCATGCATGCAAAATACAAGATGTTATTGCATTATACCCATTCATGCACCTAATAATAATTTATTAGAAGATCTGATTTGAATTAATAAGTGTACACCTAATAATAATTTATTTTGAGTTGAGATTGTATTATTAATGCAGCATAATTAAATAGGCAAAAGTTGCTCCTTTTTTTTATTTTGAGCGTTTGCCAACCTCATGCCATGACTCGCGGCCAATCATTCACATACAAATGACACATATATCATGCATACCAACTTTCTGCATCAGACAAAAGAGAGAGACGCGTTTGAGACGTTGGATTGATTCGCCGCGTCGTGTCTGATCAGGCATCACAATAGAGCTCTCCTCCAACTAACAGTTCTACTAGACTAACCACTCTCAAATATTTCTCATCGTCACTTAAATAAATTCAGTTATAGAAACCATGTTTCAGAATAATTGTTTCAATTGCAGAGACCATTGCCTTAGTTTTTGCGATCCTATTAACTGATTCAGAATTTGTAGCAACCGATACATATTAGATGTAATTCTATCATACTTCTTTCATCCAGACTGCTAAACAGAATTCTTCAAAAAAAAAAAAAAGCTAAACAGAACAAACAACCGAGGAGGGCTTGGGGCTGAATTCTGATATGCTTACCGTAGATGTCTGCGACTGCTTCCATAGCTTTCTGCTTCATCTTGTCGTCCGTCATGGTCGGTACACGGAGCACCACCTTCTGCTAACATGCATCCATGGAACACATCATCAAGATTCTTTCATGTCGTTTGAGCCACTAACAGAAGCATCAAGACCATGGAAAAAGCAAGTGAATCGAAGAAAAACCGTCATAATCTGCGTACCTGAGCCATCTGAAGTCTTGGACTGACAAGAGCAGGCGAGGATATTGCTCAAAGAGGATGAGAGTAATGGAAGAGTACTGTCTGGTGGCCTCTTATAAAGCCGGAGGTGCAGTGTCCTCTCTTCGTTTGGATGTTCAGTAGGACAAAGAAAACCCTCTTGGTGTTCTCACAAGGAGACTGTTGTTGGGTTCAGTATGCACTTTTTCTACCACAACATTCTATCTGAAAGTTAAGGTGGAGTGGTTGTCAGCATATGGGCCTTGGACACTCTTAACCTTGAACATTTTAGAATGTACAGAATCAATTGATTATTTTTGTCCACTTATCATCTATCGTTTGTGTAACCGCCTACCTGCGTAAGCCGGCCCGTGTGGTTAACATCCAGATGTGCGGTGGTTATTTTTCAAACACACAAGACGGACACGTCCTTTTCAGTACTTCCTGGCGTCTCACAGCCGCCTGTCGATCAGCCCCCCAGTCAAGATCAGTGCGCCACTAATCAGAGATTTTTCAATGCCTGAATGACTAAGCCTACGTCATAGGAACCATTTTTTCATGGAAGGAGAAAAATTCGTTCTCTTTTTCCCCACTTACTTTGCGTTGATCGTAACGCCGCATCCACATCCACTTCCACGTTGCGTTAAGTGGCAGCTCTGCTTCCCCTATGCTTTTGTGCTGCTGCCTGTTCGTAAACTCTGTTATTACCTGGGTCTGGGGATGCTTAATATACCGATGACAGATCAAGTGATCACTGTTTGGTGCTTAAGCATAGGATGCTATTGAAGCAAGCAAGCAGCAACCCTGTCGAAGTCGCTGTAATGTAATCAAGCGCCCGTGACGGCCCGCCGTCGAGATTCCTGCTGCCGCTTTGACAAAGCATTTACACCAAATCCCAAAAGCTGAGAATCGTGGACCAGGTTGTTCTGGACAGGATACCTTCCACTTCCGTTCCAGCATTATTCAGTCAGTGTTCTATTCATCATTTATTTTTCTTCTGAATTGGTTCTATTCATCATTTTACTATCTGTAGACCAGGCACAACATCGACCTGTTCTGACGGCGAGAAGCAGTTGCAACACGAGCAACCACGAACTTGGGCCACTCCCTACGATGGCCCAACCCAATCTTTGAAGGGATTTCTGATGGAGGGAGCCTGGCCCAGCCCATCTTTTGAACCTGATGGAGGGAATGCAAATGGAGCCCCATCATGAACGAAACCGGTTCGCTTCGGTCCAACTGAACCCAACCCAAGCAGGCCGGCCGCCGTCTTCCCGATCCCGACCAGCTGCGCTCCAACCAACCGGCGGCGGCGGCCAAGCCAAACCCTCCAGAAATCAAAACCCTACTACTCCCACGGCTCACCCATGGCCGCCGGCGGCCACCTGCGCCCGGGCTCCTACCTGGGGGACGTCTCCGCACTCTCCTTCCTTCCCTCCTCCCCACGCCCCCTCCTCCTCGCCGGTACGGTACCCTCTTTCTCCTCCTCCCCCTCTTCCTATCACCGCTGGCTTATGCACCGTGAAGCGCGGCGCGATTTTTGTGTGTGATTGCACGAATAGGCCTGTGATAGCATCCATTGTCTTCGCCTTATCGCTGCAGGCACCGGATCGGAGCTGCTCATGTACGAGGTGGGCGCTTCCAGGCTCCTCGCTTCCTTCCAAGTGTTCGATGGAGTGCGCGTCCACGGCATCGAGCCCCGAGGAGGAGACCCTGGTTGCTCCAACTACTCTCTCGCGGTGTTCGGTGAGAAAAGAGTGAAGCTTTTCTCCCTCGGGGTCTGTGTCGATGCAGAGGACGGCAAAGTGGGCGAGCCGCGGCTTGAGCTGGAACAGAGGCTCCCTGGGTTTGATCACTGGGTGCTTGACGCTCGTTTCCTGGAGGTACCGCGCTAGGTTCCTGAATCCTGATTGTACACTGAAACTTCTTGTTACTACAGTAGTTTTTTACTATGTGGTTTGGGTGCAGGTGGATGGGCTGCTCGCAGTTGGTCTGAGTGACAATTCAGTTGCATTGTGGGATCTGAATAAGCGCTTGTTGGTTACCAAATGACATGATCTATGCTGAATTCTTCATCAATTTTGGGTTATGATGTTGCCTTCTGGACGCATGCAGAGAAATGTCTTTTGTATTCAATGAGAATGTGGGGAGACTCTGTCACGGCACTTCTTGTGGCATCAGGAACTATTCTAAATGAGGTAAGCTTTCCCTCCTCTCAGGCGTTTCACTTTCAGGTGACTTTCCATGAGGAAGATCACAGCTCAGTAGAAATTCAGTCTCAACATAAAGATGTTTCCCAGATTCTTATATGGAAACTGGCAGCCCAAATACCGGGATCCTCCTCGTATGAAGGGGAAGCTCCTGGTGGAAGTAACTACGAAAATGCACATCTTAGTGGCAAGCAGTACATGGCAGTTCATCTTGGAAGGCTGAAGGAGCATGAAGGTTCAATATTTCGAATAGCCTGGTCTGCTGATGGATCAAAGTTCATGTCTGTCTCCGATGACCGTAGGTTCGTCCATGCATCCCACTGCCTGTGCCAGAAACCTTTTGTTTCCAAACCCTTGCAATATTGTGTATTATTGTTTACCTAGTTTGTTACTGTTGTTATGACAGTGCTCGCATCTGGCGGTTGCGGGCCCAGTCACAAGGATTTGTCAGTCAGGAAGCCAAACAAGCCAATGTTGAGATTATACCAGAATTCACACTTTTTGGGCATAGCGCTAGGATATGGGATTGCTATATTTCTGAATCTGTAAGTTTGTCAGACCCTTCTTTGCCATCTCTTTTCGGGAAATGCTTTCATTTACTTGTAACTGCAACCGCAATACAAACAAGTATCACTAGTGACTAGACCCACAGTTTCTGGAATGGGCAAGAAAACTTTCAGAATTCCAGGTGTTCTCTTTTCATGTTATTGTTTCTTACGATTTGCAATTGCAACTGAACTTCCTTTTTTAGTTAGTGATAACTGCTGGCGAGGATTGTACTTGTTGCATTTGGGGAATGGATGGAAAGCTAATTAAGATCTTCAAAGAACACATGTAAGTTGGAAACATCCACTTAGTTAGTAAGTCAGTGACTCATTGTTCAACTACTTAGAGTTTCAAAAAAGGTGTTTTTTCTGGGGAGAACTTAATTTGATGTGATGGTCTAATTTTACAGTGGTCGAGGAATATGGCGATGTTTATATGACCCGGGCTCACTACTTCTGGTCACTGCTGGGTTTGACTCAGCTATTAAATTGCAATATCCATTTAAAGACAAAACGGTCTCTGATGATCAGAGTGGTGATGCTGAGGTCTTCATAGTATCTTCTCCAACAGTGACAGGGCAGCATGGTCCCCTGGACAGGTGTGATGTACTTATGTATTGTGTCATTGCAAGCTATCTCCATCTCTCATGGTGTGACAATAAAAATGATTATTCATTTGGTTTATCACAGCAAAAGCGAATATGTACGGTGTCTACACTTTGCAGAAGAAAATCTTATGTATGTTGCCACAAATAATGGATATTTGCATCATGCAGTACTGTCAAGTTCAGAAGGTGTAAGATGGACGGAGATCATTCGAACCATTAAGAAAGCTCCAATTATCTGCATGGATATCATGACAATGCATTCAGACTTCTATTCGAATCAGGAGGACATAGTTGCCCTTGGAGATGGTCGGGGAAATGTTACTATTGCCCGTTTAACCAGTGTCGACACTGAACCTAAAATAATTCTATCTTTTACCTGGCAAGCAGAAAAAGATAGGCAACTACTAGGGGTGCATTGGTGCAAGTCACTTGAATGTAGGTTCGTGGATCTTTTATTTTTGTAAAACAATTTCCATACAAGTAAGTCATATCCTCATTAGATCTTTTTTCTATTCTTTGTTGCAGCTACATTTTCACTGCTGATCCTAGGGGCGTGCTTAAGTTATGGAATGTAAGGGATGCAATATTCTCAAATGCTACTGATAGCAATGCAGCTGAGATGGTCCTACTTGTAGCAGTGTTTGAGTCATCCTTTGGGGCTCGAATCATGTGTTTGGATGCATCACCTCGAGCGGAGGTAAATACTTTTTTAGTCCAGTACATTCGATGTATAATCTTTATGTGAACATCTTAGGTTAATAAGTGTGGCTATAATTTCTTTTTTATTATATTGCTAAAATGGTATGACCTCTTAGTCGATAGAAGAGTGAATATATGAATATCCCTATTATTTGCCTTAATTTTGCCATCCCCCGTTGCAGATCCTTATAGCGGGTGATAAAAAGGGCAACATTACAGTCTTTCCCTTCCCTGAAATATTGCCATCTTATGAAAGCAGTGTGACACAACCGAAGATACCTCCACGAGATCGTTTTAAAGGAGCTCATGGCATTTCCAGTGTCACGAGTGTTCATATGAAAACCTCAACTTCTGATCATATTGAATTTCACACCGTATGTCCTACTCATTACTGTTGTTCATTTTACTAAAGTTATGGGCTCAGTTTGACATATCATCCTCAACCTTGAACATTTTTTAGACTGGGGGCGATGGTTGCATTTGCTTCTTCAAGTATGGTAGAAGTGCTCAAAAGACTGATTTTTTTGGAATGAGACAAGTAAAAGAATTGGGTACCATCCAGTCAATACACAATAATGTTGCATCTGTGAACCAACTGTGTAGTACCTACGCAATAGGTTTTACCTCTGCAGATTTCATCATCTGGGACCTTGAAAATGAAACAAAGGTATTGTCTATATTTAATAAATCAGCAGTGGGAAACAACGATTCTAGTAATTTGTAGTTCTTAACGTTTTATCTTCTACAGATGGTTCAAATTTCCTGTGGAGGATGGCGGCGGCCTTATTCATATTATCTTGGGAAAGTCCCTGAGCATCAAAACTGTTTTGCCTTTGTAAAGGTCTGTGTTTCTGTAGCTTTATTAGCATTGTATTGTAACTGTTTTAGTCGCCTATTTTCCTGGCAAAGCCTACACTGGTCATGTGACTTGTGACCTATCTCTTCTGTTTCAAACTTTCATATGCTTGCCATTTATCATTTGTTTAGCAGGACTTTCAATTCTGAATTAGTCCGATGAGCTAGAGGTCTAACTTTAGTTCACATCTCTGTATATCCGAGCTTCCTGTTGGAACTCTAATCGGGACGGCAGAAATAAGCTGTCAGTCTTTCACCATTATTTGATTATATCGTAATGGCACTTGCCATGTTTACAATTTGCTCAGTTATTTACAATGTTTTTTGAAATAAAAGTTATTTACAAATTTTGACCACTTTTGTTATGGTTGTTGGCTAATACATGCTCTCTGATATGTCCATAAGATCATAACTATAAAGGCAGTATTTCTCTTAGGTATTATATATCATTTGCATACCCCAACATGCTTGGGATTAAATGTTGTTTACTATCCATGATGTTATACATTTGTCCATCACATAAATTTTTAGGCTGTTTTTTCTTTCTTTCTTTTCATTCAGGATCAAAATATTCACATTCACAGACACTGGGTACCAACTCAAGATAAGAAATTGCTCCCTCAAGTTCTTCATTTGCAGTTTCATGGAAGAGAAGTGCACTCATTGTGCTTCATAGATCCATCAAGCTATTCAAAATTTCTGAATAGCTCAGATCTGCGTATTGCAACAGGATGTGAAGATGGAACTGTGCGTCTTACATGGTAATTGTTTTTTTTTATCAAGTCTTTTACAAATTAAATGATCTATTTTGACCTTGATATTTTGTTCAGTTACTCGAGCGGTAGTTCTGGAAGCTGGCATTCCTCCAAGTTGCTTGGGGAGCATGTCGGTGGATCAGCTGTGAGAGATACATGCTTCATCCCAAAGACTTATACATTGTCAGATATATCTTGTAACGGCACTTCTAATGACATTGTGGTTGGGGACATTGATGATGACACTTTCTTACTCATATCTGTTGGATCGAAGCAAGTCTTGACTACTTGGATTTTGCAACCTAGGATTGCAGACGATGGACAAGGGTGTGTGAGTGCCTCTGATGTAGATTCCAAGAAAAGCTCAGAAGGCTTGGAAACTAGTGATTTGGCCTTGTCATTTCAATGGCTATCTACCCACATGCCACAAAAACTTACCAGGAACAGGTTGAAAGCTAGCCATGCAAAACAAAATTTTCAGGAAGGAAATTCTTCAGTTGTGCAACCTAATATAAGTATCATGGATCAGATGGAGAATGACTGGCGTTACCTTTCTGTTACAGCATTCCTTTTGAAACATCTGGCCACCAAGTAAGAATTAATATTCTAGACATGTAATGAGTGACAGAACATAGTCTAGCTTGCATGCCAATCCTTTCATGCTTTGCAGTAAGTTGTGTGATCTTAAACTGTAACCTTCATGCAGGTTGACAGTATGTTTTGTTGTTGTTGCTTGCTCTGATGCAACGGTTGTGCTCCGTGCTCTTCTGTTGCCTTCTCGGTTGTGGTATGCAAATGAATATCTGAAACCAAATTTCTATCCCCAATGCTAATGTCTATATCTCTGAACTGTTGTTTTCTTGGTGCACAGGTTTGATGTTGCCCTGTTGGTCCCGCAGGCATCTCCAGTACTTGTGCTACGTCATATTATCGTTAATGCTAGCCAATATAAAGGTCTCTTCTAATTTTACTCTTTTCTAAAAAAATTCTGACGAATGATATTTATCTTGATAAAATTATTGCTCTGGTTTTTAGATAATGCTGGAGACAGATACATTATTATGAGTGGATCTACCGATGGCAGTATTACTTTCTGGAATGTAACAGATACCATTCATGGCTTCATGCAACTTGTATCCGAGACTCAACCCCACATGAGTATTGATTGCCAAATGCGTCCCAGGACTGGAAGAGGGAGTCAGGGTGGTCGGCGGCGATGGAGATCGCTGGCAAACCATTCTTTGAAGAAGAGCAATAGAGAGAGATCGCTAGCTGATGGGAGCAACCTGAGCACCTCCTGTGCTGCTGAGAATTCGTCTGATGCCTCTGATCTCAAAGAAAGTGTGGCCACAAACACTCAAAGCATAATCCTTGAAGAAAGTCGCACCGGCACTCCAAACACAATGCATTCGAGTACTCAATCATGTGATATACCTGAAGTGAGACCAATGCACATATTCTCAAGTGTTCACCAGTCAGGTGTTAATTGCCTCCATGTATCATACTCAACAATGGATGAGTCGTACCACATTGTAAGTGGTGGGGATGATCAAGCAATTCACAGCTTCAGTTTCACCATGGGATCTCGGGAGCGTTGCACAACAGACACAAGGCAGTGTTCGCATGACAACGACACACTACAAGTCCAACGTCAATACAAGGTTCCGTCAGCTCATAGTGCGGCAGTTAAAGGTTTGTCGCTGTTTAACATGAATATCAATTGTTCAATTATTCATTCCATCTGTCTTTTTCATTGAGTGATGTACGCATGCACATGTACACTAGGAATTTGGACTGACGGTCTCTGGGTTTTCTCCACCGGCCTTGATCAGAGAGTAAGATGTTGGAAGATGGGATCCTTTGGCAAACTAACTGAACACTCCCATGCTATCATTAGCGTGCCTGAGCCAGAAACTTTAGATGTTTTTCACGACCGGTGAGTCACGATGCGATTGTTGATCGCTTGTCTCTTTACAAATGCTCGCGGTTGATGTTGTTTTTGTGTTGTCAGTGAAAAAATGAAATACCAGGTTGCTGTCGCTGGAAGGGGAATGCAAATGGTTGAATTCTCAGCCACCCAACCAGGATTGACAATGATGAGTTGATGGCGCAATCAAAGACGAGTTATATGAAGTTCTCTCGCAAGTGTAGGATGAATTTTGGTTTTAACTTTTGTTGACACTGTCATGGTTTAAAAGCAAACCAGAATTTGAACACGGGCCAGACATATGTGAATGAACAGAACGTTGGGGTTCCTCAGTCCGTGGTTGAACGAAAACGCAGGTCCGAATCTCCTTGTTATTGGGGTGCACACGGTGGCCGACAGAAGGCGTTGTTGTCTTCCCAGCACGGAACCAGCAGGGCCCTGCGGCGAAGGACTTCCCCGTTAACAAAACGGCCGTTTTTTTGGCCAGACCATCTGGACCGGTTCTGCATCCAGAACAGTTTTTTTCTTTTTTTTTTAGATTTGAGAAAAAGAGTGGGCTGTTCTTGATAGAGTGGGAAATGACAATGATGCTAGTCTATCTACATGCAGTCACCCTAGTGTTGAAAAAAATCAGAAAAACATGATCAGCATAGTTTGGATGGCGAAAAAGTTGTTAAGCATGCTATTGTATCTCTATTCATAGTTCATGAAAATTTGCATGATCAGTGCGTGTGGTAGCTTAGCTACGCCAAGCTATAGCTCAACTGGACAAACTAGACCCTGCCGACAACAGCAAGCTTGCTATTACTAATCATTTGGTTAGTTTGCTAAGAGGTAGTTACATGAAAAAATTTTACTTTGTCATTGAGAGCTAGCCAAATTAGCTCTCCTTCAGGAGCAATCTTTTTCTAGCTCTATCGGGTGAGGCAGCCTAGTCAAGTGAGTTTTTTTTTTATATATTTTCAAATACCTACCCTAGCTTAGCAAGGCTAGAATTGTTCTAGCCTAGAATCCAAATGTACCCGAAGCTTTGTCCTTCCTCCGCGTCGGTTCCTTCTGTTGCATATCTTGATCATTTGACGGTTTGGTGTGTCATCGCGTGCCCTGAGACCGCCACGCACGCTAGTGTGATGCGGTCCTCTGTGTTCATAGTCCCTTCGCGTTACAAGACCATGAAAATTGTCGCCCCGTGGGTTGCAACTGCAAAAGTTTGTGAACCTGCGATAATTGATCAATAGGTACTTAAATTCGACCAAGTGTGCATTTCCATTGTGATTTGTTATTTTTTATTACCAGATAATTTTAGTCAACAGTCAACAAGCTATTCCTCAAATGATATTGTCATTGCAATGTTTTTTTAATCATGTTTATGACAGTATTTTAGAAAAGAAGCAGATTTATGAGCTCGATTTGTCGGCTTAATTTGTTTATTGACAACCATCATTAGAATAGTCTAAGCAGAATGTGCATGCGTATGGTGGCTTCGCTGACTAGTGACTTGTTGGGTGAGGACCTGCCGTTATTTGTTTCCTCGTGTGATTTGTTGATTACTGTTTAACAAGTTTTTCCCCTGTAGTGGAGAGGGTTAATAAAAGATCGATATAATGACTTTTATCATTTTGACACCCAATGAAATTTTACTGAGCTATTATGCGCGTTGATACTAAGACGGTTCAATCTTCACCGATAAGAAAGTTGTGGCATGTGGCTCCCTTTTGTGTTTCAGTGCACTTGATTCTAAAAAATTGAGTTATTGACACTTATCCGCTTATGTCATGTAAAATAATTTAAACGAGATTTATTCCATTAAAAAGCAATAGAATATGGAAATGATGAGAGCACTACATGTTATGAAGCCTTTTTTTGTAGTTTCATATATACCTGATTTAGTAGGATTTCAATTTATCAAGAAATTAAGATATAGAAACTACAACTTTCTGGTTTCTAGTTCAAAAATGAAAACATTTCTACTAGGAAATTGTATCTTGTTTTGATCATTTGGTTGGGTTTCTTTTTATAAACTGAAGCTATAACGTAAGAAAAAACACCATTGCAATTGAAAGTTATCGACACCTTACATTAACCATGGCTAAATTCCGAGTGGTGGATGTGTTTTTTTCATATTATATTATCATCTTGGTCATTTCTTCTTATATTTTTTTTAAAAAAACTAAAGCATATCTAAAATATGAGGTGGTAGTTAGTTCAGTTTTGAAGTAGCGAACTTAATTGATAACACATCCAAGGAATAAAAATGACATGAAGCCCTCTCGAACCACGTTTCAAGAGCTTTTTTTTTCTCCTGAATGAGTTAGGGTGTATTCGTTTCTTTGGATCTAAATTTTAGTGAGATCACATCAATCATTAAAATACTATATATAATTATTAAATATATATTAAATATAAAATTAATTACAGAGTTGAATGCGTATCAGCGTGACAAATTTATTAAGTTTAATTAAATTATCATTAAAAGATGTTTACTGTAGCATCATATTATTTAATCATGATCTAATTAGTTTTAATAGATTTATCTCATCATTCAGAGGGAGGGTTATGGACTAGGTTTTATCGATAATCTATATTTAATACTTCTAATTAATATTACAATATTTGATATGACAGATCTAAAAATTAGAGGGGTGGAAACGAACTCACCCTTACTCAGACAGACGTACTAGCTGTTAATTATTCGTGTGTTTGCCGTGAAGGTCAACTCAAAATCTCCTCCATTGCTTTGCTACGGGCACAAGGGTCAGGGCGGATGAGTTGAGTTTAAACTTCAACCCGACCGGACAGGCCATTTTTTTCCTTCCTCGTCGAAGACGCAATAAACCTTCCAGAAACCAGCGAAAAAGCGCCCAAATCCAGCACACCCCCGCCGGGGCAGGCAGATCAGCCCCGCCCACGTCGACGACCGCCACCGCCGAATCAAAACTCGTACCCCTCCGAGCACCGGCGCTCGCCGATCCATTTCCCCAGCCCGGTAGGGTTTTGCTATCCTGATCCGGGCGCCAGGTCTCGCGCGTCGGCACGCGGATCTGAGGTTTCTCTAGTGGCGGCGGCGGCGGTGGCTGCCGGACGAGGAGGAGATGGCGCTCTCGGGTATGCGAGGGCTGTCGGTCTTCATCAGTGACATCCGCAACTGCCACAACAAGGAGCAGGAGCGCCTCCGCGTCGACAAGGAGCTCGGCAACATCCGCACGCGCTTCAAAAACGAGAAGGTCAGCCGCCCCTTGCTCCCCTTCTGTCCACGCACTTTCGGGAGTCTGTTAGGTGCCAACGCATTTGCGGAATTGAGGTATGCAGTGCTCAGGAGTTTGCTCGAATTGTCCTGTGCGAAGAGAGCTAGGTAGCTGAATGGTGATGAATTAGCAGTAAGTCGGGGACGGGAAAGCTCCGCAGTCTCAGTCTGAGCCATGTTGGATCGTGCTATCACTGCATCAAACTGTTCTTGCTGTCTGCTAGGATGATATTCTGTTGAACTGTATCTTTGGTCTGATGAAACGCTCAAGTCTTAACTGTGAAAATTTGGTTGTTGTAAGCTGTCTCGATGCTGATAGTTTTGAATGATTCAGGTTCGGGTTTCAGTTGTTCAGGCAATAGGAAGAATGATAGCCTTTGGTTTGGTTCATGTTTAGCTGGAAACAATTTGCCACTGTGCTGATAAGAGAAAGTTGACAACCGTTCCATGGTGTACTGCCTTAAAAGTCTTGCATCTAGACGGCGTCGAGATGGTGGTCTAGAAAAGCAGTCCTTCCAGCTATTCTTATGTTTTGCTTTCCGTTATTGTACGCTGAACTAGTATGGGTAATTCTTTCCCTTATATTGCAAAAAGATTTTCATTGACCATTGCTGATCACTCTCATCCACAATGTTGACCATCAACTTTTCTAGGATTATGTTAGTAAAAATTGTTCATAAAAATAACATCAACAGTAACTTCTTTTATTTTTATAATAGCGGTGAAGTTTGACTAGTTTGATTTCCTAGATCATTATTAGGATTTGGAGTGGTATATCCATGGCGTTAATTAGTACAAACGATGGTACGTGATTCTAATAACGGAAATCCAATATATGCTCTACCACGTCCTCTATGAATTACATGTTTCTGGACAAATACTCGATACTTGACAAATAAAACAGGACTATTGCTAGACCTGCCATGTACAGAGTACTCATATGCATGTCTCTGCATTAGGAAGCCATGTAATTCTATGCATACCACACTTTGCTGTACTGCCTAATCATGTGGGGATGGCAATCTTGTCAGGACATGCAAACTTCCCCATAGAGAAAGATACACAAATCTATTGACTGATTTAATTTCCTGGATACGACAGTGTCCTTGTCATTTTCCTCAATGCATTAAATGTTATATAGACACATAGTGGGCAGGTCGTGCATGTCAAGATAGTGGAAAACACCAAATATAAATTGTTTGTAGTCTAGATAAAAGTTACCAAAGGCCTTGTTTCCTTTGGAATAATGCTGTTTAGAAGTGGATTTGCAGGCTTACAGCCTTCCCTGTAATGTGCCTGAAATATCTAAATCATTTGCAGGCTTGCGGCCTTTTATTGTTAGTTCTTGTGGGTTTCATCTCTAGCCTACCCCAACTTGCTTGGGACTAAAAGGCTTTGTTGTTGTTGTTGTATGGGCATAATAGTTGCAACCGTAGTATATCACTATGGTTTCTTGTTTTGCAGGGTCTATCACCATACGAAAAGAAAAAATATGTATGGAAAATGCTTTACATTCATATGCTGGGCTATGATGTTGATTTTGGACACATGGAAACTGTTTCTTTGATATCCGCACCAAAGTATCCTGAGAAACAGGTAAATCTTGAAGTTTCAATATTTTTGGGTGTTGCATTTTTTTCCCCCTTTCCAAATGGGGTTCTCGAATTTACGATCATGTACACTCATTACGAACCGCTAATTTTTAACCTGGCCTGCAGGTTGGGTATATTGTGACATCTTGCTTGCTGAACGAGAATAATGATTTCCTGAGGATGGTTATAAATACAGTACGAAATGACATAATAGGGCGGAATGAGACTTTCCAGTGCTTAGCACTGACAATGGTATGCCATATTTTTTTTCTCTGTTATACTTCTAGAGTGGTCCAAATATTTTGGGAAAATAAAGCCAGGTCATCGACCAGCCTCCCTTTTAACCATGACATATGTTTTATTTTGATATTGCTCTTGTGACATTAAAGAAGGTATCTTGTGATGTGACAAGGAGTTATGGACATCAAAATGGAACAATCTCTCTCTCTCTCTCTCTCTCTCTCTCTAATGCTTTTCCTTGTCATTGGATCTTTCTTTTAATAGCTTGAGCCTCATTAGCATTTTATGAACTAGCATATTGTACACCTGCTTGCTTGGCCACATTTGATTGTTTAGCCTATTTCAACAGCTCTACTGAACTTGACAATTTATTCCCTATCTGGTTCTTCCTTCTCCTGTTCCGTAAATGTGTGATAATTTATTCCTTATTTGATGATTCTCTGTCCAAATACTGCCTTCTTTTGTTTTGCATTGGCTTTTATCTTTAACTAAGTCATTTTCAGGTAGGTAATATTGGTGGGAAAGAATTTTCTGAGTCACTGGCCCCTGATGTCCAGAAACTTCTGGTAAGTGAATGTCATATTCCTTACCCCTTCACATTGTTCTGTGAAGTATTTTACTAATGAATCACCTTATTGTTGTCAGATTTCAAGTAGTTGCCGCCCTGTCGTTAGAAAGAAGGCCGCTCTATGCCTTCTACGGCTTTATAGAAAGAATCCTGATGTTGTGAATATTGATGGCTGGTAAATAATATATAGAACATATGAAATATTATGTTCCAAGCTCAACTTAATGAATTATCAAATTGAATTCTGTGTTATCAGGGCTGATCGGATGGCACAACTTCTGGATGAGCGTGATCTAGGTGTGCTGACATCGGTTATGAGCCTTTTTGTTTCACTAGTATCCAACAACGCTGAAGCGTATTGGAATTGCCTTCCAAAATGTGTAAGAATATTGGAGAGGTTGGCAAGAAATCAAGATATTCCACAAGAATACACATACTATGGAATTCCATCTCCTTGGCTTCAGGTACTTTCTATCCATCTGACTTTATTGTTGAAGTGAAGTAAACTAATTTCAGTTCGCCATCATTGATTATTCTTGAGCTACAATCCAAGCCATTGTGCAAACATGTGTAAACAACAAAACAAACAATCATTTACTTAACCTCCTGATATATTACAGTTTTGGAACCCTGAAGATACTTCAGCAAGTTTGGACTGAGAGCTGGTTTCACATTTTTTACAAATCATAAATCCATGTTCAACTTTATGTGCCGTTGATAAGAAATTAAGAATTAAGCAATTTCATTACTTAAACAGATGGGCTTGCTATGTTGGAACAACCAGCTCCCTTTTCATTTAGGGGGATTGAGTATCTTTAAACAGCAAAACAAGCAACCTGTCTATATAAACCTCCTGATAGATTACAGTTTTGGAATCCTGAAAATATTTAGGGAAGTTTTGATGGACTGGTTTCACATTTATGTTAAACATTATGTACCGCGGATAAGAATTGAGCAATTTCATTACTTAAACAGATGGCGTTGCTATGTTTTTTTTTTGACTGGATTACAGTAGGGGGAGCCTTTCTGCGGTAGATAAGGCCTATGTTGGAACAACTATCCTGAAGGCTAGTTTTAGGAAGTATGTTTTTCCTTGGCACTACTGAGGTTTTTTTCTCATGAAATTGAGTTAGTCAGTTGCATTGGCTTCTTAATTAGCTTGTTGAAGTAAAATATGTAATCTGCTGTGCATATTGGGTGCAAGTGTTTTATGCATTCAACTGCTATTCTGTTATTGAAAAGAAAAACTTTGTAGGTCAAGACAATGAGAGCTCTTCAATACTTCCCTACTATTGAAGATCCCAATGCCAGGCGAGCTTTGTTTGAGGTACAAACTTTTTGCTTTGAACTATTGTATTCTGGATGCACAAAAATATGTGAACTATAATGATGGGTTATTGTAACGTTGTTTAGGTTTTACAACGCATTTTGATGGGTACTGATGTTGTAAAAAATGTTAACAAGAACAATGCCTCACATGCAGTTCTCTTTGAAGCCCTTGCTCTGGTGAGTTTATATTGACCTTATGACTGGCTATTTTTGTTTCCCTCAACTAGTATTACTTTCTTCTTTCCCACAGAACTTCCATTTTCATATATCTATTTACATAGTCACTAATGTTTCATTTTACTAATTTACAATTAGTAATTCTGTGACTTCTATTTTTTTCCTTCTATTTTGATTGAATAATGTTTGTCTGTGTGCACAATTCTGAACAGGTCATGCATCTGGATGCTGAAAAGGAGATGATGTCGCAGTGTGTGGCTCTTCTTGGAAAGTTTATTGCAGTCCGGGAGCCAAACATCCGGTATCTTGGTCTAGTAAGTGCATATCTTTCGAATGATAGTTTTGCTTTATTTATCATTTATGTCTTATGTTGATAACTTTGCATTCATACGAAACACTAGAAATGAGATTTTTTAACATACTGTTGTTGTAACAATATTTTGTTCATCTTTGCAGGAAAACATGGCTAGGATGCTGTTGGTAACAGATGTACAGGATATCATCAAAAGACATCAGGCTCAGATCATTACGTCTTTGAAGGATCCAGATATCAGGTCTTGAGGCTTTTGAAACTGTTATTTTTGAGCCTTTATGAATAACTGAATGGTATTCTAAACATTTAGGGTGGCTTCTAGACCGAGTAAACGCTTCCATATTATATTTTATTTTTCGAACAATCTAGGGTGGCTTCTAGATCAAGTCGACTCTTTCAGTTTCAAATTGTATTCATCAAATGTATATTTATTGTTCTTTACCAATAATTGGTGTTTGATGTGTATATGAGGACTTACTTCGATATATTTTGTTTTTGTGTTCCTGGAATGCCTTGAGTCACTTGCAATCTCTAAAATCTAGGGGTGACTTTGGATGGTTGTAAAGGGTATACACTAAGAAATCAAAATTGTATAACATTTTAACTTATGAAGGATGAAGGATGGAATCTAGAATGGTTCTTTGTTTGTTCCCCAAAAAAAAAGAGTGGTTCTTTGCCTCTTTTTAGATTTATTTATAATTTTTTTTCAGTCACTTCTGCTACAGCCTGTACTAATATTAAAATGTTATTACTGTCTTGCAGTATTAGACGGAGGGCTCTTGATTTGTTATATGGTATGTGTGATGTTACAAATGCAAAGGAAATTGTCGAGGAATTGTTGCAGGTATATAAATCTTCTGATAGTGCTGCTGTGGAGAAAAGATTTAGCTGCGGCTCTCCTATTGTTTGTTAGTGGTTCCTGTTAAGCTTGTTATGGGGTTCCTAAGACTGCCATGTTTTCTTTTCCTTGCAGTATCTTAACACAGCCGAATTTGCAATGCGTGAAGAGCTGGCTCTGAAGGCAGCTATTCTTGCGGAGAAGTTTGCTCCAGATCTTTCATGGTAAGAGTTTGATGATGGGATCAACCCAGTTATCCAGTTATTATGTTCTGAATAATATTGACAAGGAGCGACTCATCAGGAAATAGTAATTATTATGATCAACTTAGTTGATTATTTATGAATAAATTTTTATATGGAATGATGTATTGTTAATTTTGCTAAAATTACAAAGAGGCAAATTTAGAGAGCCAATGCTAGCTGGAACTGGAACAGACTTTTTTTTTTTTGCCTCGAGTCATCAGGAACATACTCTTAGCCTCCATTTGGAATTGTAATTTATTTTAATACTTTGATTGCAAATTTAGTACACCCTAGCTTTGGGTGCATTAATTGATGCGTAACATAAAATGGCTGTACTATCCTAATTTATTACCACCATTTAGCTTCTTTTATTTAAAGGTGTTTGATGATTGAATGGTTTGGTAAGAAGCCCTTTCTATTGATTGAGTACAAACATCATTTAATCATTGTAAAATAGGAAATAAATGTAGTTTACATACTTAGTTGTAGAGTGACATGGAGACCGACATGCAATCGAAATATCAAGGGTTGTAGATTTTAGCTTATCACACAGTACTAAATTTAACTTTTCTTGTAAATGTCTGTTTATGCTCTTAAGGTTGTTTTTTTGGGTGCCTTGAGTAGATGTTTATTGTACACGTAATTATGCAGTGTTCACCTTCAACCTGATATTTATTTACTGAATTCCAACATACCATGTAGTTTAATATCTGTAGTGAATACTGAACAGTATCATTAGTTTTGCATGCATTTTGCTTTGTGCAATTTTCTTATGGTATTTTTTCTCTATCTAACTTTTATTTTTTAAACCGCTATATCTAACTCCTATTTGTGCAGGTATGTCGATGTTATTCTTCAGCTTATAGACAAAGCTGGAGATTTTGTGAGTGATGATATATGGTATCGAGTCGTACAATTTGTCACCAACAATGAAAATCTGCAGGTTTTCCCATGTATTTAGTTGCAAAATCATTCCCAACTTGTTTGGTAAATATACTATTTGACACTTTGCTTTCAATTTTGTCAGCCATATGCTGCAGCAAAGGCGAGAGAATATCTTGACAAGCCTGCTTTGCATGAGACAATGGTCAAGGTATAACCACCTGAAAGTGTTCTGTTATAAAAGGCTAGGTTATAGGGTTGCTAAATAATATCATTTTTTAATGGGAGATCTATGCTCCCTAGTACAGTATGTCTGCTATGTTAAAAATATGGATGATATTTTCTTGATTGAAATGGGATTTATGTCTTTTACATGCTTACAGAAAGGGGAGTAAATTTGACTGGCATCTGTTGATCCTTCTTGTTTGTATTTATGCTTTGCATGTTCTTACTTGCATTGCATTGTTGTTCTTTGACACTGCTACAGGTGAGTGCTTACCTTCTTGGGGAGTATGGTCATCTTTTGGCTCGAAGACCTGGCTGTAGCCCTAAGGAGCTGTTTGCTATAATAAATGATAAATTTCCAACAGTATCGTAAGTTGTGAAAGAACATATTTCAGTTACTTCACTGTCATTTTTATATCCTGTTGTAATTTATGTATCATTAAATTTTCATCAGGACAAGTACCGTTGCCATTCTTCTCTCAAGCTATGCCAAGATATTGATGCACACCCAACCTCCTGATGTGGCACTGCAGCAACAAATCCTGACAATATTTAAAAAGTAACATTTTTTTTCCAGCTTTGACCTTTTCTTCCATTTTGTGTGTTTTTACACTATCTTTTTCTTACACTTGCTTGTTCTTGTGTACATTATATATCAGGTATGAAAGTTATATCGATGTTGAAATACAACAGAGGTCAGTTGAATATTTTGAGCTAATCAGGAAAGGCTCTGCTTTGGCAGATGTGCTGGCTGAAATGCCGAAATTTCCTGAACGTGAGGTAACTTACACTGCAACCTGTCACTCATACTAAAGGATATGATTGTCTTTTGGTTAATTTCTTCCAGTGAGATGACTTATTCTCCTTCTAATTGTGGATTTATTTGTCAAACCTAGTCTGCTTTGTTGAAGAAGGCTGAAGATGCGGAAGTTGACACAGCAGAGCAGAGTGCTATTAAGCTACGGAGTCAGCAACAAACTTCTAGTGCTCTTGTTGTTGCTGATCACCCTCCTGCAAATGGATCAGCTCCGGTTGCTAATCATCTCACTCTTGTGAAGATGCCAAGTCAAACTATTCCTGATATTCAAGAGAGGAGCATGACTTATGAAGAAGCTCCTATACCCCCCGTTGATACTCCCATAGAAAATGGGGCTCCCCTTGAAGTTGAGAACAAATCCACCAGTGTTCCTGAGGTCAACATTGAGAGAAAAGCTGAACCTCCTTCCACATCCCATTCTGCTTCTCCGGCTGACCTCCTGGCAGATCTTTTGGGTCCTCTTGCTATTGAGGGTCCTCCTCCTGTTGAGCAACATCCTGCTCAAGGATTGGATGTTAATCAAAGTCCAGTAGGCGACTTGGCACTAGCTACTCTTGAGGATCAAACCAACTCAGTTCAGGTAATAGTGTACTCATATTTTCTTTATCTGGGCAGTATTAGTATTCAATACTTTCTTAAGATGGACATACCATCCCTGCGATACTTCTTTTATGGGCTGTCTTCTACTGACACCTGCCAAATGAACTCTTCTTCATGCAGCCAATTGTGAATGTTGAGGAGAAGTTCCATATATTGTGCACAAAAGATAGTGGAGTACTGTATGAAGATCCTCATATTCAGGTCTTTATAGTGACTAAACATAACTAGACTATTTTTATCCTCATGTTCCTTATCTTTTCTTCACACAAGTTTTATTTTCCTTTTTAGATTGGATTAAAAGCTGAGTGGCGTGCACATCATGGTCGTCTTGTTCTTTTCCTGGGGAACAAAAATACATCACCTCTTATGTCAGTGCGGGCTCTGATTTTGCCACCCAGTCATTTTAAAATGGAACTCGCGTCAGTTCCTGATACAATCCCTCCAAGAGCGCAGGTATCCAAGAGATGCGTTATAAAGCTTTTGCAACTTTTGTGTTTTCTGTAATTATTTGTTTTATTCTTCATTTCTTATTCTCTCTAGGTGCAAGTTCCACTTGAGGTTGCAAATCTCCGAGCAAGTAGAGATGTTGCTGTTCTTGATTTCTCTTATACATTTGGAACTGCAATGGTAATTATCTATATTTTCATGTTTATTTCCATAGGGTTTGTATGGTCCTTTTTTGTTGTATTGCAAGGTAACAGTACCATCGGTTCTTTGCTTATGCAGGTGGATGCCAAACTTCGGCTCCCTGTTGTATTGAATAAATTTTTGCAACCTATAACTCTTACCCCAGAAGAATTCTTCCCCCAGTGGAAAGCGTTGACTGTTCATTCACTTAAGGTCCAAGAAGTGGTAAGGCCTCAATGATGCTGTGGTCGATAAGTAAAGCTATTTTTTTAATGGGTCTTGTACAAGTTATAGAAATGAAAGATACCTGTTATGATTATTGGGTTAAGTAATTACTGGAACATTCTTTCTAATGATAATCTTATAACGTGAACAAACAGATCAAAGGTGTGAAACCGATGCCTCTTCCTGAAATGGCTAATCTTTTCATGAGCCTTCACTTGGCGGTTACCCCTGGACTTGTATGTACTGTAATTTTTCTTCCGCATTTTGATCCTTTTTGTTATCCAAACTGTTGAAGTTATTGTTGTTTTTAGGATAACAACCCAAACAATCTGGTCGCATGCACCACATTCTTCTCTGAAGCAACACGCGCTATGCTTTGTCTGGTAAGCATGATAATTGGCTCTTAGTTTTCTGTAATGTTAGTTTCCCTTCTGTTAAGTTATTGAACGGATCTGGTTTGCCTAATACCCTTTTGGATATTTTCTGGGGTGGGTCCATTTAACAACTAGTTGAAACTTAAGTGAAGTCCAATCCATCATCCATCCGCATATTGGTAATTCAAGAGCTATCATAGCCTCGAGGCAAGCTGATGCATGGGTATTTGACCTAATTGTAACAGACAGCACAAATTGGTTAGGTTTGGTTCTGACTTAGTTTTGGATATGTGCTGATTCAGCTAACATAATTTTTCTAAAGGTTTATTTCCATCTGCTGAACAGCACTACTTTATTTTTGAAGTTGTATCCAGGATAGTGTGGACTATGAACACATGATTATCTTTAATGCTTACTCTAGCCTCTGCTGACAAGTGATGCAGTGTATTTTTTGTATCCTGTGGTCCTTGTTACTGGTCAGCACAGTAGGATTATGGATGCAGAATCTGTGACCAACCTTTCGGAAATGCTTTTCCTTTTTTTTTAATTTGGATATACTGTGTTGTGGCTAAGCTGACACTTCAGTTTGATCCTTGATAACATAAGAGTGCCTCTTTGCGAGCATGTCTGACTGTTCATATTTTTTTAGAATAGGTGACTGGTCCTATTGAGGTTTTTTCTCATGAAATACGAGAGTTGTGTGAATATCAGTGAAAGCTCAAATGTCTTCATGAAATACTTTTTATCCATTTTGGTGTACTTGTATTATTTTTGTCAAGATTTAACTCTTGGCCTCTGACCTTCGACTACTTGGCATTTGTAGGTAAGAGTTGAAACAGATCCACAGGACAGGACTCAACTCCGGCTTACAGTTGCATCAGGAGACCAAAATTTGACCTTCGAGTATAAACTTGCTCCATTACTCTGAATAATGGTTTTTGCTAATGGGAATTTGATTTGAACATTTTTTCTCAACAGATTGAAAGAATTCATCAAGGAGCATTTGATTGATATGCCAAGAACTCAGGCAGCCCCATCTCCTGCCCCGGTACAGCCACAATTGGCTGCGGCAGCACCTGCCACATACAATGACCCTGGTGCCATGCTCGCCGGGTTGCTATGAGAAGTAAAGACGAAAGCAATAGCATTTTGATGTACATGACAGGTTGTTTAGTATGAAGATCTAACATCTCCACAAGCATCTTGCCACCAAGATGACGTGTGGTTGAAGATCAATGGTGAAAGGGCTGGCGGAGGTAGTCTTCAGATTGATTCTTCACCGAGAATGCACTGATTCTTTTGGGCCTTGCACAGGTCCCTCTATGGAGCAGTTGGCGTATTGTAATGTTAATTTGTTGTTTGTCGTTATGATCCCCTTTCCACCCATTTGTATAACTTGTATTGCCGAGGTCTGGTGGCGAGTATCAATAGTTTTGTGTGTTTATATGAGGTGCTAGGTTTTCCACCAAGCCGATTGTAAAGTTGCGTTGACGCGCATTGCGTTACAATTTGTACCAATAAGGTTGGAATTGGGAAAAGAAATTAATAGGTTTTCTTTTGTGCAAGGTGTGCGGTTGCATTTATCGTCTGTGCATTGTGAATTTGTGACGAGCGTGTTGTGTTGTATTATTGGCAAATCGTGTGGTACTTCCTCCATTTCAAAATAACTGTTGTTTTCTTTGAGGATTGTGAAAAAGATTGTTGCATAGGATAGGAGAGGAGTAGTATTAGAAAGAGATAATGACAGTTTAAAAAAAAAGAAAGAGATAATGAAGAGTAATATGGGATGAAGGGGAAGTATTTATTATTTTTTCTCAACAGATTGAAAGAATTGCAGATGGGCCTTGGCCCAAGTTTTACAAGGCCGATAGAATAAACTTCTTGGGCAATTTTTTGAACCTTTCCTTTTCTGGCGAGAGCTCTTTTGCTTGGATGGAAGCGTACGGGTATGAATAATAACTCAGTATTAGTAGTTGTGAGTTGTGGCTCTCGAAACATAACTTTTCCGAGTTGTTGCTGTTAGCATTGGTGACATGATGCCAATAATGATGTGAAGATGCAGTGTTAAATGAAGTGCCGTTGCGTTCATAGCGATCCAAATCGAGAAGCCGTGAGTGCACTTACCACCGCGATGCTTATCTCGCATGGTAGTACTACCCGATTGGCATCAATGGTACAGTTGGGACGGCATGAGCACGACGCGACGTGGCAGGCAGGAGGCGTGCCCATGTAGCCAGTAGCATTTCGCTGTGATAATCCCTGGGATTTTTAGTTGTCCGAAAACGAAATTCTCGAGTCCACAAGAAACACATGCTGGGGCAGACACGTCGATGTGTATGTGTCCACACGGGCTACGCGCCCCAACTGTTTACCGATGGCTAGCAGATGGGTGGAAATGGACGGCGGAAGCATACTAGTGCTCCATCCATCGCAAGTGAAAATAAAATGGACGGCGCCGCACACCACACCCACACGTGTAGTACCAGTACGTAATAAAAAGACATAGCTTAAGCATCTTTGCACTGTACTACTACTAGTGCTCGATCGCAAATGAAAAAAGAGAGCGAGCGAGAGAGAAAGAGTAGTGGAATCCGACGGCTTTGCAGAGTCCACGTTCCAGGTTGCAGCAGCGGAGGGCGGAGTCAGTCAAAGCCGCAGCAGCGTGGCCTCCGAAAAAACGAAAAAGAACGGGAATCACGACGCGGACTACGGCAGCACCGCCCACGCGTGCCTTGGCTTCTCTCCTGCTCTCATCAGCAGCATTCGGCAGCAGTGGCCTGCAGCGTGCGCTGAGTCTGAGTCCTCCTCTCCTACTACTAGTCCATCCAGTCCTCTCTCCCCTGCTCGCCCGCCCGCCCGCCCGCCCGCCCGTCTTTATTAACTGCACCTAACCAGCGCCCGTTTCCGTCAAAAATAGTGAAACACGAGAAATTCAGGGGCCCAAGCGAAAAGACAACTGACTGAGTCCGTCCTCTCTCTCATGCATGTGTCACCTCACCTCGCCCAACCGGGGGCCCCACCCGCCGCGGCTTCAACTGCTTGCCTTTATGCCGAAAGCCCCCTCCCGAATCTCCGAATCCGTTTCCATTCACAGCGCTAGTCGTCTCTCCTTCTCTCTCCAATTCCTCACGCGCACACAGAGAAGGGAGAGACCAGACCAAGGAGGAAGAGGAGGACGAGGGGTAATCCCCGGATTGGACCGCCGCGACGACGACGACGGCGACGCCTGCTGCTTCCCCACCGCGCCGCCTCCAACAACCCTAAACCCTCCGCGCCGATCCATGGAGGCCGCGCCCTCCGGGGCCGACCTGCTCTCGCCCGCCGAGGCAGACTGGCCGCCCGAGCTCCGCCTCCCGGCACCGCCTCACCCGCCCCCGGCCGAGCCGCCGCCCGCGGGGATGGACGATTCGCAGTTCCTCGGCTCCATCATGGGGGACTCGGCGCGCCAGCCTCCACCGGACCCTCCCGCCGCGCACCCGGTCGCGGCCCCGAAGAAGAGGGGGAGGCCGCCTAAGAAGAGGGACGGGGCGGCGCTGGTTCCGGCGCCCGCCAAGAGGACGGAGGACGACGACGAGGTCGTCTGCTTCATCTGCTTCGACGGGGGCAACCTCGTCCTGTGCGATCGGAGGTGCGTATACCTTCCTGCCACTGCCAATACGCGCGTTGCCTTCCTGCCTACTTCTCCGAGGCCCAATCGACGCGCGAATTCCCTATTGGATGTTTCTGACCTGGGACTCATGCGGTTGCTTCTCTTCTGTCTCTTGCTGTAGGGGGTGCCCCAAGGTCTACCATCCGGCGTGCATCAAGCGTGACGAGTCATTCTTCAATTCCCGAACTAAGTGGAACTGCGGTGAGCTCATCATTCCTATCCCTGTGTTACTTGCGACAAATCGGTATGCCGTTACGAGCCAAAATTGACCCAAATTGTCGCCTAGCTTCTCGTCGAAAAAGTTGTCGGCTACCTAAGAGAATAGATACAATTTTGGATGCAGCTACATTACAGACGATGTACAGATTTCCATGATGAAACTTGATTGCTCATAGCTTCACATAGAATGTTACGAAAGCGTGCTCATAGCTTCACATAGAATGTTAGCAAAGCAAAACTAAATGGACAATAATCCCACCTCATGCAATTATCCTGTCTTTTGTGGCGTTGCGTAGGAGGGTGGTGGCGTGTCACATGCCGCCAGTGTTTTAGTTACATCACAATGCCTAGCTGCCGTGAGGGTGGTAGGTCCCCACAGGATGCCGTAACGCCACAAAAACCATGGTTAGCGTCACATGTTTCCACTCCCTCACTTTGACTAGATTTAATACATCCCTTGTACGGAAATATGGATAACTTACAAATAAGGAGAGTTCCAAAAGACAAAATTAGAATATCTTGTGCACAGTTGAGGATTATTCGATTTATAAGGTAGGATTTAACATCATCAGTATGGATGCTCGACTGTTATCCTATTTTCAGTTCATGTTTTATTTTCAAAAATCGATGGAATGTGTTTGTATAACTATTTGGATGGTTTGTTTGACTCTTGGGCTTGTGGGTGTGAAGCTTCTCTTCTTCCTTTTTCTTATCGAACTACAAAAATTGGTTTAGTTTTGTTTGTCTAATGACGTTTAGGATATTTGGCAATAGCAGATGAAGGAATACGTGCTTTTGTAAACTGTTTAACCTGTATGTCAATATCTTGGCACGATGTAGACCATCTAAATTGCGCTATGTTTCTTGGTGTTTTGTATATCAGGTTGGCACATATGCAGCAGCTGTGAAAAGGCAGTGCACTATATGTGCTACACTTGTACATACTCTCTCTGCAAAGTCTGCATCAAGCAAGGCAAATTCTTCAGTGTCAGGGGCACCAAGGGCTTTTGCGACACATGTTTCGGGACTATACTTCTGATAGAATCCAAAGATGAAGCTGCTACAAAGGTTAAGGTATGGTTAATCTAAAAAATGCTCATTAATTTAACAAGATTTCATGAATATATTTCACTTCTTTTGAGTTTTTTATTTGTGTGTGTGTTGGGGGGGGGGGGGGGGGGGGGGCAAAGTATTAGCAAGCATAGCCTACCTGAACTTGGTTGGGACTAAAATGTTTTGTTGTTGTTATTGTAAAGTTTTAGCAAGCATAGTCATTCCTTTTGTTGAGTAACCAGATACCATACAGATTATCTGTAGGTGCCTTATCGCTTAGCACCATAATGTCATATGTTTTTGTGTAATTAGTACATGGCAAATTCGATTTTGGGAAACCTGCACTTACACCTTGTAAATGGGAATTTTCCTAATGTATGATATGACAGCTATCCCCAGTACCTGATTGCTTGCGAATGTGAATTTTTATTTATAATAACTGGAATGAGCTCTACCAGACCACAATTTTATGCTCCTTTCTTCGATGCCAGAACCCAAAATGCATTGCTGGAACCATGTTCTTTATATTACACAAGAATAGTGATCATGGTCAAGGTGCTATCAGGTGCACTGTCATATGCGCTCAAGTGACTTTATATTTTGTGTCAATTACAGGTTGATTTTGATGATATACACAGTTGGGAGTACCTTTTCAAGCTATATTGGCTAGATCTGAAAGGGAAGCTTTCGTTAACATTGGAAGAACTTACTAGTGCCAAGAGCAGATGGACTGTTCCTAACACTGCCACAAGGAAAGAAAAGGAGGAGTCTTCAGATGACCTATATGATATTAATAATGATGATGATGCTGGTTCTGATTGCTCCTCAAGAAAACGAAGGCGTAATTCTTCAAGAAAAAAAGGTCGAAAGCGGCAAAAGCTAAATCCCAGTTGTAGTATTGCTGCAAATAAATCCGAGCCTGCAATTAGAGATGTTGGGAGTCTAGCCACAAAAGTAGCAACAGAAGGGGTGTCCTTGCCAGTAGACACAAAATGGGCGTCACCAGAGCTGTTGGAGTTTGTAGGGCACATGAGAAATGGCGACCAATCTTTTGTTTCTCAGTTTGATGTCCAGACTGATTTGCTTGAATATATTAAGAAGAATAACCTCCGTGATCCGCAGAGGAAAAGTCAAATTATTTGTGACGCAAGACTTCACCGCTTGTTCAGGAAAACACGTGTTGCTCACTTTGAAATGTTAAAGCTTTTGGAAATGCATTTTCTCGTGAATGAGACAAAAGTGAATGATAATAGCCAAGCTGCCATCGATCTTAATTCAGCTCAAGTAGATACCAGTGGATACAGTGACATGCCAACAAAATTATCGCCTGACAAGAGGAGGAGAATTCATCGAAAGATGGAAAGAGAACCACAGGTCAATCCCGAGGCTTATGCAGCAGTTGATATGCATAATATAAATTTAATTTACATGAGACGCAGCTTGATGGAGGATCTTGTTGGTGATGCTGCATTTTTGGAAAAAATTTATGGTGCTTTTGTAAGGATAAAAATATCTGGTGTTGGTCAGAAGCAAGATATGTATCGTCTCGTCAAAGTTGTTGGTAAGCTATTTCTCATTTATGTTTTATATTTAACTTTCAACTGTGCACTGATTCTTATTTCTTTTACAGGAACGCACAAGGTTCTAGAAAAATACAGCATTGGGAGGAAAGCAACAAACATTGCACTCGAGATACTTAATTTAGACAAAAAGGAGATTATCACGATGGATACAATATCTAACCAGGATTTTACAGAGGTTGAATCTTCTCTTTGCTTAATGCTTTGTTTCTCTTTTAGATTTCATAATGATTATAATGTTTTAGAGTCTTGTGCAACAAGGACCAGAGGTTAAATCTTTTGCTTAATGCTCCATTTTTCTTTTAGCTCTCATAGTTATATTTTTGCAGTCACATGCAACTAGGGGCATGCAATCCTAGCTCCTAATTATGTTCTCACATTATCTGCTGTTAATTCAGTTATCTGACTTACTAGCCAGTTTGGACTTGGTGGTTAGGATTTCACATGTGTTATACATAATTGGGTAGTTAGAAAGGATCAGCTAAGACCTTTTCTGGTTATATGCATCTAGTTCTTTATTATAAATTAATATCTAGAATCCACCTGGATTACACTTCTCGCGTAGTTCGGGGTCAATGTATCTTCGTTGAGTATTATAGTTGAACTACTATTGGATTCAATGCTCACTTCCTTTTTATTTTCCACATTTGCCTGTGTAGGAGGAATGCAATCGTTTAAGGCAGAGCATGAAGTGTGGTCTAATTAGTCGGCTAAAAGTGGTACTGCTATGAGACTAAACACTTGGTCTACTTTTTTTTTCTGGCACATCAGAAATGTTTATGTTTGATCTGTATGTTGTTTATAAACTCAGGGGACTATTCAAGAGAAAGCCAAGGTCTTGCAATCTGTTAGAGTGAATGATGTAAGCACAACCTAGCTGAAGGACAATCATATATATGTATGCAGCAATCCTTCTTTTTTTTCAAGATCATCTTAAATTTGATTACCGCCATTTACAATTCTTACAGTGGTTGGAAAATGAGAAGCAGAGGCTGGAGCATCTACGTGACCGCGCAAGTGAAACAGGGCGCAAAAAAGAATATCCTCTTTATCTTATTATGATATGCTTTGCCAACATTACTAATGTTTCTGGTGTTGATAAGTTATTATCAATTTGCTAGTAGATTTTTTTTCCCTTGAACTGAGTTCAGGCCAGGCCTTTACATTTATGTTACATAAGGTTTAATGTGCATGGCTTTCTTTTACCATGTATAGATATTTCTTTGCTTCATCCAAAATTGGCCATGTTTCATTCATATAATTTTATGCAATTCCGGGCATCTCTTTTCTAGTCATAATTGGTAATCATTTGCCAGTAATAGTGAAATTTCATCATAATCTTTTTTTTTTGGGTAAGAATTTTGTCGTAATCTTTGATATCTTTATTTTTCTTGTTATACTTCAAATTCCATAATAGGGCACTAGTTTTGTTGCTACCTTCTGCTGGATAGTTTTGTTATCTTTGACTGCATCATACACTTCGAGAGTGTGTGGAAAAGCTGCAGCTCCTGAACAATTCTGAAGAAAGAACTCGAAAGATAAATGAGGTTCTAGAAGTGCATGTTGACCCCCACATGGATCCTAATTACGAATCAGCTGAAGAAATGGATGTCAAAACATCCGGTATGTATATATCTTCCTTGCTGAAATCTTTGCTTATGTTAGGTAAGAAATATTTAAAATAACTAGATAGCTTGCTCCAATAATTTTGGCAGTTTAATTTCACATGGTTTGTTGCAGTATATATCCACAAACTCTGCACTACAAGTTGTTTGCATTGTAATTTTCTTTCAACACGACCTTTCCAAATCAGGATGATAACATTTTAATTGTTATTGCAAGAAGCATCTCATACATAGCAAAACGATAACATTTCTGATTAGTATTAATCATATATAATGTTTGGAAATTGTTTGTTTATTTTGTGCAGTGGGAGCAAATGCAAATAGGACAAGAACATATACATCTGTATCACGAAGAAAATCAAAATATCCAAAATCTACGCTAACGCAAAAGATTGATGAGGCTGATCATCACTCAAATTACCTGTCTACAGAAAGGCACGGATCGTGGATAGAGAGAAAGTTTGAGAATTTCCACCATACAAATGGTACAGATATTCCAAGAACCAACACCATGTCTGAAGCTGGATCGGTTTCATCTTCTGTACTAACAATGTCAGGTGAAACGGAGCCAGAGAAAGTATGGCACTACAAGGATCCTTCAGGGAATGTTCAGGGCCCATTCACTCTTTTGCAGCTATCAAAGTGGACCAGTTACTTCCCACGTGATCTGAGAGTATGGCTTACATTTGAGAGTGAAGAGAGATCATTGCTGTTGACTGAAGTGCTTTCAAAGCAACAGACTGTTTTTACTCAGACCACATCAGTTACTACAAGTACCAAAGCAACATCAGCTGGCATTGAGAACAAAAACAACCTAAATGTGGATCAGATCAATGCTTTATCCCCTACTGGTTACAGTCTGCTTAATTCTTCTGTAATTACTGTTCAGTCTAACAGGTACTCTGTTCCCGAAAGAGAAAGTGTGAACTCTCCTGAGGATTGCTTGTCTCTCTCAACTAGTTCGATTCCACCAAAGTATGTCCATACCTTGAATAGCCAAGTACAATGCCAGACGAAGCAGTCAGCTTTTGTTCAATCTCCTGGGAGCCCGTGTGGACAGACAGATTTGCACCATGATGGAGCACATGGAGGATGCTCTGGTGAATCCAATCATCGTCACAGCAACATTGCCCTGAAAAATTCAATCATGGCGCAGATGAGTTATGGTGGAAAGAGTAATGTAGCATCTCATCATCAAGATCAGAATACATCGTGGTCACATCAAAATGATTCTAAAAATAGTTCACAAGGAGTATTCGTGAAAGATATGTCAAAAAATCTACCTACACGAGTTGGGAAAGATGCCCCCAGTCCTTTATTTGCTTGGAGTCCATCCGAGTCGAGAACTGCTTCAAGTCAACATGATGGTTCTTGCTTAACTTCAACAACCAATCCGAACTTTCTCGATGAACATCATTCTTCTATTGCTTCTGCAAAGCCTAAGTGCTGTGCTCCAGCAACGCCTATTGAAGATAGAGGTTCAAGTTCACCATCCGGCATGTTGAGTCACTCGGAAAGAGTTCCAATCTGCAGTCCCCAGTCAGCTCCTTCAGCATCTGTTTCTGATATGTGCAAAATAGAGGAGATCATTAATCAGCAAAGGACACTTGATCCAGATACATCGAATGCTTCAGTTAATCAATCTCCTGAATCTAAGGTTTTCCCAGTATCTTCTCCTGATAATCAAGATATTGACCATGAGTTTCCTAGTCCAACTCCAAGACCTGAGAATGAAGAGCCTGTGGTTGACAACTCAGGATTAAAACCAGCATCACCTGAAAATTTGGCTGTTTCCCATTCATGCAAGATGGAGGAGATCGTGAATCAGCACAAAGTACCTGAGGCGGGTGCATCAAATCCTTCAGCTAATCATTATCCTCAATCTGAGGTTTTGCAAGTCTCTTCCTTTAATGACAAAGATCTTGAACCAGAATCTGCAAGGTCTGATGATAAGGAGCCTGCCATGGACAACTCACTTTTAACATTAACAGCTACTGCAAATCTGACAATGCCTTCTGCGTCTGACACTGATACATGCAAGATGGAGGCTACCGTGAATCAGCCAAAAACACTAGAAGAGGACGTATCAAATGCTTCTATCAATCGGTCTCCTTGTTCCAACATTTTTCCTGTATCTTCTACTGATAACCAAGACATTGAGCATGCACATCCTGATCCAACTCCAAGGTCTGAGACTAAGGAGCCTACTGAAAATCTAGGGACGGCTTCTGCATCTGACACTGATACATGCAAGATGGAGGAGACCATGAATCACCAAAAAACACCAGAAGAGGACATATCAGATGCTTCTATTAAACGGTCTCCTTGTTCTAACATTTTTCTAGTATCTTCTACTGATAACCAAGACATTGAGCGTGCATATCCTAATCCAACTCCAAGGTCTGGGAATAAGGAGCCTGCTGAAAATCTAAGGACGACTTCTGCATCTGACACTGATTCATGCAAGATGGAGGCGACCATGAATCAGCAAAAAACACTGGAAGAGGACATATCAGATGCTTCTGAAAATCGATCTCCTTGTTCTAACATTTTCCCAGTATCTTCTACGGATAACCAAGACATTGAGCATAAATGTCCAAGTCCAACTCCAAGGTCTGGGAATATGGAGCCTTCTGTGGACACCTCAGGTTTAATGTCAGTAGCGCCAGAAAATTTATCTACTGGTACTATTGCTTCCAATGCGTGCAAGGAGGAGATCTTGGATAAGAAGGTAACAATGGATAAGAAGGTAACAATTGAAATAGATGCATCTAGTGGTTCCATTACTCCTTCATCCAAGGTTTCCCTTGTGTCTTCTCCTGATAACCGAGACATTGAGCAAGAATTTCCTGGTCCTGCTCCTGCTCCTAAATCTGAGAATAAAGAGCCGCTTGTGGATAACTCAGTATTAACATCATCAGCACCTGAACATGAAACTACTACTTCTGCATCTACTACTGTTGGATGCAAAATGGAGATGTTGGATAAGAAAACTACACTTGAAACGGGTGCATCAAATGGTTCAGTTGCTGCATCTCCTCGATCTGAGGATTTCCTTGTAACTTCTGATAATCAAAACATTCAGCGTGGATGTCCTAGTCCAACCCCTAGACCTGAGAATAAGGAGCCAATTGTAGATACCACCATATTAATATTAGAAGCGCCTGATAATTTAACAACTGAGGTACCTGGTGAGTCACCAGATGCTTTTGCATTGCCAAAGTCTGGTCTGCCAATTCGGAAACTAGATGCCATGGAATCAGAGTTTAAAGGTGTAGAAGAAATTATTCAAAATGGACTATACAGTGAATCTACTGTTGTTACAAAGGGGGACATGGTAATTGATCCTTCCTGTGGTGCAGAGTCGATTGATGTGTCTGATGTCTTGGAATCTTTAATGGAACAAAGATGTGAAACTTCATACATGCATGGAACAACAGCATTAGAGGATTTCTTAGCCGCTTCATCTGAGGAAGAACCACAATGCTCTAGCCCCATCGCATTGTCCCCTTGGGGTGAACCTAGCTATTATCAAGGTGATGCTGTTGATTCTGCACTATGGGGTGTTGAAGACGACTCAATCAATGCTATGTGGTCATTGCTTTCACAAACTCCTACGCTCCAACCTTCATCTGGTTAGTGAGCATGTCAATGTTTAGCATATTTCCATTGATCACGTCTTCATGTATTTAGTATTGGAACATCTATTTTTCTCTTCAGCAGGTCTTGGAACCAAGGCAAGTGAAACCCTGGATATCAACGAGGTAGCTGTGTCTCATGGAATTAATGAGTTCTTTCAAAGAGGACCAATGCTAGGGGAGGAACATGTGAAGAATGCAACCTTAGGTGCTACCACAGATTGGGTACCGCCTGAGCAGGTTTTTTTTTTTTTTGCAATATCTGAATATCATTTGCTTTCCACATGGCCATCCGTATAACATCATTTGTTTTCCTATAGATCAAATCAAAATCAAATGATGTGTCAGCATCATCAGTAGATGAGAATAGAGGAGTTGTAGGTTGGCAGCCATCAGCCAATCAGAACTTATCTGCTGGTACTGCATCTGGCATTGGCCATAATCTTTACTTACCTGTTTGTGAAAAAACATCAATCTTAAATAAAAGCTCTTCAGAAGCATCAAGGAAGCAGGAATCCACCATTGTTTCTAGTTCAGGAGAGGCCATTGGAAACACCAATAAAAGCTGGAACCCACCTGTTATTGCTAGTAGGGGGGAGCAGAAGAATCATCGCCGTGGCAGGTACTCTGAAATCAGTGAATCTTGGCTTCTTAGTTCAAATAACACTAGGAGTAGATCAGATAGATTTGGCAATGGTGGGTCATCAAGGTCAACTTCAAATGGGCAATCTAGGGTTGTATGTAAATTTCATGAGGGTGGGTACTGCAGGAAGGGTGCATCTTGTAGCTACCTGCATCCTTAATATCTGCAATAGAGGAGGATTTGCAATTCTTTCCTATATCACTTTTGTATAGGCTAATTACAATGTAGTCAAATGTAGTCAACAGAGCGTCCATGACATGACCATCTCTGCTCCGCTCAACTGTAGCCAGGAGTATATGTTTAGCATAGAGGTATGACTGAAACACCCTGCCCAAGGAGGCAGATTCAGCTTTTGGGCGTGGTATGTAACATTCTGTTCGGTTCAATGTAACTGCGTTTGTATCATCCCAACAGCTTCATGCTCTGATCCATCTGATTGGAAACTGTGATGTCTGACTGATTGATTTAGTTTCTGATATTTCTTGTGTTGACAGAATGGTGAAGAATGTATTGCTATGTATTGCCGTTTTCTTTTTAGTGCACCAAGTATTTTATTGGTTTACAATTTTTAACCAAGAGAGCAGGAACAGAGATATGAAGTGGTGTTATTGTTATTAACTATTGTGCGGCTATACAACAAAATTGTTGCTAGAAGATTTTTTGAGAGAATTTGTGCTAGGCAGATGATGATGATGATGAAAAGTGGGCTTAAGAAACTAATGGTGGATGGAATATTTGCACAGCCATAGTTATGTACTGAACCACCGATGCCCGTATGTTCGTGTTGTGGCCTGTACTGAACCTATAGCATTTCTCCGGTTCAAACATTCCATCGATCTTTCCATTTCCCACGAGAACAGCCGACTCCCACTTTCGAACGAAGTCAGTGCATAATTATTTCAAAACTCTACGAAAAAGAGCCAGAAGCGCATTTAATGTATTTGCAAAAACTACGGTGTGTGCCGGGAATTTACCATGTTTTTACTCAAACCTGCAAATTTCACCGTAGTGTATTTCCTCCATATTTTAATTCTCGACGTTCATACAAGAATAGTTTTGTTTATTTCTAGTTCAATCTGTTGTCTAAAGCGTCAATAATTAGCAGCCGGAGATAGTAATATACCAACGATAAATTCACCAGAATCCTTAATCATGTATATACATTTCTTCTCTCGAACATCCCACTAGGGAACTCTTAGTACACCTGTTATTTGCTGACTGTGGGCTATGGGATAAAAACAGGATAGTATGTATTAATTTCAAGATGTTCCAGGACCACTCTGATTAGTGTCATCGTCTCTCAACGATCATTACATTTTTGGTAAATCCAGAATTCTTTATCATGTACTATATACATTTCTTCTCTCAAACATGCCACTACGGAACTCTTGTACATCTGTTATTTGCTGACTGCGGGCAGTGGGATAAAAACGGGATAGTATGTATTAATTTCAAGATGTTCCAGGATCTGTTGTGCAGCTGACAAGTACGAAGAATGACCATCAACAAGCTCGGTAACATCAACCTGTAAACCATGCGAAGTAAAATATGATAAGCAAAACTCAAGTAGGAGCACAAGATTTATCATCAGCATCCTTACATTTTCAACACCAGGGACATCGATGGCCTGGATGCCAGCCAATCCTTGGGTCAGCAGGCTGCACCAAAATAATTACCAACATTTATAAAATTGTGACAAAGTGTTCGGCTGGCGATCCAATCCAAAATCTGGGCATTTGAGGGTATGAATTTCCATTGTTTACCTCGCACGAAAAGTAACACCTAGAATCCAGTCATCTCTAGAGTATACATTCACAAATCTTCCAGCGATCATCTGAGTGAGGCATGGACATGTAAAGTGGAATGCAAAGTGACACATAGTTTTAAGGGAGATTTCGTAAATATGCATTGCAATGTCTCTGCACCACAATGTAGCCAGGGTCACTATCACCATACCTTCCTGGCAGGCTCCCATCGCTCACCTTTCACTGAAACAGGTGCACCTAGGAGTACAACTCTCTCAACCAGTCCCTCTAATTCATTCCATCAAACAGGTGAGAGGCATCATCACTAACCCATAATTTTATAGGTGGAGATAAGTAAAGAGGTGATACCATTATCACTTGACAAAGCTAGCTCCTGTAAACACTTGAATATAACGCGTGCCCCTAGGGAAAACCCAACAAGAGTCACAGGCCTGAGAGGATTTTGGCATCAGGGGAACATTACTTTTTAGATACTAACTGCGCTGAACAGAACACAATGTAAACTCTTGAATATAGCATGTGGCCCCTGGGAAAACTGTCACAGGCCTGAGGATTTTGGGTTACCTATTTCCTTGCAGCCCCTTTAGAAGCACTTCAGCGAGCATTTTCCCTGCCTTATCTGATCTGAGGGGATATGACTGGCTAGTTATGAACTGAGTAAATCACTAAGATACTCAAAAGGGGGAGCACTGCATGATAGTTATTCTGAAGTACTGAAACCGGGAATCAAAACATCAATACTGCAAAATTCAATAGTTGTCACGAAACACATGATAGCTATCATAGGTTGAAAGTACCTGTCAATAGCAACAGACCATTTACTATCAATAAAATCTGCAGCAGCAAGCAGCGTAGCAGGCCAAGCAAATGCTGCCAGAAGTCCACTTAAGACAGTTCTCATTGCACCCTGTTTCATCAATTCCATTGCAAGTCCTGCGTCAACAATGGCAATGTTATTAATAGGGTTTGGACACAGTTGCAGGTAACGTACAAAAGCCAAATATTACTTGATGTCAACCAGTCCTGTATTGCTGTACTCACGGCAATTATATGCTTAGACTCCCATTGGAGGATGTACCTGCCAAACATTAGTCGTCGGTGTGAGACGCTCTACAGATCTAGCAATATAATTATCATTTACGAAATGAATATCAAAACAAGCTCTGTACCTTTCGAGGTTATCCTTCCATCCTTCCCAAGGTTTCAAGAAGTCATCCTCATCAAAAGCAAATCCAGAAACAAAGATTCCAACCGCAAGGCGCTGAAATGATTTTAATGAATTAGATTCATTACTAATGGGACACTGCCATTCTAATGGCTTGAAAGTTACGTGCAGCGCAAAGAAGGAAAGGAAGTAAGGAACTTACACCCTGATTGTGGTTATCACCGATAGGTTTGAACTCAAATTCCTTCACACTTCCAATTCGTCTCGCCATTTTGCTCCCCGTCAAGCCAGCCCCAGCAGCTAATTCATCAAAGATTATTTGAAGGAAATGAACAGTTTAGCGGCTGCACTACTCTATCCTTCTTTTTGGATCATATATTGCGTTTAGGGTTTAGGATCATATATCTACATGTTTACTTGTCTACATGCACTAAGCACTGCAGTAATTACCATGAATAACATAAAACTAGTCACTAAATGAAGGAGCACAGAATCGAGAATAAAAATCTCAAACCGACAACATCAAAGAGTTTGGACACAACATATACACCAACCTCCGAATGAGGCAGCAACTGCAACAGAGCCAGCAACAGATCCTGCAGCAGCAGCCATAGCAGCAAATCCACTAGCTCCTATAAAAGGAACAATTGTGCCAAGTGTAGGAGCTAGAGCACCAAATCCTGCAGCAATAGCTGGTGCAGCTAAACCTGTCGGATAGAAGAGAGTATCAGCCACCTTGAGGTAGTGTGTGCAAGTGAACTGCCAAGATGTTTAGCATTTCAGTAGATATGTTTTCTGTAATTCTTGTATAGTTTGTACCCCCTGTTATAGCCAGCAATGCCCCTCCAGTCAAGGCAGCTGCACCAATAATTCCTCCACGCTTCCATTTTTCCCATTTGCTTTTGGGTGACGCGTTTTCTTGTTCTTGCTCTTGCTCTTTTGCCGCAGCCATGGCAGAGCAGGCGACCATCACCTCGATAGCTTCCTACAATACCAGGGTGCATGATTACAGAACAAGTTGAATGATTCTTCATTTTAAATGATGCAGTACATCAGTACATTGTTTTACTATCCTTAGAGATTACAGGTCAGTCAAAATTGAGAAGGGAATAGCTTGATACGAACCATTTTGATCCACTTCACGTCCAGCCATGTTGCTAGCAAGCGGAGAGCAACACGATGTCGAGCATCGTAGCCCTTCCTGAAGCGAGATGATTTCCTGTCCTCTTGCTCTTGCAATACAGATTTGTCGGCCACACAGGCCGAGAGAAGTGCATAGAGCAATGCCATCTTCCGATGATTGTTAGCAGGAACATCATCCAAGGACAGCTTGTCAATTCCAAGTAAGTTGTGGGAAGATCCCGCCTCTGGGGATTCCACCATTCCTGAGATGCTGGTCGTGGCATCCTGACTCTCCTGTGCAGTATCACTACCGAAGTTCATCGCCATTGCATCAACAGCTTTGGCCAAGGCATGTTCCTGTTCAGCTGTATCCGAAGAACTCTCATCACCTTCTTCAAAAATTATCCGTAGAAACTGCCATTAAATGCATGAAGAAAACGAGACTATGAGAAGTGAAATGGTGAGAATAATGAGACTAAACAGCATTGAAGATGAACAGCATTTCAGAGAAGTCAACAGCTAAGCAGCAGCGATTCAATTCGTTGCGTCCTACCAGCTAATCGTTACTCCCCAACATCAAAACGCGACAGTAGTGATCCCAAACTCGCACATATTGGTAACTGATCAGGTGAGGTGAGCAGAGCACAGCATCGGGTGGAAGTGGAAAGGGAGGGAATCGCCGTACCGCTGCGATGTGATGCTTGGCCTCCGGCGAGGCGGCCGTCTCCTCCAACCCCGCCCACGCCTTGGGGTCGATCTCCAGGAACCTAGCATGAACCGATCGCGATGATTTTTTTTTTTTTTTTTTTTTAAAACGAACGACGGAAGGCGGTCATCTCGAGTCCAGATACAGGCGGGTGGGAGCGGACCTGAAGACGGGGCGGAGGAGGCCGCGGGAGTCGTGCGTCCAGAGGTCGGCGTCGGATGCGGCGTCGCTGCTGGCGGAGGAGGAGCTTGCGCTGCTGGCGCGCTCCTCGTCGTCGGGCTCAGAGCCGCCGAGGCGCGCGCACTGGTGGATCTGCGCCTGGCGGAGCGCGAGCGCCAGCAGCGCCCCCGCGGCGTAGCGCTGCGTCGGCGTGAGCGTGGTCGCCATGGATGGGTGGGTTGTGGCGGAGCGGACGACGAGCAGCCGCGCGCCGGCAGTGTGGGTTTTTGGACTTTTGGGCGGCGTTTGCTTGACTCACACGAGGTTTGGTTTGGGCTTTTCGTTTTCATTCAATTGACGAGACACGAGAGTACGAGACCGCTTCTCCCTGCAGGCAGACTGCCGTGCACGAGACGAGCCCGAGACGACCCCTTCGTGAGTCTTGCTTGGTCACAGGTACTGCGTGTGCTAGTTGTCTTTGCTTGCGACGGTTTCCACTAGGATTTAGTGACCAAAATGGCCAATAATTAAAGCGATTTTCGTGCTCCGCGACACATGTGCCCCGGGTTCATCTGAACTGTTAGATCAGGACACATGTGCGGTCAGGATCAACGGAGGTAATGGCAAGGTTAGCGCATTCCCTTTCTGTCGTTTCCCCCCGCCTCGTTCCACTGGCGTTCTCCAGTCTCGCTCCACAACACGGCACGCTGAGCTCCGGTGACTCGATCAAGCCGACGCCGCGATCCAAGTCCAATCCGCCGCCGCGGCCGTTTGTCAACCTCGCGCTCTGTCCAATGGCAATCGAATCGAAGCACCACCCATGTCTGCCCTGCTCTGCTCTTGTCCGCCGTCGCCGCGAGCTTGGACGGCTGGCAATGGCGGCATCTCCCGTCACCGCCTCTACGATACACTCAGATGGGCCTGGGCCGGATCAGAAATAATAATAATAATAATAATAATATAGAGGTTTTTAATCCGAGTAATATGGACCGCACATCTACGATTCAACGGCCCTAACAAACCAGGGGTGGTCGGTAAACCCGGACGGTATTTCATTCCCCGTCCACCCTACGGTTTCCTCTGCGCCGCTCTCGGCCATGTCCGTGTGCGTGCGCTCGCGTTCTCGGCTCGCCAAGCATGTCGCGCCCCCATCGAAGTGCTCTGTGCCTACGCGAGATTCCTGGAAGGCCGGACCACGAAGATGCGCGGCGAGGCCGACGCCGCCCAGCGCCATGGACGTTCCAGCGTCGTCTTCAGTGTCCGCTGCCTTGACGGGCGTTTCTTACTGAAATCCAGTGGAAAAGGATGCAGTGACGGTGGAACATTGGCCTAGGCCAGGCCGAAGACGTCAGCGCGGCGCAGCGTTGCCGGCCGTGGGCGTGTCCACCGCCTGCCTCAGGGCACGCCGTCGGCGCGGGATTAGAGGGTTCGAGCGGGCTTGATCAACCACTTTACGCAACAATTTATCCACGCGAGGGGGATTTTCGCGTTCTCACAACAGTTTTTCTTGTTCCTAGCAGCGTGCACTGCCTGTGTCAGCCCAACAACGACGACGACGATAGCTGAAGATCTCAACCAGCAGGGTGAAGTTGAGACATAACAGAGGAAGTGCAAAATATAATTACGTGTATGAAATTGTTTCGAGAATCAGAAGGGTGAAGTTTTTTTTATACGAAATTTGTTGCATATGTTATTCTGTATTTTCGTAATTCTGATACATGGTGTCTCATCAGTTTGTGCTGTTGCCACCATTGTAATTTGTATCCTATGGCGTTTCCAAATCATGGTCACTGACTCATAATTGAAAGCCTGGCACAAGCATGTCATTCCGAAATTTTGTTTACTTCCTTTAATTTGTGAAATAAACAATGAGTGTGGTGGTATGTAACATCTGCTACCTTTGACTTTGTTTTGCTGACGTTGGGAGAGCTGAGTTCCGAAGAAGTCAATTTTTTTTCTTTTCAGAATGTGAAGCCTGATGACACCGATCACATGAAGAAAGACCACAGAAATCAAAAAGAGAATTTCATTATGAACAATCGTTGATCAAATAGATCCTCGGAGGAGCAAAAAAGAAAAGTGGAAGAGCGATTAGGAGTTGGTGACGATGCAAATAAAACGCGTGCAGCCAGTTAGAAGGCTTGTGACATCGCCTCAGAGAGAGGAGCCAATTTGTTAGTCTTCCATCCATGCATCTATCAGAGGAGGTTGTTGAGATGTATCTAGCCATCCACTGGACGGGTTTTCTAATTCCCGTCCTAGAGCATTAAAAACAAATCCAATCCTAGAGCCAACAGGGCGCATACTTAATGGTAATGCCACAAGCATTGAGCAGGTCTGATCAGCCGCACCGAAATAAAAAGCTGGAGATATTCCAGCGTCACGATGCAAAGTAGAGACAGCACTAGGAAAGAAACGTTCCCATTAACTTCAACGCGAAGGAGATTGATTTCGAAAACTAGTAACTAGTGTTCTCCCATGCCCCGTCGCTGCTGAGAGAGATTCCCGGTGGTTTGGATGTGCAATCTCGACCGGGACACCCCACCAAGGAAGGGCCTGTTCCTCCTTCCTGCCCCCATGTATTTAGACACCTGTGTGTATTCGCAGGAAGGGCTCCAAAACAGAGCCGTTTGGTTGCGGATTTGAGGTGGTGGCCGTATCTGATTTATTTATTTTTTCAGAAAATGCTTTGATTGATTGTTTGTTTATTTGTTATGATGAAACCAGCATGCTGTCTCAAAACGCGGTGTCCTTTTTTCAGTGGGGGGAATGGAAATTGTGTGGATACAGAGACATACCTGGTGAGTGACTGAATAATACTAACACACCAGTCTGCTGCATGCGTCACAAAACAGTTAGCTACAACATTGCCATTGATAATACTAGTTTCTTATTACATGGCTACATTTTCTGTATTTGCAGGGAGGGCTCCAAAACAGAGCCGTTTGGTTGCGGATTTTCGGTGGCCGTATCTGATTTTCTTTTTTCAGAAAATGGTTTGATTGATTGCGTGTTTATTTGTGATGATGAAACCGGTGTGGTGTCCTCCTTTTTTTCAATGGGGAAATTGCGTAGATGCACGCAGATTACGTAGAATATGACACCTCGAAACAGGAACAGACGTATTGTTGAGTCACAGGCGTCGGGTCTGCCGTATGCGTCACAAAACAGTTAGGTACAACATTGCCATTGATAATACTAGTTGCTTATTACATGGTGGATGAAACAGAGTAGTACACAGACTGTATACACATACAATTATCTGGTGATTGCAGTGGAAGGCAAATATCCACAACACTTGAATTGAGGTTGCCCTTTAGCTGCAGCTAATGGCCTAACAACTAAACTCTTCTGTACTGACCACCCAAAGATAATGAATCGCACACACTAAATCCTTGTGTGGTGTCCTTGTGGTAAGGTTCACCACTGGCGCCTGTTCCTCACCAACCCAATAGCCACGTCATGGGGGGAGCAAATCGTATCCTACGGACGGTCACGCTGCCTGCCCACGTCAGATCGAGTGGTGCCACGCCAGCACTCACACACAATTGGTCTCTGCATCGAATTATAGTAGTAGCTTTCTGGCTCCGTCCGATCTTCTTCTGACGGTCGATGAGATGGAGATGGAGGCCTGCGCGTTTTGCTCCAGAGTTCGCACCACGTCGGCCATGGACGGCCGGAGGCTGGGGTTGTCCCCGACGCAGGCCAACGCCAACGCCAGCACGACCGCCGCCTCGTCGGCGTCGTACCGGCATCCCAGCCGGTGGTCAACGAGCTTATTATTGGCGACGTCGCTTTTACTAATAGATGAACTTACGGCGGCCGTGAGTAGCCCGCCGCCGTCGGAGAAGGGCTGTACGCCGGTGACGAGCTCGAGCAGCAGGACGCCGAAGCTGTAGACGTCGCTCTTGTTGGTGAGCACGCCGGAGCGGATGTAGTGCGGGTCCACGTACCCTGGCGAGCCCATGACGGCCCTTGGGCGGAGGAGGGCCAACCCGGTGGCGGCCCGCGCGGAGCCAAAGTCGCAGAGCCTTGCGGCCATGGACGCGTCGAGCAGGACGTTGGAGGCCTTGACGTCGCCGTGGACCACCTGCAGGCCGTGGAGGTACTCGAGCGCTTGGGCCACCTGCAGGCCCACGGACACGCGCCGGGCCCACGGCATGATGTCCTTGTTGGCGTGGAGGCGGTCGTGGAGGTTGCCGTTGGGGGCGAACTCGAGGACGAGGACGCCGCCTTGGTCGACGCCGTGGTAGAAGCCCAGGAGGCGGACGATGTGAGGGTGGTGCCGCACGCGGAGGAGCGCATCCAGCTCTTGCTTGAACGCGCGCTGGAGACGCTCGCTGCTGCTGCTGCGGTTGTGGACCTTCACGGCGGCGAGGGACCCGCCGGCGAGACGGGCGAGGTACACCGTGCTGAACCCGCCCTCGCCGACCACGGCGGAAGTGAAGCCGCAAGTCATCGCCTCCACCTGCGCCCAAGACAGCTGCCTGGCTGAGTAGGAGACGGACGATGACGAAGACTCATCGTCCTTATTATTCCAGGCTCCTCCTCCTCCTCCTCCTCCTTCTCCTCCAGCCGCGATGGCAGTGCTGCCCCCGCACCCGCAGCAGAGGATCCCGTGCCTGTGCAGAAGCATCTCTCTCTGTCTCTGCTCTGCCTTTCGTAATCTCTACAGCTGGAGCTTGGAAGAGCAGACGCGTGCACACTACTGCAGCTATTTCCTTGGGGCAGCAGCTGCAGTGTATATATGGACAAGAAGGGGAGGTGGGCACCGATGATGATCTCATTCGTCGGCCGCGCCGCACAGCTTGCTTGGAGGAAAGTGTGACGTGGAATTAAAATAAGAGCACACCATGATACATATAAAATTGAGGTATCATGATTTAGATCTAACCATTCATTTGAGATGGTATTAAGTGTAATTACTGAATAATGTTAGAGTTAATTTTTTATAATGTTATTAGTAAAATTCTGATTTCTGACATGATGATATTTTGATTGATCATCCGACTTCTATGAAAGAAAGAGAAAAACACGAGATAGAGATGAAATAATTAAATCTATGATCTTGATCTTTGAAAAAGTTTATTTTACATGTCTATAAGTTTATTTTCTAGTTATATCCATATGATACTTATGATACCTTATAATGATACTTATGAAACTGATGGATCAAAAAAGTATCATATTTAAGATCTGAGCCGTCGGATAAACAAAATAAACTGTAAACATCTATTTTGGTCTATTGTAAAACTACCCTAAAATAATGGAACCACAAATAAAGTCACCACCATCCTGTATTCCTGTGTAAGTAAAAAAAAAAGGCGATTTTTAGTCTCTTCTATACTGGCTGTTAACTGAAGAAAAAAAAAACACTTTCAAATCTTATCAGTACTGCTTGCCTCCATTCAGACGTGGTGAGTCTTCTGTCATAAAGTCATAAGAACGGACGTGTTAAATTAGAGCCCGATGAAACTCAATAGGAGTGGTCTTCGTCATCGATCAGTACAGATAGAGAGATTACGGAACTAATCAACGACGACAGGCCTCCCACCGCCGTACTCCAATCGAGCTTCCGTGATCCTTCCTTCTTCAGTGCCGGGTGTGCTGTCGGTTTGAATTAGTTTGGTGCAGCGTCAGAGTATATCTGTAGCCGTCGTCCATGCTCCGTCTGCAAACAGGACACGACGGCGGTCAAGGAATACTGCCCGGGCGGCGATCTTAATTCTGCCTGTTGGGATCATCATTATCCGCTCCAAGATCGGGATGAACCAGCGGATCACAGAGTTTCTGATGATGAACGTGTGATTTGGCTCTTTCTCATGATGCAAGTTACAACAGCGAACCTGCATGCGCCAGGTTAATTAATGAATTGGCGCACACAATTAGTTTTTCTTCGCAAGGTATAAGGAACACGCAACGTTTTCGTTGGTAGGTGCTTCAGAATCACGTGACAGATTATTCGAGGGGGAGAGGTTATTGCACAAAATCAACAGGTACAGTCTCAAGACTTGAAAAGAACACACTTAATGTTACTATTGCAGAATGTTTGGCGCGGTCGTTTCCCTTCTGATGCTGGTTGGTAGCTGCCCTCCCGTCCCTTCTATCCTGTCTGCACAACAATCAGGACGATTTGTGAAACATCACGGTGTGCTAGTCTTTTGCATAACTTTGTTAGGTGTAGGTATATAATCAACCAGAGCCCGTGCATGATAGACTTTCAAAAGCTAGTGAGATTGGCAACTATATATTGCGTAGTGGTATCTTTCACAAAGATAAAGAATGTTATATAGGCTTCCAAAAGGTTAGATTGAAAATGATGCAGCTAACCGAAAAGCAGAGACGACGTTATATGGGGTTGATAAACAATTGTTCAAGCAAATAACAAGAATTAATGTGGGAATCATGCCCGACGATTTGACATGAAAAAAAAACGGAGCTCCATCCTTTTAATTTATTTATGTGAACGACTATAATGCGCAAATCAGTCGGAGGCCGCTCCATCTCACCCTACTCAATCGCCGATAACGAAATAGATAAAGCGCACAACCGCAGCTGAAGCCCTCTTCCCATCTTTCTCTCAGAAAAGAAGAGGAGAGAGGGAAAGAAAATGGAAACAAAGCAGAATAACCTGAGGCTAGCTGCATGCTATATCTGTCGGGCCGTACGTCGCCATCCAACGTGTACAGAATTTAAGTCCAGTAATCACACATCGGATCACAGTCGTGCCCGGGCCATTAGTACAAAGACGTTCAGCTGATCAGGGCCCCAGGCCAGAAGACGACGTCTCAACCTATGTTGTTCCTTCCGTCCATCCAATATCTAATTAATGCAGCGCAGTGCGATCCTCTCCATTCTCATATCGCGTTGGTTTCCAATCAAACCACAGAATTAAAGAGAACCTACATACGTACAAGGCTACAACTATGTTGGCAGGATTCATTACTTGGATCATTAGCTCATTTAATTTATTTGTGATGGAATACGGTGTGGCTAGTGCTCATTCGCAAAGTTCAGTACAATGGATAGAGACTCTGTGCTCGCTAGAAGAGGTCTTAAGGCATTATCTGAAGAGAAAGATGTCTTTTATAAGGAGAAGAATATGGGAATCAACCTTACTCTAACTTTTTTTTTTCTAACGGGGTGGATTATATACGCACACTATCTGTTGCCCGTGATACTTTGTCGGCAAAACTGGTGCTCAATTCAAATTAAACTCCATTAAATGCTTTTGTGTAAGAAACTCTCTTTGCTTTCAGAGTGGGAGCTGGAGAGGTGTAATATAGATCTGGAGCAAGATGATGATTATGTTCAGAAACTGGGAACTCTTATGCCCACTGAAACATATCCAAGAGTTCAACTTGACCTTGGAAAAGATGCAGCAGATGAGCAACCGTCCCGCCCAACTCACATTCTGAATGAGGGCAATCTGATGGTATATCATGACGGTTGGAATCGCTGAAGAAGAAGGCAGCAGGGAAGAGGCAAGAGAACATCTAGCTGAGTTTTTTGTTGTTGTTTAGCTCTTGTTCTAGGTCAGAGTACCTCATTTCTTTGGCTGGCAGATGTGCCATGTAAACCTACAAGGGTGATTTCCGAACCATTCTGTAAGTTGTGGAGGCCGATGTTTTAGTAAGGCTAGGCTTGGTCCCTTAAACTCTAAAAAAATGCTTTTATATTTTCTAGAACGCATGTTTATTTGTTTCTTTGTTTTTGAGAGAGAGAGAGAGCACTATATGTTTGTCTGTGAGAACTGAATGAGTAGGAGTGATGTTCAAATAGTATGGAACCAAAAGTTAGTAAGGTTTTTGGTGTACATATATGGATGGTGACTAGTTTGTATGATGATTTCTATCTGAAGTCAGTTGTTATGGGTTGAGTTTTAAGCAAGGTTATGGGGATCGTGAAGCAGTTTGCTATTATAAGAACATCTAGGTTTTGCTACTTGCAGATAACAAAAGAATGGACGACCGGATGAAGCAAAGATGAAGGTCTCTAGATACACAGGAGTGCGCATAGGAGGAGAAAAGGAAAGTTTTTGCGAGTCATAGGGACAGTTACAGAGTGGTTGAAGAGTTGGAGTTGCGATTGTTTTGGAAAGTTTAGATTGTGGATTATCGTATGGTTGTTTTCAATCTTTTATTTTCGTTGTTGTTGGTTGTAATTTGAACATGACCTGACCTCTGTAGAGGTCGGGGATTAATGAAATCCCTTATTTCCACGGAGAGAGAGATAAAGAGCACTCTTCAGATGATTATTTGGGCCATCCTCTCCGAGTAGTGCTGTCCAACTGGACCGTCCAGCACGGCACAACCCAGACACGAAACGGCCCGACCCAATTAATTTCGGGCCGGTATGGCACATAGTTAAATTCGGACCGTGCCTGGCCGTCGGCTCAGAGCATGGCACGAAAATGGCCTGGCGTGCCGAGCTGGCCTGTTACGTTAACAGCCTAAAATTGAATAAGCAACCCATTAGTCTCAAATCAATAGAAAATGAAGCAAAAATTTGTGGCATGAACAAGAATCAAACTAGTGACCAGTTGGAGTAGAGGCAAATGCTCCACCACTAGACTACACTAGGTGTTGTGTATAGGTACAAGATATATATTCTATTTAACGTATTAATCATGTCGTGCCGTGCTAGCCCATGGGCTTGGTCGACGGCCCAAGCACGGCCCGTAAACTCGTGCCGTGCCGACCCGACATGAAATTGGAACGGGCCATGCTAGACTCGGGCCGGGCTTTTTTGCGTGCTTCATGCCGGCCCATGGGCTTCATGCTTTTTGGCCAGCACTATCTCCGAGCACTTTGGAAGCGAATAAAGAAACGTCTCGAATCAGGCCTAAATAATCATCTAGCGAATTTGGATCGTAAATTAGGGCCCATTTTGGGACGTAACCGGAAACGAACAGAAATAGAGCGAGGCCCAATCCGACCGCCACGGTCTGTCCCCACTTGCCAGTGTAGGCACGCACCCCTTTCCACATTTCGAAACGGGGGAACGAGAAGTCGACTTCGTGTAGAGATAGAGCGCGAGCCGCGAGTTGATCTCCAATGGCGCCCGCGAGGTTAGGGTTTAGGGGTTCTTCCCGCGAGATAGAGCGGCGTGCGGCGAATTGGCGATTCGATGCTTCCCTTCTCACCTCACTGGCCCCTTCAATTCGAGACGATCCGTCTCGATTCGGAAAGGGAAAAGGGACAGCCAAGAGAGCGCTCACGTTCACATCCACATTTGGCAGGACTACTGGATCACAAAATTGGATGATTCTGGAGGTATTTTTTGTTGCTGTTGCCTGTTCGTGAGCAACTCAATAATCAGATTTTCGTTCTCTGTGCTGCTCACTGTCACTACGCTATTTTTATCTGTTACATTACCTCATTTGTTTGGGTACTGTACAGTATTGATTCTCTAATGAAAATTGTTGCTACTGCATCGTGCTTCTAATACCTTATTTACCGTGCCATCACTGCGGTTCAATATTAAAGTCCTTGCTGGGGGCTCTTTATAGTTTCAGCGATTGTTGTTTCTCACTTCGAGGGTTCTGTCATGACTATTCACACTGCCCCTGCCATGCCGGTATGCACTTATAGCCAGTTACCTTGTTGCAGTCACTGCTGCTCGACTTGGTGCCAGCCAGACCAATATGATCATCCAGTCCTTGCAAATTGGTGCGCCTGATGAAGGCATCACGCAAACTAGTGCCTCACAGATATCGAATACTGTTGTTTTTTTGGCCTATTTGTTGAAATTTAGTCGCATCAATTTACAACCTGAAGTTCAGATATGCACTTCACTGAAAAGAATGAACAAAACATGCTGGTCTTCTTTCATTTATGATACGAGTCAAACTTGATTTCATACTTGGACACTGATCTAACTTATTCTGCTCGAAATTATTGTTTGTTCATGATTTTGATTTTGAATCCATATCTGATTTTGAAGCAAGAAAGCGCTCTATCTGAAGCCAACCTCATTCAGAATGCTTTACAAGCCTTTCCATCGATCGCATAAATTTGAGATCCTACCATCCAATGTTGGATAGTGGCAGCAGCACTTGAGATTTGTAATTCAGGTTCAATCTCAAGGGAACATGTTTTTTCATTTTGATCTAAATATTTAGCTCCAAGTTCACTTACCATAAGGAACGAAAATGCACAAGTGAAGTCCGATCATATACTGTTAATACAGTAGATGCACCTACTGTCTTCAGGGTTTAGGCTGCTTGGAAATTGTCTAAAATTTGTGCATTACTGTGTGCTTCTTACATTCTCACCACTTATACAGTTTGTATTTTATATTTATACAGCATCAGTACTACACTTGGTTTACTTGAATCATCAATTTTCTCGACAGCCCCAAGTTAGGGGAACAACAATTCCTCCACCTCCTGATACTTATTAACTGGAATCTACAAAGTGTCTAAAAGAAGCACAATCGTGTCAGATTTATCCTGACAAATCGTTCGAACCGCTTTGATGCGTGGGGCAGAGGACCCTGCTCCTTTTGATACTTTATAATTGTTTGGCTTTCTTTTGAGGATCTTCAACTTGGTTTGGAAAGTCAAACAAAGTTGATATACTCTAAAATAGAAAACATGCCAGCCTCGGCATGGATTTAGTCATATTAAGATCCAGCGTTGGATAATCAATCGTGATTACACCTTTTTGCTTCTAATATTCTTATGACCAAGTTCTTGTTTGGGTAATCGAATGTTTATTTTGGTTGAAGATTCTTAGATGGGTATCTAGTGATTGAAATTGAATGGCTACTTGGGCTTACATTGGAAATGTGACATCAGCCCATTTTCCATCATAAGCAACTTGGTGGAAATTGTGTCCTGTTCTGAGCCAATAGATCTGATCCAACACTACTTTTATTTAACTTGGTTTGCATTTTATATCCTTCAAATATGGCAAGTTTGTCCGTAGAAAATGACATCTCAAAAGGCTATTCCACTCGGCTGGCAAAGTAGCAGAATTTTTGTTCTAGACCCTCTTACTGTTTATTACAGCAGTATTACCATTTTGTGGGATCATTTTGCCAGTTATAACTATGGTGCGTGTACGCTTTATGGTCTTATAATCTATTGTTATTGTAATTATCTGGTTAAACACCTGGCCCACGTCCGAATGCTTTCTATCATATATTATGAGTGACATGATGACAATTCCTCAAGGGTTGCCTGAAAACGAAGGCTAGTACAGATGGGCATCAAAGTGAAGTGATAAATCTTGTCACTTTCATAAGAATGGGAACTTCCACTGGTATAGAATATCTTGCATTTTCCATCACCTGTCAACTAACATCTTATTTGAGATAGATCGTTCCTTGGGATTCCCTGATGTTTATGGTTTTGATAACTCCATGGTTAGCTTTTGTTCTGTGACAAGCTAATCAGTTAATGCATAGTGCTCATGTCATGGTGTTATTTAGTTGATATATGTGGCGGTTGCACTTTTAAGCACCCTCCTTGCATTGTTAAGTGTTAACTATGGAAAAAGTAAGAGAGAAGTAGTTAGTTATGAGGCCATGTGCAAAGGGAAGGCACAACCACACAAGTGGGGAACAGCAGTTGGATGGAGGTAACATGGGACGGGGGCATGTTACTTAGTGTGTATTTCTGTATAGCTTTCAATCTTGGCTGGACTCCTCTGGCAAGAGAATCACAACCACCAACTTAATACCCCCTACTTTATCTCTTTATCCTTTTTTGTTGTTCTTCCATTGATAATATAACAGTGGGGCTTCACTGTTGCCATTTTCTATTTTTCATTTATCGAATTTACAGGAACACTATGAAGCAGGTATACAGTCTCTTTCATATTAAACCTAGCTGTTTTACATTGAAGAGCTTTTATACTTACGATCGTGGAGAATATTCAGGTGCCGACACATTAAGCAAGTATTATGCATCACTTTTAAATAGACCAAATTTCAGAAACAAGGATTTCGAGATTACAATATGATTCAGTGGTTATTGTGATATTGACAAGGACAATACTTATAAAGCTCTGCAAGGTCCTACATGCTGTGTATAACTGAGCACCGGCATATTGGTGGACTTGAGACTTGAGAGCTCAAGTTGCATGGATCTTAGGTATCTTCAATCTTTAGAAGATTAGGAGGGCACAGGGTGGACCTTCTTTTATTTTATAAGACGCATTACATTATTCTTTTAATGATGTAATAGTATTTGTTTAATGTTCTGCAGTTTACTGTGCAATTTCGCCTATTTCAAATCAGAACCTATAAGCTATACACCAAGATAATGTCGTGGAATTCTTTGTTCCTTTTGCAGATTTTTTTTATATAGAACGTTGCATGTCAGTACTATTATCAACAGGAACTGAACAAATCTGTAACTGCTTGGTTGCAGGTGTAGGGGTGAGCCTGCCCTTGTAAATCAACGGTACAAATCCATGCCATAGATTTTTCATGGTTGGTTTGACAGTGAAATGTTTGAAGTTCTACACGTGGAGCAAACATATTATCTCTTCTATCTTTTCGATCTGAATGGGTGGGATCTGAAGCTGGTCCAGTCTGTATGAAAAAAACAAGGTATTATGATCCACTTGAATTTAATAAAATCATCAGAATCTAGGTATTTAGTCTCTAAAAAAATCACAACTCCAAGCTCAAAGTCTGAGTGTTGCAATATGGTCGAAGCATGACTCCATGAGAGCACGCTACTATTAGTCTGTTAATTAAATTGCATCCATTTTTCTACATTTTTAGGAAAAATACATTAGGTACGAGCAGACGGGGAAGATGAGGGAATAGATAAATGCACCCAAGAAGTTTCGCGTGCCAGTAATCCTAATTTTGGTTATTCGAGCATTGATATGCACACAGATTATACAATAGCAATCAATATTCTTTGTTATCTCTTAACTATCCTTTTAATCAACATTTGGTCCTAATTCCTAACATCACTTATGAAGCAGGTCACGGTGTTAATATTGTGGCACCTAACACTTTGTATTAAAGGTGAAAAAAGAGAAACTGGAATTTGCCAAAGCTTCTCTTAGGCAAGCTTTCTCCTCATCGAAACCAGCAAGTTCCATATATTCAAGTTTATGCTATTTTCTTGATTCCTTTAGTCAGGCTGGACATATTTACTGGGATGTTATTATCTGCTCCAGTTGTCCATAGTAAAACCTTTCTCGCAAGACTGTACATGTCTACTTCCTCACTGAAACAGGACAAGAAAAGAAAGATATGTCTAGATCGCACCTTATAATTTAGCTCTCCATCCAGCATCATGGGACCATAATAATGATTCACTTGTTAGGCTGTACTGTGCCGATGAGCACCCAAATGGACCCCGAAACGTTTTATTCCGAAGTGAATGATCGCCACGGCTTATCTATAGCATGGGCACCTTGCTTTCGATTGCTTGGTACAGTCTCTTTGTGCTCCATTAGATACATTATCGTGCATCCTATAATGACTATTCTACAGAAGCTAGCTTTGATATCACCCAATGTTTGCTGTACCTTCTACTAGTCCACTGTTTCTTTTCGCTAAACTGTGATGAATTTTTTAGTTTTTTTTTTTTTTGGAACTTTTGGCGCAGGTGTAAAAATCTTTTAGGCATTCAGCCTTGCAGGTTAAGGCAAGACGCTTCTTGGCTGCGCTTCTTTGGAGAGGTAAAATGACCGCAACCTGAATGAGATGAAAGTAAACACCACATGAATGCATCATTGTGTCGTTGTCAGGCATCGTATTAACCCTCTCACTAGTCACTGGCCAGGTTCGTACGATTTACACGCTGCTGGATGAAGACGCTTCTTCTCCTCGTTCGTCTTATCATTTGGGCTGTCTGTGACCCCATCATTTTGGCATCACCTTTCTTCTCAGCGCTTGTGGTGGATTGCCTTTTCCTTTACCAGTTTGTCGCCTTGCTGTGCGAGATGCCTTTCTGATTATGCCTTTGTTTGATGCTTCTCGCTGGTAAAACTGCTCCTTTTTCATTTTCTTTTGCCCTGCAAATTTATTTATAGGGTACATTGATGTTTTTTGGTTCTCTTCATTTATGCACGTCCATATCGGTTTGCAGGTTACAGTGGCAGATGTTTTTTGGTTCTCTTCATTTATGCACGTCCATATCGGTTTGCAGGTTACAGTGGCTGTTCTGGGCAAGAAAAAGGAAGAATACAAATCTTTGTGTCAAAATTTGAGAATGGAACAACTATATGTACTAGCAATTAATTGAAGGGAACAGATTGCTTGGTCGGGCATTTTGATTTTGCCAAATTCTGCTCTTGCATTCAAAGGGTATCGTTTTCACTGAACTGCATAGCATTAAACAAAGCGATACGAGTAGCAAGCATGAATCAACTTAGTATACCTGTTTTTTTCTCATCAACTGGTATTTGAATTTCGTACCTGAAAAGATCCAGTTTAGGAGCTATTCGCATAAGCCCTCCTGAGAAGGTCCCCCAGTACATTAATCTCCTTACAAGGACGGCGTGCTGCAGTTAGTATTAATGGAATGGTTGCCCTGTAGTTTTCTAAGCAGAGGTGGACAGTAAAGTGTTCCAGTGCTTAACATGACTATAATGGTGATTGGTGGCATTTAAATGAGGAAGCACTATTATAGTTTCGAACTCGACTATAGCCTAAGGTCTCTGGTGTGATTAATCTCTACTGCCGGAGCTGTCTGATGATGAAGAGAGTTGTCTGAATCTAAATCGCAGCTCAATTTTCAATTCTTGTGCCCATTATATATTTCTCAAAAGAATTTGTAATTTCTGCATCAGAGAAGCGATCTTGCGAGACGTGATGTAAAGAGCCCTGGCCAGGCGAGTCACGACATTGGCACGTGTGAGCTCGGGCGTGCGGGCACTTGAATTCCCGTTGAGCGCTCTGGTAGATAGGCTCGCATCGCAGCACCTGCCTCTTTATTCCCTCCTCCCCCACCTAATCAACCCATCCATGATGCTAACGAAATGGCAAGCCGACATAAAGCATTCAAGACAAATTGGATCCATGTGGGCAGTGATATCATATAGCGACAACAGTACGAAAATTTAATCAATCGATTTCCGGAATTCAGTGTACTGTATGACGTCTCTGGCTAAGCTTAGTTTCATGAAATTTCACAACGGCGTACAAATTTAGCAACGACCTAGTGGTATTGCAGCAGCAGGAATTTTTGACTTTGTAAAAGTATTTTGTACATGAAATTGAACTGCGTCATGACGTTAAGCCGCACGTAAGATCGTACGCATACGCAACCAGAATTCAGAAACGTATATTAAACGCAAGAAACTTCATACTCGAGAATTAATTTTCTTCAGAAATACAAAATCTGTTGGTAAAGTGCTGGGCATGCTACTAGCATGATACAGTAAAAAACAACAGATGCCCCCCCCCCCCCCCCCCCCAAAAAAAAAGTAAAAAACAACAGCAGCAGCAAAGCCTTCGTGAGTTTTCTTTCACAGTACTACGCTGCCGGCCGGGCAAGGCGAGTGGCTTTACCGCTTTGCCCAAGCAGGTCCCGTCTTTTCTTACATGGATTTTGCGACGCACGACACGAGAGAGTAGGGGCCTGTTCCAACACCATACCACTGACTGACGAGAGCAGCCGGCAGATATTTTTCTTTTTAAAAAAAAAAGTAGATAGAGACTGAATTGGGGTCGAGAGCATCATGCTGGTAGAGTAGTAGATGGCTCGGCGGACCACGCTGTAGCATCGGATTCAGAAGCGTGGACACTACCCTGGGAATGTGTATGCCCGTGCTCTGTGGGCTCCAAGCCAGCATCCTTTTGTCCCTTACTCTTGGCTATGCAATGCCAACTCATCGCATATGCCAAGCTGGTATTTCACAGGATTTTACTGTTTAATTTTAAAAGAAATCTTCAAAGTCTGTGATTTATAAGAGAACTAGGAGTACTTCATATAGGATAAATTTGAGAAAACCTGTGTGCTGAACGGGTGGCATTGATTCAGATGCACACAGTTGAGCAGCAGATGCACTGGATCCCCAAGGGGAGGGAAGCGCGCAGAAAACAGTTAGCGAGCACCGATCCCACAGCTCATATTAGTGTATTTTTTATGACACCAGCCATGTACACACCACCAGTGAGGCAGTGAGCTCACTTCACTTGGCCACGATACACTGCAGCTGCAACCGTTTATACGGATCCGGCACTGACCCGAAAATAATTTTGTAAGGCTGCCAAATCTGGCGCTAACCTCGAGGCCCTGACCCCAGCATTCCTCCTACGGTCACATGCACGTCATGCTACCGGAGCTACTATATGGTAGTACTATAGATCATCATCTCTCTCTTTTCAGAAAAAGAACAACATTTCAAACTCTACAAAACATACACAACTTATCATCATCTCTCTACTAATGACCATTTTATTTTTATCAAACTAATGTTATTATGAAACTTGATATACATCTCTTGAATTTTGATAGGCGTAATTCAAAATTTTCAAATATCAGTATATACACACGTATGAGTGTCTTTGTTTATACTCTGTTTGTTTCTGAAAAAAATGAAACATTTCAAAACTAGAGATAGTCGGTAGGTTAGTGGATGAATAAACTAAAAGTACCACTTCATCGATAGCATCTTAGTATATGCCTCCATGTGTGCACTTGCATATACCACCATGCAAGCTCATATAGTATCTTCTACCTGTTCACAATTGTAAAATGATGTTGACACGCATGACAGGTCATGTTCCAATGGTTTGTTAAATGAAAGTTGGAACTGCGCCCTGCGGGATCTAAAAGGGAAAAAGGTTGACAATAAACTAAACTTCAGTCTGGATCCCTAGAGAATAAGCAGAGCTCAGTCAGTATTTTAATGCAACTGATCGTCCTGATGTAAAGTTTAACACAGTAGCAGGCAAATATATAGTAATAAGACAAGGTAATAAGCAGGCTTTAACAAAAAAAAAAGTAAAGGAAAGAATGCAGCTCTCAGCTGTTACAAAGAAGGATTTTGCATTTACCAACAAGTGTACAAAGAAACAGTGTTTAACAGTCATTAATATATAACCACAGTATATATAATATAATAACAAATTGAAATTACATAATGGACAGTTCCGTAATTAACTCTTCTTCTTAAAAGGAAAAAAAGGAAGGTCGAAAAGTATACCCCAGAAAAAGAAAGAAAATTCCCGCATGAGAACAAGTTTTCCCCTCAGCTATAGAGATGCGTTTGAACCATCAAGTGTTGTGTAGTATAGCAGCAGAGAGTGTCTATGTACGCGACAGCTAATTAATACACCTTATACAGCTTCCTCCTCCAGTATATATGTACGGTGAATTTGACATATTTATGGTCCATATACTTGTATGTGCAGGATCCAGCAGATGAGAAGGAGGAGCGAGTTGCATGAGAGTGTGAAAATGAGGTTTGGATTTTAGGGTCCTGTTTGTTACCTTTGCAAAGGATAAAGGAAGGACACACATGCATCATATATATGCAGCTAGTGATGGACCATGGTCAAGAAGGAGCCAGTTGTTGCTGCCGGTCCGGGGCCAGACCCGGCGCCGGCGCTGGCGTTTGGGCGGACGACGCTTGTCTGGCTCTGCTGATGCTGCCGCTGGAACTGGATCTCGTACTGGTGATGCATCGCCTTGTTGTTGTTGGGGCCGCCGCCGCCAACATCATCGTCCTCGTCGTCGTCGTCAAAGTCGTCCTCATCGTCGTCCATGCTGTCGCTGTCGCCGGCGTCCATCCTGTCGTTGACGTAGCTGTCGTTCATGGACACCGGCTGCGGCGTGTCCTCCACCATGGGTGTCTCCTTTGTCATGATCACGTCCTCTTGCTGAAACCGATGCAATTATATATCAGCAAATTAAACGTACGTGTCAACAAAAGCAACCTAGACTAGTAAATTACTAGTACCTTCTTGGCCGGCGCAGTGCCGCCGTTGATCGTCCCCTGCGTTTGCATGCCGCCATTGTTGGTACTCGTAGCACACCCGTTCCCATTCCCATTGCCGATGCTAATACAGTCCTGCTGCTTGTTGTTGTTGTTGGCAGCAGTAGCAGCAGCACCTTGATGAGGATGAGGATGAGGCATAGGCAGTGATGATGATGGTTGATGATGCGGCGGCGTCTGCTGTGAAATGGGCACCGCTGCCAAGACAGCAGCAGGAGGCGTTGGTGGTGGTTGATGGTGTGCTTGTTGGAGTTGATGTAGTGCCTTGGTGCGGTAGAGCGCTTCGAGCTGATGGTAGTATGGGCATGTCTTGGAGTCCTCAGGCCTCTTCTTGTTGCTCTCCTTCACCTTCTTGAAGTACTTGTTGATGTTCTCCCACTTCTCCTTGCACCTCTTGGCGCTGCGGTTGTACCCCATCCGCCGCATCCCCGCCGAGATGTCCTCCCACAGTGGGCCCTTGGGCCCCGTGTCCTGGTACCGGGCCTCCAGCTCCGTACGAAGCTGGATCAGCGCGTGCACCTCCGCCTTGGGCCATCGCGACGGAGACGCCGCTCCACCACCTCCACCTCCTCCCGTATTAATATTCATCGTCTCCACCACCACCTCCTGCTGCTGCTTGCTCTCCGTTGTTGCCTGGTGTTGTTGCTGATGGGATGATGGTGTTGTTGGTGTCATCGTCGGTTTCTTCGGTGGTAGCTGATGAAGAAGAACGGATGGTGGTGGTGGTGGCGCAGCGGAAGCAACAACAACGACAGGCTGCGTAGGACTCGAAGGAGGCTTGTTGAAAGAAGACGAAGCAGCAGGCGGCGGCGGCGGCATGGGGATGGTCTGGCCGGTGATGCGCTGGATGAAGGAGACGACGGCGGCGTCGCGTGAGGCGGCCATGGCGCGTTCCTGGGCGAGCGCGTCCTGCTCGCGGCCGAGCCGTGCCACCTCCTGCCTCCGCCATGCCTCCTCGCGGATCATGCGGTCCTGCTCGCGCCGCTCCATGGCCTCCATGAACCGATGCTGCATCTCCTCCTGCCGCTCCATCACCTGACGCATCAGACCCTCGAAGAACCGCATCATCTTGCTACCGCTGCTGCTACCATCGCCATGGCCATGGCCGCCGCGCCGCTTCCGCTTCCCTCCGTCGCCGCCGCCCGTCTCGTCCGTGTCCTCCCCGTCGTCGTCCGAGCTCGACGAGAAGCTCACCACGTCACCAATGCATGTCGTCCCTGCTGCTGCTGCAGGAGGCATCATGCTGCTGCTGGTGATGACGACAGGAGGAGGAGGAGGCGGCGCCGCCGAATCAGCGTGCATATTGGGCGGCGGCGGAACCATCGTCGTCAAGGAGGAGGGGAAGGCGGGCGGCGCCATGGCCACGGGGGTCGGCGCGAGGGACGACGCCGGCGAGGAGGCTCCTCCGGCGTGGCCGTGGAGCGCCTCGAGCTCGGAGAAGAAGCGGTAGGCCTTGCCGTCCCCGCGCCCGGCACGGCCGTCCTTGGTGCGCTTGTAGTACTTGTCCACGTTCTCGAACTTCTCGCGGCACTTCTTGGCGCTACGCTTGTACCCCATGGCGCCCAGCTTCCTGCAGCAGCACCAAACACACAACAATTAACGAACCTCGTTAAGCGCGCACTTGCATGCACGTTGCCATCACAATTCTCTGCGCATCTCTACATCATGCACATGTACCTCTCATGGAAAAGCTAGCTAGCTACTAATTATATGCATGTCTATCTCCGACTACCGTACCTCATCAGGAGTGACAATTCGAGTAGTGCTAGCTAGCTGATGTAGAGGGAAAGTAAAAAAAAAAAAAGGATTTGTTTTTAACAAAAGGTTAAAGTAAAAACAGCAATTTCCATCTACTCTCTACTGGGGTGGGGGAGAATTGACAATTCGGGATTACTGCTGGCTGCATCAGATCTGAAGCACTCTATATTAGGTAGTATATGTATAGAGAGCTACAGTAATTAATTAGCACAGAACAGAAGATAGATGCAGTGCCTCGATCTACTCCTATGGGACGATGATGAACTGACGACGCAAAGAAGGATCGACAACGGGGAAGGAAAAAAAAAAGAAGAAGAAGAAAAGAAAGCGGACGGAAAGCGGAGGAGGGAGAGCGATGTGAGTGCCATTTTAAATTGGGAAAATTCACTGTGCTCGTGGATGGTCGTGGCCTTGTCGTGCGGTACTACTGCTCCGGTAGCAAGATCAGGATGATGGATGGGAATTGAAGTGACCTACATATACAGCCTTCTTCCCTCACATCTAAATTGACCGAATTATGCTCCAATTCGAAAGCGAGATTTCATGCGCAGATAATAACAGGCGTCGCATCACCAACGGAGAGGAATTGAAAGATTCAGAATTGTCAACAACAACATGTCCATGGACATGGAGTGATGGAGAATTGATGAATTGCTGATAGATGAAAGCTCGATTACTACTAGTACATATACCTGGAGACTTCTTCCCAGAGGGGTCCCTTGAGCGCCGCCTCCTTGAACGCGGCGTCCATCTCCGACCGGATCTTGAGCAGCGCCAGCGTCTCCTGCCGCGGCCACCGGTTTCCGGCAGATGACCCCGCGCTCCGGTCGCCCTCCGATAGCCCCTCATGCTCCAAGCCTCCTCCTGATGCAGGAGCGGGCTCCTCCGGCGGCCGGCTGCTGATGGGCGACGGCACCGTCCCGCCGGTGGGCGAGAACGGCGGCGGCGGCATGCCCGGCTGCTGCATGCCTGCTTGATGCGTCGTCAAGCAAACAATCTTGCGCCTTCCCGGCGCCTGACTGCTGCTGTGCTGTCTTCCTCGCTCGCTAGCAGTAGCCTGCTGTGTGTGTTACAGCAGAATTGAGGTAGATAACGAAGCAGAATTGAGGTGTATGTGAGGAAGCTAAGATGGAGGAGACAGCGCAAACTGGAAAGAGGGAGGTGAGGAAAAGGGGAAGGAAAAGAGAGCAAGGGAAGATTTGAAGAGCTATAGAGAGGGAGGGAGTGGCAGCTGCAGTACAAGGCTGGCAGAGAGATATGCCCACAAGCATCAGCAGGAGCAGCGCAGGGAAAAAAGAGGAGAGAAATGATACTACTGTAGAAGTAGCAGTAGGGGCTGCCTGCTGCACTAAATATAATAGGGCGGTGAGGAGGAAGACCGGTGAGCATGGGCAGGCGGTGGATGTGAGGAAACGGATGCTGAATTTTGGAGTAGTAGTAGAGTAGAGTGATGATGATGAGGTGTTTTATTTGTTTGCACAAGATGAAGATGATGTGAGATTTTTTTTATTTTCTTGAAACTGATGATGTGAGATTCAGCGAGCAGAGGGCGGCGGCGGTGAGAGATGGATGGATAGAAAAAACGAGATTGCTGCGCTGTCATGAGGCCGGGTCACAAGAAGGTGTTAACTTTGATCGATCTCCACAGTTAAACGCAAAGGGCAACAGTGTGGCCTAGAAGAATTAAGACTGCCACCACATCAATCCCCATGGAGGAATATGTTGGATACTGTGATGATTATCGTTTCCACCTCCGATCCTGACGTCATCACTCCTTTCACTTACTACTACTGCTACAAAGTTACTGTACCACTTTAACAGTAGATAGAGTAGACGACGAGGTAAAATTACAGAAGAAAGAGAAAAAAAAATGAGAGAGAATAAAAACAACGGAAGGGGCAGACTGCCACAGGTGGTTTGTCGCTGCCGGACCCGATCGATCATCCCTGCTCAGCTCAGGGAACGATCCATCCTATAAGCAGCTAGTGGGACCAATGTAACTCTGACAAAATGTTTTCTTTTTCCGCAAAAAAAAAATAGACGGCTGCCTAGATTTACTGTAAAATCACAAGGCAAGGATGTACAGTAAGAGTAACGTGGTAGTAGATCGAGAGCAGGGAAAAGAGAAGCAAAAACAAGTACTACTGTACACAGAAGAGAAACGGTAGCTAGGAGGACGACGATGAGAGAGAAAAGAGAGAAGCGGCCCAGACAAGGCCACACTATAACAGCTGTGCACTGGGCCCCACAGGGTAGCGAGAAGGTGGCGCGCAACGTGCATGCCTCGGCCGTGCGGGGCCCCCTATCGCTAACCCCACGCGCCAAAGCCACACCCATGCTAACCCATCCTAGGGGTCTGTAAAAATGTCAATTTACTAGACACGTCGTACGGGTTATTAGATGGAAACAGTAGATCGAATATATTTTCGTCTGTTTCTCACTTACAAAACCTACTACTACTTCAGAAATTGAATTTTCTTTTTCCTGCTAAAACAATGAATGATGCGTGCACGTAGCATATATAAGCGGCGCAATTCATATGTCAAGGCGTGTGGGACAACACCTTGAGGTGGGGTATTTGGATCATAGCTAAGCATAGCTCGAACAAGATATGTATGTGCCTAACCAGCAGCCGGATCATCGGGTGGGGTTGGCGTGCAGGGACAGTTAATTTTTCTGCTTCTCCAAATATATCTACTACCAGTATGTTATAAAGACCAGAATTGTTCAGATTTATTTTATTTTATTTTTCAAAAGTATATAGGCATAAAAGGTTCAAAAAAACAATAGCCTAATAAATATGCTTCTTAGCTAAGTTGTTAATATATTCTCAGGAAGCCAAACTAATTTATTCCCGCAAAGAAAAAAGAGAGCCAAGTTAAGAAATACGCAGGTAGATGCATTGAACATGCATCATGCCGATCACCTTGGGGAAATTGTAGTAAAGGTTACGGCAACGAAATAAAATGCACATGCACTTGTCCACACCGGTGTGTCCAGGAATAAAAACCCCATGTACTTTTACCAGGACAACTACATGTTCTTTTGATAGTCAACTTTTTTGCTGTATGTGTATACATGCACATGCTTAAAAAGGGGAATAATTTTTAAAGTAGAAAAATGTTGATGGCTGCTGCTCGTCATCAATTACATACCTGCGTACAAGTAATTAGACTTGTAATAAAATTCATAATACTACTAAAACATTTTGAGAAAACACGGGAGTAGCTGCCTTTTATGATAATAAGTACGCGTAATGAAGCTGCTTTAATTAATTTACTGCATGTACAATGTGCGTGTGTGTTAGCATGGTGTCTCCTTAATGTATCTGCTGGTATTACGGTAGAACAACAAGGAGAATAATATCACATCGTCCCAGGTGGCAGCATCGATCCCATCAGCAGCATGATCCATGTTCTGCATGCATGCTGCGATAATGATTGACGGCGCCTGCCTGCCTGCCTGCCTGCCTGCACCGTGAATCAAAATTCAGAACCAATTTCTGTCATCCTTCATTGAGGAAAGAAATGCAAAAATTGCCTGTATGTATACAACTTATTTTTTCTTCAAAGAAAGTTGTGTGTACACAACCACACGTACGCAACAAACGCATAATACTATTTGATTACAGCTACATCCATGTATCTTTCTTGTTGTTTCACTTTTGCGTGCACATGGTGTTTTTTTTTTCTGGCTGGATTTCGTTGCTGCTAGTGCATGGTTTTTTAGGACCGAGACATGTGAATGCTTAGGTGAAACAGTCTGGCCTCATCACTGCGAGCAGGTGCGGGAGGTTGCATTGCAATCTACTAGCGAATTATGTACGCCAGGTTTAACTGCAGCTAGTAGGGCGGCTTTGATTCGATCACAGATATGGATATAGCGGCTATCGACCGATCCCATACAACGCATGTGTGGCAGCATATGTTAGCTGGATATATACAAATATACATGCACATGTGGCCTTGAAATCTACTTGTATAGAAAAGCTGGTATCGTCTTTTGTCTGCTGCATGCATCCGAAAGAGAAATAGGAAGGTGAAAGAAAGAAAGAAGCTTTTGCAATTTGTTGGGGCGGCAAAGTTGGTTGGTTCCTTCCAACTGCCTTATCGTCACACACAAAGTGCTGCTGCGATTTCACTCGTCGTCATCATCATCATCATAGTAGTCCATTCGTTTCAATTGTCGCAGGTAGTTACTGCTGGAGGTGCAGAAATTGGTTTCACGAGTACAACCGTTAATCGTTTGTTGCAGTATAATGCAATTACCCAACAGTTTTTGGTACACATTGTGTGAAAGAATTAGCTAAGTAGTAGTAATAGTAGTAGATCGTCATGCATGCATACCTCATTACAAATTAATTAAACTCTTACTAGCCGTGCGACTCAAGACAAGCCTGATAATGAACAAGTCCAATCCTTTAAATGACCGAGTTTAATCTATAGCTACTGTATGCATGCGACCATGAAATGAATTAAGAAACTTTCCCGTGTTCCTACGGCACGTAAATGCGCGCATGTCGTGGTGCACGGTTGGTGGCAAGAATCCACCGCATACGGGCTGTGCGTGTGGGCCTGCCTTATTGGAAGCTGGCGGCGAATCTCCTCTCTCTTTCTCTCACTTGCACGCTGTTACTCTACTCCAAGAAGCTGGCTGATGCGGTAATACAGTAATAAGAACAGGAGCGAGCACACCGTGTATCACACGGCAATGGATGCAGAAGAGAGCAGGACTGGGAAGGGACAGTTTGATCAGAGCAAAGTACGAGAGAGCAGAGCCGTACGAGCTCGTGCTTTCGTGGCCCTCCCCAAGAAAGGAAAGCCGAAGGTGATGAAATTTAATCCTCCCCTGCCCCTGCAAGTAAGGACCGGATCCGGATGGATGATCCTCCTCCTTCGTATATAATCGTTCCAGCCAGCCAGCGCTACAAGTATCAGTAGTTGTAATAACCGGCGGGCGGACTTGACCTACCTGCACCTGAATGAACGGGCGGCCATTAAACACATCTCGCAAGCTTCTTGGACGTGCCACACTCACGCCGGCTTTTGCGACAGCGATTGTCTTTACAATGCGCTGCCAAGTTCGTTGATGATGAGGCGCTAATTAATTCCTATATTCTAGAACGCATAATTGGTGCTTTCCTTCACTTAGTACTGGGTCGTGATCGTGCTCCTGTTTGGCAGACGTGTCACACGACCGGAGCAGTTCACAGTTATGGTTGGACACTATTGGTGTTCTTTTCATCTTGAAAGAAAACCAACACACATACTACGCATTTCGCCAAATTTACTCTGGAGTCTTGGGTAAAATCTCAACAACAACAACAAAATTAAATCTTCATTTCCTTCTATATAGACACAACCACAAGAGACGTCAAGTATTCTACTATAGTCTGTAGTATTTGTTTTTTGAAACTCTATAGTATTTTTGTTGAGCGAACAAAGTAAGTTTCCTCGAGCTAAAATAAGCTGTGTACCCACTGGCATAACCTTTGCACAAGTCTTCAGCCCAAGGTCGACCAAGATATACGACCCGCAAGGCCCAGCCTCGCCATTCACAGAAGCCAGTTACTCTCCCGAGCCGCCAATCGGCCTATCTACTACCCGTAATCTGGTCCAGCCCAAGCCGTTTACGGCCCATGCGGGAAGTTGCGATGAAGCGTCAACTGGCTGTATCTAGTGGACCAGACAAATCATATGAAGCCCACCATAGTCATCTCCTGCCCTCCTGGTAATAACACACTACAGTCGTAGTACAGTATCTGTTTTCTTATCAATATAAAAAAATGGTTACAAATTCGAACTGTGAGAGTTCCTAATCCGCTAACCGATGCAGTACGGAGTATATACGACGCCATAATAAAAATATTTTTTGAACAGTAAACACATGACGAACACAAACACCTACTCGCCGTCGTCTACAGAGATAATCAAAACAAAACATACGCAAGCTGTCAAGCACAGAATTCAAAATCCTCGAGGCACGCATTTACCCCAACTACTCCTCCACCCGCTGTCTTCTAGGGTTTTCACGCGTCACCGCCCATCGCGTCCGTCTAGATCGACGTGGACGGCCGCGATGAGCCCCCTCGGCCGCCACGCCTCCATGGACAGGCACAGCTAGCAACTGCGCTGCTCGTTGTCTCTATTTACGGCCCCTCCTCTTTATGGCCCTTAAATGCTCTGCCTCGTTCTCCATGTGGCTGGCCTGTGGCCGTTTCGTTTGGCCATTACTTAGCGTAAATGCTCGGGCCCGCATGTCAGTGGCGCTGCTCTGTTTGCTGGTGGTTGTGTGCACACAGGCCAATGTACGGCGGCTCAAGTCTTCCTCAGTGTTCAAATTCGTAGGCGACTGCCTAATCATTTAGGCATCATGAGAGAGATGGCCTCTGTGTGACTATACATATGACCACCACCTCCGGGCATCTTGCTTGCTTGCCTTCATTACTATTGCAAGTGTGAGGTTGCATTGCATGAGAAACGAGAGAGAGAGAGGCTAGGAAGAAGGAGAAGGAAGCTGTTGTTTCTGGGTGGAATGTTGTCTGGTTCTAGGCCTTTTGTATGGGATTCCTGATGAAGATCCATGCATGCATGGCTTCGATCGATCTCATCTCAATTGGAGCCCTCGGACCAGGCTTCATTCCCCTCAGAGGTAGCTTCCATATATCTTTGGTTTTCCTGGTACTGTTTGTGTTACCCGGAGATCCATGCAGCTGCTGCGCTTTATTCATCCACGAGGTCAGTTTGTGCAATGATATCTTCAATCTTCTTTTGTTCCCTTTCAGGGGCTTTGGGTTGGGAAGATTGGCGCAATGATGACGATTTCTGACTCCTAGTGTTCAGCATATACATGCACAGACATCGACCTCCTTCTCTGCTTCATTCCTATCCTTATTTCTAGTCGGGATATTATGCCTGTTTCTTGGGAAGGAGCGAGTTTACTCAGTAGTACGGAGTATCCTCGTTGCAAAACAGCAGATCTACGACATACCCACGCATCTCAGTGCTATCCTTTAATTTCTCTGTTTACAGTAGAAGCAGATTTTTCTTCCTCTTCATCTTTTCAGGAGTATTTTTGAAGTAATTTATGACACATGGTGCATTGATTCCTCGAAAAGGAAGTACTACTCCTGATGCGGTTTTGTACCCGCAAAACCGAAATAAAGAAAAAACACTACTCTGATGGTTTTCAGAATTTCAGGGTGCTGCTGATGATCTTCGTGTGCGTTGCCACCGAGTCTCTAACCTCCAGGAATGCAGCTTCGTTGTCGATTTACCACCTGTATAACAGTAGAGATCCAGTTGATTCGACTGACTCAGCCAAAATGAAGCTGAGGTAAAGGATCAGGCGAAGGAGAAATGCTGATAAAACAATCATGCGTGATGCGTAATTCTAGGTTTGTAAATGCTGAGAAAATAATATGGTGCATGATGCATACGTAATTCGCCAATTCACAGATTATTATACCTACATCCAATGGCACTAATGGCTCATGAAATCTATGGGGCATCGGTCAACACTGGAAAAATGCATAACGATTATAGCTAGAGATTAATCACGTACATGTCATTTAAAGAGGATAAATATGGAAGCACGGAGCAACATGCATCTGCTACTATTGTCGAACAGCAGGCTACCTACATGAAATACATCAAACATTATTTCCATGTGAGCGGAAGATATTGAAGGAAATGGAGCACTGCACGACAGTTAATTGTCCGTGCATGCTAGAGCTACAAAGAAACTTTAGTTTATGGAATCCTGGCTTCAGCAAGCTTTTTTTTTTCATCGAATTAAATTGATGAGCTATCAAAGTTGCACATCTGAGAAGTAATATGGTGGTTTCGATGAAAAAGAAACTTCATTATGATGAAATCTGAGAAGTAATATGTTTATGTGATGTTGTAAAAACTACTATGTCGGAATTTTTTTATAATATCGCATAAACATTTCATAACGAAGTTTCTGCACTATATTTTTTAGCACCGTTTCTGCACTGTTTGACCGTGGTTGCGCGTTATTTAGGCCATTCCGATGAAATTGGGACTGCCGTGAGTTCAACTCACTGACTAATGTACAGCCCATCACCCGTTATGCATGGACTAATGTAAAAGCTGATCCAATTTGTATTGGGTTAAGCAACTATCACACGTTATGGGCTGTACAATATTTGGGCCCGATGAGGTCGCTCGGCTTTAAGGGGGCCCATAACCCGAGTTGACATCGCCAACTTTTTCTCGTCTCCCAATCCCAAATTTGCAATGCGTAGTGATAGTGAGGCAGTGATTATATGAAAGTGATCCGGGAAGTTGTCGCCTCGCTCGGCGCCGCACGATTTAGCATCAGATGGGCCCGACGTGTTTGCCGCATTAACCATGATGCATCAGTTTATTGTTATTAGCCGTGTAATTGCATCGGAGATCCATGACCCTACCTACTTGTACAAGTCCCTTTTCTGTCTTTCGCTGACTAGCGGACAGTGTTGTGCGTAATGATAGATGCTCATATATGTGGGGGGTTTTCCTTGTGTCGTCACGGATCAGATGAATAATGTTGGTGGAGAGTACAGGAGGAGAATAATGTCCAATTTGATTTGAACCGGTAAATGAACGAGAACGAAGGCTCGAGAGCAGTAATAATAAACAATCTGTACTAATCATACAAGGGAAAGGGGTTTGGTGTTGCATGTACTCTGTTGAACAGCCGGACAGTAGTGAATGGTGAGTATTGAGAACGGCCAGGTTGGGTGTAGCGTGTGACAGTGCCTCCGTGCGGGGGTGCACAAAACTGGAAAAAGGCTGCTACTGATGAGTGATGAGGGGGCGTCGTGTTGGATCGGCAAGGCAACGCAACGCCATGCAGTAGCCTGGTCGGCGAATCCATGTGCTTGCGCTTTTGAGTAGTACACGCTGTCTACCCGAGCAGTGGTGCGGATGGGCACTCTGCCACGCCCGAGCGAGGAGAGGTTGATCCATCATCCATTGGAATAATTGGAAATGCATATTGTCTTCTTTATTGAAGAGGAAATGCAAATTGGTTCGGAAAAGAAAATGGCAGCAGGGTCTAACAGTAGTGAGTGGCGCACACTGCTAGCAGCAGCTTTCCCAAAAAGGAGACGTGACGCGCGCGGCTGTTCCCCTCTTCCCCGTGCGAGATTACTGAAGAAGGCACAGTACTAGTACTACTAGCATGGGTTCGTGGCCCCCAAATGCGTTTCTGGCTGGCGTGGTCGCGCACGCACCACCAAATAATCGGCCGTACCATTCCAATCCAATCCAATCATTCACGTCACCAGTATAATCCGATCTCTTCAGCTCTGCTACGCCACCGCCCGTTCCACTACTCTACATATGCCGCGCCAAAGTGAGTGTCCAGTCTCGTCTATCCATCTGCACAGTACAGTGCCTTCTTCAGTTCAACCCAATGACACAGCTGAGGAGCTTCACTCTAAGCTTCAGTCATGAGGAAGAGCGGGCATGATCAGTGATGATGCTTCTTTCGACTACACGAGAACGGAAAATATGTCAGCCGTAAGCAACATGTTATGTCTGTGGCGTATCCAAAGTTGAACAAGAGAAGAAACGAAATCTAGGTGCCTAGCTAGGTGCATTGCATCCTCCCGATCCAACGTGCTTTAATTTTGGAACGTTCCCTCGCCCGCCATATATCACCATCCATGGAAGACAAAAAAGTTTTTTTTTTCCCTGCAGACGTGGCCATCACGGCGTGTCTGCTTACCATGCATGCGTCGCCGTCATCAAACTCAAGTTTTACCACCATACATTTATTTGCATGCGTTTTATTATTATTTTCTCCATCACGTACGGGACACTCGATCCACGATGTGGGCTACTCTAAGACACAAGGAGATTAAGTACTACTCTCTCTCCCGTCAGAACAAAAGAAAAGGTTTAGCAAAGCTAAGATTCATCCAAAATGATGTAGCGTCGCATAGCAATCCATTCACTTTTGCCATGAGATTGTTGCTTGAGAATGACCAGTCTGAAGCACGCAACAGAGTTGCGATTTCTTCGCCTGGGTACAAACGATCCGCACAGGAATCCCACTGCATCTACCTGGAGATTCCCTGGGCCCTTTCCTGGAGCGGGGCCCACATTGATGACACGCACCACGTCAGCACCCTCCTCTTCAGTTGCCCACGACTCCTTCCGTTCCGATCTCCACCACACCACACGACACCATGAGAATCATCACACCACACCAGACACACACCAGTGTATATAAGCAAAACCAAAGCAGCATCCACACCCAACAAACACTTGTTGGGCTCAACAAGAACACACGAGCCCCCCCGTGCCTGCGATCGATTAGGGGCGCAGCTTCGTGGATCGATCGATCTGGTCGCCGATAATGGCGATGCCGCGGTCGCCGGGCGCGTTCCGATTTCTCGGCCTCCTGACGAAGCAGCCGGATTCGTCCCCGCCGTTCGAGCTCGACGAGCGCGACGTCGTGTGGCCGGGAGACGACGGGTGGGCCGCCCCGCCGGCGTCCGAGGCGGTGGCGCCGCCGCCGCCGCGCGCGCGGCGGAACCGGGCGCACGCCGTGCCGCAGAGCTTCGGGCTGTCCTCCCTCCTCGCCGACGGCGGTGGCGGGGAGCGCGCCGCGGTGGCCGTGCCGGTGAGGGCGGCGGCGTCGGGAGCGGGCGCCGCCGCGCCGAGGCAGTCGGCGCCGGTGAGGGTGCCGGTGTGGCCGGGGAGGGCGGCGCGTCGCGCGGAGGACGGCGGCGGGAGGAGGAAGGATGAGTCCGACGACGAGGACGGGGACGAGATGGTGCCGCCGCACGTGGTGGCGGCGCGGCGGCACGCGAGGTCGTCGTCGGTGCTGGAGGGCGCCGGACGGACGCTCAAGGGCCGCGATCTCCGTCGCGTCCGCAACGCCGTCCTCAGGCAGACAGGATTCCTCGACCTCTGATGATTCTTCTGAACAAAAGCTGCTGCTGATCCATCCCCATCTCAAGTTCTCCCTGCAGATCTCCTGAATTCCTGCCATTTCAGCCGGCGGCTACTCTCTCTCTCTCTCTCTCTCTCTCTCTCTCTCTCTCTCTCTCAGTGTAACAAAAAAAAAACAGACTTTGTTTAATGTCTCTCGGCACTTGAATTGAATTCTCAATACATTCAATCCGATTGGTTTGGGAGAGATCTTCTCCCTTTTAATTTACTATTTCTTCACCTCTAGTAAGTAGTAGTACTATTGAATTGAGCACACTCATCATCACTAGAGTAAAGATTGACGGCTGACATGGCTCCCAACAAGCATGAACAACAACAAGGGAAGATGAAGTCTCCAAGCTTCTCACCTCAACAGTCACCATCACCATGGAACGATGTTCTTGCCAACACGTCCATTACCTCCACTCTCCGTGATCAGATTGGGCACTAAACAAACCATGATTTTGACACGGGTAATATAATAGTACTACGCTGCATCAACCATCCTAGAGTAGGAGTATATTATACTCAGCACCATCTGCAGCTAGGTGGTTGTTTCACACAAGCATAATGCAACTCAATTTGTGCTCATTCGCCCAATCAGCATTTGTTTTTCTGCATGTAACATGGGGTGTAACATGGAAGCCAATAGGCCGCTCAGGTATTCCAATCATTCCGGCTCCTCTCTTTCTTTCTTGTGTTCCTCCGCCGTCAGAGAGGAAAGGAGAGCGTGGTGGGGTTGGTGGCGCACGTACATCACCCGTCCCCGCCCTGAATTATTTTGCTTCTTGACGGCTTGTGATTTCAGAAATCGGATGCAGATCCCTATGCGCCGCCGTGGCTTCAGTTTTTTCTGCGTGCCCGCCGTCGTGTGCGTGAGCCGTCCTTTTTGCCTCGTCTTTTTCATTCAGTCCCAGCTGTCCTTGTCATGACTCGTGAGTGGGATGTATAGATAGATTGATGGATGGATGGTTAATCACTGTCATCTTCATCTATGATTAGTGATTGGCACTGTTAATCCGTTCTTTGGACCTGTCGAACGTGTAGTAACTCTCATTGCTTGATGAGTCGATGCCACGGGTGATGGATTGAAAGGGTAATATATTGTATTTGTACTGCACAAATGACAGTCCTTTCTGTTTCTGACCGGGACTACGGCGATGCTATTATATTACACTTGGACAAATGACTTCTTCTCTAGCAAATGGCGAAGTGTTTCTTCATCGGAGAAAAGAAGTTTGCCGTCTTGATTTTTTTCTTTTTCTTTTGTGCTAGTTCCGAATGAATAGCTAGGGTGTCAAAACAAAACGATGTGATCCCCATGACAGCAGCTGTATTTCTGTTGTCCATATCATGATACCCCCTCAATTCTTAATTTCTACTAGAACATTTCATCCTGGTGGCATGCATGGCACATAATACAAAACTCGTCCAATATCAAACGAGTCATCCGAAAATCGGAAATCATTACATGCGCAAAGATGAAGAATATTGTTATCACATAGCTTCAGCTGCACTTGAATTGAACACAAAAACGTCATACCATATGTATGGACCGTATACATGCATCTATTTCTTAATCTGAGCCTACCTATACGGCACCTCACATCCTCGTCAATGAAAAAAAACGTATTCCTCCTATACGGCACCTGACCTCACATCCCCATTTACGAAAAAAAAAACAAATTAATGGCCTACCGCTAACACAGCTGCTACTAACACAGGATGCACGTCAAGGTACGACACATACACACGCACCCTTCCAATTTCAACCATCATGGAAAAATAGTTTAAATAAATCACTCATCACTTATTGGTTCTTTGATGAATTGAAGCATGACAAGGCGGAGAGGAAAAAGAAAGGTGAGGCTGTTGGAAACGGCTACTATGCACACTGAACCAGGGGTGGAGCTCCCGTAAGTATTGTGTATTCCTATAAATACCCAAGATTTATGCCATAAGCTCAATATATAGGTGGTTCAACCAATAAGGTATAGAAAAATACATTAGAATTCTATCAAATACTCTCAAACTTCTCTTGAATGACTGAGATATCTTAATTAGAACAATTTTTAACGTTCATTTCATAGTATCATGGGTTTTTTTATGTGATTCAATATTTTTCTATGGTTAGGAATATCCTGTTATCAGGTCTTGGCTCCACCACTGTGGTGAACCATCATGGACCATGCATATGTATGAACCTTCTTTGATAAAAAAAATTAGTCATGCAAGAGCTAAAATTTGTTACGAAATATTTTTCATTAAAAGTTCGTATCATGAGAGTGTGCATCACAGCAAGCAGAACCATGGCAAATACTTTGGTTATGGATACATATACCAGTTGCATGGAAGATTTATTCTAGATGTGTATAAATCCATGATTGTGTGTTCACTATTAATAATATAGTTCTCCGGGTAATTAAATACTCCGCATAATTTAGTCTGGGGGCAGAGCTGGGGGGTTGGGTGCTGCAGCCCCTCAATCCAAGGGAAATATAAAGCTAGATTTGCACTGAATCCATAGTGGAAGTTAGCATATATAGTAGAAATGAGCTTCACTGTTCTAGCACGTACTTACCATAATAAGAACCAGTTCAGCCCCCTCCTTTGATTCAATCTTGGCTCCGCCTCTGCTTTAGTCAAGGGCCACATGCCCTCGAGATTACCTGATTGTAGAGGACCTGAGGTCTAATCATCCGGTGATGTCTATGGGCTTGCTAGACAATTTTATTAAAATACAATATTTTTTGAATCCTATGAAAATTGAACTATTAGCAAATTGAGACTATATTCAATTCAAACAAAATTGAACTGATTAGTATAGTTCGTTAATTCTAAAAAGCAGACCTACGAGTTTCCATTGATCTAGTCTGTCATCATCAGTAAAAGTAAGAAGTCTATTTTCCCCCTTTAACTATTGGTAAAGTCTGATTATCCTCCTCCAACTCCAAAACCAGGTACTCAACCTCCTCAAACTATCAAAACCGTCTGTTTTACCTCCTCGAACGGTTTTACTAGTGGTTTTGACCGAGTCAGACTATGGGATCCACATGTCAATGACAGAAAATGTCACTAACATGGAGGACCCACACGTCAGAGAAGGTGTAGCTTAAGGAGGTAGCCAGCAGGACCCACACATCAGAGACGCCGACCACAAGCTGGCCCGAGGAGGTAGCCAACGGGTCATCGCCGATGGCGTCGAGTGAGGCGACAGCGGTGAACGACTGCTGCTTGCTGCGGACGAGTTGGAGGCGCGCGAGGCAGAAGGCAGAGATCGATGCGAGCGCGCGGGATACGGGGAACCAGGACCACATCTGCAGGACGCGAGGCACGCCATGGCGCCGCCACTAGCTGGGAGAGCTCCGACGCTGAAGCATCTAGGCCCGCTTTAGTGTTTTGGTAATTAATGACGACCCTTATTTTTGACTAACTACGTTGTTGAGATAATTGTGGTTGTAGTCATAATAAGGAATGGAATGATGGACGAAGTGATATACATATGGATGGCTCAAGGCAAAGGTATCTTGATAGGGTTTTTCTGTTTTGCCGGTCACAAGGAGATTAGAGTTGAGTGACCGGATTATAGGTTAAATGCCGTACTATCAAGAGGGTCGATGAGATGACCTTGAGTATCCATGGTTGCCAAAAATGCTCAAAGCCTATCGTTGTGAGTGGTTCGTTGAGAGACAGCTAAGGGATATAGAAAGGAGGGCTGGCAGAACGCTCCTGGCGGTCTGACCGTGGGGATCCACGGTCTGACCGTAGGTGCCTCCCAGAGACGGCCAGAGAAGTTGGTCCTCGGGTGGCTCGGGTGGTGGCCCGACGGTCTGACCGTTGGGATCCACGGTCTGACCGTGGGTGCTCCCCAGAGACAGCCAGAGGATTGAGTTCTCTGGTGGCTCGGGAGATGGCCCGACGGTCTGACCGTCCCAAGCCACGGTCTGACCACCGTCACATGTCTGGTATCGACAGAGAAGCTGGTCTCGGGTGGAAACTAAAAGTGTCCCAACGGTCTGACCGTGTGGGATGTCGGTCTGACCGTCCGGCTCGTGTCAGAACAAGTTTGAAAGTCAAACTAGCCGTTGGGTTGTACGACGGTCCGACCGTGTGGAGTCACGGTCAGACCGTCCAGCGCACAGAAAGCTGTAACGGCTAGTTTTCAAAGAATGGGCTATTTATAGCCCCTCTATGCCGTGCATAGAGGTAAGCTTGGCCATTTGAAAAGTATTATACACCCTTTGGAGCTTATTCCTCTCTCACACAAAGTCCTAGTGGAAAGATTGCAAGTGTGTGAGTGTGAGTGCTCTAAACTTGAGTGAGTTGAGCATTGTGGCACTTGGGATCCTCAAGCAAGCGTCATCGACTTGTTACTCTTGGAGGTTGTCGCCTCCTAGACGGCTTGGAGGAGGCAAATCCGTGAGCCCTTCAAGAAGTGTGTGAAGGAGGCCCGGACTCTTGTGAGAGGTGCGGTGCTCGCCTCGCCGGAGTGGTGAAGAGCAACCCTAGTGGAATCGAGGTTTGGAGAGGTTCAATGTATTGATTGTGTTATATCTCAAGTTGTTCTTTGTGAGCACTTCTTGGTGGTGGAGAAGTGGATACTTGAGCAGAGTAGCACATCATACGCTTGGATCCACCTCAACGTGGATTAGGGGTGATCGGCAAATAACCGATACCACGGGAAAATATCCTTTGTCTCTTGTCGTGTTGTTCTTTTGTTGTTTACATACTAGAAGTTGCATGATGTATGTCACCTAGGATTGTCAACCTACTTTAGTTCAAACCTAGGTTTAGTTGTCTTGTGCTTGCTTTCATCCAATTGTCTTTAAATTCCGCAATTAGTCGGATAGTTAGCTTTTAATTTTTAATTCGGCTATTCACCCCCCCTCTAGCCGGGGTCCTTCGATCCTTCAAGTGGTATCAGAGCCAGGTTCTCCCTAAATTGATTGGAATTCATCTTCCGGGAGAAGGATTATGGCTAGCAATACGGTAAACGTTGGTCACGCGCCATTCTTTGATGGTCAAGACTTTGATTATTGGAAGACATGTATGTTGATTCATCTTGAGGCCGTGGGGGAGACCGTGTTGAACATTGTGGAAGAAGGTTATGTGGTTCTTGATTCGGCACATCCCACTCCCGCCGACAAGGAAAATATCAAGGCCAATGCTCAAGCCAAGAACATTCTCATTCGATCCTTATGCAAGGAGGAATATCATAGAGTGTGCAAGCTCAAGACCGCATATGAGATGTGGAAAACTCTATTAGAAGCTCATGAGGGCACCAAGATGGTCAAGAGTGCCAAGTTGTTTATTTGCAAGGGCAAATTTGAAGGATTTACATTGTTGCCCAATGAAGAGTTGAAGGCCGCCTTTGCAAGATTGAACAACATGGTGAATGATCTCAAGGATCTTGGTCATGAAGTTCCCGATGTTGATATATCTCATAAGTTCCTTAGAGCCTTGCCATCCAAGTATGAAACAATTGTTACCATGCTTGTGAGATCAAATTTGGAAGAAACAACTCCTTCGGAAATCTTGGGTGAAGTTCTCACTCATGATATCTTCAAGCAATCTCAAGTGGCGTCTAGGGATGATCAAGTCGATATGAAGAAGAAGAGTGTTGCTTTCAAGGTTAGTGTCTCTCACGATGATGATGATGATGAGAGTGGGTCCGATGACAATGATGATGATGAGGATGTAGCCTTGATGGTGAGGAAGTTCAAGAAATTCATGAAGAAAGGCACATATAGGGGATTCAACAGAAATGGCAAGTCATCCAAGAAGAATCCATTTGCAAACAAGAAATGCTATGAGTGTGGAGAATTTGGCCATATCTCTACAAATTGCAAGAAGAAAATCCATAGTGATGATGATAATGATGAGCCAAGAAAGAACAAGAAATTTGTAAAAAGGAAGTTTCTCAAAAAGTCCTCCAAGAAGAAAAATGGCAAGGCTTATTATGTTGAATGGGATTCCGATGCTAGTTCGGATACCGATTCCGATGATGAAGATGACAAGCCTTCCAAGAAGGGTCTTGCCGGCATTGCTATCAAGGAAGCTCCATCCCTATTCGATTCACATTATTGCTTCATGGTAAAAGGTGAATCCAAGGTATGCAATGATGACTATGAGCCTTCTTATGATGAGCTAGTTGAAATGCTTAGTGAACTTGATGATGTGTTAGGTGGCATAAAGAGTAAGTACAGGGACTTGAAGAGAAAGCACTCTTCTCTCCAAGAAGCTTATGATGAGCTAAAATCATCTCATGAGGATCTAAAAGAAACTCATGAGAAGCTTGAGGAAACTCATAAGATTTATGTAGCCCAACACACCAACAAGGTCCAAATTGATGCCGGTGTGTCTTGCAATTTGATTGATGATATGCCTATTGCTTATGTTACATCTTCTAGCATATCTACTTCATGTGATGATTTACTTACTATACCATGCCCTTCTAAGATTGATACTTGCATGAATAATGTGAATGCTTGTGATCCCTTGCTTACTGTTGAAAATCATGAATTAAGGGATACCGTTGATCACCTTGTTGATGCTCTTGCTAAGGGTCATAAGGGTGAAAATGTTTTTAATGAAATGTGGAAGTGTCAACGGTTCACTCTCAAGCATGAAGGTCTTGGATATATCCCCAAGAAAAACAAAAATGCCTTTGTTGCTAAAAAGTCCACATTTGTTAAAGAAAGTGGCTTGTATTGCTCTATGTACAAGAATACCGGACATCTTGCAAAAGATTGTATCGGTAAGAGAATTGCTAATGTTGCTATGGATGCTTCTTACATGCTTGTTAAATCATCCAATGGTGTTGTGCATGCTAAGTTTGTTGGTAAAAATAATGTTCATACTAGGACAAACATGAATGGCACATTTGGAAATGGAATGAAGAAAAGGTCCATTTGGGTGCCAAAGGTGTTGGTGACTAATCTACAAGGACCCAAGCAAATTTGGGTACCTAAGAACAACTAAACTTGTTTTGTAGGTGAACTACAAGTCCGGAGGAAGGCATTGGGTGCTTGATAGTGGATGCACTCAACATATGACCGGAAATGGGAAAAGGTTCACCTCAATTGAAGAAGGAAGTTCGGATTATGAAAGGATCACCTTTGGTGATAATAGCAAAGGAAAAGTGAGAGGAATAGGAAAGATTGCTATCTCAAATGACCTCTCAATCTCAAATGTATTGCTAGTTGAATCTTTGAGCTACAACTTGCTATCCGTGGCTCAATTGTGTGATCTTGATCTTATTTGCAAATTCTCATCAAGTGGTGTTGTGATTACAAGTGTGAAGGATGATAGTCTTATCTTCAAGGGATTTCGTCATGGCAATCTTTATCTTGTGGTTCTCTTCTAGTGATGCAAGCTTGAGCACTTGTTTATTCACCAAGTCATCCAAAGGTTGGTTATGGCATAGAAGACTTGCCCATGTTGGAATGAACCAACTCAAGAAATTAGTGAAGCACAACTTGGTTGTTGGTATAAAGGATGATGTCTTGTTTGAAAAGGATAAATTATGTAGTGCTTGCCAAGCCGGGAAGCAAGTGGCTAATACTCATCCTACCAAGAGTGTCATGTCAACTTCAAAGCCTTTGGAATTGTTGCATATGGATTTATTTGGCCCTACCAAATATCAAAGCATTGGTGGAAATAGCTATTGCCTTGTCATTGTTGATGACTTCTCAAGATATACATGGGTGTACTTCCTTAGTGACAAATCAATTGTATTCACCATATTCAAAGGGTTTGCCAAAAGAGCCGAAAATGAATATGAATTCAATATCAAGAAGATTAGAAGTGATAATGGCTCCGAATTCAAGAATACAAGAATTGAAGATTATTGTGATGAAAAGGGAGTCAAACACGAATTCTCAACCAAGTACACCCCGGAGCAAAATGGAGTTGTTGAGAGGAAGAATAGAACTTTGATTGAAATGGCAAGATCAATGCTCTCCGAGTACAATGTATCGGATAGTTTTTGGGCCGAGGCAATCAACACCGCTTGTCATGCATCAAATAGATTATATTGCCACCGGTTGTTGAAAAAGACACCTTATGAATTGCTTATTGGAAGAAAGCCCAACATCTCCTATTTTCGTGTCTTTGGATGCAAATGCTATATCTTGAAGAAAGGAGCAAGATTATCAAAATTCCAAAGCAAGTGTGATGAAAGATTTCTCCTTGGGTATTCCTCAAATAGCAAGGCATATAGAGTGTACAATAAAAATTCGGGACTAGTAGAGGAAGTATATGATGTGGAATTTGATGAAACAAATGGATCACAAGATGAGCAAGAAAATTTGGATGATGTGGGAAATGTAGAATTGAGAAATGCTATGAAGAACATGACAATTGGTGATGTGAGGCCTAAGGATGAAGATGACTCAAATGTGACCTCTTCCTCTCTCCTTCAAGTGAACCAAGATTCATCAACCTCTAGTGCTCAAGCTCAAGCTAGTGATGGTGGTGAGTCAAATCTTCAACCGGAAAATGGCTCAACCTCCACTCCATCACACCATGCTAGAACAATTCACCATGTCATTGCAAAAGATCATCCGGTAGATCAAATTGTTGGTGACCTAAGCAAAGGTGTTCAAACTAGATCAAGACTTGCTTCATTCTGTGAACACTTCTCTCTTGTGTCTTGTGGTGAACCAACTCGGGTAGAAGAAGCTTTGAGAGACCCGGATTGGGTAAATGCTATGCATGAAGAATTGAACAACTTTGCACGAAATAAAGTTTGGGAGTTAGTCAAAAGGCCACAAGATCACAATGTTATTGGCACAAAGTGGATTTACAAGAACAAACAAGATGAGAATGGAATAGTTGTGTGAAACAAAGCAAGATTGGTTGCACAAGGCTATACTCAAGTTGAGGGATTGGATTTTGATGAAACATTTGCTCCCGTGGCTAGACTTGAGGCAATTAGAATTTTACTTGCATATGCAACTAATCACAAGATCAAGCTATATCAAATGGATGTGAAAAGTGCCTTCTTGAATGGCACAATTAGTGAGCTTGTCTTTGTGGAGCAACCACCGGGTTTTGAAGACCCAAGGAAGCCAAATTATGTTTACAAGTTGTCCAAGGCCTTATATGGACTCAAGCAAGCACCTCGTGCTTGGTATGAGAGATTAAGGGATTTTCTTGTCTCAAAGGGCTTCAAAATTGGAAAGGTGGACACCACTCTATTCACCAAGAAAATTGGCAAAGATTTCTTTATATGCCAAATCTATGTGGATGATATTATCTTTGGATCAACCAATCAAGAATTTTGTGAAGAATTTGGTGAAATGATGTCCTGAGAATTTGAAATGTCCATGATTGGTGAATTGAGTTTCTTCCTTGGTCTACAAGTGAAGCAAATCAATAATGGGACATTCATCTATCAAAGCAAATATATGAATGATCTTCTCAAGAGATTTGGAATGGAAAGTGCAAAATCAATGTCTACTCCTATGGGAAAGAATGCACATCTTGATCTTGATGAAGAAGGCAAACCAGTTGATCAAAAGCTATATAGATCTATGATTGGAAGCTTGCTATACCTCACCGCATCTAGGCCGGATATTATGTTTAGTGTTTGCATGTGTGCAAGGTTTCAAGCCGCACCTAAAGAAAGCCACATGATTGTCGTCAAGAGAATATTGAGATATTTGAAGCAAACTCAAGATATGGGTTTGTGGTTCCCAAATGATGGTCAATTTATTCTCATTGGATATTCGGATTCGGATTATGCCGGTTGCAAAATTGATAGAAAGAGTACCTCCGGTACTTGTCAATTGCTTGGAACTTCTCTAGTCTCGTGGTCATCCAAGAAGCAAAATGCGGTAGCTTTATCAACCGCCGAGGCCGAATATGTCTCCGCGGGAAATTGTTGTGCCCAATTATTGTGGATGAAGCAAACTCTAATGGACTATGGGGTTAACTTTGATTGCATACCTCTCTTGTGTGATAATGAAAGTGCCGTGAAGATTGCTACAAATCCAGTTCAACACAAGAGGACCAAGCATATTGATATTCGGCATCATTTTCTAAGAGATCATGTGAGCAAAGGTGATATTGTCATGGAAAGTGTGAGGACCGATGATCAATTGGCGGATATCTTCACTAAGCCTCTTGAAGAAGCTCGGTTTTGTAAGCTACGGAGTGAGCTAAATATTCTTGACCTCTCACATATCTCCTAGCATCTTGCTTAGTTGCTTTATGTCTCTCTCTTCACGTATGCATTTTTTTACCATATGTGCCATGTTACTACATTGAAAGTTAGTTCACACAGTTAGGGGGAGCACTATACCACTCATGTGTCTTGCTACCCTCAAAATGTGGACAAATCAACAAAGATGCCATACTAGTCTTGATATTGCTCATGTTGGTCAAAAAGGACAATTTTTGTTTATTTAGGGCTCGATTGATTGAAGAAGGGGTCTTGTTGCTTGCTTTGATGCTATCATCACTTTTCTTTGGCTCTCTTGAAGATTCTCTTTTGCCTTCTCTCGCCTATTCTCTCAATCTCTTATCGAATCAATTTTTGAGAAGAGGCTCCTTACAAAAATTGTAGAGATGGTGATCATAACCATTTTTTTTGTATTGTCAACTCATTGAGATGATCCATCGGTTGAGATTAATTTGAATTTGAAATTCGTTTTGAAAACTTCTTATGGTCGCCTTTCAACCTAATATGGCATCTTGTGAGTTTAGCATATTGGATCGTATATCTTCATATATATTGGTTCCAAAATGCTTATGTGACTCATACATTCCCAAAAATATCCTCATTCCATCTTTTTGGACACTTGTGCAAATTATTGCAATTTTGCTTGTTTTTATCTTTGTTTCATTCATACATGCATAATTCATATCATGGATGATCAAGAATCGTGGTTATATTTCTTGAAGAGTTGAAGTCATCTTGGATATGATGGAATTCATTAAGCTATCGTTTTGAACAAAGTATGGAATGATTGGAGAAGGTTTGAATTGATTTGGATGAGAAACTTGAAAGCAGCTGTCAACAATCTGAAAGCACCCTCACGGTCAGACCGCCATATGTCACGGTCAGACCGCCAGACAGCCATCTGAGTACCGAAAGGTGGAGACTTTTTCTTCTTATCCCAGCGGTCAGACCGTCCGCCCACGGTCAGACCGCCAGCGTCGGCCGAGTCAAAACCCACCTGTCCCTTGTGACTCTCTTATTTCCTCATACCCCTTCATCTCCAACTCTTCCAAACCCGAAAGTGACTCCTCCAAAGAGCTCTCCTCTCCCCTCTACGGATCCGGTCTCTCCAAGGACTTCTCCACCATGAGTGACCGGTATTTCAGCGTTTTCCCTTCTCTCCCATGGTTTCATTGGTTTTCTCTCAAGGGGCTGTTGTTAGGGATAGACTATTTGCGCCATGGATTCCTTGTATGATGATTGGAGAGTGATTTCTAGCCCTAATCACAACATATTTACAAAGTTTGAGGGATCGATTTGGTAGTTCTCATGAACATTGATGCTAGGGTTACATTTTGGGGATCCTTGCTTATGGCCATGGATTAGTGAAATTAATGGATAGAAAAGCTTCATAGTACTTATTTAAACTTATATGAGAAGAATTGTTGGCACATGTTGAGGATTTGGCTAGAAATTCCATGTGCAGTTTTGTGGCAGCCAAACCTCACCCGACGGTCTGACCGCCAATGTCACGGTCAGACCGCCAGGGCAGGACAGAGACATGTTCAGTCAAATGCTTATGACTCTTAATTGTTGGATTGCTTATACATGATTATTGTTCGATCATTTTCAGTAATCGTCGCGCAGTAAGGAAAGTGGTGGCGTCCGTGTTCAAAGCCGGGACAAGCAAGAAGAGAAGGGCACCCCGCTCTGATGATGATTACTCACCCTCTTAAAGTGCTACTGCCGATGCTTCTGAGTTTGGTCAGTCCACCAATGAGGTAGAAATGGATGAGGCACAAGGAGATGATCTGCTGTTTGACCCCACAGAGTATACTGGAGAAAAGAAACAGTGGGCATCACATGAATACTATAAAGCCAGACAGGAAGTGGCTTATTCTCAGGATCCAGACTCACCCACACCTCAGTTTCACACTCGGGAGCAACATGATGCTTTCTATGGTATGTTAATTGATAAAACAGTATTCACTCACAAGTACACAGATTGGCCATATCTGGCTCAATTTCCAACTGTGAGTCCTCTCTCTACAAAATTTCAAGCTTTGGGATTGCATGCCTTTGTGGCACATAAGGAAGATTGGAATGAAACTGTTATCCGGCAATTTTATGCCACCATTGAGGTTGACTTCCCAAGCAAAACTCTGACATGGATGACTAATTCAAGGAGGTTCACTGCCACATTTGCAGAGTTTGCTGAGGCGAATGAAATTGACTATAATGTCACTAATGATCAAATTGATGTGCTTGAGCAGGAGCTACTTAAAGAGCCTGAGTGGGTCAAGTACTATGTTGATGATCCTCAGATAAGGAAATTGGGCAATGTTGGAGGTCTTCTCTATATGCCCAAGGTGATCAACAAGATAGTGAGGATGACCTTTTATCCTCGAGGTGGAAACTCTGATGCTATTCGGGACTACTATTGGAACATAATTGACTATATCATGCAAGGTCAAGTGTTTGATGTGGTCCTCCTGATGATGAAGGAGATAGAGAGCTACAGCATGGCAGTAAGGACTAGTCTTTACTATGCTCCTTATATTATGTCTCTAATTCTCTAGAAGAGCAATTTTCCAACTCGGTATCTTTTTAAGAAACATCCTCGATATCAACCTTTTAGCTCAGTAAAGCATGAACTCGTAGCACCACCAACTGCAGAAGGTGAGGAAGAAGAGGAAAATATTCAGCCAGAGGTTCCTCAGGCACCACAGGGTCCTCAGATGCCACCACCTCCCCAGATGGAGTGGTCACAGTTTGCTCCTCCGCCTCCGGCATTCTTTGCAGGGATGACCCCTTATCTTGATCAGTACTTTCAGCCTGTGATGCAGAGGTTTGATCAGATACAAGCCTCAAGTATTGAGGCTCGTAATTCCTATGAGGCAGCCAGGTCTTCATATGAGACAGCTAGAACATCCTATGAGGCAGCAAGGACTTCTATTGATGATCTCACCACTAGGATGCTGGGTTTAGAGTCTAACTATGATGCTCTATCTTCACACATTTATAGCTACTTTCCTGCACCAGTGCCACCTCCAGAGTTTTTCCAGCCACCATGGTATGGCCCTCCACCTCCTCCTCAAGATGATTGAAGTCTTGACCATTTTTTTTGGTCAGTTGATGCCAAAGGGGGAGAACATGAAGAAGTGATGCTATGATGAGATGCCAGAGTCAGGGGGAGAAAAGGAAACAAAGAAGAACATGAAGAAAAGAAGAACATGAAGAAGTGATGCTATGATGAGATGCCAGAGTCAGGAGGAGAAAAGGAAACAAAGATGCAAGCCATGATTCTTGATCTATCTATCTTGCATTTGCATGTGCATCTCATATCTTACTTTCATGCACATTTGAACTTTTTTCTTTTTGAACTTATTTGTGTTTGTTGAACTATGTAACTTTGTTGGATTGTAATTTCTTTATGCACCTTGAACCATCTGCTCTTTTATCTGTGCTTATCTCATCTTAATGGTTCAAATGTGAGGATGATGAGGGTGTTCTTACTTGTAATGTTCAATATTGCTATATATTGGTTATTCTTTGCCTCCTCGCATCCAATGGTACAAGGTAAACTCTACCAATTTGTTCTTTTGAAAATATGCATTGCCATGTTTGATATATCTTGATCAATGCACCAATTTAGGGGGAGTTTTACCATTTGGTGAGTTCATTAACTTTTTCACATGTACGTGTATTGAAAATTCTATAGCATGTGATCATTATCTTGTGACTCACCTTAGAGTTTTTCTTTATTGTCTTTATCGGCTTTATATCACTTCTTATGTTGTCATCAATTACCAAAAAGGGGGAGATTGAAGCATCTAGGCCCGCTTTAGTGTTTTGGTAATTAATGACGACCCTTATTTTTGACTAACTACGTTGTTGAGATAATTGTGGTTGTAGTCATAATAAGGAATGGAATGATGGACGAAGTGATATACATATGGATGGCTCAAGGCAAAGGTATCTTGATAGGGTTTTTCTGTTTTGCCGGTCACAAGGAGATTAGAGTTGAGTGACCGGATTATAGGTTAAATGCCGTACTATCAAGAGGGGTCGATGAGATGACCTTGAGTATCCATGGTTGCCAAAAATGCTCAAAGCCTATCGTTGTGAGTGGTTCGTTGAGAGACAGCTAAGGGATATAGAAAGAAGGGCTGACAGAACGCTCCTGGCGGTCTGACCGTGGGGATCCACGGTCTGACCGTAGGTGCCTCCCAGAGACGGCCAGAGAAGTTGGTCCTCGGGTGGCTCGGGTGGTGGCCCGACGGTCTGACCGTGGGGATCCACGGTCTGACCGTAGGTGCCTCCCAGAGACGGCCAGAGAAGTTGGTCCTCGGGTGGCTCGGGTGGTGGCCCGACGGTCTGACCGTTGGGATCCACGGTCTGACCGTGGGTGCTCCCCAGTGACGGCCAGAGGATTGAGTTCTCTGGTGGCTCGGGAGATGGCCCGACGGTCTGACCGTCCCAAGCCACGGTCTGACCGCCGTCACATGTCTGGTGTCGACAGAGAAGCTGGTCTCGGGTGAAAACTAAAAGTGTCCCAACGGTCTGACCGTGTGGGATGTCGGTCTGATCGTCCGGCTCGTGTCAGAACAAGTTTGAAAGTCAAACTAGCCGTTGGGTTGTACGACGGTCCGACCGTGTGGAGTCACGGTCAGACCGTCCAGCGCACAGAAAGCTGTAACGGCTAGTTTTCAAAGAATGGGCTATTTATAGCCCCTCTATGCCGTGCATAGAGGTAAGCTTGGCCATTTGAAAAGTATTGTACACCCTTTGGAGCTTATTCCTCTCTCACACAAAGTCCTAGTGGAAAGATTGCAAGTGTGTGAGTGTGAGTGCCCTAAACTTGAGTGAGTTGAGCATTGTGGCACTTGGGATCCTCAAGCAAGCGTCATCGACTTGTTACTCTTGGAGGTTGTCGCCTCCTAGACGGCTTGGAGGAGGCAAATCCGTGAGCCCTTCAAGAAGTGTGTGAAGGAGGCCCGGACTCTTGTGAGAGGTGCGGTGCTCGCCTCGCCGGAGTGGTGAAGAGTAACCCTAGTGGAATCGAGGTTTGGAGAGGTTCAAGGTATTGATTGTGTTATATCTCAAGTTGTTCTTTGTGAGCACTTCTTGGTGGTGGAGAAGTGGATACTTGAGCAGAGTAGCACATCATACGCTTGGATCCACCTCAACGTGGATTAGGGGTGATCGGCAAATCACCGATACCACGGGAAAATATCCTTTGTCTCTTGTCGTGTTGTTCTTTTGTTGTTTACATACTAGAAGTTGCATGATGTATGTCACCTAGGATTGTCAACCTACTTTAGTTCAAACCTAGGTTTAGTTGTCTTGTGTTTGCTTTCATCCAATTGTCTTTAAATTCCGTAATTAGTCGGATAGTTAGCTTTTAATTTTTAATTCGGCTATTCACCCCCCCCCCTCTAGCCGGGGTCCTTCGATCCTTCAGACGCGACGAATCTAGGAGGTAGGGTTAGGGATCAGATCCGAGGAGGAGCGTGGCGCTGGAGATGGTGCAGAACGTGGTGGCCTCCTCGGCAGCGGCGACGACCTTCATTGTAGGTCGGGTCGGAGGGCAGCGTGACGTGGCGGCGGCGACAACCTGCGGCGTAGCAGAAGTAGGCGAGAGAGTTGCCAATAGCGGTAGTGGAGAAGAGGATGGGGGATGAAGGAGGTGATGGCGGCCCGGCCTCGCCTGGCCGTGCGCACGAGGCGGCGGTGACCGGCCTAGCCGCACATGTAAGAGGTGGCGATCGGTGGCCCCGGTCTCGACTGGTGTGGTGAGAGAGGTGAGGAAAGAGAGAAGGAGAGAGAGAGAGAGAGGTGGGTCCACTAATGCTGATGTGGCGTTCTGACATGTGGGCCCTACCTGCCATATAGGATGAAACCAATCTGAAAACCGTGTAGGAGGTAAAACAAATGGTATCAATAGTTCGAGATGACCCGGTATCTGGTTTTAGAATTGAGGAAGGAAATCCAAATTATGCCAGGAGTTGAAGGAGGTTAAAAGATCAGTAAAATAGAAGCAGAAGTTCAGCCTGCCCATCCATAAGCAGATTTGGCTCGCAGCGGCAAACGGCCCAATTTTTGGGTCACCTAGGAAAATGGGCTTTCAAAGCATTTAGCCCATTACTCTGTCTGCGTCTATGGATCAATGGATGCGCTAACCCAGCCCGTTGACAGAAGCAGTGCAGTGCTGGTGCTGCTGCGGTCTGATTTCTCGACCTGCAAGTCTCCAACGGTCACTCAATCGTACAGCAATCTGTTCAAATTGCAGCCGCGGGGCAAAAGAGGCAGGAAAGAGCAAACCCTCTGCACTTCAAACAGAACCCCCAAATCCAAGCCGCGTTTCTGATTCTTCCTCCGAATCCATCCTTCACTAGAGTCTAGAGGCCTTGGATCCGATGGAAGGTGCGGATCGAATGGAAGGTGTGGACGCGCTGTGCTCCGGCGGCGACCCCATGGACTTCTCGTGGACCGCGGGCGGCGGGGAGATGACGGCGGCTTGCGCCAGTCCCGACCGCAACGAGGAGGCGACCTCGGCGCCGCCCCCTTCGCCGCATGAGGTCGCGGAATCCATGATCCTCGTGTCCGGACCGCGCGTGGTCACGTCCGGGCTGATGCTGGACGACTGCCGTTCAGGTCGGTGTTTGATAGTTTCTTCTCTTGGGTTTTTGGGTTAAATCGCCTTGGGATGTGCTGCTATTTCGTCCTCCTGGGTTCGTGGAATTGGAGATCTTCTGGCGGACGGCTTTGCCGAAGTAGAGATTTTGAACTGGCACTTGTTTGGGAAATGAGGGACGAAACCCTAGGTACCGCGCCCTCCCCAATTTTGTTTCTTCACAATAAGAGGTATTATAGAATATAGATCTATCCAGATTCGCAGATTAAGGACCTTTTCCTCCCTCGGATGCATCGATTTCGCAGCAACAATGCCCAATTAAAGGTTCCTGTGTTGTAGTACTTGAAAAAAGAAGAATCCTGATGGGTGGTGGGGGAGATGCCACTTAGCTTGCACCCTTATAACGAGATTTATGTTCTTTATTAGAGTAGGCTTGATATAACACTGTTTGCTCCATAACAAAGTTGTAAACATTGCCTTTTACATCAACAAATATCTACCACTGTAGATACAAAGTGAAAAGGAACAGGTTCTCAGCTCTCAGGTGTTTAATAGGGTTTGCCATATGCAGTTTCGAGCTTTACTTAGTTATTATATAAAAGCTGGGTAATGCTATCTCGGAATCTATTTGAAATTCATCATTCCTTGCCACTGTTGAATGAAACAATGAAGCTTTGATAGGCAAAATTAGGCTTGTTACCATGGATTACTTCCTGTATATGTCACATTTACAATTTGCAGGATAGCTATCATTAATATATGAAATTTTGGTTCAGAAATATTTTTTTTTATGTCAATGATTCCAACAAACCTTACTAGTTCTAATGGCCTGATATTATTGGGTGGTACAGCCACACACTGCCTGTAAAGATTGGAGATTGTTCCTGACTTCAAATTTTCAATGGAAGAATAGTAGTTTGAGGGACTGTCACTTTATCTTAGCTCTTTTTTTTGTTTGGTATCTCTACAGCCTCTCCTATCCTCTTATTGGTTGCTTGTAATGATGCAGATGATTCTGTTCTGTTCATTAATGCTGGTAGCGGTGCAATTGAAGGCTATGACCCCACCATAAAGGTTTCTGGTGATTCATTTTTTGAAGGAGGGGAGGTGATAGAGACGAGTGAAAACATAGCTGAAGGCGGTGATTGCCCCTCTCTTTACCACTCAGCGCGCTATGGAAGTTTCAGCTACAAATTTGATGATCTTGCCCCTGGAGATTATTTTCTAGATCTGCACTTTGCTGAGATATTCTACAATTGTGGGCCAAAAGGAATTAGGCTATTTGACGTCCTTGTGCAAGATGAAAAGGCAAATATACTGACTTGTTAAAGACTCATAACTACGCCTGATATTTTTTCTTCAAGTTGAGCTAAAATAGTTTGTTTCAATCCACAGATATTGTCGCATCTTGATGTCTATGCTGTGGTTGGAGGCAACAGGCCCCTTCAAGTGCGTGATATCAGTGTTACAGTTGAGATGGATGGTGTTCTTCTGATCAATTTTGAAGGAGTGAGAGGAAGTCCTATGGTTTGCGGAATATGTATTAAGAAAGCACCACTGTCAGCAGGTTAGGAGTTGTTTTTTTTTTCTTTCAATTTACTCATGTTCAGAGAGTTAACCTTAAATTTGCTTTTGTTGCAGCAAACTCCACAACCGGGAATGTCTTGTGCAATAAATGTTCAGCTGATATTGATGTTTCAGCGCAGGTCACAATTTTTACTTGCTCTTACAGGCTTACATATTCATATCTGATATGACACTCATGCATGCTCTATCTCTGGCTATGCAGACTAGGACAAGTAAATTGATATCAAAGTATGAGAAACAGATAGAGGAGCTAAACAGCCAGTGCACTATGAAGTCAAATGAGTGTCATATGGCATGGTCTTCAGTAGACTCTACTAATCTGGAACTTGGCAGACTTAAAATAGAGCTTCACCAAAAGGAAGTTGAAATGGAAAATCTTGGTATGGATTACTTCAGTGCAGTACATCTTTCCGCCTTGATTGTCTGCACATGCTCATCATCTCAATTTATTTGCCAACAGTGCAAGCCGTAGGTAGAGAAAGTGAGCAACTAAGACATGTCTCTCAGAACTACGAAAATGACAAGAAACTGTGGGTTGCTGCCATATCCAATTTGGAAAGGAAAATCAAGGTAAATCTAATTTTGTGCATGAAATATCACAATAGCAGCTGGAATTGGTATATGTGACAATGTTTATTCCTAAATCCTTAGGTCATGAAGCAAGAGCATACCCTATTGTCCCTTGAAGCACATGACTGTGCTAACGCAATTCCAGATTTGAGCAAGATGATCGATGCAGTTCAGACATTAGGTAATATTTCAAGTGGCATTATTTGTGAAGCCTTGCAACTGTTGTGTAATCACTACATGTTTATTCTTCTTGCAGTTGCACAGTGTGAAGATCTAAAACTGAAGTATTATGAAGAGATGACTAAGAGAAAGAGACTTCATAATATTGTTCAGGAGACAAAAGGTAAGTGCATTCAGATTTTTATTCCTGCTCAAAACTTTACTTGTGAGAATGAACTTGTCATTCTATTTGAATGTCTCAACTATTTCAGGCAATATCAGGGTTTTCTGTCGATGCCGCCCTTTAAGCAAAGATGAGGCCTCATCAGGTCAGAAATGTGTTGTGGATTTTGATGGAGCCAGTGATGGTGACATTGTAATTGCAAACTCTGGAGCAACTAAAAGGGCATTCAAGTTTGACAGAGTATTTACACCAAAGGACGATCAAGGTATAAATCTTAACTGTAGTTTTTGGATTTTTGTCACAGTTGAATATTGTAATCTACAGATTGAGTTTGAATTTGACGTTAAGGACAATGTGATTTCTCACAGTTTGATCAAGTTATAAGTCATAATAACTGAGCAATACTATGTGTTATTTGGCTAAAATAGCAAATTATTAATAGACACTAAAATTTAACTTCTCTTACCTTGAATACATCTATTTGCTGCATAACTTCACTTAAATAAGTTTGATCGGCTAATATGCAAGTTAAATTATTAACAGCTGTTGTCTACGGCGATGCATCACCACTGGTCACATCAGTCTTAGATGGATACAATGTCTGTATCTTTGCCTACGGACAGACAGGAACAGGGAAAACCTTTACAATGGAAGGAACTGAGAAGAATAGGGGCGTAAACTATAGAACTCTAGAAGAGCTGTTCAAGATTGCGGAGGAGAGGAAAGAAACAGTCACATATAGCTTATCTGTCAGTGTTCTTGAGGTTTACAATGAACAAATAAGAGACCTTCTTGCAACATCCCCTTCATCTAAGAAGTATGAAAATTCTGTTTCTGTGGTTTTAGGTAACAGCATCAGTTTTTGCAAACTCATGCATCTATCCTGTGCATGTTAGGCTGGAGATTAAACAGGACACTGAAGGATCCAATCATGTGCCTGGCGTAGTGGAGGCCAAAATCGAGAACATAAAGGAGGTTTGGGATGTTTTGCAAGCTGGAAGTAATGCAAGGGCTGTAGGCTCAAACAATGTGAATGAGCACAGTAGTCGCTCACACTGGTTGGTCCCGATTTTGTTACTATATGTTCTTTGTGGACTGATTATTTGTCTAATTTTCTTTTTCTAACCTTTATAACTTTGCTCCAGTATGCTATGCATTATGGTGAGAGCAAAAAATCTGATGAACGGAGAATGCACGAGCAGTAAACTTTGGCTTGTAGACTTGGCTGGAAGTGAGCGCTTAGCCAAGACTGACGTGCAAGGTGAACGGCTTAAGGAAGCACAAAATATTAACAGATCACTCTCTGCTTTGGGTGATGTAATTTCAGCTCTTGCTACGAAAAGCAGCCATATCCCCTACAGGTTTGTAGTAGTAGTCATAAGAAACATATGTATCCCATGGGTTTGCATATCTCCTCATTATTGGTGTACCTTTTCTGGTTAGGAATTCTAAGTTGACACATTTGCTGCAAGATTCGCTTGGTAAGTTGACAGAAAAAAACATACTCATGCCAGTTAGTTTTATCTTGTCCTATCCTTGTGCTTTCACTTGGTAGCATGTTTAACCTGCCCTTCCTGTGCTTTTTTACATGATAGGAGGGGACTCTAAAGCATTAATGTTCGTACAAATTAGCCCATCCGACAACGATGTTTCAGAAACCTTGAGTTCATTAAACTTTGCTAGCCGTGTTCGACGCATTGAATTGGGGCCAGCAAAGAAGCATGTTGACACTGCTGAGCTTCAAAAGGTCAAACAAATGGTGAGTTTTAGTTGTGTGCATCTTAACTTTTGTAACAGATTTGGAACATTTTTCCTGCAGTCTGCTTGAAACTGTCCTATATACATAACTCTACAATTCCTGCTGAATGAATTTCAGCTTGAAAGAGCCAAGCAGGAAGTCAGACTTAAGGAAGATTCTTTGAGAAAGCACGAAGAAACAATCCAGAACTTGGATACCAGGGCCAAAGGGAAAGAACAACTTTGCAAAAACTTGCAAGAAAAGGTATATATACTATATAATTGAGGTTAAAATCAAAAGAGTTCGTTCTTCTGGTGTTTCTCAATAACCATTGTTCATCTGTACCTGAAAGCCTTTTTAACTTTTGTAATAGGTTAAGGAGCTTGAAGGGCAGTTAGATTCCAAGATGCAATCTCACATTACATCAGAGAAACAGCAGCGTCAGCTTTCTGGAAAATTAAAGGAGAAAGAAGACTTATGTACTGCCCTTCGGCAGAAGGTATGAGTGAAGTATTCCCTGTTTCGTTGTGTGTCAGGAGCATAACTAATTATTATTGCAGCTTTTAAATTTGTGAAGTTGAAATTCATGTGTACCTATGCTGTTCCATTTCAGATATTGGAGTTAGAATCCAAACTTAAACAGCCGAGCCAATCAGATTGTGAAGTTGCAGTTCTTAAGCAATCGGTAATTTATCAGCAATTATTAATGATGTCTACTTGTGGCATGCTTGGATTCATTGCATTAGATTTTAATTCCTTTTAACAGATCAAAGAACTGGAGCTGAAGTTAGAGGAACAAGAACACCTGCGATCAGCTGCTGAACTAAAGGTGAGACTTGGAAATATATGCTATGTGCATCTAATTACCCAGTAATTATCAATGACAGTGCCTCTTGGTTTTATTATTTCTTTTCTCAGATCAAAGAACATGAGCTCAATTTGAAGGAAGAAGAACACAGGCGATCAGTTGCTGAACTAAAGGTGACTCCTCAAAAGGCTTACTGTATTATCTTAGATATCATTGTCGGTCTTGTTTACAAGTAAATCTCGATGAGATTTAGTAACATGTTGGATTTATTTTTGTTTCCTCAGAATAAAGAGCTGGAGCTCAAATTGAAGGAACAGGAACTGAAGGTGAGTGTTTGAAAGATGTGCCCGTCCTTCGTACAAGTTTATATTATGTTTTCGGATCACTAAATTGACACTGTTACGCCCCAAAAAAAATATACAGGCAAGGGAATTAGGGCATGAACTCTTGGAAGCACAGAAAATGGAATTGGAACTACAGATTAAGGTAGCCTTCTTTCTGAGAGCTGCTACTGAATGTTGCATTTATGTGGGGAAAGTAACGCAAAGCTTGGACTCTGATGTATTTCAGCTTAGAGACCTTGAAAACAACTTGCAAGAACGGGCGAAAGTGCAGGATTCTAACAAGATACTGGATTCCACCACGTCAACAACAGTTGCTACTCCTGGAGAAGCGAAGTTGCCACCGCTTTCCAGGGAGGAAGCAATGAGTGAGAAGGAGAACCGCATTCTGAGGAGCTCGAATTCCCTTAAGAAGCAGCCTGTCAGTGAAAACTCTTCTGTTCCTGAGGCCCGAGAAGTACTGAACGAGAAGAAGAGAAAAGGGGATGCAAGGAACGCATCGATTGGTGGTGACGATAACAGCATTGCAGCTGGGCAGAACGTTGCCCTTGCCCGGAAGAGGAGTCTGCCAGGTGGTGAGCCACGGACCAAGAGGAAATCAACGGAACCTCAGTCCAAGAACATAGCACGGCCGACGGCATCGTCGAGGGCCGCCGCCGCTGCTACACACAAGGTGGCTCCCAATTCCAGAGTCACACGGCAGCAAACCGGCGGCGCGACCAAGACTAGAGGATGGGTTAGGTAGATGTTCTTTGTATGCGTGCTCGTGTTGTAGCTGTAGTGTAGTAGCTTCCATTGTGCCTCCTTATTATGGCATGTAAAAGCTCAACATTTGTTTTCATGGAAGGCTCAACATTTAGCTGAGCCCTGCTGCCCCCTTGCAGCCAATGTAACTGCCACGGTGCCACCCATGCTGGAAGGCTCAACATTATAATCACTGCATTCAATCTTCTTGAGCGAGTGATCTTTTACTGGTTTTGTGATATTAATATTCTGAGTTGTTGATCTGCCACGGTGCCACCCATGCTACAGTCACGGAGCAAAAGCCCCTGAGCCACGAGGCTCTGAAGATACAAAGTAGTGGCATATTTGTTGCTTGGTCAGATGCTTAAATCTAATAGCTGTCTTGTTTGTTACCTGTCAGTTTTAATGTTACATGGAGGAAGTAAGGAACGGACTGTACAAATTTTGGGTGAAATCTTTTTTTTCAAGATCAATCTTGGGTAACCTTGGCTCGAATCTGTATGGCGATCTGCCTAGATGCTTTGCACCAATGGTTCCACGTGCCAAAATCTGTCGTTACAGGTGCCGACTTGCCTGGTTGCGGAGACATGTTTCAAGTTGCAACCTCGCCGGGCACCTGTCCTTCTCTCATCCCGGCCACCGCCTGCACTGGTTGACACCAGCCCACTCTACGTCCTACTGAAAACGACGAATACGACGCAGGTGGTATATAGGGTCCTCACCTCATCTCTGGCCTCCGGAAAACGACGAGGCGAGTCAATGAAGCAAGGTGTAGCCGCCCACTCGAGCAAACCAAACCGTGTGCCGTTTGGTCGTTTCCGCCTCAAAACACAGTGCGCTGCGCGGAAACCACGAGCCGCGGCCCACCGAACCGAACCGAGACAAATTGCTCCACGCCTCCCGTCCCGCGCTTTATCACCAAACCTCTCCCAACACAATTCATTCACACACGAGAAATTGTACCAGAACAGAAGCTCAGCGATGTGCCGCGCGACGACGGTAGAAGACGTCCCCCACGGCGCGGCGGCCTTCCTCCGCCACAGCCGCAGCCTCGACATCCGCGCGTTCTACCTCCGCCTCTCCTCCTCCTCCAACTCCCCGGCCGCCGCGCCGGCGGAGCTCTCGCTCGTCTACCTCCCGGCCATCGGCGGCGCCGCGCTGGTGCTCAACGGCCGCGCGCTCCCGCCGGCCGCGCCCGCGGAGGTCAAGCTCCGGCAGGTCGCCGGTGAATCGGCGGCGTACGCGAGCGCGGACCGCGTCGCGGCGGCCGAGGGCGCCAGGTTCGAGGTGTACGCCGGGAAGGAGCGGTCGGCGGAGGGCGTGTTCGTCCGTCGGCCCGGCGCGGGGTGGCGCGTGGAGTGCCACCGGATCGGAACCGCGGGAGTGGCGGAGGTGGTGGTGCTCGCGGAGGACGGCGAGATGATGCGGGGCAAGGCGAGGTCGTCGCGGCGGGGGATCGGGTGCGGGGCCACGCGGCTCGAGGGGATCCCCGAGGAGGCCACAGAGGTTGCGTGGGGATGCGACTGCGAGTGCGGATTGTGCGGCGAGGAGTGGGAGGTGGTGCTCGGAGACGACAAGGAGGATGCGGAGACGGTGAGGTGGGCAATGGAGATGGGCGTGTGGGCGGTGTGCCTTGGCGTCGGCCTGCTCGCCACCGCAAGGCGATTCCGACGGAAGCGCGCCTTCTGGTGAAACACACCACCGTCACCTGCTTGAGCTTGGCATGGTGGACATCTCTTCGCCCTACCACCACAAAATTTTGTCTCCAGTATGTAGTCTAGTTTCAAATGTAATCAATCTCTGATGAAGATGATGTACAGTGATTTCATTCAGATTCAGTGAGTGTACATTTGCGTTTGCTCGAATCCAAAGAGGACTTGTTCATCAACCGTATCGCCATGACTTAGTACAAGCAGTGTCACTTGTTCCTGATCAAAAACCAATTTCAGGCAAAAAGGCCGAATTGCTTGATTTCTTAGTGTGCAAGCTCATCAGTTGGCAAGGCTTACTTGGTCCTTATCCACAAGGTATAGAACGCTTGCAACTACTACTACTGAAAAGCATCAGAAATAAATAGCTAAAGGTCCGTTGACTATAGACTGCATGTGATGTGAAAACACACGCCATCACACACGAGGACTCATTTTCCACAACTTTCACTGCGATTTCTCCGATTTTCCAAATCAACCACCGCAGCTTAATTGACACAGGAAAACACATAGAAAGAGGTACGATTTCCTTTTCTAGAATCAGAATGAAAATGACATGCTCCAGGTTCAGAGACAAACTTCTTCAATCAAAAATCTTATCGAATCATGCAATGCTTAGAGAAGACCATCCATGCCGAAAATTCAGACAAAATACACCTGTATCTGTATAGATAGGTAGTCACCCAACACACCAGTTCTCTGGAAATACTCACCATGACGTTCCCAGTCAGAAATCACAACAGCAATGGCCAGGAAAAATACTTCAAGAATCAGAACCACTGTCTGAATCAGAATACAATTCATATGGTCCATTTCTGTTTGTGTTTGCTTCAAGCGGTGGTAAATCATCATCTTCATCAGAATTTGCTTCCTCAGAATTTGTCACCTGTTTTTGATCAGATAAATTGTTTCTGTGCAATCGATAATCAATCTTTAACTCGAGAAATTTGAACAAGTATCAGGCAAAATGACCGAATTGCTAGATTTATTAGCGTGCAAGTACATCAGTCGGCTTCTAAAAAAAAGGTACATCAGTCGGCTAGGTTTATTGGGTCCTTATCCTGTTACCCACAAGTCCACAAGGTATAGCAGACAGGAGTATAGAAGGCATGCAACTACAGCAAATCATCATAAGTAAACAGCCAAAGGTTCATTCACTAATCTGAAACACATGCCATCACACACAGAATCCTTTTCCACAACTTTGACTGTGATTTCCCTGATTTTCCAAGTCAAACCACCAAAGCTCCAGGAAAACACAAAGAAAGACGCCCAACTTTCTTTTCTAGAATGAAAATGACACACTAGAGGTTCAGACTTAGATTGAGCATGCATTTTTTAGAGAATGTTGCCTGCAAAATTGAGCATAAAGAACAACCGTATACATACAGAAGTCATCCAAACATGACTTGTTTTCCAAAAACTTAGTACTTCCTGTCAGAAATCACAACAGCAATGGCCAGGTATACAAACTACTTTCAAGAATCAGAGCCACTGTCTGAATCAGAATACAATTCATATGGTCGATTTCTATTTGTGTTTGCTTCAAGCGGTGGCAGATCGTCATCTTCATCAGAGTTTGCTTCCTCATCAATCTGAACTTGTGCAGTCTCTCCCTGTGTCCCCGCATCTGAGCCTTCATTGGGAGTTGACTTGAAGATAGCTGGCCTAATATAAGAAGGTGTGAAATCATCAGCAAACTAATTTGAATACAATAAGCTGGAAAGATCAAATAGAGCTGAAATTATCACTCCAGTGCACACACAAACTGGGCCTCAATTGATATTACACATGGTAAACTAGGGGCTTAGGATCCTTAACCCTACTATGCCACTGTTATATGACACATAGGCACATATCTATTCGAATGTATCAACTCATTTAAGTCATTTTTATGTACATTTGATCAAGTAAACCTTGAACAAAACTATGTGAGCTGTTGAAAGTCACAAGCGACCCTTTTGTGCATTAAGAACCCATTGGATTTTATATCCAAAAGATGCAAGATAATTCAGGCAGGGTGTTTGTTTCAACCGATTTCATTGACAGAAACATAAGTTTTATTTTTCTTTTCCAAATTTCAGGATTATAAAACCAAGAGCGTTGAGGTATGTTGCCACTGTCAGGGAGGTGTTTCTTTGAACTGATTTCATTGACAGAAACAGAAGGTTTTCAGTAGAGGAAATTTTGCGCTGTTATTGCTCATCATCCGTCACTCAACAACTCTGCAAAACAAGGTGGAAACCCTACCCCTGTCTTGTGTCCTGAGACGACTATATTTACACCCAATGTTGCAGGTGACTTGTTAAGATGCACTATGGTTTGTGGCACATTGCTTATTAAGAAAATAGATGAATAACTATGACGGCAATCGTCAAGCATCTTTCATCAGATTTCTTAGAATTTGTGTACACTCCTAAGCCCTAACTGTTAGCATTTGTCAATTATCACATCAACGAATCTGGAAGCTTACCAGTCATCAGATTTTTCCAGAGCACGAACTTGGTCGTGGAAGAGGACCTGCGAAACAACACACGCAATCTTGCTGCCTGATTCCAGAGCCTCATCCCTCCCACTAGCATCCACGACCACGAAACTTCCTGCACATTCAGAGCAGACGCAATTATGGCAAAATCATGTGGCTCCCGCGAGAACTATCCAACTGTATCTCGAGCCTCATCAAATCTCTTGGGATACTCACCATTCTTGATCCAGAAGCTCTTCTGGAACTTGGCCGGGAACAAGGCGAGGGACTTCACGCCCTTGCCATCCATCACCTAGCAAAAAGCACAGCGATGAGGGCCCAACTCGGGATGGCTGGAAACAAAGGGAAGTAGCATCAGCAGAGCACCTACCTCTATGACGTTGGAACCGCGTAACGCTAGGACCTGCATGATGCCCTCGCCCTCGGCAAGCGTGACGGCGCCCTCGTCACGCGCGCGCCGCAGATTCCTCCTCCCCGCCTTCATCTGTATTTGCTTACTCGAGACAAGAGAAGTTCCAGTGCTTGCTTGCCGGGGAACCGTAGCTCGGGGAGGCAAACCGCGAAAGCGCCGCGGCGAACGGGGCGGCGACGGGGGCGGCGGCGGCGAGGGGGGAGAGTTCTCGTGGACGCGGTGGCGGCGATGCGGGTGTATGGGGGGAACGAACTAATGTAAGTTGGGCTTGAACTTTGAAACCCGTTTTATTACTGGGCCAAAAGGATACTGTACTTATTACAAGCCGTGTGATTTGGGCTGAACAAGTGAGGCATTGAGCCTTCTAAGCGTCCAGAAATGATGTTCATAAATACTTTTAGTTTACATTTCTTTCTTTCTTTTCGAATGGGCAGGAATTTTCTTTCGAAAACTCTATATTTTCTACGGATACAATGAACTGTCCGAAGCCTCGAACAAAGGTAATGCACTGCTTACCACAAATCGTGAAAGTTTGGTCGACCAAAAGTGACGTTGTCTCTTGGCTGGGAAACGTTGTCCGGGTTCCTCTTTCGGTGCTCTGTTGTCTACGTCAAAGAATCTTTGTTATGAGAAAGAGCCAAAACCATCGAACTGTTCTTCCGGCAAGGGCACATTTCGATTTCACACATTATTGTCATTCCTATTGTGGGAACCACGTTGTTTCCAAGTTTTCGGACAGCTTATATACGCCATGAATTAATGATGGCAATAATAAGCACTTGCATTTAGCAACATTTTACTGAATCCTGAAAAAAGTTTACTATTTATCACTGAGGAAAAAACAGTACAATATTTCACTTGCCTGAAACTGAAATCAATTCATGGAGCAAACAACAACAAGAGAAAATTCCTTAGTGGTCATCAAAATTTTTTGTGTTTCCTTATTGCCCATCAAAAAATTTCAATTCCCCTAGTGGCCATCGAGTTAAATATTCTTGCCTTATTGGCCATTATAGTGTTAAACTCAAAGAAGAAAAGTTGTTTTTACCATTTGTAGTATTTTTGTGACCAATGATCCTTATTAACCATGAAATTGGAAAACAATATTAGTTAATACTTAATTTATAAATCTCAATTTTTTAATTTTGGACAACCACAATATGTATTTTTCATTAGTAAAAATAATGTATTTGCTAAATAAGACTTAAAAGTGCATACTAATATTTTTTTGATATTAACAATCTATATTAATGAAATTCTATGATTAATAAGGAACATTTACATAAAATATTTGTTAGAGGCAAAAGTGTCTTCTCTTTTTCAATTTAACATTAGGATGGCCAGTAAGACAAAAAAAATTCAATCTAATGGTCATTAGGAAAATTCAAAATTTTTGATGACCAATAAAATATAAAAAAAATTTCTGATAGGCATGAAGGAATTCCCCCCAACAACAACGACGACTCGGGTGGAATGGAATCATTTGAGACCTGCCGGGCTGCACTGCACTGCACATGGACGCGGCCCCCGGCGCGTTCGATCCGGGGGATGATGATGGATCACGAGCAGGCAACAGGATGCCTTGCTGGATGATGATGGATCACGAGCGTCGAGTACAGGAAGAAGGTGCGGGCGGGCCCTCCTGGAAGCTCCTCCGTTTCGTTTCGTACGACCCCGTCCTCGACCGTGGTACCTGGCTCGCGCTACGCTCTCCAAACGAACCCGGATTCTCCCTGGACCGTACGTACACCTGACTTACTCCGTGTGACCAAGCCTAACAACACTAAACATGTTTTTTTTAAAAGAAAATAACTTTTTAGAACCATTAAAAGAAATTTTTATTTTAACTTTCTATCTAGACTAGCAAAGTGTCCGTGCGTTGCTACGGACTTTAAAAAATAAAATACTTTTTATATAATATAATTATTAAATATATACAATATTATTGACATTTTTACATGAAATATTATATTTATATTACCATTGGTGCTTCTTAGTATATTATTTTATATGTCAAAAGTAATAATTTTATCATCATTTTTTACCATATTTTAGAAGCTTTATCTGGAGGAAAAATCAATTCACGGAGTCCAGAAATAGAACTGCATTGCAACGCAATTTTGAAATTGAATACTTACTCTAATAGAAAAAGTTAAAACACGAAAGTTGTAGATCTCGTCGAGGCCTTTTCGAAACATATATCGATCATATTATTTGGATCACAGAGCTAGGAGATATGAGCCCCGTATAGAGACCTGCGTACAGGAGTCCGAATCAGAACAAATATTTTTGTATCCTATATTTGGAAATCAAAACTGCGGGATCTGGAATTTTCTTGAATACCAAAGTTGTAGAACTTTTCTAGAGCTACGAGGTAGAGTCCAAGTTTGCCTCATTTGAGCTCCGAACGTGAAAGTTATGATTTTTAAAATTCGATACTTGATATAAAAGGTACAAAACCGATTTGAATTTAATCTCTAACTTTATGGACACGAAGTGGATAACCGTACCTTAATTAATATATTATAGAGATAGATACGTATACGGAGTAACTATTCAACAGTACAAAAGACTCTTATTTCTGTTGTGTATAGGCACAGAAAAAAAAGAGAGCAATTAACAAAGAAAGGATAAAACAACAATAAAGCTCAGCATCTAGCAAACAATCTTAAACTACCATATCTCGCTCATTTGACTCACCATCACAAAAAAAACCGAGATTCCAATAATGAGGTTCTAAAATGATGCTTTTAAAAAAAATGTTAGACATCACTATCATCTGATAGGAACAGAGAATAACTCCCATAATTTGCATTGGATCCAGTCTTAGTTGCATCATCACGAGTCTCTACGTGGCATATCTATTGTCACGATGTTATGCAGCACACATGCCGCCATTTGTACAAAGATAAAAACACATGTTTTTTCTATTGAAACAAAAGAATTCCTCACTTTCATGAATTTGTTGCTGGGAGTAGAGAACAATCATGCCAAAAACAGCTTTCAGCCATAGAAAAGCATCCCGCATGCGATCCTGATCACAGACCAACATCGGGAGGCGGAGATCTCTCTCAGGCAGTCGGCTGCATCTGCCGGCCCAACTCACTCGCTCTTCCACACCCAAGAATTCTTCAACCACACTACCATTCCGGGCCCACGTTTATGTACCCCACGTGTCAGTGAACGTTGCATCAACATCTCCGTCGGCACCCTCCTCTCGGGTCCCACGTTCGCCACGTCACGCGAAAATAATCACTCCTCTCTCTCCCAAAATCACCACTCCTTTTTTTCCTCTCCCATCTCGGCAGTCTCTCCCTCTCTCTAGTCCCCAGCGCGCGACACGGGTCAAGCTCTCAGCCGCCGCCGGCGATCGCCGGAGCTCGTCTCTGGTGGTCCTGAGAAATCTTACAGTATGCCCGTGGTGAGGACCGGGAGTATGCGCCGGTCTTCGGCCCCCGCGCCGCCGCCGGTGCCGGCCTTCACTGCGTCGGCCGGCGACTACCGCCTCCTCGAGGAGGTCGGTTACGGCGCGAACGCCGTCGTGTACCGCGCGATATTCACTCCAACTAACCGGGTGGTCGCTGTGAAGTGCCTGGATCTCGATCGAGTCAACAGTAACCTCGTGAGCTTTTCTCCAAACTCCCTTACATAGCTCGCTTCCTAGGGTTCAGTGGTGATTGGTTTAGACGTGAATTGGACGCACTTGATGTACTAGTTTGTACTTGTTGAATGATTGATCTGATCATAGCTCTTTTTGTTGTTGTTGGTGCTGAAGTGATTAGCTCTAGAATCTAGCGTTAATTGTTTTAGAATAGTTGGGGACAACAGTTGAAAAAATTGATCTTTTCACGTAGTAAAAGTTAGTGTGAATTTTTCACTTGGATCACTCATACTGTTGATTTTGACCATTTGCGGTATATATCTGCGCCTTCTATGATGGAATTTAGTATTAGATTTACATTTTCATTGTGCATTGATCCTGTGAATTTAGTGCTACACCATGCTATACCCGATTTGAATGTAATTTATATTACACAAATCTTCATTGCCGTGTATCCTGATAGCATCTTGTGTTAGATAGATGGCCTAATATCACCACAGACACCATCTGCTTGCTTTTGGAGCACCAAACTTCTCTCCTGTATCCATGGAATCACTTTTCGGAATTAGCTGTGTAGCATCTCACTGTGGTATCTACATATCATATGCAGGATGATGTTCGAAGGGAAACTCAAACCATGAGCTTGATAGATCACCCTAATGTCATCAGGTCTTACTGCTCATTTGTTGTGGATCATAACCTCTGGGTGATAATGCCATTCATGTCAGAGGGTTCATGTCTGCACTTAATGAAGATTGCATATCCTGATGGTTTTGACGAATCAATCATCGCTTCAATTTTAAAGGAAACACTTCAGGCTCTAGAGTACCTCCATAGGCAAGGGCATATTCACAGGGATGTCAAGGTTAGCTCCTCCCACTTAGGGTTTTATTTGGCCTATTTTATCATTTTTTCCCTCAATGTGTCATTTTGCAGGCAGGTAATATTCTTATTGATAGTCCGGGTGTAGTCAAGCTTGGAGACTTTGGGGTCTCTGCTTGCATGTTTGATAGAGGTGATAGGCAAAGGGCTAGGAATACGTTTGTGGGAACACCATGCTGGTAATTGCTGTTCTTTCTAAAATCTTTTGTCGCAATGGTTCACAATGTATGGTTTGACATGTTTTTTTACTTTATTTGATGTTTAGGATGGCCCCAGAAGTTCTCCAGCCTGGAACCGGATATAACTTCAAGTATGTTATACAATATCACACCTATGTTATGTTTGCTCTTGTAGAACACATTGTTTACGTGTTACATTTTATTTTCTCGAACACACAGGAGAGATTTGCGTGCTACCTTATTAGTATGATTGACCCATAAATATGATCATCGCTTTACCACTCGGACCTCGGGTCAAGTGGCTAGCAGCGCTGCTAGCTGACCCGGGTTCGAGCGGCACCGTGCACAGTACTGTAGTGCATTTGTGGCTCTGTTTCCACCTCCCTGTTACGGCAGCTGTGTGGTTCCCAGGCTGCCGCTGTGCATGCGCCGGTGATGCCCGTCTTTCGGCAGGCTTCGGTGAAAACTTTCTTCTTAATATATAATATCAGAGGGATGTCAGACCCTTGGTCGAATCTTTTTTTTCTTTCCTCCTTAAAGCTAAATTTGAACTATGGGCATGTTTTGTCCGTGTCAAAACGGCACTGTTTCGTAGACCTGATACTAGACAAGTATGTTACTGGAGTTTAATTTTGCATGCAAGTTTAAACATGAAAGGGGTGAAAATCTTTGTAACCTCTTCTGATTGATAGAGCCACCAGGAATCATCTGTTTTTTTTTATTTGTTAAAGTGTGCGCTTTGGGCTTCTCCATATGCCATGTTACTTTTAAGTTTTCTTTCATTTTCTTTTGTCAACAGAGGTCACCTAACATATGTTTTCCCTCTGTACAGAGCGGATATATGGTCATTTGGAATTACTGCACTGGAGCTAGCTCATGGGCATGCTCCTTTTTCAAAGTATCCTCCTATGAAGGTATTAAGTCATTTCCTTGTTGCAAAAATTGGGATTAGTGTCTAGCCAGTTTGTTTGACGATTTCAGTTTATCTTGATTTGAAATTACACCAAGCAACCTAATTTGCTTATTGCAACGCAAGTATATATTGTTTCAATATTTTTGTTATGCCAATATATTTTAGTATTTTCTTATTATAATGCAAGCCTCCATGTGCATACCTTCTTTCATGAGCTATTTTTGGAGGAACGCTACAACATCCCTGAACTTCACCATTAAAGTGTATATGTGTACAACATCCGGATTTGTGAATAGAGGAATAGGGTGATGGCCAAAATGAAGAGTCTAGGTCACATAAAAGAATTTATTTCACCACTCATGCCACTCTTTCATAAATTATTTATTGGACTTAATAGAATTAGTCATAAGCTTGAATAGTGTTCTCAGTAAAGTTAGCAATCTGATTTTACAAACTTTTTTCAATAATGATTTTCATGAAGTTTATGCAATACAATATTTAACTGAGTATGTCCATGGTGGCTACAGGTTCTTCTTATGACCCTTCAAAATGCTCCACCAGGTCTTGACTATGACCGTGATAAAAGATTCTCGAAGGTAGTACTAGTCCTTTCAGCTGATTATATTTTTAGTGAATGCTATGGACTATGATTCTATGGCACCATTGATTCGTCCTAAAATATCATTACAGTTGATATTTACATTTACAGGCATTAGATTAGATTTCTATGTTTACCATTCTGATGAAAGTTTTTCAGTTGTAATCAGTCTTTCAAGGAAATGGTTGCAATGTGCTTGGTGAAAGACCAAACAAAGAGGCCAACCGCTGAAAAATTACTAAAGCATTCTTTTTTTAAGAATGCGAAGTCTCCAGAGCTGACTGTTAAGAGTATTCTAACTGATTTGCCTCCTCTTTGGGACCGTGTAAAGGCACTCCAGGTTTTCTTACCTTCCTCTACTCTTTTTAGTTAATATTGGTGACAATATATCTGAGTAAAATTACTGCACATTTCCAGTTAAAAGATGCGGCACAATTGGCTTTGAAGAAAATGCCTTCTTCCGAACAGGAAGCACTTTCTATGGTTCGTACTCTACTTTGCTGATTGTTTCTCTCATACTTTAGTTCACGAAATCAGACCTGATATATTCATTATGTGAATGTGTTGCTCCAGTTTTGTTGAACCATGTTAACATAGATGATCAATAACTATCTTCTGAACAGCGAATTATGTAAAAGCCCTTAGGAATATATGCCTTCAACAAAACACTTGCCCAAACTATCCTATCTATAGGCTGCAGGAGTATACTGTTTTTTTTTTTATTTGCTATCGGCTTAAGTAACACAACTGTTTAATGATTAGGGAACCCTACAACGAAATACGACTCATTTTGTTTGCATATGATGTTATTTTTTAAAGAATAAAATTGATGCCATGAATTGATCATTTTTAAGCCATGTGATGTGACGTTTTATGTTAAAGAAGATGATTACACAAACATGTTTAAGCTGAAGCAGTGATTTGTACATGAGATTTGTTTAGTTGGGCAGGGAGCTGCAAGCTTCTTTGTTTCCTAGGGAGGCATATCGATGCTCCACCTCTTCAGAATCGCACAAATTCTAGAGCATGAACCAAGGGTAGATTCCAAGAACTAACCCTTTGATCACTTCGATTTGTAGAATTTCAGTATATGGACGTGACTCACATGATTATTGTCTATTACTCCCTCCATACTTCAAAAAGAAGTCGTTTAGGACATGATTTAGCATACCAAGGACTCATTAATTAGGTCTTTTCCCTCTGTCCTTATTAAATACGTCTTGGAAATGACCCAATTAGTAATGTTTGTTCACCCTAGTGCTTGTTGGTGTGAAGCAAAAGTGCTTAGCCTATGAGGTTGCTGCTTCAATTCTCCACAACAATAATATTTTTTTGTTTTTCGAGAAAACGACTTGCTTTTGTAAAATCAGCTATAGATCCAGACCGACTTCTTTTTGTAGTATGGAGGGAGTATATGTTATATGTCTCCAGCATTTTAAAAAAATTTAATGTTATATGTAAATAATTAACTTGCAGCTAAGGGTCACATATCAGCTGAAATGCATTCAAAACTAGAAACGGTACAAATTTGTCAGAATATACATCGCAAATATTTTGAAAGGATCTAAAGTTTTCTCACCCATAGGTGAAGTTATGATTTACATTTGACATAAATTTCAAGTTCCAATTCAATTACATTTTCATAATTTTTTTTTTAAAAAGGGACCTGATTGCAACTGAGATTTTTTATTGTTGTATTGTAATTTAACGAAATTGAACTTTTTGTGACTAATACATTTTTAACCTCTCTATTGCTGCACTAACGATATGCAAAATAAATGGCACACCATTTTTGTCTTTTCACTGTCATAATAAATACAATATTGCAGTTGCATCCTTCTATCCATCTACGTGACAGTTTCTCATTGTTTGGTGATTCGTGTGACAGAGTGAGTACCAACGGGGTGTCAGTGCATGGAACTTTGATATTGAGGATCTAAAGGCTCAGGCATCACTGGTAAATCAACAGTGTTTCTTATTCCTCTGTTGCTGTGGTATCGTACTGGTGTGTTCTTAACTGGAAATGTTTGTAACCTTACAAGTGGGCTATATGACTTTTGCAGATTCATGATGACGATCCAGCTGAATTAAAAGAGGATGATGACATTGCTAAAATAAATGACATTGATAAGGTTTGCTCGACCCCAAATTTTAGAGAAGTACTTGTCCTCTAGTATGACATCAAAGAGCTGTCATATTGATTAGGAAGTTGTGTGGTGTTACTAAAGAAACAATACAATGTCATTGGCACATTTGTAGATAAAATTTACGTGAGGATGAACTGAGGATGAATTTTCTTTGTGACACTAATTTTTTCTCAAATTACAGGGCATACTCTGTAAACCTATTGTTTTTATAATTTGCATCATTTTACACTAATTTTAAAAGCAAAAGTATTTGCCTTCTCTGAGTTATAATTATGTTTTCATATGCACAAGAAATGTGTACAAAATATGGTTGATTGAAGTCATTTATCAATGCTCTATTGACAGGATGTATCTCGTCGAAGTCATTTCGGAATGCTGCCATCATCAAGTGGAAATAATTGCAGGTTGAGTAACATTTTTATCATCTAGTTTAATTGTTCTCTTGTTTTTAATCCTCCATATTGGTTGTCTTGGATCGTGATTATTCGTACACTAATGGAGGAATAAGTGAGCCTCCATGCATATTGCAGTTTTGAACATATCATGCCTCGGTATGGGTAGTGTATTAAAGCGATGTGTTGCGTTTCAGTGAACAAACTTCTGCTGCAGTAAATCCATGTCAAAGCGGTCCTGAAATAAGTGAGACATTGGCTTCCAACCTTGTTCTTGCTGATAGTGAACAGAAAGCTGACGAACTTAGAGACAAAGGACCAGAATTTGATGCAATTCCCTCAACATCAAATCAGGATCCTGATGGAAAAACCTATGGGAGTGATGTTAGACAAAAACAAAGGACTTACTCTGGACCAATTCTGCAATCTGGTATGCGTAGTAGTTCAATGACTGAAAGGGGACGCGTCACAGGAAGGTATGTTAAACGATATTTGCTAATCGAGTTCCACTCAAACTATGACATTCCTTCTGTGCAAGTTCCTTATCTTATTATTTGGCTTTTATGTGCCATAATTAGCAAATGTAGACTATGCCATTTCAAGCTGATCAATTATGTACAAATATGGCGAAACACAGTCCATTATAAATTGGTTTATCTGCTTCTGAATCAGCACTCTTGCGTTTCATTTGTTAATTTCTTTTTGATGCTTGTTATGGCTAAATTTTTTTTCTGAACTTGCACATTGATAGATATTAGGCACTGAACACCATTTTTCATTTTTTAAGTTTTTTCAACCTACAATAATTAAACAGTTTATAGCATACGTCTGTTGGAAAATGCAACCACTAGCTGCTGTAACTATATGAGAGGAACCAAGAGAGTTATTGCATCTGCATTGTATTCAAGTCCCAAAGGTTATGTTACGTGGGAGGCTTCATGAACCGTCACAAGCCTTCTATTTTTCCAACTCACTCTTACCTAAGTATTAGCTGCACACTTTTTTTTACAACTCATGCTCAAATCCAAATTTACTTGTACTTTTGTCACATTAGCCTGATTGTTCTTGATGATTCTAATAATGTCTTTCTTGAACTAGAAACATCATGATCCGAATTCAACTATATTGATCATGCATGCTCTTTATAGTCATCAAATTCAATGTGACCTCTTGCTCAAAGAATATGAATTAATTTTCCAACAACATCATGTAAGCTCGAAAATTATTTTTTATCATCATTCTTCCTCATGACAGGGATGTAGGTCAACAGGTATCTGATAAAAAAAAGAATGGTACAGGAAGAACCAATAATCTTAGTGGTCCTCTGTCACTTCCAACTCGTGCTTCTGCAAATAGTCTGTCTGCTCCTATTCGGTCCTCTGCAGGTAGGATGGAACCTTCTGTTGTTGATTAGTTTTGTCTGTGTATACTAGATCTGCATGTGAATAGTTGTCCTTCTTAACTTTTGGGATGTAACTCTTCATTCTTCTTGTCAATTGACTTTAATTATTTGTATATTGATAAGACTTGATACCCTGTTGGCTAGTACAGGTTATGTAGGCTCTTTGGGAGATAAGCCCAAGCGTAATATGGTGGAGATAAAAGGCCGCTTTTCAGTGACGTCTGAGAATGTGGATCTTGCAAAGGTTGGTTGTTTGGTGACCATATAGTTTTGTAGGTTTCCTAGAGTGAACAAATTCTTCTCAAGTAGATAAATCTAAATAAATGTTGCTTCTCAGGTTCAAGAAATTCCAGGGGGTAGTGTCTCACGCAAGTTGAAAGAGGTAAGAATTTGTTCAAGATCTTTCACAAAGTAACACTGCACTACTTGTGTGCCTTCCGTCATGGCTAAGGTCAGAGCCTTTTCAGGGACCGTCACTGAGAAAATCAGCCAGTGTTGGTGATTGGTCACAGTCAGCAAATGCTAAGCCAATGGTATGCTATATAAAATTGTACCAATTCCTAGGAACGTACACCTCTCCAAATACTAATATAACATACTCCTATGCTTTCAAAATGCCACTGGGTTTTACAGCTTTAAGTTTTTGACAATTGGATCAAAGACCAGAGGATTTTTGACAGAAATGCTTTGATGTTATTGTTAGTTTTCCAGAACTGCTTCACATTTTGAAGAACATAATTTTGTATAACTGGGATTTTGTTATTGCAGTCTACTAGTAATCGGCGTAAGGAACTTTGCAATAATTCTGTATCTGCCTCAGTTCTGATTCCCCATCTTCAAAACCTTGTGCAGCAGACTGCATTTCAGCAAGTATGGAACTAACTTATACTGTAAGTATGCTTGTTTGTCCCGAACATTGTGTAATAATTTTCCATTTTCTCGGCGCAGGATTTGATTACAAGCCTACTAGGTAGCTTGCAGCAAAATGGGAAAGTTGATGGTATGCATTTTCATTCGCAATATTTTCTCTTTTTCTTTGGTGTATATATATGCTTAAAAATCACCAATTTCCTCTAGCAGTGCAGTCTCGAGTTCAGGCCATGGGAAGTGATACAGTGGTTAGTAGAACCTCTAGCTTATTTCAGAATTTTCGCCCAATGCATTGTTTGTTATTTTTAATTGAACATCATGTCTGTTAGAAAACTTGATAATGAACTAAGAAATCTGCTCACATTATTTTGGCAGGTTGGAGCTGGTAGTGCTGATGAGGGGGAACGATCATTACTTGTCAAAATTTTTGAACTACAATCTAGGTAGGTTTACTGGCTGGCATTTCTTACTGAAGCCTCATGCCGCTTTTCTTACTGACTGGTTCAGGGCATTAATCACCACAGATATAAAACAGACCTGAAGTTAGTGGCATCTTGATTGCTTATCAACTAAGATATAGTGGGTTGATTTCTGCATTTTATTTGGGTTAGCCATCAGGTGAGCTTCAGTTAGATTTGGGACATAGTAGCTTAAACCTGAAGGAATTAGCCCCAAGTAATCTATGCATACAACGGAAAATCAAATTTGTGGTTTTGATTTATTTTTATTCTCCATTCAAGCTGTGATCAATATTTGATTAAGATGCTATTTTTATTTTTTGTTTCTTCTACAATAGTGATGCATCAGAATGGTAACTTACCTTACCCTTGCAGAATGATTTCTTTGACTGATGAGTTGATTTCAACAAAGCTGAAACATGTTCAGGTCTGTATCAGAATACCTCTCGTTACTGTATGTATTGTGTTTTCACTCGGAAAGTTGGAAGCACCAATATTGAAGTCTTATTAGTTGTGGCTATTTTGTTATTATACACTTTGATTTGTTCTCTTTCTGGATTGTAATTACTTGTAGCAATTCTAAACCCATGCAAGTCATATTCCGTATCTGCTACAGCTAAAAAAACGTTTTCAATTATATAAAAATTAAAATGACATGGCCATGCAATTCGTATTTTGTTAATTTCAAGCGTTAAAGTTCAAACATAACTTTAAAGTAGTACCATTTTGTGTCTGTGCATCACCTATGATCTGCAATGATACTTTCAGCTTCAAGAAGAGCTAAATGCGCTGTACTCCCAAGAAGAAATTGTCGACATCAGAGAGGATGAAAATGGAGAAATCTGATTTTTTAAGCCAACCTTCTCTTAGTAGCAAGATTAAAAACGACATGTCCATGGTGAATCGTCTGCTGACAAGGTGTTGGTGCATTGTTGTGGAGCCAACTCACTCCGGCCTCTCCTAAGAGAAGGAAATTGTTGCACAATCCAGAACCTGCAAAGAAGAATCTCTGATGGATTTGAAGGAGTGGCGAGAGCTCATCTAGTGGTGACCTTAAATCCACTTGGGCGTTCCGAGTTATTACAACTGTGTATATCAATGTCAAAATTTTAGTGTGGGTTTAGTTCATTCAATGAGCTTTTAGGTGTTTATTACACTGCCATGCACATTCATTTTGGCTTCAATTAGCACTGAGATGGGCATGTTGCCAATCTCTGATCTAGTATAGCAGTATAGCACCATTGCACCTCTGAAAAGCTGCGGGAATAATTGCATCGCATCTAGATACAGCAGAGGATGTATATGCAGCTTAATGCGAGCACCATTTTGGAAATCCGTTTGCTGATCTTATCATCTCTTACTTTAGCATTCTACTATTTGGAAATGGACCTTTCTTTCTTCTTGATGTAATGATGCAAAAAAAAATATCTGGAACTGCAAATGCTATTTCGAATGTTGGAAAGTAAAAAAAAAAAAACAATGTTGGTCATATCCAGAGAAAATTTCCCTCGTTGACCTTGGAAAGACGACAAAGTCGTGGGAAGATCCAAGAAACAGTGGCCATTAGTAAGGTATCATGGACCACGGATGCAATAGTTCCAATTGACCTGTTACTTTGAACGTGCCGCACTGACCTCGAGCGTGAAGAATGCGACAGCCAAATTTCCAAAATTAACATGGTCCAAACCCAGCCATCTCATGGAAAGAATGGAGTACATTGCTCATCTGAATTCAGGATTTCTGTCAAGGACAATAGAGGCCTGTGCACGAATGATCATTGAGGACAAAAGGTTTCTGACAAGAGATCCTTTCGATTCACGTCTTTCTAGTTTTCAGTCGATTGTCCCATGCCTATTTCAGAGTTGAGAAGCGATCAAAGTGGCTTTTCCCGTAAGCGTGGAAAAAAGCACCCTCAAATTTCGAGTATCACCAGGCGCTCCTGTCTGCTCATCATGGATCCACGGTAAATTACGCTCCCCAAAAGGCCGGCATTGGATGTTGAAGCAGCTGGCCACGCTCTTGTGCCGCTTCAGCGGTTCAGCCACACCGAGATAGTAGTAGTACTATATTTAACGTCAACAAGTGCGATGATTCTTTATTGTGTTACTATTATCATAATACTAGTATTTATTACGTTGTTCATGATTGCATCTTATATATTGACAACAAATTAAGACTGCTTCCATTTCTTAATAACACGACAGCCAGGCAGGTCATTCCTTTCAGAGGCAGTCAGCTTTCCAGTCCAAACAAAACTGGAGACCTGGAGGAAACAAGCAAATGCATGAACGCGGTGTGTAGACGGTTGGGCAGTCATCATTTATTATACTCACAAAAAAGTAATCAAAGTAGCATGATGCTGAAACGCTAAAACAAATGAAACGCCTGCCTGGCACGTCGAGGCGAGCAGGACTGAAGGAAGGAAGGAGTATCTATTTCTCGTTACAGAGGTACGTATTGAGACTGACAGAAGCATACTCCAATACCGGAATCTGGCGCTCCGGGTTTAAGTCGGCGACAGCGAGGTGCGCGCGTGTGATGACTGATGACTGAGCAACTGGGCATTTTTAGCGCATTATTAGAATGATATGCTTGGTTGGTCCCTTGCAGCAGAAAAGCATAAAGCAATGCGCCGTTGCTTTTCCGGCAGCGGAGTCGTCGCTGTCCGCCGAAACACAAGTTGCAGTGCCGGAGGCATCAGTATTCAGTGCGCGTCGACCACCGGCCTGAGACGACCCAATTAACTGCTCCTGCCTGCGACGCGATTGGATGGCGATCGAGTCAATTTCTCAACTGAATGCCCGTTGCTGATACTTGTACTTGGGAGCTGGAGGATGGATGTTCCCGCTGAATGCTCACGTGGTGTTGAATATTTCAGTAGAAAGAATTGGAAGCACACAAGGCTGTCATCGGTCATGTACAATCACCCAATCCTGAAATTTATCTTGACCCTATTCTACTATTCGTTTGCATCCAGTAGTATTATACGTACTATAGTGTACATTTGACTGACAAAAAAAGAGCCCCCCTTTTTTTTTTTCTGGGGTGTGTGTGTTGTGATGAGTATTGTACTAGAATTCATGTAGTGCCGTGAAGCGCATGAAGAAGGATGATCCATCAACGCTCCTTGTCTCCTCCCTGCGGAGTGGACACGTCGCCTTCGAAGGACGGGACGACGCCGGATCCCTCCCTGCGGCTCCTGATCTTGATGAGGCCGTAGAGCTTCTTGAACTCCCTGATGGGCGCGGAGTGCGCAGCCTCTGCCGTGTTGTCGTCCTCCTCCAAGTGTTGAACTCCCGATGACCAGCTGGTGTTCCTCCTATGTGGAGCTGATGAGATTGGTGGTCCTCCAGTGGCAGCAGTAGTAGGAGACACGTGTTGTTGTTGGTGGTTGAGCTTGGTGATGACGGTGCGCAGCGCGCGTGTGGGCGAGCCTCGGTTGGCGATCATGATCTCGCCGAGCTCTGCGGGGCTGAGGAGTCGCTCGCCGGCGTGGAGGAAAGACTCCTCCACCTGCGGGTAGAGCTTGTGGTCCTTGAGCCCGAGGTAGTTGGTTGCCATGGCCTTGAACCCCTCGAAGTCGCAGAGCGTGAACTTGATGTGCACGTCCAGCCTCCCAGGACGCATCAGCACTCCCTCCTTTCCTCTGTCGTCGTCATCGGTATTAGTATTAGGAGTAGTAGTCATGGTGAAGACCATGACGCGCTCCTCGCCGCAGGAGGAAGACAGCCCGTCCATGAAGCTCAGCATCGTCGACGCGTTGTTGTTGAGGTGGAGGTTCTCGACGAGGATGAGCGAGCGGGGCGTGGTCCGGAGCAGCAGGGATCGGAGTAGGTCGAAATTACTGTCGGTTTTGCACGAGGAGGAGGAGAGGAGGTTGATTTCGTAGACGTCGTAGCCGAGGAACCTCGCCATGGCGGCGGCGAAGGTGGACTTGCCGGTGCCTGGCGGGCCGTAGAGGAGGTAGGTCCGGCGCCAAACGCGGCCCAGGCGGTGGTAGTAGGCCCGGCCCTTGAGGAACCCGTCGAGGTCCGCGCGGACGCGGGCCTTGAGGTCAGGGTCCATGGCCACCGTCTCCAGCGTGGCCGGGTGGGTGAACGGCGCCGAGCCCCAACAACGCCCGTCGACGCCGGTGGTGGTCGTGTTGAAGTAGAGCCTGAGGTCCCGCCGCTGTCGTTTCAGGTCCATGTCGTCGGCGACGGACTCCACGTGCTGCAGGTAAGGCCGGAGCACGCGGGTGCGGTCGTGGCGCCGCACGCGCAGCACCAGCCGCTCCTCGTCGTCGTTTTTCTTCTTGGTCCAGGTGAGGCGCGCGCCGAGGAAGGCGTCACGGGCGGTGTGGCCCGGGCCCAGATGCAGCGAGAAGCCGCCGTTGGTCTTCTTGGACGCCGACGACACCACACATGTGGCGTCGGCGTCTTCCAGAGATGGAAGCGACGAGACGTAGGCGCAGGCCTTGCGGAACAGCGGGTTCTCCACGCCATCCAACCCGAAGCGGGGAACCTCGTGGTACTGGTACGCCTGCGCCCACTCGTCGGCCCACCGCCACGAACGCCGGAGAAAGTACAGCGCCGACTTGTACGAAAGCACAACGCGCACCGCAACCAAGGCCAGCGCAGCGTAGGCGACGACGCCCATGACGATGCTCTGCTTTCTGGTTTCTGCTGCTGGGTGCTCCCACACTCTGGTGGTGCTTCTCGGCCTTTTTTTTGAGACGGGGAGGACGGCCCTCTCCTTCCGTTTCCTTTTAGCTCTTCCTTTTAACGAGAGAGGAGTTTTGATCCAACAAGACAAGAGTTCTCTCTCTCTCTCTCACTCTCACATACACGGTCAAACAAGACGGGGACTACTGACTGGTCTGACCTAAAGGAGCAGCGGCAAATTAGTCATCCGGCGTGCGTTTGACAACTTATTAGATTTCAGTTCCTGTTTCAGTTTAGCCTCGTTCTTCATTTGGATTTGGCTCGTGCTCTAATGATTTTTTTTTTGTCATGTCACAATTGGTCGCAACAATTGCTTTGTTCCAGATGAAGAGTGTGGGATGCCCTCTTTCCTACGGACTTTCTGCCTATGATACGTCGGGTTGTTAGCCTTGTTCTACCTAATAGTAAGCCGTATTTATTCATCATGTGTAGTTGCAATGTTCAGTTGACCGCATGCCCAGGTAAAATTGGAATCACGATAAGGAGAAGGCAGTTGCCAGATTTTCTTTTCCCCTGCTCTTGGCAGCAACCACTGTTCGTTTGCTCCACGGTCCAATCCATTGTCTTAAGCGCGATTTTTTTTTCCCTTATATTACATAGTACACGATTCATCATGTTTTTATTGACACTGACAGACAGTGACGATGGGACCATCAGTTCAGGCGTGGCATGAGGACGCCGCAACGTCGGCTGGAGCTGTACCACGACAATTTTGTCATGTACACACAGGTGGAGCTACAGTAGGAAGATGACTTTCACAGCGTCGCCACGATTTCAACACAGCACTGCACGCTTAACTGTCTTGTCTGAAATAAACAAATTACTTTGACATGAAACAATTCCACTGCCACGTGATCGGAAAAGAAAATCGGTACGTGTAGTTACATGGTTTTCTTTCCTATAACTGTTACGTGGTTCCATACATCTCATTTACAAGATACAGTATCGGTTTACATTTCTGTTGTATGAATCGTCTTAGACGGTTTCAAATGTTTCTCTTTTAATAATTTCGTCACATGATGACAGGGCACGAGACTTGGCGACCGAGAGAGAAAGAGATGACTTCAAACAAGTCTGCCTGTCTGGTCGTCAAACAGGACCTCTTCTTTCCCTGCCTGGCTGCTTGTTCGATTCTGTCGTTGGGATAATGATGCTGTCATCCTTTTTCCTTGTTCCGCGGTCACAACGTTTCATTCCCTTGCAATATTATTTGAAGTCAACAAGTACTTTGAACGAAATGTTCCATTCAATCCGCCGTTTTTGTCAACATTATTTGGTACTAGCTCTCAAAGTAGATTAATATCGCACACAACCTGTAACACGTGTCATCAGCATGCAATTTCGGACAGTAATATTGCTAACCTGTTGCCGCATCAGTTATGTTCATCCCGTCATGCCCCTCTTCCAAGGAAAAAAAAAGAGCGCTGCCGCATCTCCTTTTCTGTGTGACATTCGTTGACAGTTTGGCATGCTTTGATGGGGATAGTATTATATTCTCCATCGTGGCATTTGCCGAAATAAAACGACTGAAAATGGTACTATCGTTACATCACGCACTGCGAAGTGCAGCCTGCCAACCTTTCGTAACGTGGAGCGCTAATTGGAAACGGATCCTCCTTAATCCATACATAGTACTATATTGCTTTAATAAATTTGAGGAGAGATATATAGTTAATTCAGGCGTAAGCAACGTACATATGCATATCGGTCAGTGTAGTCGAGAGCTGGATTTATGTCAAGTCAACATCTTGGACGGAATCTGTAGGTATCGGCGGCATGCCGGCGTCGCTCTGCTGGGTGCTGGTTTTGGGCGGCGCTGAGTCAATCATCTGGAATAACTGAGATGTGGTCATCCGAAGAAACCCAAACCGTTGCCCGTTAAAAGTCAGCATCGTCTCTTCAAAAGGGTGATTTTTTTAAAAAAAAAACACGGCAAAATAGTAATAATAAAAGAGCAGATCACGCGTGTAGCGGTAGCATAGTAATAGAGCACAAGCCCGCCACGTTAAATTCCCTATCGCTTTCTCCGGTGTCCGGTCGCCCGCCTGCGGCCAAACCCAACCCAAGTATACTCAACCATCATCGGCGTCATCGTCACGGAAATTAACAACAGCCGGTAGCCTGCTACAGCTGACTTCCCGGCACGGCGCCTGGTTGGCTACCGGTTCGAGATATACATGAATTAACTGTTACAAGTGCAATGCGTGCATGGTACGTATATATAGTTCCTCAGTGAAATGAATCTCGACTTTGTTTCCGGCACGCATCTTTGGAACTGGGCTAGCTGATATTCCTACCCATACACTGGTATGTAATCCTCATCCTCAATCCTCATGCAGTCATAGTCAGGTAAAGCAGAGTGAACGGCTGTTAGAAAGGTCAACATGGAAGCTTCCGCGCGTGTTTTGCAGTCAAGGAAGCGGTACATAAGGCTTGGCGGGCGATCAAATTAACAAGAGCCGTATCGATTGACTAAATTAATCAACCTGCAGATAGATGCCCGAGCTGACGAGAGTCGCTATCATGAGGACACACCGTGAAGGCACTGCCGCTTGACTTAACTTAGCCGTGTATTCAGCTTTTCCTTTCTTTTGCGATGAACGGTTACTATATCGTTATACAACAAATTGCTCAGCAGAAAATTCAAAACCTGCCCAATCTACGAACGGCCGACGATGTTTTCCTAACTGTTCTGCTCATATCTCTTCGTACTGTTCAGCTTTTGGAGAGACTAGATGTCCACCTAATTCTGAACAGCAAATAGAAAAGATTCTCCTTGGATAACCTGCACTTGTCTTGTCCAAGCATGGATGCTGCAATATGCTTATGAAAAAACCCGTTTCTCAGCTATCCGTGTTCGTCGTATCATATTTTTTTTTCCCGGTGCAAAGGTAGTAACGCACCGAGATGTCAGATAATCCCGGCTATCGCATATGAATAATCAACCAAGCATGCGGAATCCTGCTGACCCATCATGCATTATATTCCACGTGCTTTGGTTGTACTGACAGCGCCACATCCATCAGCTTCCCTTCAGAAGAGCATCTTTGATCCTTAAATGTTAAGAAAGAAATCAGCGAAAATCTGGAGCCTTAGCCTTACACTGTACTGTACAAAATACCCTTGCAAAAAATTCGTATAATTAAAAAAGGGACACGCTTTTCCCCGCTTTGTCTCACTCGGTTATTGAAGTTTAGTAGCAGGTCTGCCTCAGCAATCTACTAGAAATCCGGACCTGCCTAGGCAACTTTGTTCCGTTAACGACGTTGCAAAGGGCCAGGATCAACTGAAGTAAGGCACAAGTAAGCTGCTAATTAATAAACGTTCTTGTGCTACTGGTGTATTAGACCAGCCCTTTCAAAAAAAAAAGAAAGTGTGTTAGACCAGCTCCTCGTGGTTTGTATGAGATCGAACGAACCAACTATATACTCTAAGAGAAGGATTCGAGCCATCGTTTGTTTTGGCGATTTGGGCTACACCAAGAAGAGGGAGGATTGTTTCCAAAAAAAAAATAAAAAAATAAAAAATGGAGGATTGAGTGTCATTGGGTCGGGCTGGCCAGCAGCATCAATCGTTTGGCAGATCAGAGAGACTGCATGGTCCATGGGCTAATTTTATCCTAATCAGGTCAGAGTGGCCCAACTAGTGAGCCCAACAAGCCGAGATTCGGCTTCGTGTTGCGCCTGGGCCGTCACCAGCTGTGTTGTTGCCAGATTTTGCCTGCCGAGACCGGAGACGGAGACGGAGACACGGAGACGGAGAGGATATAAAACGAAGAGAGAGATTTGCGCGGCGGAGGCTTGGGCAGTTGGGCGGTGCGGCCGGCGATGGAGGCCACGAGTATGGGATTGTCGGACCCGTGGACGCCGCAGCCATTGGAGGATCTGCTGCCGGATCTGTCAATTGAAGAGCGGGCACGATTTCTGCGCCCCTCTGGTGGGCGCCAGCGCATCAGGTTGAGGAAGCCTGACGTTCCGCCGCCTCCAGTGCCCGCCGCCTTGAAGAGGTAATAAGTCTCTGTAGCGATTTCCCGCTGCTCTGTAGAGATCGCAGTACATGTTTAACTATAGGTTTACCCTTGCCTCCCAAAACAACCAAGTACTTTTACTGTGACTGGAGAATTGTTGGGGCGGTTATGCGTGAGGGCTGCCCCATAGGTTCTTATTCTACTGAGAAGAAGTTTGCAGCCTATATATCAAAAAGTGTTTATGTTTATGTTTAGCAAGTAACTCATTATTCCAATTTCATTGGATGCAGACGGCATGAACGTTGCATGATCCCCAGGGTCCGAGACGCACTGCGCAATTACAATGCCAGACACCCAGTACGTGCAGTTCATTGCAATATTCGACTAGTAATTTATTTGGTCCTGACCAATTTCATCGCAATTAATTCTTGCTCCATGCTATAATTTTTGCAGGGTGATCAGTTCGATGCTGTGAAGCCGCTGGCGGAAGACAGCATGCATTTCGGGGGGCAGTTGTGGTGGCACCTCAACTTCTGGGCTCGCAGCCGCAGCAGCAATAAGATCAAGCGCTTCTTCGCTGAGGTGCACTACATGCCAGCCACCTGTGCCTCCCTCTTCCCGGACCCGGACCAGCCATTTGTACCCCCAATTCCTATCGTTGAAGTATGCACCATCCTTGGTATGTATCCTTTATTTGTGACTTTCTTCTTTACTGATTCAGTGCTTCTGGTTTACTAATGTTAACATGCATATGCATGCAGAAGAGCCTCTTAGCCGGTACAGGAACAGCTGTACGTTTTGTTGCAGCCACTTGAATATTTTGCACCCCATGGGTGACCATACGTTTGTTTGTCGACACAATGAGGACCTACAAGGACCCCCTCAGTGCAAGCTTACTCTACCAGGGGTTGGTATGCCAGTGCTCGGGATGCCATGGATGCCACCGGGGCTTGGGAAATCCACTTGCTGCCCGCATTCGGATCAGGGTTTTCAAAACCGGTGAAAACCGGCTCGCATCCGGAATGTAGCAAAATGGTTGGTTTGAAAACTGGACCACTTTGGTTTTGTAAAGCCTGATCCAGATTACAGTCAGTACTGAAGAGAAGGGGGAAACCAGCCTGAACTTGGCCCTTCAATGCCATTTTCTCATGGTTGCAGTAGTAAGATCATCTCAAAAGTTTTAGGGGCAGGCATACGATCTGAATACTCATTGATGTGTTTCGAAACCCTGTTGCAATCTTGGATATTGTTTCTCAGTTATCAGTATTCTTTGTGGTTACTTTGTTTTTTATTATTAATATATATGTATAGTATCAGGTTAAAGTTCTTGTTGTTTGGTAAACAGTTGCCCCTAAATCGAGCCTCGAAGTATATCACATTGACTTATTTTTCAGTTTATAATTTCTGATGGTCCTGTCACGACTGCAAAAGATCACCCAACTAGTGAGCCAAACAAGCCGAGGCTTCGTCTCCCGCCTGGCTGTGTTGTTGGCAGATTTTGCTTGCTTTGCTCCTATCAGGTCAGAACGGCCCAACTAGTGACCCATGATTAGCCTTGGTTTGGGCCGAGACGGTGTCGAGCTGGACAACCAAATCATAAACAAATCGAAATACTGATATCTTCCTGAATATCTGCACGGTTCGCTGCAGTGGCCTACGGCCAAACATGCGGGATAGGCCGTGTTGTTGGTTTGTTATTGTTGACCAAAAGCAAAAGGCGATTGCTTGTGCGGGAGTCATGTGGAATATCGATTAACATGAATGTGTTTCATCCCTCAAAAAAAAAAAAAAAACTTGAATTTGTTTCATCTCCCTCAGAGCACTGGTCAGCGTGCGGCGCTGCATGTACGGGCCCCTGGTCGAAGGCTCCAAATCTTGTCCCCATGCGATTCTACTGTGCAGGCACAATCCACCCGTGACAGTGAGCTGTAGCACCAACCAAAGCAGGTAGATCCGCCGCCCCGCAGTGCAGTGCAATGGTCCTTGTTCCTTAATTTGCTACTATGATGCCCCCGCCGACACTTGTATGACGGCACAAGATGTGTGAATAATCTTGTCTCGACTGAAAGTGAAGATTATCCCAGGTTCAGCAGACGGTACCACTAGTTGTTGGAGTTGATCCACGTTGTAAAACATAAAAAGGAACCCTACGGCTGCTGGAAATGGTGAATGCGGCTCCTATACGGTAAGAAGAGGCACAATCATCATGTTACACTTTCATGAGTTTCAGATTGAGGCTGAAGCAACGAACCCATTAAGGTAGTAAGAAAACAACCGAAATTCCTCCAACAGCATGACCTGCTAATAAAAATCTCACCAACCGTCAGCGGCCGGTGTGTGCGTGCAGTGCGGTGCGGCACCCCCAACCCCAACCCAAGATATTCAGTGCGGGCGAACCAGAAGAGATTTGGCGCACGCACACTCGAACACTGGCACTCCACTGCCCGACGAGGAATTTTCACGCGCACTCCGGGCGGAATCCCAAGGTGTATAAATCGGGGGCGACGCGACGCAGCACACCAGGCCCATCGTGTCGAGTCGATCCCCACCCATCTCTCTGCCTCTGCTCCGTGCGGGCGAGCGGCCATGGAGGTGTTCTACTACGTCGTGTTCGGGGCGCTCTCCGCCGTCGTGGCGGGGCTGGAGCTCGGCAAGAGCGGCAAGGACCGCGTCGCCACCACCTCGGCCTTCAACGCCTTCAAGAACAACTACGTCCTCGTATACTCCCTCATGATGTGTACGTTTTACTCCTCTTCCTTTTTCCTTCCTCCTCCAAAATTTTTAGATCTGCGAGCGCCGCTGTTCAATGCCGTGCGTGGTTCCGATGATGTTTCTGATGGCGGATACATGGAATTCCCCCTCTCCTCTCTCGTGCGCGCGCAGCCGGGGATTGGCTTCAGGGCCCCTACGTCTACTACCTCTACAGCCAGTACGGCTTCGACAAGGGCGACATCGGCCGCCTCTTCATCGCCGGATTCGGATCCTCCATGCTCTTCGGCACCATCGTCGGATCCCTCGCAGACAAGCAGTAACTCTCACCGCAATTCCATTCCATTCTCTATTCCAATCAATGTGCCTTCACAAATCATGGAATCAACCAATCTATCTATCTGCTGCAGGGGCCGCAAGAGGGCCTGCATCACCTACTGCATCACCTACATCCTCAGCTGCATGACCAAGCACTCGCCCCAGTACAAGATCCTCATGATCGGCCGCATACTCGGAGGCATCGCAACCTCGCTGCTCTTCTCTGCCTTCGAATCATGGCTCGTCGCCGAGCACAACAAGGTACCAGATCTACCGCTTCTCTCACTGTCTCTCCTCACTGAATTCTACTAACTACTACTGCTTTAGAGTTAGAGTTTAGACCTGGCCTGCCTTTAACTTTAATTCAAAGGTTTCTTTCCCTGTTCCGTTATCCAGACGGCATCCCTGTCCTAGTATACATCTTCGGGAATGTGTTTTCATTATTAAAAAGTAACGGCTATTCTCAATCCTTGTCGTTGAATAAATTACAATGAATGGGAAGATTCATTCACATGCTTGTCCTAGTATACTAGTATGTCTGATGTTTGACTTCTACTGCAATACTATAGGACACTTACAAAACAAATAGCAGTGTGGTAATTTTGGACTCTGCACACTGCAATGTGACTTTAACCATGGCAAGACTGAATTTGCTCCTTGAAGCTAAAATCAACCATTCTATCCTTTTCTTTTTGTTTCATCTAGTTGTGTCGGTGGATCAGGTGGTTGACACCTGACATGGCTTGAGGGGCTGACTGAGCATTTAACAAGCATGGCCCAGTACTAATAATGCCCACAAGAGTGGTCTTGTTGATAATTGTCCTTTTATTCGGCCATGTGCTGTCAGTAGTAGTCTCATTCACTCTATAATTATTAATAGAATCCGAATCTGCTGTTGGTATTAGTCTGATCCACCCATAGTAATTATTAATAGAATCCAAGGATCTAGTGCAGGATCGGTTGGCTGTGATACCAAACCTGACCTTGTACCCGTCTTGATAAAAGAAAACGTACTGGTAAATGATCTTACATTTATGAGTTCTGGTGTTGGACACATACATTACAAAAATTCACTAGATATACAGGTAATGTGAATATTTACTCTGATGTTCTCTTCTACAGAGAGGCTTTGATGCGCAATGGTTATCTATAACATTCTCGAAGGCTATATTCCTTGGGAATGGCTTAGTTGCCATTGTGTCTGGGCTGTTTGCGAACCTGCTTGCTGAAAACTTGGGTTTTGGTCCTGTGGCTCCTTTTGATGCTGCTGCATGCTTCCTGGCGATCGGCATGGCTATCATAATGTCCTCTTGGAGTGAAAACTATGGTGATCCTTCTGAAAGCAAGGACCTAATTGCTCAGTTCAAGGTTGCAGCTAAGGCAATTGCTTCAGGTATGCTTAAACTATCTTACCGGAACTCAGAATAATCAATTATGTGTGGAACTAACATTTGATATTGTCCTCTAAACTTTCAGATGAAAAGATTGCATTGCTGGGAGCCATACAGTCGTTGTTTGAGGGTTCCATGTACACTTTTGTCTTCCTCTGGACTCCAGCTCTAAGCCCAAATGAAGAAGACATCCCTCATGGCTTTATCTTTGCTACATTCATGCTGTCATCTATGTTGGGTAGCTCCATTGCGTCACGCCTATTAGCCCGAAAGCTCAAGGTTGAAGGTTATATGCAGATAGTGTTCTCAATATCAGCCGTCACTCTTGTCCTCCCTGTTGTAACCAACGTAAGATATTCAATCACAACTGTATGTTTATCCCTCCTGCTATGAGACTGTTAATATCTGCTGGTAATTTGGAACAGTTTCTAGTCCCACCATCATCTGTTAAAGGAGGGAGCATCTCATTTGGAGGCTGTCTTCAGCTTCTTGGCTTCTGCACCTTTGAATCATGTGTTGGCATATTCTGGCCATCAATTATGAAGATGAGGTCTCAGTACATTCCTGAGGAGGCACGAAGCACAATCATGAATTTCTTCCGCATCCCCCTCAACTTATTTGTTTGTGTGGTGCTTTACAATGTAAGCTGGAGCTCTTTCCTTATCTAACAACTCTAGTCAGTCTAATTTTTAGACCAAAGGCTTCGGAGCCCTGCTTTACTGAAAGCAAAAGTATGTTTGCTGGGTTTACCATCTTATAATGACAAGGAGCTCACAACATGCTGTTTCATATAATCCGAAAAATGATCCTCATCTTCTGTTTACTTCTGCAGGCAAGAATAAGGAACTCATCAAAGAACTAACTCTGTGCCTTTGAACACTTTTTTTTTTTTGCAGGTGAATGCGTTCCCTATCACCATCATGTTCGGAATGTGTTCGATCTTCCTCTTCATGGCAGCAATTTTGCAGAGACGGCTAATGGTTGTTTCTGACCTACACAAGTCGTCAACAAGTATGTTATTCTCTTTCTTATAGTTTAGCAGTCTAGTGCCGATAAAGGCTCACATTACTATCTCTCAACTGAATCGATATTCAGTGTCACTCGTTGTAACCATGGGTTAACATTTCTTGCAGAAGCACAGGAAATGGTCGGGGAAGATGAGCCACTAAATCCCTAAGATGTCAACAGAATGATACACGCAAGTCAGAGAGAAAAGATGGCATCCACACTGCAATTCGTTTCCACCAGCTTAATAAGATGGGAAGTTGGGACCCTGGAGGGAAATTCGGTCGTTTTTGGTTTGTAGTTTCGCCTCTGTAGTATAGATTTGACCAGGATGTTACTGAACTTGCTTATATCCAGTGGGCAAATATATTGTTGAACAAAGCATCGAGCTGTACCTGTGTCTGAGAATAGAAGATTCGGCTTTCCGCGTTGTTCTTGCTATTATTTTGAGCGTTAACTAGCTGTACCATTACACGATACAGTATATATTCATGAAGCTGTATTACTGTGACATCTGCTGACCTTGTTGTGACTGTAAAATATGTACTGATTGAAGCCAACATGGCAACATGGGCAAGGCTGATGTGGCCCAAGAGATCGAAAAAGAATGGACGTGGAAGGGGACGCATGAGACTTTGTGATGGGAGTAGAGCTAATATGCCGCCAGTTTGCGCTTGGCTACACCATTTTGTTCAGGAGCGAGCGTGTGGAGTGTGGACACGAGACAGAAAAAGGCAATCTCAGGAAAACAACGCACAGTGGGCTCATACTTGGGTACCACCATCGCATTTTCCGAATCAACACCCCACCCGGCTTGTCCTTTTGTTCGCAGAACTGAGGATTCCACTAGAACAAGCATTATGATCACGAAAAACAAGCAGAAACGGAGCATCATTGGTGAGAATGCAATTCCACCAATCAAAAATTCAGAAAATGAGTACCGTGGTGGAGCGAACACTAGACACCATATGCAACCTGTCCGTCACTGTGTTCTCTGGGCCTAATCTTACCACGTTGTTGGACTTAACGGCCCACAGAGCAAACCTGCTACCGCTAGAGTCCGACGACGCGCGCGCTTTGTTCGGACGTCCGATTCGATTGGCAAAGCGGGGACGGCTGACTCGGGCGTTGGAGGGAGAAACGAGGGGATCGTCGGGCACCAAAGCTACCTCCTCCTTCCCTCGATCGGGCTGCCCAACCCAGATCTAGATCAACAGGAAAATTTCGATCAATCTCGAATCCCCATCTACTCTACCTAACCTAATAACCTAGCCGTCAAGATGGGGCTGTTGCCCGCCTCCCGGCCTGTTCCGCACGCCGACGACGAGGGCGCGAGCGCGACGGCGTGGACGGGAAAGAAGAGGCTCAAGACCATCAGCCGTACATCTCCTCTCTCCTCATCTGAAGATGGCGCGGAACCGATGGACGTCCAACTCCAGGAGGCGGCGCAGGGAGTCGAAGAAGGTCGACAGGAAGAGGACAGTGGATCCGTTTTCTCGGGACTCGACCAGTTCAGTTTGGAGGAGGTAAATCGCTTCTGTGCTGTGCTCGATTTGCGCGAAACCAGTTGTCAACGAGGACGCATCGAAGAGGCAGCGCAAGACAGGGACGAGATATATCGGCGCATCCGTCAGCTGCGCTTACACGAGATCATAAAGCGGGATGGCCTCGATGATACTACATCATCTCAAGATGTTGCCTTTTTTGATTGGGACGACGTTAACCCATCTCAAACCTTTGATTGGACTGCCTACAGCATGCACCGTTTCCGCGATGACTTGGACATCTATCAGCGCATAGTCCCTACCAGGAAATTCTTTCACGAGTACCTGAATTGGCAAGCCTACTGCTATACTTTGACCAACTACGAAACTGATGAGGAATATGTCAAGTACTGGAATGAAATAGCAAAGAAAATCAAGTGGATTGAAGGATGCCAACATCTTGATGCCCCGGAGAAAGAAGATGCTCGGGAAACTGGATGTAATCAAGCCATCAAGATTGCAGCAGGCTTTTCACATCTGCCTCTTTCTCTAGCAATTAGTGGCTACGAGGAGTATTATATGTACATGACAAGGATTTCTCTACATAGATATAGAGACCGCCTGTATTTTGAACTCTGGAAGCGAGTCCGCAGGCAAAATATGACTTTCCAAGAAGCTTTGGAGGAATTGCGGACAAACAATCTGTTTTCTTCACGCTTAAAAGCTGTGACGATTCAGGAGCCTTGGTTTCACAAGTGGGAACATGATTTTAAAGATTCCATGAAGCTCAGCCTAGAAAGTGTTTCTGAGGATGTCACTTCGGAGCAATTTACTTCTATGCTTGACGGTAAGTATCACCTTGATGGACAAAAGCTCTTTGTAGATTTTGTCAAAAAGAAGCTTGAGATTGCACGACGCCTCCACTTGCTCCAGACCTTGTGAGGATCGACAAGTCTTGGCTGGGGACTGCCCGGAAGGAGCATAACACCTGCCTCGTATGTAGGCTCACTATGAAAAACTTTATTCTGTTAATAATGGTATATTTAATGTGTGTTTAATAATATGAATACCCTACTGTATTCTTTATGCTATTCTAGTGGTAATGTGCTAAATAAAATTACTACTACCGTGAAATGCTTCAGAAAAGCAGCGAAAATAACATTCCATGGAAGCAGATTGTAACCGTTTCGTTGCCCCAAAGCACCATCGGACCGTGATGGCATGCAACCCAGGCATAAGGGTGATTGCAAGTAATTTTCTGGCATCTCAAAATCCAAAAGAGCAGGAAACAGGAAATTCTCTTCTATTCTGGAATTAACCAATACAACAGGAAAGCAAGCTGCAGCTGAAATACATCAACTACTCTATAGTTCCCCTGCCAACAATTTGGCAATTCCCTTAGCTACACAATTTTTTTTTTAATCTTTGTGTCAACATGATGAGTCGATGAAGATCCCCCTGAAGCTTATCATTTATTGCATAGAAACATCAAACACAAACATTCGCACTGAAACTAGGAAGGGCAAGAGAGCACGGCCACATTGCTCAAATGCAAAGCAGTAAATACTTGAATGCAGCAGTGTTCCAGCAGATATATATCATCCATTTGGTAAAAATATGCTAATTTTCATTGACACTCATATACAAAAGCTTACACATTATGCACAACCCAATTTCCATGAAAAAAAAAGCACAACTCAATAGGATCTACAACTCGAATGGAGATGTACAGTCACCAAGAGATATATACTGAGATATCATAACATCATTGTTGCATTCAGAACATCAGAATACACCAGCACTGTATCCCAATTTCCATGAAAATAAAAAACAACTCAATAGGATCTACAAATGGAATGGGGATGTAACAGTCATCAAGAGATATACTAAGATATCATAACATCATTGTTGCATTCACATCATCAGATACACCAAGCACTGCATTTGCAAGTCAATGAAAATGGCAAGGATCCAAAACTGGACTAAAGGAAGTAGTTATCAATAGGAATCATAATCGAATGATCCTGTAACCAGAACCTTATTGTGCTATACAGAAAGTTAAGGGCTTGCTACTACCGAGTTTTGCATAAGAATATTTCATTACCAAAATTTCAGAGATAGCACCGGTACTTGGTACTACCATCTATTTCAGAGATGGTAGTTGGTACTACCATCCCATTTTCTGAATCAACCTGACCCAGCTTGTCCTTTTGTTAACAGAAAGGAGAGATTCCACTAAAACAAGCAGAAAAATATTATGTTCTCGAGAAACAAGCAGAAATAGAGCAATAGTGATGGTGATGCAATTCCTCCAACCAGAAGATGGCTACCGTGAAACGCTTCAGGAAGCTGCAAAGATCAACATTTCTGGGAAGCACTTTGTGACTGCCTCCTTAAGAAGAAAAAAAAGAAGAAAAAGAGAGAGAAGAACAACACTGGACCACAATGGCATGCAAATGGCACAAGGGTGATTGCATACATACCACCAAATAAACAGGAAACAAGAAATTCTCTTCCATTCTGAAATTACCCTACACAACAGAAAAAGCAAGCTGCAGCTCAAATATACAAACTAGCTACTATACAGTTTCACTGCCAACATTTTAGCGATTCCCTTGGCTAAACATTTTATCTTTGTGTCAACATCGTCACTTATTGCATAGAAACAACAAAGACAATAAATTGAGAACCCAGAAAATACAAAGAACATGACCATATTGTGAATGCAACAGGCAGCCATAAAATATGAACACGGTATTAAAGTAGACAACGGCCGACTAAGGATAAATCATCCATTATGCTAAAGCGGGGTGCTCCCATAGAATGGAACAAGGATGTGATGGATACCGGGATATATACGGATGTATCATAACAACATCATTGTTGCATTAACAGGATCAGAATACACAAGGGCCATATTTGAAAGTCTTTGGATTCAGGGTCCAAAAATGGACAAGAATGAACATAGTTATCAACAAGAATCATCAATGAAATGAACCGGTAACTACAACCTTGTTGGGCTATGTAGAACATTAATAGCTAGGTACTACAAGAGTTGTGCACAAGAACATTTCATTTCCAAAATTTCAGAAACGGATCAAAACAGAAAGAGAGATAATTGAGCATAACTACACTAGACTGAACATTACATGTAACAATGTCATGGATTCTCCAGCATAATGGAAATGCAAGTATTATTACTGTATCGACGATACCGAACTAGCTAGCTACTATAGAAGATGTTACATTGCAAGGCAGGCCAAAATGTATCTGATGCGATCAGAAAACAATTACATATCCCAGCGTACGACTCACTAGTAGATATATAATGTCGAGAAGAACATGCCTCTTCCCAATTAATTAGGCAGGAGAATAAGAAATGGCGAAATAACATCCTCGGCGACGAATTGATTTGGATCATTTGATTTGATCACAGGAGAGAGATTACCCAACGGGCGGGCGGATCACAGGGCGGGCAAGTATCTCTTGCCGACCTGTTTGAACGCCGTGGCGCCACCGGCGAGGATACCCCCGACGGCCCCCGCGACAACGGCGGACCGCGGGCCGTTGGCGGCGCGGAAGAGGGCGCCGGTGCCGAGGCCCGCGGTGACGCTGTTGATCCAGTCGTCCTCGTCGCGGATGGCGACCATGGCGCTCTCGATCCCGGCGTACATGAGACCAATGATCCCGAGCGTGTTGCCGACGCGGCGGCCGGAGCTGCCACAGGAGTTGAGGACGCGGTTGGCGCGGATCTTGGCGGTCTCCCCTGGCTCTGCCCCGCGGACGGCGTCGCGGAGGCCGAGCGCGGCGCCCCCGACTGCGCCGGAGAGGTAGCCGATGCCGGTGTAGTAGGTGAGGTTCTCGCCCCAGGAGCGGCGCTGCGCGATGGCCTCCTCCTGGAAGAGGAACTCCGGGGATGTGGGCAGGTCGTAGAGCTGCTTGTAGGGGATGTTGAGGTCCTGGTAGGGGCTGTAGAGGCGGCGGCCGGATTCGTCCCTGCGTTCGTCGGATCCCGACGAGAAGAGCCTGGGATCGGCCATGGCGGGCGGAGGGGGAATGGTGTGGTGGCGAAGGCTGTGGCGGCGGCGTGGAAGGCAAGAAAGAAAGGAGAGGAAGGGTTTCAAGTTGGGCACGGGACCTGGCCGCGCCGCGTATATTCGATGCTTGTTTATTTGCGAAGAGGTCCTTCCTTCCTTGTGGGGTGGGGTCTGATATTTTTGCGCAGGCGAGCTGGAACTGGAAGGGTTCTCGCGCCGACTTCGGGAGTGGAAGATGGGCCGAGCATTTCGGTGTTTTTGGACTTGACGAAACTGATTGCTAACATGGGCTACCAGCTTTCCTTAGAGAGATGGTGGATTTGGTGGGACGACAACTATGGCCTAGTTCATGCTGTTCAACCTCTGCGGGCCGCGGGCCGACTGCCCGAGTGAGGAGTTCCATTTCCATAACCCTTCCCAGTAGAAGCTGCCAGGCTGGACTGGAGAGTTTCAGCAGGTTCGTCTGCACTCATCACCGGTACGAACATCAAATGAAACCGTCAAATGTTGACAAACTGCCATGTCATCCAAATGGGAAGGGAAAGTGATGGCAGGTAAGAAAGGACAAGCACAATGATCGTAACGGCCAGATTCCACAACGCAACTGTGTTTCTTGAGCCAGGCAGATCTTAATAGCTCTAAGGCATGAGATGAGTTGGCTGCACGAGCCCGTGTCTCCACGGACAAACCAACCGGTCCGGTATACTCTCAAGTCTCAATAGAGAACGCTGCATTGCTGCCAAGCACCGCTTGCTAGGAAGAGGGAAGAAAACCGTGTCCGTCCGATGTCTCTTCTGGTTCCGTCCAAAGTGGTGGTCCCAGTTTGCCCATGTGCTTCGTCTGGAGGATTCTCTGATGAGCGAGTAACAGCGCACGCCCATCTGGAACCACAACGAAAGCGACACCCACAGTATTACTACGCCTCCCAATGTCGTTAGCCGTTAATCAACGACACTGTGGGCACTCGTCGTCATCTAATACTAGTGCTATTTATTACGCCATTCCCGTAAATAAATACACACATTTTTGTCAGTAACAGCACCGGGGTTTCCGGCCAAAACACATGGCTCGACCGAGCCACGACAGTCAAATGAATCTGCCCGTGCCCAGAGCCCCAGAGTAAACAAAGGTTATCCAAAGGGTCTCCCTTCCCTGCCCCGCCGCTGCTAATAAATCAGGAGCACGCTGCCCGAGCCCCAGAGCAAGAGAGCTTTGTGTTGTGTGGAACAAGGGGAAGCCGAGAAAGAAGAGCAGGATGTCGGCATTGGCGTCGGCGTTGGCCGTGGCGGCGGTGCTGCTGGTGCTGGTGGACGGCGGCGCGTGCGCCATGTACAAGGTGGGAGACCTCGACGCCTGGGGCATCCCGCCGGCGTCCAAGCCCGACGTCTACAAGAACTGGCCAAAGTCCATCAAATTCAAGCTCGGAGACGCAATCTGTAACAACACACTCACACCTCCGCTGCGCTACTCTACATCAATTTTGTTGAATCCATTCCCTAACTGACGACTGACGAGGACGAGCTTCGTTGCAGGGTTCCTGTACCCGCCGACCCAAGACTCGGTGCTCCAGGTGACTCCCGACGCGTTCCACACCTGCGACCTCTCGTCGACGCCGCTGCTCAAGCTCGACGACGGCAACTCCGTCTTCAACCTCACCAAGCCCGGCCGCGTCTACTTCATCAGCGGCGAGTCCAAGCACTGCCTCAAGGGCCAGAAGCTCTGGGTCGACGTGCCCAAGGCCGACGGCACCCACGTGCAGCCCAGCTCCGACGACCTCGCCGCCCTCGCGCCAACCCCGGGGGGCTTGCCCGCCGGGATCGAGTCCGAGGCCCCACCGGACGGCGCGCGCTCCGCCGACGACGACGCCCAGCCCTCGACGGCGTTCAGGACCGTCGCCGGCGTTGGATCCGTCGTAGCCGCGGCTACTCTTTCTCTGCTCCTCCTGTGATTCTTTTGCTCGCTATTCGGATTCCATTTCATTAATATTGGTTGGAATGAGTTCTCCAAATTTTTTTATTATAGTGTTTTTCTTTTCCTAGTACAGCATCTTGAAATCTCTACCTTGCACATGGTGAATGATGATATGATTCGTTTTGCAACGATCAAACAATCAACACTGCTGCTGCTGCTTTTTTTTTTTCTCCATGACCAAAAAGAAAAAGGAAAACAGATCATTTGCTAGGCTGTAAGCTTAATGGGGCAGATCATCCCCCATGTGGTGGTTGTTGCGAACAGTACCGGAGGTTCTCGATCGTGTCGGTGTACTCAATTACTCATCGTAGAAAGAATATGTTCCATTCCACGGGCCAGGAATCGATACAAAATGATCTCCAACACCAGCCTACTGTCTGGTTCTGGTTGCCTGCGCGAAACGGGGACTCACCTCTGCTGAATTCAGCCCGAGAGCCGCGGTGGCCTTGTTGGCAAGCACATATGGCATGGCGTGATACTCCATTGCAGTGTCATCGTGTGCTGGCATGTCAATCCCGTGTCCACACGTTGATTAGCTAGCAAGACAGCCACAAAACAAAATAGCTTCACGAAGAAGGGATTAGTCTGAACAGATACATTCATGAGAAAACGTACACTTTACATCATTAAACCGAAACACAAGCTACAGGGTATAGACAAGTTGCATTCATCAGCAATGTCAAGACTGACGTATATTCCTGAGTTCTACACACCTCATCGTCATCGTGGCATTGCGATGTTCCAATCATACACCTTTACATCGAAGGTGGCAGACTTTGCAAGTGCCTCTCTGAGTTCTTTAGCGCAGCTCAGGTTCTTGGCAAGCATCAACGCGAAGCCACCACCGCCAGCTCCGACTAGCTTGTAGCCGCAGCAGTAAGGGTCGGCGAAGGAGAACAGCTCATCCACAAACTTGTTGCTGCAGAAAGGGTCTAGCTCCTGATGCAACCTCCAGGCCTCCAACATTATGCCGCCAAGCTCATCTATTTCACCGTTCATCAAGGCTTCCCTCCCAACTTTGGCTAATTCGGCAAGCCTCTTGATGCTGGATATCAATATGTTGTCACGGCGAAGGTACCGGGTCACAACTTTCTGCAAGACTTGGTGGGCAAGCCTCACCTGTACAGTAAAACTTCATTTAGAAAAGACCAGAAATGTGGAAAATGTTCAACACCATGAATAAAGTAACTTTTTTATTGTTGTCTACATCACATCTGCCATAACTTGACTAAGATTGATTTCCACGTTGAGGCCTTACTATATGAATACAAGTTTCAGAAAGATGGATAATGATGTGTGATTTTCGGCTTTTAGTCATACATGCTAGATGGTGCAAATATGCTTTTAAGAAAAAAAATGAACTTACTTGGCCAGTGAACACAACCAGGAGACGCTGCTCTAACTCCTGAATCAACTGAGGAGAAGCCAACAGTGGGACAACTTGCAAACGTAATGGCTGTCCTGGAAAACTCTGGGTGCACTTGATTCCAGGATATAGGCCACCGATTTGATCTTGCCATCCACCACCTGTGCCCATTATCTGCTCTACCACTAGCACAGCCCTAGCAACATTATCATCACTTTCATCATCTGCCATAAGTTGAAATAGTCCCTTAACTACTGCAGCTGCTAATATGCTAGAAGTTCCCAGGCCACTTCCACGAGGAACATTGGCCCATGTCTTGATGTCCAAGCCTGATTTTGAAAGCATTTTATGGCCAAGGACACCAGTCACAATAAGAGCAGACTTGACTAAACGGAATGGGTCATTTTGTTCGAACGGAGAAGAAATAGATGCCAGATCATCAACATAAACACTTCTACCAGCATCATCTTCAATCAAAACTCCAAGATGACCGTCTGTTGTCTCCATCATAGCACCAACTGGAAGCCTTCCGTTCAAGCCTATTGCCATATTCAAAACACAACCTGGACGCTCCAAGCTCCAGGGAGGAGTATCGCTCCAGCCCCCAACAAAATCAACACGCACAGGTAATTCTACAAAGGCCTTCCTAGGATGCAGGTTTCCACTATTTGAAGATATTGAATGTCTTGATTTCTCTATAAAAACATGAGTCATGTTAACTAAGATAATTGCAATATCAACAGTAGTGATGGTAATCAGTTAATTCTTGTTTATTGTGAGTGAAAAAGGTGTGTGAAGCACAACAGTTATTTTGTTTTAAGAATGCAAACAGGGGTTTTCTTTATTGTTAATGGTTTGTACTATGTACCTTTTGATCCATACTTTACTGCTGATGCAGTTTCACTTGCTATTGATGTCCATACTTTCTCTTCAACAAAACATGCAGAGGAACCATCTCCAGAAGCTCGAAGAAGATCCATTTTGACCTGATATCCTCTGCTCTGAGGAAGAACACCAGAATACTGGTCCTCATGACTTGGGAGGAATGAAAGTAGTTCTTTACAAACTTCTAAGCTGGTATCTTCTTGTAACATTTCCTCACACAATTGAAACAGATTACGCCCAAGTAAGCCATAGTTTATACAAGCCTTTGCAACGTCAGCTGCAAGATTTGCCTGATGCTTGCTTGCATCCAAGCACAGCTGATTGTAGTCGATCGCACGATGCAGCTCTTCCAAGCTGAGCCGCTGCGATTTTCTCCAGTGGGAAGCAAGTTTACCATCTGGATCACATGCTGACCCCATAAGCCACATGCCTACATTTAGCATTTCAGGGAGAGACATGACGGGAAATAGCCTTGCATTCCATAAACATTTGTCCTGGTTGGCTGAGTTCCACAGATCTTTATCTTGAACCCTAAGATCTTTCAAGACATTACTCCATGGTTTGCCACAGAACGTCCCAACTTTCTCAACAGAAACTTTTGGATTATCATGAAGACCACAGTAGACCAAAACTCTTCCCAAAGAGTTTACCAAAGGTACTTCCCATAGGCAATGCCGATCAGGTAATACAAAACTACTACTACTTCCTTGACATTCGTTTAGATTGACTCCAACAACAATGCATTGTGAACCAATCCTCACCCTACCACAAAACAATGAATTATAAATCAATGAATCCTCTCCAACTGATACCCCAGCGGAAATCCTGGTAGACAAAATGATAGATGTCGCTGCAATATCACAAGCAGTGGTCTCTGGTAGTGAACACATGTGCCTTCGTCCTGCAAGTCCTGAATACGAACCCGCCAAGTGATCAAGAACCTCGGCAGATGTACCAAAATGTAAAAATGAGAAGTCATCTGAAATGGAAAACCATCCAGACTAAGCATTTCATCTGAATAACTGAAAGAAAGAAGGTATAATATCTCCAACAGCTCACTAGGAATAGAAAGAAGAACTTGACAATTTTAAAGCATATATATAAGCTCTAGAAAGAGGATTGAGATACTTATGAAAAAAAAAACCATAACTGCATTATCAACATAAACATACATGAACAGAAGCTGAACATCCTTTGAGTTCCTAAGGCAGCAATCAATTCCTTGCCCAGCGGACGGTTTCTCAACCATTCATGCTTGGCTGGTACCCATGCCGCCACAAGATCTTCATATAAGCTCAACTGCAGTATATTGGCAAGTAGAATCACGCAAATTGAAAGATCAAAAGATGCATCTGCAAGTAGAGAAATGTGCCCAACAAGAAGAAATGAAGCATAAGGACCAACGTATAGGACACACTTTTGATATTTCAGATCCAACTAAATGTGTTGCAGGCAGATAAAACGAATGGAATTCTGGATCACTTTCGACATTGAAGAGACAGTACATACGGTAGTATTGTTGTTGTTATTGTATATCAAGAACATGAATTCCGTTTCCACCGGGGAATTTAGTTGGGTGATAAAAAATCAAAGCATTGATCAAAACTGAATGAACATGATTATTACCAAGATTTTAGTCATCTTCAGGAATATCAGATTATTTATGATGTGCACTGAGGAGCAGCCTGCAGAACAAACTATTTCTTTGAGAACATTGCAGTACAAAATGTCTTAGTAACAATGCCTTCAAAAAGATGATACTGATCACAGGACCACTATTGCTAACAGCTACAAATGCAGCAAACATTATTTATAGAATAATCACATTATTGAAGTTCAGTGGACCTAATTTCAGTATCAACAAATCGACCTGTTGCACAATATCCAAAAGTGACTTAGGAAGCCAATAGAAAGAAAATCATGCTTGCAAAATATTAGTTCACATATCAATACTAGAGAAGGTGCTTGCCTCTTTCTTACTAGTCATGAGCTCCTCTATCATGGTCTTGCTAGATGAATATGCAAGGGTAACAAGGTCCTGCCATGCTTTTCCCCTTGCAGCTATTATCCCTGTGTCAAGTAGTGCTCTTCCATCATCCAGGATGGCCTGTCCCTCTACAAGCTCATTCACTTTCGGTTTCTGCAGGAGATTATCAACTAGACAGAGTGAATAGTTCTCCTTCTCAGTGCCATCCTTTGAAGCTACAACCACTCCATGATTGGCAGCCACATCCAGAGTGGTGGGCACCGTCACAATGCAAGCAGCAGCATCCGGAAGAACAAGGTTTGAGGCGTCAAAGCATGGGAGAACATCCCCCGTCATTATGAAAAGTCCACCTGGTCATTTTATATCAGTTAAAATTGGGCATGAAAGTGGCAGTCACTTATTGTTGGGCTAGCTACAACCTTGGTTCTTGAAAGCTTGCCTTGCGCTTGATGAAACGGCGAGAATGTGATCAAACAGAAGCAGAACAGGTCCATCAGGGTTATCTCCAGCCAAGTAAGGGAGTGGCAGGAAAGCCTTCCCCATGGGGTTCGCCCATGGAACCCTCTTGCTGTCACCCCCCGCGTGAAGTAACAGCACATGCTTCTTCGCCATTAAGCTCGCTGCTGCGGCAAGAGAGCAGTCGTCCCCAGAACCACCATTTGCTCCCGTCAGGAATTCACCATTCTCTTCCTTGGAAGCCTGCAAATTCATGTCCCAATTCAATCACGGAAGCAATGGTCTAATCCAGGCAGTGGGCGATAGGCTGAAGTCAGCAGGACCTGCGCGGCGAAGTGGCGAATGAGGGAGGCGACGGCATGGAGCGTGGCCGCGCCAGAGCCGATGCGCGCACCGTCGGGATCGGGGACGGCGATGGCGACGGTGGAGTCCGGGAAGCGGCCGAGGCTCCGGGCGCGCGCGAGCTGGCGATTGTACAGCGCGGCCTGCTCGGGGCTGGCAGCCGTGAGCACGACGGCGTCCCAGGGCGGCACGCGCGCCGGGTCCCGCGCCGAGAGCCGCAGGCGACACCACGCCTTGCGTAGCGTCGCCGCCGCCTCCTCCGCTGTGTGCGCCCTCCACCGGCGCCGGTCGCCCGACAACGACTCCATCGCCTCCCGCCTCAGATCGAAGGAAGTTGCCCGCCGATTTGATTAGTCCACTCCGTTGCGATGTGAACAGTTTGGCTACTCGATGCCGTGGCGCGGCGTGTACTGCACGCTGCTATCGTGAGTGACCCTACAAATCTGGTGGCTGTGTAGATTTCTCTCTGACCGGATCAACACGCTGTTCCATGCTCTGACTCTCTGATCACGATAGTTTATGCATTGCAGAGGACGGGTAAAAATCAGATCTGAAAGTCGAACTGATCAAGATTCAACGTGAAGCTAAATCTGAATGTACGGAACATGAAGCTAGACAGCGTTCAGAAATACAGCCGGAAGGCACATATGGTTACATATCAGGGTGTCGCCATCAGCAGCAAATGCTAAGTGAGAATGGTTATCGCTACAAACTTTCATGTGAAGGACACACTAACTGGCAAGTCTTGAAAGTTGAAAGGAAATTCCTGCCTCCTATGCGTGGTTCTCCCATTCACTATTCACAATCTGACGGTATCATCCAAGCTGTTTCCCATTCTCTGCATCAACAATCTCTCACAGGTCTGCTTCGAATATTTTACAATAAGCAATATGTACAGAATGATTAGGTAACCAGCACGGCGTGCCCACTCCCTTGTGCAAGTACGTATATATGAGGTGATTCTAACCATCAGCAACAAATTTTGGTTGCTGGTAAAAGATATATGCAGCACATCTTTGACTTTAGCAAGAACATAATGGTGCAAGCTGACTGAATGCCATGTCTTGTGGTGATACTTAATATGAGGCCTAAATAGACATACTATGAACTCAAGGAGCTAAGTTGGACCAGGGTATAGAAAGGCAGAAAGAGACTTATGGTTTCCTTGCCGTCTGCATCCAACCGAGAGTACTCCATTTGGTCACATCCTGTTATCGATCTCAAAGTGATATTCTCAAAAAAAGTTCCCTTTGCATTGCACCATCTTTCTGCAATATAAGATTAGGACTAAACCCACAGAGCAACGATTATAGGCATTATCTACCATCAGCCTCCGAAACAGGACCCTGATATAAGAACAAGATAGCCATTTATATTCATGAATTAACAAGGGGCAAGTATGAGCTCAGAAAAGGAGGGAAGAGACTTGCCAGCAACTTGTTGTCAAATCTTTCAATTTGTATCTTCAACAACCTAGCAGCTTCATCCATCCCCTGTGCAGTGTAGGCCTGAACCATTGTTGCATAAGTTACTTTGTCAGGCTTGCAGTTCTTGTCCTTCATAAGCTGCAACATTTCCTCCATTATTTTGGTATCTCCAGAATTTGCATATGCACTGATCACACAATTGAAGAATGGAGTATCTAAGACAACATCGGTGTTCTCTGTCTGTCGAATAATTCCTGGAACCTTGTCAAGAAGCCCGGCTTTTCTGTATCCATTGACTAGGGAGCAGTAAGTAACAGGGTTCGGTTTGACACCCTGAATTTTCATCAACCGGAAATAGTACTCCATCTTTTCGATGTTGCCAGCACGTCCAAAACACTCTATTACTATGTTGAAGGTAACTGCAGTTGGTGAGTAAAACCGTTTCTTCATATATCTGAATGTCGACATCATTTTGTCATACATGCCAGCATTACCGTAGGACTTGATCATGATGTTAAATGTCTTTGTATCTGGCTCAATACCCATGAGCTCAAACTGGTTGTGCCACTTCTCCATTTCATCTGTCCTTCCCTGGTTCCCATAAGCCCAGATGATGGAGTTCATCGTGTAAATGTCCGGCGCACTGTTCCCACTCTCAAGCATACTGAAAAGGGCACACTCCATGTCTTGTAACATGCCGGCTTTACCATACCCGTCAATTATAGCGTTGTGGATAACTGAATTGCATTCTAGTCCAAGGTAAGACATCTCATCAAGGATAGCAGGAATCAGATCGAAACGGCGCGATTTACAGCAGCAGTTGATGAGGACGGAGAAGGTGTACTGATCGGGCTTGCAATCCACGGCGCCTTTCATCTGGTCGACGGTGGCCAGCGCTTCCTGGATTAAGCCGCTGTGGCCGTACGCTCCGACGAGCGCCGTGTACACGTCCACCGTCGGCCTGAGCCGCTCCGCCAGCATCGTCTTGAAGAGGGCGGTGGCCGGCCCGGGCTGGCGGCACTTGCCGAGCATCATCAGCAGCCTCGCGTAGGTCTGCGACCTCGGCTTGTACCAGTGCTGCTTCCGCAGCAGCTCAAAGATCTAGAGCAAGCAGCACGCGATGAGCCAGCATCGTTGATGTTTACTAGTAGGTGCCAGTCGGGAAGGGGAAGGAGGATAAGGGAGGGCACCTCGAGGGCGGACTCCCAGCGGCAGGAGGAGACGGCGGAGTCGAGGGCCTCCAGGACGGCGCGGGGCCAGAGGCGGGTGGACTGCTGCTGCACGACCGCGGCCTTGCGGGAGACCCCCGAGACAGCAGCCTCTGTGCGGAGGATGCGGGCGAGGGCGTCTGGATGTTGTTGCTGCTGCTGCTCGGCATCGGGAGCGGAGGGCGGGTTTCGCCGCCGCCGGCCATTACGGCGGTGCGCCGCCGGGACGACAGGCGCGCGGGAGGTGCGAGGAGTAGTGGAAGGGGGCGGCGCTGGCAAGTGCATGTTGCTTGAGGCGCGACGGCGATAAGGTCAGGCGCGGCAGCCTACTCTACACACACACAAAGAAAAAAAAAAACATCTCTCACGTCGAATCACCGATCACACCTCCTCTGTTGGGTACCCGAGCACAGCGAATCGAACATTGCGATTCAACATGAGTATTGGCAGTTTACCAATTGCAAACACGACCACAGTTGAAACTACAGTTCATAATTTACTTTCATAAGTTTCAAAACTGGGAGTGCAAAAGAATCTAGTGCGGAAGTTCGTTGGGAGCTGATACATCTTCAATATCAGGACACAACATCACTGGTTGTAACCCAAGATCAATAAGGTGGCAATGGCAAGCATTCCTCTCAGGCGCGGAGATTAGTTCCTTTCAACAATGGAAAGAATAATGTCACGTTACAGTTACACCATTGATATATTTTGGGACAGTGGCGCCAAGACAGCTCGGAGGTACAGCAAAATCATGATGACAGACACTTCTTCCATGGACACTACTTGGTTCTGGATTCTTCTTCAGCATCAACCAACTAAAAAAAATATATACAAATGGCATTTTCCTCAATATTTCAGCATTGTCACACTTATATTAACAGCAAAAAATTCACAGCAACAATGAAATAAAGATTCACACATCATTGTGATAAAGGCTAAGCACTTTAGAAGATACAAATGGCATTTTCCTCAATATTTCAGCATAGTAATTTCACCCTTAACCAAAATATATAACTGGACAAATTATTCTTACCTAGTATTGATCATAACCAGGGCTTCTTCTCCTATCATAACGACCATAACCAGGACTTTTGCCCCTGTTGTCACGATCGTAAGCAGCGCTTCTGCCCTTGTCATAACGATCATAAGCAGGGCTTCTGTCCCTCTCATAACGATCATAAACAGGGCTTCTGTCCCTTTCGTATCGATCATAAACAGGGCTTCTCCTATCATATGATGCTCCATCACGCCGATCGTACCCAGGATTCCGTGCACGCCGATCATAAACTGGACTGTAGTCCCTTCGGTACCTTGGGCTAGGTGAGCGCATGTAGGGGCCGCTGTGGCGTCTGTCCTGGGCACCTCCATATCTGTCATCTCTTTCATTATCATCATCCCGGAAGGCATATTCAACTGTTAATACCCTGTCAAATAGTGTGCTGGACAGCAATCAAAAGGAATAGCACTCGATCAGGAGAAAAATTATAGAAAAGTAAAGATGATTAATTGAAACTAAACTCTGCTGTAGGCAAGAAATTCATGACACGCTCAATTACAGTTATGCCAAGTCAAGGAAGTAATAGGAAGAAAAAAACAAATTATCAAATAAGTAACCATTATGACTGTTAAATTATCTTGCTGTTGGCTTGAACAGAAGAAACAAGAGGAAGAACAAAACTTCTTCAAATTTTGGGCACCAAAACTGACTTTCATTTGAACAAAGCAATGCATGTCTGAATTAATCAAAAGGTTATCAGATCAACATGAAAAATGAGAACAAGTATCAACTGAGAATGAGAACAATGCCTCATATCCATATTCTAAACAAATATATGAGGCAGAACTTTAAGATGCTTAACAAAGCATAGAATTTCCAATGGGCTTAAACAGACGCAATGCATTTTATCTTTCAAGTTGTCACTAATCTAATTTATAAAGGCAACAAGGTCCACCAAAACGACATAGGAAGCCATGAAGAAAAAACATCATAATATAATGTGATGTTTATCCATAAAATCCATCATCCTAATATATAGGCGAGGCATACAATCAAGAATCAATAAAATCTAGAAGCAGCTATCGATGGCCAAAGTCCAAACCTTCCCGAAACAAGGTTCTAGGTTGGCCTAGAATTGGGAGCAGTCAAACAACACACTAACAACCATAGGATGACTAACAAAAGTATAAGTAAGAATACCTCTTATCGGTTTTCTTGACAGCAGCACTAGCTTCCTCTTGTGTCTCATACTGCACAAACGCAAAGTTCCTCCGAATACGAATGTTCGCAATCTTGCCATAAGGTTCAAAATGTCTCTCGATATCTTCAGGTTTTGTACGCATAGGGTCAAAGTTTATGACAAAGAGAGTTCTCGTCGGCTTTACATCCCCAGTAGGCCTATCACGGCTCCTTGATACTGGCTCAACTTGCTGTATATAAATGATGTAGATTATCAAAATACATTTAGGCTGCTGGTACATTCATTAGCAATGACAGAATAGCTCTCCAGGTACAGAGAAAATGATTTACCCTTGACCATTCTACAGAGAGCCTGCGCCTGTTGTAACCGAAAGACACATTGTCGAGCCGCCTTATGGCATCTTCTGCATCCCGCTCATCTTCAAAGTAGATAAAAGCATAGCCTACAGCGGACACATAGATGGAGAAAATGAGTGAGGACTTTCCAGGTTTCCCTTTTCCCCTCTGATGCCATTAGTGTCTAGTATGCAATTATGCACAAGAAACTGATATAAATTCAGAACGCATGGTAATAATAATAACCATTTCATAGCTTGCTCACAACTCAAAACCATATCACACTTTTGGTGATGGTGAAACAAGTGCTCATAAATCATAAGCCTAGATATCACCTTATAGGATTTAATTCAACGACTGCAGAATAGGAATTCATTAGGCACTTCTTGTATCATTCAATGAGTTGTATGGGTGACGAGACAGCCGGAAATTTCCCCCAACATTAAATTTGAGCACAGTGCAAATGGGAGAATAAGAAACAAATAGCGCAAGAGTCAGTACCGGACTTCATGTCGATGCGGCTGATGGGGCCGTACTTTGAGAAGAGGCGCTCCAGGTCATACTGGCGCGTGTCGAAGTCGAAGTTGCCGCAGAACACCGGCCTCATCGTCTCTTCCCCTTCCCTCGCAACTGGGCTCCCGCCGTCCGCCCCTAAACCTCCCTGTCCCCTTGGAGTGCGGATACGCTACGAAATCGAAAATCACCACGAATCTATCAGAAGCTCAAGAGTGAAGAGCGAGTAGAGGAATCAAGCGGGAAAGAGCCAAGGGATGCTGCGACCAACCTGCGGATATGGTGAATGCCGAAGAGGACTCGATGGAGCGAGAGGTGGAGGAGGTTAAACCCTAGCAGCCACTCTTCCGGAAGAGGGGCAGCGAGCGAGCGAGCGGTCAGTCGGTGGGGAGGACGCAAGGAAAGAAGCAGGGGCAAAAAGAAAAAGAAAAAGGAAATTGGAAGCGATGTGTGGCTGGTGAGCGGGCCGGTTTACATTACATGGCCACATGGGCCAGTTATTTCTTGTGCTGCTGGGCTGGATATTGTGACGGGCGCAGATTCAACTTGGGCCGAATTCATAGCCTTGATCGTGTTTTTGGTGTTGTTCTTTTCGGCTCAATCATCTCATCCCGATCCAAAATCTGGCTAGTCCCCATCCTTCTCAGCATCAGCTTGATAATGTGCAAGTTTCAAAAAAAAAAAATTGATAATGTGCAGCAGAAGGCCTCTTGGGCAGATGATTGATTGGTTCGTCTTCTCCGTTCGCATGCTACAGTGAACAGGAACACTCTGTCTCCTCCTTCCTGATCGGAATCGGAATTGATTAAGTTCTTCTTCACAGCATTGCGCATCCGTGCGTGCTTTCCAGCCACAACTCAAAAGTGAAGTACAGTACATGTCATTCTTGTGCGTACACAGCACCCTCTAAGCTTCTAGCTTGCTAGGTGTTGACTGCTCGCTGCCCAGAGAGATTCCAGCAGAGAGAGGTTTCAAAGACGGAGTCATCACCGGCCTAGCTACAAATCTATTGGCTCTCTCTCATCAATCCTCACTTGCTCTCATGATCGCCTTCTTCTCCAAATTGGGCGCACTAGATTCCAACCTAACCAAGTCACACGGCCGGAAGCATCTCACTGTACTGTGTGTGCTGCATGCATCTGCATATAGCTAAACACGCATGGCGGCAACCACCTCCCATGATCCATCAGTTTATTTTGAAAAAAAAAAAGAAATAGCCAGCGACCTGCAGGGAGCGAGTCCGATAATTAAACTAAACAAGTAGGCGATGCACGTTCTCTCTTCCAGGCTCCAGCTCCCCTGCGTATACAAGGATTTGCCATGATTGATCTGCTGGAGTATCTAGTGGACAGTATCTGCGGCAACATGTGCCGAGGGTTTGGCCACGTACCTCCGGCCTAAAACAATTCCTCACACCAGACCTGAAAAGGGTTACGTTGCAAACTTCTCTGTAGCTGGCTATCTGCTGCCAAGATGATACTGGTTTGGTTATTTCCATGCATCTCTCTTAAATTAATCTGAAAGGAACATGGCAGCAAGCTTAGCTAGTTGTGTGAGTGTGTGTGAAAGAGCATCTGCATTGTGCTAACACCTGTCCTACAACAAAGATCGACCGTACGTGTGTGTGTGCGTGTGATGATTTGCCCAAAAAGCAATACGACGAGGTATCAATAATCCATGCACCGGCACTCACCATTTTGCAGATAGAAAGACCTGTTTAACTTTGCCAAACAACTGGTGTACAGGTGAGGAATAATCTTTGGCTCCTTCTTCTGCAACTTGAGTTGGAAAACCGAGGGCATATAGCTCTCAAACAACTGGTGTTGCATGCAGCTGAATTAGGAGTGGTGTCTGCTAATTTGTTGTCTACTGCCACGGAAGAGGTGGAGATCCAAGTACACGAACAGTAAGAAAGCATCACCAGCAGTGTACTGGGCTGTGCAAGGGCTAACTGATGAAGCTACTACCACTGAGGCGAGCTAGCGCTTCGATCGGGTGATGCATTGAAACACAGCCACAGGTCAATGTTTTTTTTTTCTAAGCACCCCAACTAGAAGATGACACGTCACATGATTAAGCTCTGCCGGCTTACAGTAACCTGCAACGCCACCCCCACATGCGTGAAGAGCGAGCCGTACTAGGCGCGCGGCGATGAAAAGGATAAAATGAGTGAGTGATGCCGCGTAGAATGAATCGGATGCATGCCAGGTGGCTATGCGATTCCATATGGGAACTTAACAATTTTTTGCCGGGCTTAATTAGCTGTGCATGCATGTGATTAGCAGCGCTGGTCACATGCGACCATGATCGCTCGCTACCTAGTTAATTAGCTGGACTTCTTTAGGAGGAACCGAAAGGTACATGTCAAGGCAGCAGCACTACTGCTAGTGCTTAATTTGGGAGGAGCCAAAGCTAATGACAATGGTGTACTTGTGTTCCCACCAAGCACGGCTTTTTTTTTCTGAATTTAATAGTTTCACCGAGGAAGGTGCCATGTTACATCAAGCTTTGTTTTATCTCACTCTATATACTTAGTGTTCCTTGATTAGAGCGCAAGGCATTGATTAAAATATTGGCGTAGCACGATGTGATTGATCTCATTAGCAGCTACTAGGGGATTTGTTAGTAGGGAAAAGTACGATGAAACCAACTCATTAGAAACGTGTTGCTGGTGATTACCAAGACCGTGTGTGCGTTTCTAGGTTTGTTACCTCTTTGGTTTGTACTATGCTACTGTGCATCCTGCCGATTTACTCCATTTCGTGAAGATTAAAGCAGTGTAGCTAAAGAGATGCCTTTGCACGCAAGGAACGTGAATTGGATTAGATTTGCCATTTAGGGGAGGAGGGAAGTACTAGCTACACTGCTGGTACTGAATCATAAACACATACATGATGGTGCATGCTAGAGGGGTTGGTGGTATTGCTAAACTAGGAATTAATTTAATTGCTGATTTTGATTTTTTATTTTTGTCATGCTTTTAGAGGGCATTATTGTCATGCTATTTAAAACGTGTAAGCAGCAGTTGGTATCTGAATTCTGAACCTTCTGGTGGGAAAGGAACTTTTGAAGAGTGACAGTCTAATTTGGAATTACGTACTCAAAGAAAGGTCTCAGATGACAGAGATCAAGGTTTCTTTTGTTGACAAGAGAAAAAGAGCAAAGGCGAAGTTTCTCAGATAGAGCGTTGGTTGATTAAATATGGCTAACTGCTAAGGAAGCAGATGAAAGCCCCCCCCCCCCCCCCCCCCCACCCCCAAAAAAAAAATGTACTCCTATATGACCCGGCAGGTAGATATCTAGATGCAGAACAAACTGTATTGTCGGAAGTTGTGTCATGTGGTCCAAAATGCTTAATTAGCCGCCTCCAAGTCAAATGAAGTAGTCCGGATAGATATGATTTGTTCAATAACCCGGCTGTCATTTGAACATGTTGAAGCTCAAATATAATCACCGGTTATTGTTATTGATCACACACACACACAAGCTGATCAAATTCAGGGTCCTGTCGGCTTGGCCGGTTACTAGACTAGACCTGATGGTGTTGTTAATTGGTTTGTCAAAGCTGGAAATTCTGGTCAGAGAACGAGCTATATCGCGCTTACTAGCTTGCAAAGCCGAAGACCACGCGTACCAGCGGTTTCACACCATACTACTATCAACCACATATATAGCTCGCGCTAGCTAAGACCTTCGTCCGTTGTCGTCTTGCATTATATTGCGTGATGTAAACGCACGCTTTCCTTTCCTTTCCTAATGTATAGAGCATGCAGCCTTAAAAAAAATGTATAGAGCATGCAGTACATCAGTTCTAGTGTTGGTGCCAACATGGATTTGCACGTACAAAGGGACAATTAGCTAGTGGCATGCAGATGCAGTGCTGAGGAAAAGCACGGATGCACGATGATGTGATAATAAAGCCAAAGATATCGTAGTAGGCGCGCGAATCAAGCCTATATACTAGCTAGCTCTTGTGTGTGTGTGTCTATGATTTAACAGTGTGTCATTATATTTGACCCATAAGTCGTCGTGTTCTCGATCAACTGGTTTTCCTCATGTTCATCAGCGGAAAGGAGATGGAAACGGAGCAGAAGATCGTGAGAGAGATAGGGGATCGATGTGACGAGAGAGAGAGATGAATGAAAGGGCGTGTCGCGCGGGCACGAATCGAGTGAGTCGCGTGGCTGCGTGCTTTCATAATAACTATATGTTGGATTGATAGATAGATAGATAGATGGTGATCGATGGATGGAATGCTGATGCGTGGGATGGGTGAGACAGCACTGGGATCGATGGATAAGCAACAACAGGTAGTAGATAATTGGTGGCCTAACACGGTCAATGTCTCTTAGCTAGTAGTAGATCACACATCAGGCACGAGCAAACGGCAAATTAACGAGGCAGCTGACCAAATAAACCCGGCCAATCGAGCCATCGCCGCAGACTCCGCCGCTGCCACAAGTCCACAGCCACGCGCTGAGCCGACGACGCGTATCTAGGGCTCTAGGCACGCATACGTCAAACTTGTTCCGATGATTTCGATCGCCACCAATGCAACGCACACATCACCGGCCTCTCTTCTCCGCACGGCACCTCGACTTCGTTCGTCGGTTTCCTCGCGTCACTCAAACTCTAGACGACAACAAGCTTCTTCAAATAATAAAACCATGTCAAAGCTAGCTTGCCATCCAGTTGCTGCAATTAAGCTCTGATTCTTCACGTACCCATCAGACTCTTCTTGTCTCTTGATTAGTCTTCTCTGTATTTGATTAGTCGTCATAGGATGGAAGAAGAAGTTGCACCTAATACATGAAGAGTGTGACAGTAACATCTATCTAAATTTCGATTGCCACCTGCTTGCGCGACGAGGCAGCTGAGAACCAGCTTATTCAGCTAGCCAACAACTCCTATTTCTGTATCTGATCCGTGGTCTTGACCGTAATAATAATAATAATCAAACCTGCTGTCGAGAAGCTGGGAACAGGTTACCAAGCAAGCCGCGTGCCTAATTCTTAGCCATAAGCGCTTAGCTCGTCACAATCAATTCAGTTGCCTCGCTAATTAACCAAATAGACTCGTCTACGTACTGTCATCAGTGTCCTCCTAAACCCTAACTAACAAAACAAGCACGCTATGCCAGCTCTCGATCGAGAAATAAAGTACAATTGATAGTGCTCCTTACCAACTAACATGGGGAGGGTTACCAATAATAGGTATCCATAAAGAAGCATGCTAACAAACTAATAATGCCGTTGGAGGAGAAGGCTAATGTTTGGCTCCGGTTAGAGCAGGATCTGGAGGGATCAATCTGGAAACAAAGACAACTTGTTTTGTTTTTTTTTAAAAACTGAATTATATAAGAACTGCAACAAGTGGTAGCTTAATTTAGAATTCAAAATCATCAAACAAATCAATTTAATACAAACTTGTGTATAATTTCATGGCTGTGTATGCAGTTCGTTGGGATGAGCACACTGTGGTATATCATCATCAGGTACTAGTACTACACCGCAAAGGATCCAAATGAATGGTATAGGCCATATTGCAATAAAGGTTAGGCATGTGGGAAATATAATTGTAAAATGGACATGCCACCGCCTGCTATTGCCACCCTCCATTGACTTGGACCAGCTTGCGACCTGGCTCTAACGACGAGTGGAAGTTGAGGTGGACGGCTCCAAGCAAAACAAAACCTGTCGTTTTCTACGCATTTTTATTTTGTGCATGCACAGAGTTCTCTGTGGATTAACTGACGCGCCCAGGTTAGGACTTATTAGGAGACTGGTTCTAGTAGTCCTAATAAGACCGTCCACTTGTCTACCCTCCTCCTTTTGAACACAGGATATCTTAGTTTTTTTTTTTTTGACGAAGAATATTGGCTTAATCAACTGATTTCCCAAAATGTTACCGGAGCGCTTGGATTTTCGTTTGTTGACAAATAATCCTCGCTTAATTAGTTGATTTTCCAAATTGTGAATTTGTTCTATTTCAAGTCCTCTTTCAAATTATTGTTTTTGGTGGACCAGCTTACCAGGTATCATGGGATCCCCTCTTTATTTTATCGGCTTACAGACAAATAAGCGCATAGTGGCATCGCTAAACAAATCAAGCGAGCACTTATTTGATTGATCTATTCCATCGTAGACGATGCGAGCTCTAACAAAAAAACAAACATGTGGAATAAATCGTACAGAGGGATAACCAAACCCATTGTCATGAAGTGCAAGCACACTTTGAAAGTGCAACTGCACAGAGAAGAGAAGTGAGGGATCAAGAAGCAAGAGAGTGTGTTGTCAGTCCTTAAAGATGACGCATCACAAATGTGATGTTCTGTCCAGACATGAGAGAAGCTGCTTAACATCAGCAATTTGTGATGTTCTGTCCAAACATGAGCAACTACGTACTGATCATATGAACGGATTATTTTGAAGATTGCTACCGACTGGATCTCTAAAAAGATTCTCCTAAGCTTTTGTCCAGAAGATCCTATAGCACCTTACGAAAGGATTTCTCACCTTTGTTTGTCTCCACCACCCAATCTTCGGTTACACTGCACCGGCAATACTTCGAAAAACACACATTGCCTTACGAAATCACCGATGACAGGCAGAACAGTAGAACATGATTAGGATGTAAACATAGGCAGAGAAAAATCTAAATATCTGGATGACAAAATTTCTTCACTGTTGTTATTGGTTCAGTGAGCCCACGCCATCCTTTAACATCACCTCGAGAACGACTCAGGACATTATAGTGGGATCGTTAAAAATTGACAGAAAGGTATGTGTAACGACATCAAAACTAGAGGCTTCTTCTACGGTAATAGGTAGAACAAGAAAGAATAATACTACGGCAAAGAAAGAAATAGAGAGAAAAGGATAATAAATAAAGTCAAAAAACGAAGAACATTTGTTCCGTAAACACGACGTAACCGACCAAAAGAAATCTTATTAGCAAGCGACTTTTGTTTGCGATTTGCTTGATAATAAATATTATTAGTTAAAGACAATGATAAGCAGCTGCGGTCAAAATCCCGAATCCCAATCTGAATATTGCACAAAAGGGGTTGGGTAACTGTTCGTTCAGCGAAATGGTCATGTATACTAGAGTCATCGATGATGATGATGTTAGGCGTCGGGGAAAAAAAAGAAAAGAAAAGAGAGTCAAAGAAAAGAAAAGAATTTTGATGTGGAGAAATAAAAGGGCGAGAAATTTCAGCCGTCGTCGTTTCCGCTTGTCGAAATTGCTCGGCATCAGTGCAGTGGCGTCTGGCGTGTCGTGTCGTGGCGAGAGCGCGAGGCGACGCTCCAAAACCTGTTCCCAACCGATCCCAGAGATCACGGTTCCCATCCATCCATCCCACCACCACCGTCTTCCTCTCTCCTCCCTCCATCTCCATCCATCTCTCTCGTCTCGTCCGTCCTCCTCTCCTCTGCTTTTTATTACTCCACTCATTAGCTTTTGGTTGTTGTTGGTTGGTTCCCTTCTTGAGAGCTGAGACCCCCAGAACTCAACTGGTACATCATCCATCCCCAAGTTGTGCACAGAGAGAGAGGGGGGCAGGACGCGCGGCGAGTCTCCAGAGATCCAAGAACCGCGAGATCCGGCGACCCCTCTGCTCACCCCTGCCGTCTCCGGCGAAAGCTTCTTCCTTGATGCAGCCGGGGCGCGGTCTGCAGTTCTTGTTGGGTTCCCGGAGACAGGTGCGGTGATTCTTGCGGCCACGTGCGTGTCCATGGCGCGGACGCACTTCCCGGAGGTGGTGGTGGAGGAGGACCAAGAGGAGGAGTTCTTTGATTCGAGGGAGGTCATGTCGCCGGCGTCCGTCTCGTCGCCGGCGAGCTCCGGCCGTCACGACGACGGGTGGCTCTTTGGCGAGACGCTGCTCGAGGTCTGGGTCAAGGACCCGTCCAGCGTCCATGAGCGCCGCCAGAGGTTCGTCAAGTCCTTGGGCCTCTTGGATCCCATCAACTACGGCGCGCAGGAGCCGTGCTCGAGGCCTGATGCCACTGACGAAATCCTACCGGCCAGCCCCAGTGCCCAGTTGTTCTCAGCCGCCCCTACTTTTGCGTGCCGGGGAGGGGAGCCGACAGCCTCCAGCGACGGTGTTGGTGCTTGCACGGAGGAGGAGCTGGCGTGCGTCTTCAAGAACTTGGACGATGGCACAGTGTTTGTGGTCGACGAGATGGGTAAGGATGGGAGTTTCCGGAGCCTTAGGGAGAGGCGGTCAAACCGGACCGTCACTGCAGCAGAATTCGAGCAAACCTTTGGCTCGTCGCCGTTCATCCGTCAGATGATGCGGCGGGTGGAAGATTCAGACGAACCCTCCACTCCAGATAAGTCTCTGACGAGGAGGAGGAGGAGAAGGAGGAGGCTTGGATGGTTGCGAAGGCTGGGCATTGGCGCTTGTGTGGTCGATGCAGAGGAAGATGACGAGATGAAATCAACATCATCTAGTTCTTGCCGGAGTTGCTCTGGAAAGGTAGATAGGGTCAAGGTTAGACCATACAAGAAGCGGTCAAAAGAATTATCTGCAGTGTACAAGGGCCAAGTCATCAAGGCACACGAAGGCGCAATTGTGACAATGAAATTCAGCTCTGATGGCCAGTATTTGGCAACTGGAGGTGAGGATGGGGTTGTTCGTGTGTGGCGGGTGATGGAAGGTCAGAGGCCTGATGAACATGATTTGGTTGAGGATGATCCTTCATGTGTGTTCTTCACAGTCAATGAAAACTCTGAATTGGCTCCCATTAATTTGTGTGACGCGGGCAAGGGCAAGCATAATAAGAGTTCAAAGGCGGCTGCAGATCCAGCTTGCGTAGTGATTCCTCACCAGATCTTTGCCTTATCTGAGGATCCTGTGCATGAATTCTATGGCCATGATGATGTCATCTTGGATCTTTCATGGTCAAAGAATAGGGTGAGTTGAAGATAAACGGTGTATTCTGGTCTACATACAACTGTTTCGTCATCTGACTTTTATGTATTCTGTGCAGGAATTACTTTCTGCATCCATGGACAAAACTGCTAGATTGTGGAAGGTTGGCTGCAGCAGTTGTCTCAAGGTTTTCACTCATAAAAACTACGGTATGCATTTTCCCTGTTAACTACTAGTAGGTTACAATCCTTGGCACAGGGCGTCTGATGCTAACAGTATGGATATTTCTATTCTGCAGTGACATGCGTTCAGTTTAAACCTACCAATGACAATTACTTCATCAGTGGCTGTATTGATGGAATGGTTCGTATTTGGGATATTTCGAGATGCCAAGTTGTGGACTGGGCAGACAGCAAAGAGATAGTTACTGCAGTTTGCTATCGTCCTGATGGAAAGGTACTTTCAAATATCCTTGCAGTTACAAAATTTTATCAGGTGATAATTTGTTGATATGCTTGAAAGTTACGCTTTTGTATTTTTTCTGATCTATTCAGGGTGCAGTAGTGGGGACAATCACAGGAAATTGCCGCTACTTTGATGCATCAGGTAATCATTAGTTATTCTGTTCATCAGTTTCAGTTGGTGTTTGTTTTTTTCTCTTATTATTTTAAACTATATAATGTTTGTAGATAAAGATAAGTAGCTTCAAGCAGCAACAACATTTGTTGGTTAATGTTAATATCGTTTGCTTGCAATGGGAAAAAAAAGATGTATATGCAAATTGCTGATAGTGGATATATCATGTTTTATACTTGGCATGAGTCTAGTGATGGTTAGACTGTTGCAATCCTGTGATTGTTGAATACCTCGGATCTGCATATGCATATAAAATTAGAAATCAGATACATGCTGCAGCAGCCATGTTGCAGTTTCCTTCATACTGGAAAGATGTTACCACCTTATCTATGTTGTTATACAGTAGATGTCACCAACGTTACAAATCTGAATGAACTACTAACTACTAATTAAGATACATTAGATTTAGAAAATAGTCCCATGAACGTGTGTATAATAAGGGTATGTGAAATGGGCAGTATCATAAACAACTAGTAGACTTGTTTTAAGGACTTAGAAAGGCATTTGTTTTTCCCCCTTCCTTTGCTAAAGTATGATGTTTAGCAAATCATATGTGTGTCTAGTTTCTAATTCATTATTGCTCGTTTTTCTTAATAGAGAATCAACTGGAGTTGGAATCTCAAGTCCCCCTGTATGGCAGAAAGAAATCTCCACTTAAAAGAATAATTGGTTTCCAGGTATAGAGCTACTAACCTTGTGCATCAGATTTTCGTATTTTGAATATCCTGAAATTTTTTAATATGACTGTCGGATTGAATCTTATATGGCCTTTTTCATCGCGTGCAATTAACAGTATTGCCCATCTGATCCAAAGAAATTGATGGTGACATCCGGGGACTCACAAGTTCGCATTCTTGATGGTGCTCATGTAGTTTCCAACTACAAAGGTACTAACATCTCATCTAAAAGCACTCTTTCGAAGTAACTGTACATTTGACCCCTTAAGTTAATGTGCCTTTTTCTGTTTTCAGGATTGCGAAGTTCAAGTCAAGTTGCTGCATCATTCACACCAGATGGAGATCACATTGTTTCTGCTAGCGATGACTCCAGTATCTATATGTGGAATTATGCAAACCAAATTGCCCCAGTCACAAGCCGTGTGAAGACAGTATGGTCATATGAGCGTTTCTTCTGCAGTGACGTCTCTGTTGCAATTCCATGGAATGCCTCACCCGTGAAGAGTTCCATTTCTCTGGCCTGCAACATCCCTTCTTCACGGCAAGAAGCCTCCGATGACCTTCGCAATTTGCAAGACACTACATCATACGGCCATGCTGAAGACTCGCATGATGGTGACAACTTGTATCAACTGCCATCTGGCAACTTCACTCTTAGCAATGCATTCTTTGCAGAGTCTGCACCAAGGGGGTCAGCAACATGGCCAGAAGAGCAACTGCCATCCAATTCAGTGACAACATCATCCACCCTGCGTAAATCTCAGTACAAGTTCCTGAAGGCTTCTTGCCAGAGTGCAGCAACGCATGCTTGGGGTCAGGTCATAGTTGCTGCAGGTTGGGATGGCCACATCAGGTCATTCCAGAACTATGGTTTGCCTGTGCAAGTGTGACATGGCACAAGACATGCATCTTTTCAACCATTGCTTGATCTGTGGATATCCTAGAAACGGCAGCTCACAAGTCCACCGCGAAAATCTTTGATGGCTTCAAAAGCTTGGTTGGCTGAAGTTGACTCTCGTCCTGATTATGATTACAGTACAATGAGTCACATGGTTGGGTCTTGGGTGCCTGTGCTGTAGTGCTTGTGGACCAAGAAGTTGTATTTAGTCCAGTGGTCCTGCAAGATCTCGGACAGCGTCGATACGTTGTGGGAGGCTGGGGAAGATGGATCGCCTCACAAGCTTATGCAATGTGAGTGTGGGTTAAGCAGCGATACTTGGTGTTTTTTCTTCTTCTTCTTTCTTTTTGGCTCCTTTTGGAGTCATTCGTAAATATATATAGAAGATGAAGATAATTTTGCCAAATCCCCCTTGCCTGATCTGAAGGTCTACAAGGGGAGCGGGGAGGTAGAGTTCACTGTTGGATAGGAAAATTCAGTTCGGGGGTGCACATATTGGATTAATTTCATTTGTTTATATTGATAGCCTGCCTTTATGATGAACTGTGCATATTGATGCTTCCATTTCTGTGTGCTGGGAGACGTCATTGCTTTGCGGTGGACATGGTCAGGTGGCCGTGGGGGACCTTTGTGCAGGGCCTTCTCGATAGGTATGGTGCCGTTGGCTCTGATGGGTTTCCTAACTCTACTCCAGGGACCAGACCTGGGTATGGGGACTCGTCACTCATGGCGCCATGAGGGCGTTTAAAGCTGGGTCCATGTTCAGATCTGGGCCTTTTTTTCTTCTGCATTGTCATGTCCCTTTTCGTTCAGATCCCCCGCATCTAGGGGTTATCTTCATCCGCTAAGGGAGTTGACATTCCCTAAATCTTTACCATATTTTTGCTCTGCATTTGTGCTTTGCAAAGCTTCCTATTCCATTCAAGATTCAGAATCCGTTTCCTCTAGAGAGTTTTCTCAGAATTGGGCGGATCATAAACTTCTGTCTAGAACTTAAGCCTTTGCCTGTGTCTGTGTGCCATGTGATTGAGAATGCCTAATTAGCTGTAGCAATGGCATCGAATCAAGGTATGGGTCGGTGAAGCTGAGGAAGACATGCCTAGCGCAGTGCATTGTTCAAAAATGTTTCTGCCAAGACTCAGGCTGGTTGCCCACTAGCTAAGGGATAAAGCCACGATGCCAATGCCCATGCCGAGTGAAACCACAAGCCAGCTTCATCAATCTCGATGTTGGGCCCTGTCTCATTTTTTCCAGCAGTCGCCACTCGCCAGTCTGGGGGAAGATGGATGGGGACTGAAACGATCCCATGCCTCGAGGGGACAAGGCCGTGTGAAGTGTGAAGCCAGGCACTGTAATTTTCAGAGATTGCAAATGAGAGATGATTGCATTCTCTTATCATCTCATCTCCACTCCTGAAGCAAGACGCTTTTGTCTCGACTCTCGAGGTAGACGAGTCACTGTGAAAGCGGGGCCCCACGGCCACGAGGAGAGGACCCATCATCACCCATGGGCGATGGCACTATGGCAGTGGCGTCCACTTCGTCCGCTGCCGAGGTGATGGGTCGATCCAACTTGATCGTGCTGCTTTCCATGACCGACGCTCGCTGTTCAGATCAAGATAGATACTACATTGTCCTTGTTGAGGATGGCGTTTCTCGTTATGATTTGAGGTGTCATGAGCCATGCAGGGTGCAGCAGCCATCCAGGCCTGCCCTGGCCGGAGTTTATCCTGAGCCATCCATCCAATGGATTGACATTTTGTTTCATTGTCTTTTGGTACTGTTGCATTGCTGCTAATTCTTGGTTTAATCTAGCAGTAAGCTGCACTGTGTGTACCTGCATTTCACTGTGGAAATGTCGCGATCAACTGAACAAACTACAACCTGTGCCGCTGCTTCTCGAGAAGCTGTGATATGCCACTCCTTTTCCTCTTTGGTCCCGTTCTGTGATGCTGATGTTACGGCTCCTGTTTTGGGCGTACTTGATGCTATGTACTACTAGTATGCTGGGTAGAGTAGGATAGGATCTTTCCTTCTTTGTATAAAGGATTTTGGCATCCAACGTCGCTCTCCAGAAACCTTCTCTCTGCTTGCTGACAAGTGACAAAATGCCAAATTATCTCGAGTTTCTTCAGGTATTTGAGGAGCATATTCTTCATCGGTGTACCTTTCACGTCTTTTTCTCGCAGGAAGAGCAGTAAAGGCAGCAAGTAGTGGAGGCAAAGAGAAACTGAGTGAAGTGCAGTCATCTCTGCCATGAACCATGACCATTCCTCTTTTGCAGAGTTACAACAGTTTGTTGTGACGCCCGGTTTCAGGGCTCTGTCGGATGATCGGCGGACTGATCGCTGTCACAAAACCATGAATTCGTATCTCTTTTGCTGTTATGAAACAACTAGGTGGACCTTAAGTTCGTGCGAGAATTGACTACTTGGAAGGACCTTAAGCCATATTTATAGAGTGAACCAAAGAAAAAGAACCAGTTGGAAAAGGCAGCCATGACTTACACAATTGTTGACAATTTCGGTTTCAGGAATTGTTTAGGATTAATGCACAAAAGTTGTTTCCTATACTTGACGTTGAGGACTTCATCCAGATAACTCAAATGATATTGGTTTCATCCTTCAAAAAGGTGTGATAGAATCCGTTACATTCACTATAATGAAGGGGATTAGACTAAAAGTTGCACCACAAATTTAAGCTTTCTGCTCAACAAAACAAATTACATCATAAATATACAAGCACATGCTCAATATATAATTTGAGGTACAAGCACCAGAATATCTCAGTAAGCACTGCCTAGCGTGCGACTATGCATAGGAACAAAATAGCTATCGCTAAGCTAGCAAGATTGTATCTTGTATTGTGAAAGGATTATACATGCCAAAAATTAATGTGATTTATTAGTTGAACCAGCTGAGGTCCCGTATGCTGCAAAGCAGTCGCCAACACCAATAGATCTTGGGCATCCTTTGCTCCAAGCATAAAGTTACTGGGTGCCAATCTGAGGTATGCTCCTTTACTTCCAAGAGCCCACATTTTCCGTATTATTCTTGAGATTCACCTCTAGATTTAGCCCTGTCCTCAAGTTCTTTGATACGGTGACTTAGAGCTGAACTGGATCGTTCACATTCCTTAGGAGCGTCAACTCGAGATATTGACTTTGGTCCACTGAAAAGGCTGTTAAAAGAATGCATTTGTGGAGGTGTGGGCTGCTGAGATTCCAAGGGGGGAAGATTTAAGTAATTTCTTATAGCTGGCTTCCGGATAACTGCAAAAAAAACAAAAGGAAATCAAGATTTATAGATAAGGAGTGGATCATGAGATTGACACGTAATCAACAAATGCTTGATCTGGGTGGCAAGTGGCATACCCGCACCATAACCAAGTGAGAACAGGTTCGAAGTGATCCAGTAAAAGAAAAGTGCCTGCAAAAGAAAATAAAAATTAATGGCAGCGGACTAGTGGTATTCGTGTTCACAAGTAACCAACATACTCCCTATGTTTTTAAATTGTTGTCGCCACTGAATTTTTTAGTTATGTTTAACCATTCATCTTATTCAAAAAAATTAAAAATTCTGATATATTTAGTTATGGTTTCTTTTATCATTAAAGAAACTTAAGAGGTAACTTATAACTTTGCATATTTGAACTAATATTTTGAAAAACACAAATGTAATTAAAAAAGTCAATGGAGACAACAATTTAAATATGGAGGGAGCATACAGTAGGTGTATCCAGGCCTAATTTCAAATTCGAAAAATACCCCCTCAACATAATTTTAGCACTAGAGTGTTCCTTACTCCAAGTCTTTACATTCAAGCTCTATAGCTGGTTCCCTAACTCCTAATGTATCATCGTGTCCTCGCACAATCAATTTGGTTAATATACATTTCATATACCCAATATTCGTACTGAAAGATATACTCCCCCCATTCTCAAGTTACGTCGTTCGGGCAACAAATCTAGATTAAAATTGAACTAAAATTGTTGTCCTAGCGACAACAATTTAAGAATGGAGGGAGTAATACAATTTGATGCCACCTTGACAAAAGCCTCATTTGGACTGAGTACCAAGACAAAACTTAAGCCATGCATATATATCCAAGAACTAGTATCAAAGCATTACTGCTACTTTCATACATATTACTTTTTTGAGCAGTAGCAATCTAAATGGGCGTTCAAATGTAAAAAAACAACAAAAACTTCCTAATAAAAGGCCAAATAATTAAGAATCTGAAGAGCCCAAGTTTTTTAGTAGTTGTAGAGGGTCACAGTAACATTGATAGCTTGCTGGAAATAGTGAAAACTTGGTAACCATCACACGTTATCTGCTGTTCTGAGTTCAAATAATTAGATTAGTGGAGGTGAGGATTCCTTTCCCCTTTCTCTTTTGCGAACCTTTTAAACTCTGCTGTATGACTGCAAACGGTAGAAGTCCCCAGTAAAAAAACTCTAATCATTGGTCAATTCAGATAAATAGACAAAGTAGACATCCTTATTTCAGTTGTGTAGTCCAGAAACACAGACAAGCTACACCTGGTTATGATCATCTAGAAACACTTGGAAGTCTTTGTAAGTTCTGGAACCAATTAGGCCGGTTTCAGAAGCTAACTAGGCCGGTTTCAGAAGCTAATCTGGAGCAGAACAAATAACCCCACAGGACCATGTGTTGTTTATGTTATTTCACAATTCTGCATTTGATCATTGGGAGGGGGACTGGAGGAACTTGCCAGCATTATGTCATTTTCTGTTCTTATAGATACATCCATGTTGAATGTTATCGCTATATTAAGAAACTTAAAAACGTTGGGAATTCAAGGCTTCATACCTTAGGAAAGGACATTGCGAATGGAATAAGCAGAACACCAAATACTCTCGAGGTACTCTTCATTTGTTTCAACATAGGATTTCCCTCCATGCCGTCTTGCATATTGAGCTGAAAAACACGAGTTTCTTAATTACAAACAAAATTGTAAGACATCTGAGTAGCATGCCAAAATGCATACCTCCACCGTAGCCAAGAAAGACAGTGACATTAACACAGGAAGGATAAAAAGATCATCTGGAGTTGTCAAATCAGTAAACCAATATGTTCCACCTCCTTTCAGCGAAGGGACTTTGTCAACCATGTCTGATATCTACAATTGACAGAGAAGTAGAGAATGCAAGGAAAAGTGCCCGATGAGAATATATAGGTTGGTGATAATATCAATACTGCTGAGAGCTATAGATGTAGAAAGTTACACTTACAGCAAAGAAAAAGCTGAGGAATATAGGCCCTTGAATGAATAGACCTTTCAATGGTGTGAGAGGAGTAACGCCATGCCTGAAATAAAACAATAAAGACTTATGCAGTCCAATAATGTCTGGAATATATTTTTACATGACCAAAGAAAGGAAAGACTACAAGGAAAATACTATTGAATGGCACAACCAAATTGTTCAGATATGAAGTAATTGGAGATTATGCAGTAATTGGAAAGAAAGGAGAGAGGTTGTTTTCTGATCACAGGCACAAAATAATAGCAAGAGGTAACAATCCCCAACATGCACTTTAAGGGCCACACTAACTTTGAATGTTTGACAGACTGTTGGGTTAGTAAAATGACGAATTTGCAAGAATATAGTGTTAAAAAATTGTAAAAAAATGGACATAAGAATACAATTTTCAAATATAATCAAATAAAGTTAATATTTGAAAGTTTGCATATTTCATACCTAAGAAACAACGCACCCAATTTCTGTTTCCCAACTTCTAGTGACCCTGGATCAGTTGACTACAAAATATTACAAGTTGTATGACGTTATTAGTGTACCAGTGAACGAATTTACTGCAAATACAACTAGAACGATTCAAAATCTTACGTTCTGCATCTCTTCTTTGATGGCTTCAATTTCTGGTCTCAATGCCTGCATGAGGTGATAGTTGTAATAACACAAGCTACAAACATTATTAAAGAACAAATAATATTGCAAACGGAATGATATCTTATATGGCCCTTTTTACAACATCACCTTCGTCTTTTAGAGACTTATAAAATCAGATTATGTTTAGTATGTGACCATGACTTGACAGTGAGAATCATAGGTCATGAAAAAAGTGCTTGGACATATTAAAAGAAAATGACTCTACTAAATACTAATTGAAAAGAAAAGAGATACAGTTATTTATATTGATGGTTTATTATAGATTTCATTGATGTGATTCACAACGTATTTCTACCATAAACCGACACCATAATAATAAAATTTTGTCCGTAAATAATTATTACATTCTGGCTATGTTAGGCTAGAGACGGGAACAATTTGAGCCAGAGCATTTCATATGAATACACAAACTGAATTTGGGAAATAACAAAGGTACTCAAATTAAGGATTTCATTGCCCCACGATGCATCCAAATATAGAGAAATTTGTCCTAAGTTTCAGCATCGGTACCACTAGAAATTGCACAGAAACGATATACTTTGTTGCTGTGATAAGTTGGTATTTATTAGAAAAAAACAAATTGAGCACACTCACAAAGCAGTTTGACAAGTTGGTTTTCAAAAATGGAGAAGAACCATGAGTACTTAAAGCATGCATAAAACAGAAAATAACTAGGAGCAGAGATACTTTAGCAACAGGAAAATACTGTGGAAATGTGGATTACATTCATCTTTGCCATGGACTTTAGCTGGTTCAGGAGCAACGGGACAGTCGCTAGCCGGATCAACACTGTTGTCAGAGCAATACAAACCCACCTACACAAGATCAGTAAAACGGAAGTTTTTAGTAAAAAGGACGTTGGAGGAGCAAAGCTGAAACAAAAGCTTAGAGCAAGGAGGAGTACCAATTGAGTCCAGTGAAGGAATGGACGACATCCATGAGGTGCTGCAGGGCCGCGACTGGAGCAAACGAGTCGGCTGCGGCAGCCGCCACCTCCCCCGCGTACGGTGCAGGGGGCACCGGCACCGAGGAGGCTGCGGCGCCAACCACCTCGTCCGACAGCAGCTCCGACACTGGGGCCGTGGATGCGGCGTCAGTGAGGACTTGGGCATCAATTTCCGGTACTGACGAGGAAGAGGTGGTAGAGAAGTTGCGTTGGGCTGCGAGGTGGAGCGCGAACGGAAGCGCATGGGATCTCGACGGCCGGGGAAGCGCGGGCTGGGGTTGGGGCGGGAAGGGGGAAGAGGAGGTGGAGGGTTTCTCGGAGCGATTGTGGTCAGGCGGGAGGAGGTGGGAGACGTAGGGGTGGAGGCGGCGGGAGAAGTGGCGGGAGAGGGCGGTGGCGAGGCTCCTCCGCGCGTAGAAAGCCATGGCGGCGGCCGGCGAGATCGCGAGCTGGTGGCAGGCGAGGAGGGATGCCCCGAGGGGAGAAGAGGGGGTTAAACTGGGAACATAATATCCGGCCCAAAAACAGTTTATGGCCTAATGGGCCACAACGCTCTCAGCCCATTTGTTTAGGGCAAGCCGTTTCCTGCATTTGATGAAGGGCAGCCGCAGAAGGCTGAGTAATCCATGGCTCCGAGGCTCCGAGCCATATTGCAGCCATTTTCTCCTCGACCATCCTGCACTGCTCCGAGCGCCTTCAAATCGAAACCGGCTGGCACTCGAGCAGGCCACTGGTGCCATCTCTTGTCACCCCGCTCCATTCCCATTCCCTCCCTATTCTTTCTTCCTTTCTGTCTTTCTCACTCACTGTTGAAACTCTCAAGTCAGACAGCCTGAAACATCTTCGACTTGTCCATCTCATGTACTCCAGAGTACTGACTCAGTACAGTAGTGCGCACAACCCCAGAGGAGAGCCTCTTGTACAGTCCATCCAACATTGAATGCTTTTATACATGCGCTGTACTGTACTACAAATCCTTTGCTGTACTCCTGTGGACTGATCACAAGAAAACAAGTCCAAGTCATGCGTGGCTCTTGTACAGATGGTTACTGGTACAACAGACCAACTGCCTCTTGATGTTTTGACCTCGTGTGCCTTCTATCCATGTTCCCTGTTCATACTACTGAAAGATTTTCGATAACTTAAAAGAAACATATTTTCTATCTTTCAATCAGCTGAAAAATTTTAATCAATAGTTTATTATTTTATGTTTTAATTTTTCTTTTATAGAATTATTTATATAATAATTATAAACTATTGGATCTAGATCTAATGACTTAAGGAGATGACTGAAAATTTTCTCAACTTTTAAGCAGCTGAAAATTAGCAAGTCCCTAAAAGAAATGTATATGTCGGCTTTAGGCAATGAACCTCTAGTAATAGTCAAATCGGCAAAACTTACATGCTACTAGTAGCAATACAGTATTGTATCAACCATAAACCAAGGAGAGTTGGTACAGGACTTGCAACCTCTCAACCAGACACAAGCTTTGACTTCTGACGGTACATCCCGAATAATAGGGTTTCTAAATTCAGGCAGGAGTTTATCACATGTCGTGCCATAAACAATGATCTCTCTAGATAGCTCGTCTTCCCCACCGTAGTATAAGCCACAGACAACTTGGCGTATGTCCATTCTCTTAGCTCGATCTGAATTCAAACAGATGTCCCTAAAGATAAATTAGTAAACTAATCAATGTCTGTGAAAACTAATTGTGTGAATGCTTCATGGGAATCAGGAAGCGCTTAAAACAAGATTGACCTCAGTTACGCTCCGGAATGGACCCTTTTTCTCACCCAGGCATATATAGCTGGAGCATCATTTGCCAAAGACAGACAAGAAAATCTACAGGTACACGTTGACTAAATTGGCGGTTTTACTGGCGAACCGATACGCGAATCTTGCAAGTTTGTCTATGCATGCATGGCTAACAGCCTTTCGATAATTATTAGCAAACCACCCTCCCTGACTGAAAATAATATATTGCGCGTTCAGGAACCGGACAGCAGAATAGCACCAAGGAAACTGTTTGATCGATCAGTTAGGATTAGGATAGTACTAGTACAGGATTAATTTACTGAATTGAATCCAAAATTCAGGTTTCTTTTTGGCTCCTCTTGGCTCAAAAGGGACAAAAATACTAATCAGGTAACGTTATAATGGGCGCAAAATATATATTCGATGATTATTATTTGTAGCGGTCGTACCAGTTGCAGGGATTACTTTTTCTAAGTTAGATGTATCAAACCACGATGTAATAAGGCGTAAACAAGTAAGCGAGCCACATGATGGTTGCAAATCTTCTGGGCATGACAAATGATTTGGTGGCAGATAATAACTGAATATTAAGCAAGGACGAGATCCTTGTCGCTAATCATGAGCCTAAATCCCTGTGAGTGTCACAACTAACATGTGAGATTGATTTGAGCACCATATAACGTTTGTTTGTTTTTTCAGCATCATTTTTTCGATACGGTAGCAGAAAACCACATGTAGACGTTGAGCACAGATGCCTTTTTTATTCGAGTTGAAATTGTTAATAAGGACGTATATACCATGACAGGGGTGATTAGCTAGCTAGAAGTTCTTCAGTATTAGGGAAAAACATCACGAATTAAATCTTACAAACCACAGAACCAAAGAGTAGAGGATGCACCAGGTCGGTTGTGATCTTTGTTCACATGTGTGCATCTCAACAAATTTACAAAACAAACATACATGGTTCCTTATTGATTCTCTCATATTGTCTATCTATCCACAGATATGTGTTTATATTCTTCATTTTCTTACTAGCGGCTTAGACCTTATTTGATCCCTGCAATTTTCTTGAAACTGAAGGGTTTCCAAACATGTCAATTTCTATGTAAGTTTCTATGAATCAGATTATGAGTTTCTAAAAAACACATAATCTAAGTCAATATATCAGTTTTATCTCATTTCAAAAGCTAGTTTATACTCCCCACCCACGATCCAAACATCCCCATATAGGGTGTGTTCGTTTTTTTTCTAAATTTTAGTGGGGTCACATCAATTATTAAAATACTATATCTATTTATTAAATATATATTAAATATAAAACTAATTACAGAGTTGAATACGTATCAGCGTGACAAATTTATTAAGCTTAATTAAGTCATCATAAGAGATATTTACTGTAGCATCACATTATCTAATTATGACCTAATTAGTCTTAATATATTTCTCTCGTCATTCAGAGGGAGGGTTATAGACTAGGTTTTATCAGTAATCTATATTTAATATTCCTAATTAGTATTACAATATTCGATGGGACAGGTCTAAAAATCAGAGGGGTGAAAACAAACACACCCATAGTTTTTATTAATCTAAAAATAAAAAACAGTTTTTTTTTTCAAAAACTATGGTGGATCCATACAAAGCCTCACTCAGCAAGTAGGTTTATCAACATTTTGTGAACCAAAGAAACATTTGGTTTCGGAATCAGTTGGTGGCTACTCAAAAAAATCGTGTTAAATTTTGACTTGTTAAGCTTTGACCCATAGGAAGAACGTTGCTAATGTACCAATAACTGTAATGGAAGGTGAGCCAGATCGAGAAGGTGTGTGGGTGCCAAGCACGGGCCTAACATATATGGCATCGCAATGAAATTAGCCTACATATGCAATTATGCATCTTTGGAGCGGTAGTGTCTGCAGAGCAAAATACGGAAATGGTGAGTGGTTTGCACACTATTTGCAAGTAAATAGCTCCGATCGATATACTCTCCCATGCTAGAAACTACCTAGTATGTACTTCTCTATTCTCTCCGTCCAACAATATAAGTATTTTTATAGGAGTATATTTAAATTTATTCAATAATATAAGTATTTATAATATAGAGTATAAACGTAATAAATGAGGTGCATGGATATAATAAATAAGGTGTGGTTGAATAAGAGAGAAATTTTTATATGATAAAAGTAGAAGTATGATAATCTTTCTACCTTATTTTTATTTTGTATTAGGATATTAGAAATGCTTACATTTTTTAATGGAGAGAGTTTCATATCAGACAATACACAGACTACTATAATGTCACTATGGAACAAGCTGGTGATACTTGAAAAAAAAGTTTTCTAGTAATCACTCACGCACAGCTAGTGACAGTGCGCTTGACAGCTTCGGAGCTAGCCCGATCGAGGGAGGCCATGGCCAAGCTAGACATGACGACAAGTGCACGGAGACCACCGCTTTTGACAAGCGCGTCTATAAGCATGTGCGCCCGCGTATGTATATCACGTCAAAAAACCATGCACACAACACACTGTTTAGCTGTCTACTCCAAACTCCCTCTAGCACTAACTAACAACTATGTTAGGACTACTAGTAATCAAATTTCTCTATAATCTAATAGTAGTAGTAGTATACTAGCCTAGTGACTTTTTTGACCCACCTTTGACAAATGTGTACTACTCTCACACGTGAATCAAGTCAAATTGACCGCAGGTAGGAGCTACGACTAGTACCATTAAAGTAATAAAATACAGTACTAATCGAGAACCAAAGTACTACTACTAGCTCTGAATTCTGAAACACAACGTACGCGGATTCGTCACATTTTTTTACGCTTTCCCGCTTCTGCAAATGCAGGAATCCTAGGCGTTTAATTTAAAGAAATGATGAACTGGATTAGCACTAGATGAACCACTAGTGCGCTGCTACTGATTAGAGACAGAGTAACTATATATTGGCAGTGTAAGTAGCATATGCCCATATGGTAGCTATCAAACGTGTAGCTGCTGATCGGTCCATAGTTGACAGAAACACCTAAGCGCATCTGAGGAAACAATGCAAGTATCACTAATTTAATTAGGTCGTTGCTAATGCAACGACTACAAGGAACAATTAATCATGGAAGCTTTGACGTTCGACTGGAGTTGAGAGCCCCAAAGAAAAGCGCGGTCAAAAAGGCAGAGAGTAACAATGACAGCCTAGGGTAAGGAACAATTATGCATGCTCTATCGTCGTGGACATGTGTGCTGATAGTAGCGGAATAGAAAGGTCCTGGATCTGCACGCCGGGTGTTGCATGGGAACAATGGTTGAGGTGACACATCTACACGCTCGCCGTCCATGTCGAAGCCGCTCGTGTGATGCCTGCCATTGCAATTGCATTGCCATTGGCATGTCGTGGATCGGAGGAGGAGGACGAGCACAGAGCATCAAAGATCGATCCTGTGCCGCAACAGCGAGCTAAGGGAATGCAAGTTGGTTGGCCGGAGCCGGACCAAGGGAATGCATGCACGGGACCCACGGCTTTATTCTCTCGTGTCTTCTTCCACGGCGCACTTCCCAACACAGCACGATTGTCAAAGCATGCGCCGATCCATGGTTTTGTGATGTCACCGAACTAGTGGATTGATTGATGAGAATATGGCCGTGCCAAACCAAACGATATTCATCAGATTTTTCCTCCGGTTCTTCTCCTCCCACGCAGAGATCGGATGCTGCAGTGAATGCGTGATTCTATATATGGAGGGCAAGCTCTGGGAAGCAAAGCATGGCGTGTTTCTCCGGAAATGGCCAAGCGCTAGCATGTAACGCTCGTGCACTGTTTGTTGGCCTCTGAACAGAAGCTCATCATCAGGCTCCGAACAGTTGTTTCTTTCTTTCTTTTGATTGATATCAACACTCTAACGCAGATAAATACTGCCGTTTTTTGGGTGTGTTCGTTTCTAACCCTCTGATTTTAGACCTGTCATATCGAATATTATAATACTAATTAGGAATATTAAATATAGATTACTGACAAAATCCAGTTTATAACTCTCCCTCTGAATGACGAGACAACTTTATTAAAACTAATTAGGTCATGATTGAATAATATGGTGCTACAGTAAACATCTCTTAATGATGATTTAATTAAGCTTAATAAATTTATTACGTTGATACGCATTCAACTCTGTAATTATTTTATATTTAATATATATTTATATATAGCATTTTAGTGATTAATATGACCTCACTAAAATTTAGACTAAAATAAACGAACACACCCCTTGCCCTCAAAGCCACCAAGGCGATAGCATTACGTTGTGGTTAGCTCAGCATCGCATCATGGTCACCATTTTCTAATCACCGGCCGCTTTGGTCTCGATCGGTCATGAGTTTACCCGCCTGACCATTATTGTTATCGAGCAGCGGACGCGAGGATTACTTTTATATCGATTCAATTCAAACCCGATCGATGCATGCAAGTAATGACCGCCCAAGGATCGAGATGAACAAGATAGACCCTCTATTCCCTAGGTCGATAGGTTTCTGCAGGTAGGGAGCAGCACTAGGGTATAGAGGGTGGTGAAGTACTCTGCCGAGCTGCTGGCCATCCGGTCCTCCTCTCGATTGTCGTTCTTCCCTCTACACAAAAATTTAATTCAATGGAGGTGTCGAAAGCTGTCTGTCTTTTCTCACAACAGGCATTGATTAGTTTACTGCCAAAACCCTGCTTCATTATGTCAGCAAAACATCACTCAGAGCACCATAATTTTAATTTCTCTCTCAAGGCCACAAGGGTGAATGGTACCCACACACAGGCGTGACCTTTGTCTTGCTGTTTCTCGCATTCAGAAATCAGGATGTTGCGTTCTTTTACTTGTGGTAGAAGGCAGCACTGTGGAGAAATTGAATTTGCTGCCGCAGCTACGACTAGCAGCGCAGACTAGTACATAGTCTGAATCTGAACTAGCGTAGGCTGCTCACTGGTCCGAGGAGCCAGTAGGTTTTTCATGTGCAGAGAATGAGAGATGAGAAAAAATGGGACACGAGCGAGCCTCTTTTGTGAAAACCGGACGTCGCTTGCGGTGAGCTCCTCCTTCCACTCCAATCTTGCTCTGGAAGGTGGCGGGCTCTTGGCATTTGTTTCATAAAATCGGAGTACAGCAAGATTGATATTGCTACACGTGCATGGCGGTCTGTTTGGCTGTTATTCTAAAATTGTTTTTGACCTGCTAACTTTTCATAACTCTCTACTTATTTTTAATGAAACATACACAAGAGAATTTGTTTTATCAAATATTTTTTTAAAGAATTCATTTTTTAAAGAATCTAATTTATAGAAATACTAGCAAAATATTCGTGCATTATCACGGGTCTTTATTAAAAAAAATTTATGGTTAGAATATTTTTTAACTATAAAAGATTTTTAATTAATCATTTTTTTGTCTTGAGTATTTGCTCTATTTTTATTTTGCTTTAACTTTTTTAGTTTTGAAAATAATATTTATTATAATAATTTTGGAGTAAATTATTATTAGAATTCCTGTTATTAGTTTCCATCTAAAATATGATGTTAAAGCAATAGATGATTAATTATTGTTAATATAAAATATCAAATTGAAATCAGAGTCCAATTCAATAAAGAATTAGAAAATGGATAAAAAACGACTCAAACTGATTGATGAATCATTGTAGGATATAAACTGAATACGACAATGTTACAGACACATCTGGACATGAAAAAAATAGTATAAATGATGTCACATCAATTAATAAGTTACTAGCAAAATACTCATGCGTTGCCATGAGTCTTTGTTAAAAAATTTTATGGTTAGAATATTTTTTAATGTAAAAGGTTTTTAATTAATTAATTTTTTAGTTTAAGTATTTGCTCTAAATTTATTTTGCTTTACCTTTTTTAGTTTTAAAAAGAATACTCATTATAATAATTTTGAAGTGAGTTATTATTGAATTTTTGTTATTAGTTTTCATCCAAAATATGATATTAACGCAATTAAAATTAGAGTCTAATTTAACAAAGAATTAGAAAATGATTTAAAAATAATTTAAACTGGTTGATAAATTATTGTAGGATATAAACTAAATACAACAACATTATAAACACATCTGAACATAAAAAAATGATCTAAATTAATAAGTTGTATAGATAGAAATACTACTACCAGTGCTGTAAGTTTATTTACCGCTTGTACACTTGGTAATCTGATCTGACGTGCTTGTCGCGTCCAAAGATGGTCCTCCGTGAAGGAGTGGCAGATGGGCTTTAGGAGTACTAGTACAGAGTAGTGCCACGTTGGTGTGTCGTCCCACCCACCAGTACCAGGATTCGGCTGCATCACAGGAGCTCCGCTCCGCGCACAGAGAATCGCACGGCGGATGGATCCAATCCAAGCAAAGCAACCCGGTACTTGACCACGCAAAGCTTCTTTCTGTGGTGTGTGGCATGGAGCCTTGATACTACAGGAACATGATGCCGCTGTGGATTACTACTGCTAGTACACACACTCGTTCTTTAGCGCCCATGCCATGGCCAATCGACTCGATCAGGGGAGGGGGGGAGGGGGGGGGGGGGCACATATCCAATGGCTGGACCAGCGTGTCCGTCCATTTCCAGTTAGTAATGTAATTCCTCCGTTTATATTACATATTATTTTAAAAATTTTAAAAAAAATTATATATCATCCTCATTTCTTAATACATCTTTCTCTCTTCTTAATATAATATTCTCTCTTATTAATATATCTCTATCTCTATTTTTCTCCTTCTCATTTTTAATACATCTACTTTTTTATTTCTCTTTATTTCACATGGCTAACTTCAAAACGACATTTAATTCTGAACGGAGGAAATACAGTACTAAATGGAGTATCAGCAGCAGCAACTGAATACGGCTGCTCTACTACTTTGTTCGTAGTACGCGCAGCGACCTCTCGGCGTGCATGCTGCCATGCCTGCACGATGCATGGCTACTAGTACTGCTAGTATACTGTCTACTAGGCGTAGCTGCAGCTGCTCTGTGCCGATCGAGCTGCAGGCTTACAGTTGGTTGGATCTCATCTCGTCCGATTTTAATGGTTGTTCATGGTTCGCATGCATGCGCCACTGCAGGAAAGGAAGCATGCATCGAGCAAGCTTCCATGCTTTGTCGACAATCAGAAACCATTTCAGGAGAGAAACCATGCTTTTTTTCTCTCTATGAAAATGGATTGTTTTCTAGGGTACAAAATTAATGCGTTGTAATATAGTACTATGGGACATTGTGGCCCAATTGGTTGTGGTTGACGTTGAGACAATATATGACAATTTAGTTTCATCATTAACTAGTCTCTCTGTTTGGGTCGGGCTATACGGATCTGGAGTCGTTTTGTGAAAACATCACGGAATGAGTAAATCCAAATACATCATGGTTTAGTAGAAATATATCATGTAAATTAATATGTGACGCTGAATAATGAATGTGACGGTTTTTAAATGAAATAAGACAGAATTTGAAAGCAATATATATATATATATATATATATATATATATATATATATATATATATATATATACTGTATAAAGGAAACATCAAACATGTCCAGGTTCAAAAGACGCGTGAAAGACTCAATGCACATAAGTATAACTAGGGTGATGGATCAGAAAAAAAGGAATCAAGAGCAAGTAGCTGCTAGAGTACCACATGGTTGCGATGCAAAAATTTGAGAGAGCCATGAAAAAAAATCGTACTAGACGAAAAAATAGAAAAGAAAAATATTTGGGCGCAACCAAACATGTGATTTAGGTGAGGCACCAGGTGGACCTAACGATTCCCACATGCAGATACCCCTGCCTCCTCCAGCTCGTTGACCATATTCCCTTCCTCATTGTGCCGTGGATGGGGCCACGACGCAAGTGGCCCAAAACACCCACACGTTCGCAGCCACCGGAGTCGCACGAGCAGCACCCAAATGGAGTCGGTAGAGTCACTGTTCACTGAAAAAGAGATTTTGTTTGTTTCGCTATATAAAACCATACTGTACTTACTAATTAGTAGTAACTGCCATGGTTTCTGTTGCACGGAGCTACGAAAAGGAGGAGATGGCAGTATGTGCGACGACGAGTGGAGGAGGATCTTTCTCCCATCCAGGACGGTTTAAGCAGAGGACAGCACGAACACGAAAAGTCAGGCTTGGGTGAAGAGAGACTCGTGTCATGCGCGGACGCGCCCCGGTGCCCGACCCCGGCCGCGGCAGAACGACATTTCCTTGCATTAGCACGGGACCAACCGGCCGACGCAGTCAATGCTTGATGAACGATTTCTTCATCATACATTTGGCAAAAATTAATAAGATTTGTGGCAATCGATTAGTATAGTTTTGGCCAAAATTTATTACTGTAGTAGTATAGTAGTACTTTTCGAAAAAAAAGTAATAATCAGAGTTATGGTACTCCATGGTAGTAGTAATTCAAACGCGCAGTTAATTCCATCCTCTTTTGCAGGGGAGTACTAGTACTTAAACTTTTTCCTCTCTGGGCTCTACTAGCTTCTTTCTTCATTCATGCGAGGCCCCCGAGCTTTTTGTATAAATGCCGGGTCGGCGCCTCCTTAATTCCCCCCGTCCCCATCCACCCTCGCCTCCTTGTTACTCACAAAGTCATCATCACAAGTCACAGCGGCGGAGGGGGAGGAGAGGATGCTGCAGGCAGTGCGGTACCTGCTTGGGTCTCCCGGCGGCGCGAACGGGTTCGGGTCCAAGTCGACGGCGGAGGAGGTGACCCCGGACCTGTGCTCCGTGACGGCCATCATCACCGGCGCCACCTCCGGGATCGGGGCGGAGACGGCGCGGGTGCTGGCCAAGCGCGGCGCTCGAGTGGTCATCCCGGCGAGGAGCGTCAAGGCGGCGGAGGACATGCGGGCCCGCATCAGGGACGAGTGCCCCGGCGCCGACGTGCTCGTCATGCCGCTCGACCTCAGCTCGCTCGCCTCCGTCCGCGCATTCGCCGACCGGTTCCTCGACCTCGGACTGCCCCTCCACCTCCTCATGTACTAATTGCACTACTACTAATTCCCTCCCTTCTCTTGATCGATCGCTATATATGGGTCTTGTTCCTTTGGGTGTCCTGATGATGAATTCCTGCTTCTGATCAATCGATCGATGCAGAAACAATGCCGGCAAGTTCTCCCACGGCCAGCTCGCGCTCTCCGAGGACGGCGTCGAGATGACATTCGCCACAAACTACCTTGGTACTGCATAAAGCTCTCGCATCGCATGCACCAAACTAAGCTCAATTCTCCTCCGGTCAGTTAAAATTAACTTGATCGGTCATCCAGGGCATTTCCTGCTGACGAAGCTGCTGGTGGGGCGCATGGCGGAGACGGCGGCCGAGACGGGCGTGCAGGGCCGCATCGTCAACGTCTCGTCCAGCGTGCACGGATGGTTCGCCGGCGACTGGGCCGAGTACCTCCAACTCGTCACGCGCCGAAAGATGTCAGTCACTCACTTGTCCTTGCTTGCTGCTTATTACAGTAAATTGATTTGCTCTTCAAAAGTACTACTCGACGATCAACGTTTTGTAATTAACCGGTTTGCCTTGGACAGACCTTACGACGCGACGCAGGCGTACGCGGTTTCGAAGCTCGCCAATGTGCTGCACACCAAGGCGCTCGCTGCAAGGCTCCAGGTCCGTTCAGCTTCTTCTTCTTCAGTACCAGTACAGTAGTATAGCCATGGATGATATGGCATGTGAGTAGTAGGAGTCAACATCAAGTTTCTGGCGTTGCTGAGCTCGCTTTCCTTTTTCGGGCGTGTGGTCGGGTTTGATTAGGAAATGGGCGCCAACGTGACGGCGAACTGCGTCCACCCGGGCATCGTCAGGACACGCCTCAACCGCGACCGCGATGGCCTCCTAACCGGTATATGTTTTGCTTACTCATGCACACTGTCATCTGATTCATCGACGAGTTGCATTTGGTAAATTTTTTTGGCTCTGCAGATCTGGTGTTCTTGCTGCTGTCCAAGCTGCTCAAAACCATCCCTCAGGTAGGAGTAGGTGATTAATTAACGTGCTCGCTCACCAAATCTTTTTTAATTTATGCCCTGCTCCATGTGTTGGGTCCCGTGCACTGCCACTGTTGCTGCAATGCTGCTGATCTTCTCTCTCTCTTCTCTCTCTCTCTGCTAGTACCTGCAGCTGCGTAGGAGAGAGAGAGAGAGACAACAGACAGAACTGTGTGCTGAGAGCTTTGATTTGCTTGGTCTTAATAAGTAATTACTGCCTGCTGACCCCTCCCGGTCAATCTAATTCGTGGCGTGTTCGTTGCATTGGCAGGCTGCTGCCACCACGTGCTACGTGGCGGCCCACCCGAGGGTGGCCGGCGTGACCGGCCGCTACTTCGCCGACTGCAACGAGGCGCTGCCGTCGCCGGCAGCCACCAGCAACCACGAGGCCGCGCGACTCTGGCAAATCTCCGAGGCAATCATCCACTGCACAAATACTAATAAGAGCACTGGCCTTGGTCTCTTGTTCCCACCAATCGTCCAGGAGGCAGGAGATGATCAAACCTGACCAGGACTAGACTAGTAATCAAATTAATGATCCCTCCCTATAATTATTAGTAGCGAAATGTACAATATGTATACAAATATACCAAGTATTCTTAGTAGTACTGCAAAGGTTAGTACAGTAGTGTTTGAACCTGTAACACCATCTGCTTTGACCTGTGGTCGGTGATAGTATACAGTACCGGGTAGTACTCTCCTAGCTCTACTAGAGTACGTGCGTGCGCTTTGTCCTGCAGCCAAGCCAGCGCCGGCTCCTTTTGCCAGTGAGATATGCACGCACGCACTCCTGTTCTGTTCCTCCACGCATCCATCCATCTATCCATCCATCAGCCGGCGGCCTGCTGCTGCTGTCAGGAAAGGTGACATGTCGAGACATGGCACACGCACGCTTGGCATCCGGCATCTCCTCGTTGCGTGCAAGTACAAGGTGCATGCATGCAGGCCTTCAACGCCTGTGGATGATGAATGCCTGAATTGTCTTGTTCGATTAGATTCATCGATCAGGCAACCAGGCATGGCCATGCGCGCTGCCTGCCTGCCTGCCTCCTTCGCTCTGAGGAGTGAGGAGGACGTCGGAGGCTGCGAAAAGGAAGCGTGCCTCTGATCTCATCACAACGAATCATTGGCCTTTCCGGCGCTGGGGATGTAAGCGGATTGGATGTTTCTCGGAACTCGCTTCGAGTTGGAGACTTGCTTTGCGACATGGACTGCCGCTTTTGGATGCTAGGTGACGTCCATTTCAGCTTTTCTTTTCCTCTTTTCATCTTGAGTTGAGGAGGATAATCACATCTCACCGGAAAAAAAGACGATGCGTTCTCTGTAAGTGGCAAGGACGATGTTCTATCAACATGACGATTTGTGTGGAATCAATGATGCTTGCATAGAACTGCAACGATTGGAATGAAGAGAACTAACTTCAGCAAAAGTGTCTTTGTTTCCCTTGCTCAGTCTGTGGCTAAAAATATTTCAGCAAGGGTTGTACCCAAAGTATTTCCCTTCTGTGACTCTGCAGCCCATGAAGCTGAAATTGTGCACACAATTAGAGTGCTTAACTGGGACAAGCAATCTCCATTTACAACTCTTGCATCATGAAACAAATCTAAGGTACGAAAGAGATTACTGTCATCCTTCTGGAGATTGACAGCTATCCACTGGAGTTAGATGACTGTCATCCTAGAGACTCGGTGCTATCCACTGGAGTGAAATGTCTAGCTGTTCATGGCCCACAGATTCCAGGACTTTAGACCAACAGAGGCCCGGTAGGAGGAAGCCAGAAGAGAAGGGGCCACTGACTAAAGACAGCACCGCAAGGCCCTCTCAGCCTTCTGAACAAAACTTGAGGCCCAGATTTGCAGTTGACCACAGGCGACCACTTTTGCGCCCGCATCTGTTCCTTGTGCGCGCAGCAAAGCGCAGGGATAACTCATAGGCATGAATTTTGTTTGGCACTGCCAGAATTGTACCAACCAGATCGAGATGAGAAGCAAAAGGCGTACATTATTACTTTTTAAGTTTTCAATGAAAAAGCTGCATACCAATTAACAACCCATCTTTGACGTCTGCATAGTGCCATGAGTTTGCATTTGACTAATAGCTTATGGTGACCAGTTCTTCATAAGTGCTAGATGATTGCTTCAAGTACAGTAGCAGTCAACATGGATCAATAGTCAGTCATGTGGTCAGAGCAGAAATCTAGACTTCCATATCACCAAACATACAACCCAAGTTGCAACTGGGGCCTCAAGCAGAGCATACTAGAACAGTTTATTTCCCCTTTCCTTCAACAATGGCAAAATGCAACTGGCATGTTCTTCTTCCTTATATAATCATGTTTTCTAGCTTTCAATGAAAGCTTTCAGTCAATAATTTGCTATTTTGTGTTTTAATTTTTCTTTTATGAGATTATCTGTATAATAATTATAAACCATTGTATCTAGATCTAATGGCTTAAAGAGGTGACTGAAAATTGTACAAACTTTCAGTCAACTAAAAATTAGCAAGTCCCTTATATAATATAGCTGTTCATAATCACAACTGATCTCACACCCACTGGAAGCTGCAGGTTGCAGCCACAGAGATTCTTTCAATGGATAGATCTGCACTATTAGAACGGCCGCAAATCATGTGAGGTGTCTGGTCCGTGTCTTGCTTTGCAGGGTCACAGCAAATGCTTTTGATTTGGAACGACTCATTCATGGGCCAGTCCAACATACCTGAACTCTAACCGTTCAACTTCAATGCCTTCAGATCTGCTCATCAACGCAGAAGGAAGACACAACGCATTAATGATTCCCATATGCTTAAGGATAACATGTGGTGTCTCTGCTCATACCAGTAAGAGTATGGTTGCAAGAATAATACTCCACAGCTGCACAACCGCAAACACGAACGGGATAGTTAGTTAAGGAGTTGGGTCCACTTGTATTCTTTTTTATTGTAGAGTCACTCATCTTTGGCACACACAGGTCCAAGCCTTAACCGGGTTAACCCGAGTCGCCACTCCTCCATTGAGCACATTTTGGGATTTTTTATTGTAAAGTCAAGCCTTAACCGGGTTAACCCGAGTCGCCACTCCTCCATTGAGCACATTTTGGGATTTTATCAATCCAAAAGTCAATGAGTTACCTCGGCCGACCTTGCCTAATGAAATGAACACTCTACTAGAAACCTTTGGATCGTCATCTACCAAAAATGTATTTAGACTTTCCATATTATCTCTAGGGTCCTGCTAATTTTCAGTCAGACAAAAGTTTAGACAATTTTCAATCACCGCTTTGAGTCTTCGGATCTAGATCCAACAGTTTACAGAAAAGAATTTTTTTTCTATAGTTCATACAAAACCAGATTTTGTTCTCTCCTCTTACTAATACATATGATCCTATAAAAATAAATACTAGTACAAATCTAATACAACTTCAACAATTTTCTAAGTGGCACGCCTGAAAAGTAGGAAATATGTTATCTCTATGTTTTGAAACGCCTGACCTCCGTTCCCCCCAAGCAAAGTCTTTGAGATATATAATAGTAATAAAGAGTTTTCTTATTGATATTAATCGAACCACTGAGAGGCAATATCAAAGACATTATATGCATCACACTTGGTACTTCTAGGAAAATTGCCTGCCTATAAGAAGCAATTTTCTTATTAAGAAATATCAAATATTTGATCAAAGATATCCCTTTTACAGAGGTTGTCAATATTACATCTGACCTGTATGGTCAGGTTCACTTGAATTGCAAAGTTTAGGTTCACTGAATCAACAAATCAATATGATTCGGACAAAGCATTCTGATATCTCACATATATGATAAGATCTCCAGTGCATAAATGCTCGCAAGAGAAAATGGACTGAAAAATTCATGACAGCATCTCTTACCTTGAGAACCTCTCAAATGAATTGGTGAAGCAGCAGTTATGGACTAACTTTTTTAGCCATCCAATTGTTGGACCCGTCTTGATTTAGGCTTCTCGTGAATATCAACCTTTGATTGCTTTTCAGGTTCAAATAATCAACCTAAGCATAATATAGCAACGAACATTAGATGATCAATCTGAAAAAAACTTGTATCATGCAATTATAGATAGGCTCTTGAAGTTGCAATTTCTTAGGTATAAAGCATGTAATAAAGGTCCATAATCCTGTATGCAAAATAGTAGGTGGTCTGGCCAGCAAATCTACCATGATTTACCAGGATTGACCGATATTTGGGCAGAGAATGGTAGCGGTCATTAAGTAAGGCAAGGGGATCAAAATATTGAGGCTTTAAGGAGGAGACAACCCATATAGGCAAACAGAAAATGTGGGTGGATTCTCAAACATTTATACAAATATTTTTTGCCGGTTTAATTTCGGCTCAGCCTGATAAGTTCTTGCCAGCAAGTCAAATTCAATTTAAGATTCAAAACAACAAGAACAACAATAAGCCCTTTTAGTCAGAAGAAAGTTAAGATTAAACTTGAATGCAAATAATTTTCATGATTTTGCCGCTATGAGAACAGTAAACTCAGAACTACTCCAGAAATTCAGTAAATGTATGGTAGTAGAAAATATGTAACGTGCCTAACCTTTTCTGGATCAAGAACCAAAAGGCAAAAGGCATCTACTGGGCCAGCTGAAGGATCTAGATGAACATCCTTAATGTGGTCATCATCTAGAACAGGAACGCCTGGCTCCGGTCCTAAGTACTGCAACCTTGACTTCACTGAGCTTGCGAACCAAGCATTCTCCCTGTGCTGTAAAAGAAGTCACAGCTGTTGTTCACCACGAATTGAACACAAAACTCCACAATACATATGCAACCGAACACTGTAAGATATAGTGCTATTCCTGATCAGCATATACAAAAGCTGTGTGGTGAAAATTTAGATGATAGAAATATATGGTTAGCTAGATGATATGAACAACTCCGAAGCATGAACCGAAGTAAGCTATACGGCACTGAACAAATAGAACAACTGGCTGCTGTTCACCTGACCAGACCAGCCCGTGCAATACATTGTAAGATTAAATTTTTTAACATATCCCACTGTATAGCATAAAACAAGCTGCTGGCACAATATCAATTTCTATCCTATCCCACTATATGAGTTCTAACCTGGAGCTTAGCAGGGTCTGCACTGGAACTATCAATCACATCTATGTTTCCGCTGATACGGAATTGCTCCCAGCTGTCAGTGAAGTACCAACAAATCTGCAGGATAACACAAGATCAGGCTTATGTGCCCTTGTGATCTGAAATGCTTAACCTGAGCCTCCATTTACTGAATTATGCAGTAGTACAATTGTGGTAATCCCGTGGAGCACACCTCGGCAAAAGGGCAATTCCTTATCTCACCAATCTGTTCATTCAGAATTTACACATCGGCAGATAATCAGTGAGCAGAAATGGAACCTCACTAAATCAATAGAAAACTGAGCAAACGACAACTAAAAAAAAAATCGGAGGGAGAAGAGCGCAGAGGCAGCACACCTTGTTGCTTCGCGCATCCGTGTTAATCTGAATTCTATCGCAGTGTTCCTGGAAACCCCTGTATATGAACAAATTCAAATTCCACCTTGAAACTGGTAAGAAATCGGAGGGAGAGAGCGCAGAGGCACGCCCTAGGGGATACCTGAACACGACGGTGCGATTCGCCGGTCTGCCGCCGGCGCCCACCGTGGCCTGAAACGAATGGATGGCTGAGATAATTTCGTTTCCCCAAAAACACGGAGAAGGGCAATATGCGATGGAAGCTTACGAGTTGAAAGTAAGTGGAGTGCCTGAGGTGGGCGTTGGCATCCAACGCTCGCTGGAGCAGCGCTCTCCAGGGGCTCGAAAGCGCCGACGCGGCGGCGCCACTGCCGGCCATCTACTCGCCGCCGCGACCTGTCCTTCACTGCTGTTCTTCGTGGGGAGGCGGGTGCTGATTAACGGACTAGATTTGTTCAACTCTTACTGGTTCAGGGCCAGGCTTAACGTTACTGTGGGGCCCATAAGACAGTGACTGGGAAATGTTGCAGGGCCAACGTGCCGGACGCTCGCGAACTGGCGGCGAGTTACGGGGCTGGAATCATCGGAACGTGACAGGTGTATTAGGCCCGAAGCGGCGGCAGGGCTGTGAATCTTCTGGCCAGGCCCACGTTAAACTCCACCAGTTGGGCCAGAAACCCCACCCCTGTAACCGCGATCCAAATTGCGCTCCGAGTTGAGGGAGAGAGGCGCATGACCGGGTATCAACGGTCCAGAATCCCATAATGTCGGACCGAGTTTGCAGCGATAATCATGTCAGGGTGGCAGTTACTGATTGACCAAGCAGGTTGAATTTTATTAAAGTGATGAAACCATGTCAACATGGCACTAGTCCTTGATCAGCGGTTACTTAAGCTTGGTTTGTATGTCCGAAAATTCGTACTTTTGAGCAGTGACACCAAGATGTCGTCACACGGTGCAAACGCACTTGTTGAAAGGGGAAGAAAGGGAAAGGCAGGGATGAAAGTCTCCATGTGTACTTTGTACAGCATGCAAAGGTACGGGGTATATTTGATACTTTGATTGCCTATTATATGCTTTTATTTGTCACAATTTCCTCAACGTTCATAGTGGTTTCTCGGAGGCCTAAAAAAACATGCCACGATGTACTGAAACTTTGACTTAAATATCGCGATGCACCGACCATTTTCAGAGTAGTGCTCGCTCATAAAGTCAAAAAATATAAGCGTGAAGATTACCACGGATTAACAAAGGGTTAGGTGCGCTCTGTAGAGGAACGGAAGCCGCGCGCATATGCAGCTTAGCTGGACCTACTTTTTTTTTTAGGGCAGCTGGACCTACTTATTTGAGTTGCCCTGTAGTATACTTATCATAATATAAGTATTTTTAACATTCAAATGTAAATTTAGTTAATATTGAAAAAGTTATATATAGCCCTTATTTATATTACCTTATCAATTCTCTACCCATCCACAACCCATCAGATTTTATCTTATTTATAAAAATACTTATATTATAAATAAATTTTTGAATGTTTTAAATGTTTATTTTGTGGACGCGGAGCAAGTAATATAATATAAGTGATGATGGCGTCTCTTGGAGGTCCCAGGATCCACAGTTGATCACGACTGATATCTGAATATCAGAATATTCAAAGTTATCACAGGAACACGAGTGTGGCGTGATGTGAGGCTCTGCAACTGCACTGGTACTGTGGTAAGTAACGGAATGGATTAGATAGCAGTAGTGCGCCACGAACAATTTGCAGGGCAAACGAAGGTGCGCGCACGTGCCTGATGCGTCTTGTGTCCCAGATGTGTTTTTGTATTCCGAGATTGGGCTTGGTGCAGCTAGCTAGCAGAGACAATAACACGATGTTCACGCCGTTGAGTCACTCGCCGATCGAGCATCATGGGCACGGAGGAAGGTTATTAATTAGTGCGATCTATCCGTGATTGTACCTGACAAGAAAGAGCACTGGGTTCTGCGTCTTATTTATCAGTGATGAGCTGCCAACTTGCATATATATCGTGTTTGCCATCTAAACCATGCATGAGAGGAAATAAAAGGCATCGTGATAACTTATAGTTGGGCGTCTCACGTACGCACGCAGCACCATATACTACATATCTTTCTCGTACTCGAGAGGAAAAGTAAGGCATCGATAATTGGCATGCTTTGAACGTTGATCGCAACTGGGCCGCCACACAATGCGCGACGCGTTCTTGAATTGAAGAAAGCTACTTTGATGATGGGGGTCTGGCACGACGCATGGACCTAATTGAACAGCCTTTCCCACTGCTGAGTCCTCTCCAAGCGTGCCATGCTGGGTCGCCGAACTCGTAGTTCGCTGCTCGCCACGTATACCCCCACTCGGATCGGTGGCTTTGATTAGCTTGTGCTGGATCGCATACGTAAGAGCATCTTCAATGTAGCTTTTATATATAGATCATACTCTAAATTTTAGAAGTAAAAAAAAAAACACATTTTTAGTGACGCTTTTAAATAAACTTATATTTTTAATGTTCTTTCAAATTTTAGTTTCAAACCCCTAGATTTAGTAACTTAGAGAACAGATTATGTGTTATACCTTTTTAGGTGTTATCGTGTTACGAATTAAAATAACATCATCCAAAAAAACTTGAACAAATAGTATATATAAATAGTTCACACTATCTTTTAACACCATACAAAAGTTAAGGTGCAACAAAGATTTGTACAAGATACAACAAAAAGGCAAAATCAGCATGTGAATAGTGAGGATTATAACTATTCAACTGAAACCCACCACCCATTACTATTTATTGGCCAACTTTTCTTTTTAATTTCTCTTTTTACAAGTTTTAGTTATAGCTCAGATTTTGTATGATAAAAGATGATTGCATGCTCTATCTACTCATATTTTTTATTATAATTTTAGATGCACATTTGAAGGTAGTATAATGATTGGTAACACGTGAATCCGCGGTAACATCTGATCTGTTCTCAGGAACCTCACATCCACCTCCAACCTCCACCATTTTTACTCTATTTGCTTTTTTTTTTCTCTTTTCTTTTTCTTCCCCCTCCCCGTGTCGCCCTCTCTCCTCGTAGCTCGTCTCCCGCCGTCGGACACCCATCCCTGTTACCGACACCAAATCTCTCCACAAATTTACCAGACATCAGCGGACTTAGGGCCCTAGGACGCCCAATCAATGGGGCAAGGCGTCAGATCGAGCTTCCCCTCCACGATGGCGATTTGTGTCCTCCTTGCCTTGGTCGACGGCTGCTCCCTTGGAATCAGAGACCTTGAAGCCAAGGGCAGTAGCAAGCAGGGCGGGATTGAGCTTCGGCGGTGGCCGGGCTATGGCACCACGAGGACCAGGAGAAGAGGTTGGGCGGTGGCCGGAGGCGGCGCCGAGGTCGTGTGCTCGGGCTGCGTTGGGGCTGGGCGCAAGCGGCGGTGCCTAGGGCGGGCTCAGGTGATGATTGGGGAGGCCGCTCAGGCGACACGGGGGCGGCTTGAGCAAGGCGTCGACAGGAGCAGGGAGTGAGTGGCCGCGAGGAGGCGCCTGCAGGGAGGTAGCCTACGTCGTCGACGAGGAGGACTGTGGGGAGTAGATGGCGGCGTGTGCTGTGTCCCGAGTGAGTGTCCGAGTGGAGAGGAATTTTTTTTTCTTTCCTGACCGGTGGGTCGGGTGGATAGGAACAAGAAATGCTTGCTCTATTTAAATTGTTTGGACTCTCAAATTTGACAATTAGACTCATAAAACAGGATTCCAGAAGCTAATTTTGCATGTTCCATAAAAGATGCTCTAAGGCCATGAGGTCTGCTGACTCGGACTCCCATTTGTCTTGGTGGCTTATTAGCAAGAGTCAAACTCCAAAACACAAGGACCAGAGAAAGAGAGTAGAGGGAGCTCATCATCTACTACTAGCTTTACTTGGTTGTGTCTGGATCACGGTGGTAGGTAGGTAAGAAGGGAAGGACCTCCTCGCCCTCGTCATGACTCACCAACCTCCATCCATCGAGACGATCGACCTACTATATAAACAGCAACACGTTGAGAGTCTCACGGCAGCGGCATCCCCACAACCGCTCGCTTGCTTAATTGTTTGCTTCCTTGTTCGGTTTACTATTTTCTTCTCTCTTTCAAACCAACCTCATCAACAAGCGAGCTAGCTCTAGAGCGCAGCAGGATGTGGGTGACTTCGATGCCGCAGGTGTGGGACAAGGAGCGCGCCACCAAAGGCGGCGTGGCCTCGCCGGCTCCGGCCACCGCGCTGCTTGGCTCGCTCGCCGGCTGGCTCTCCCGCACTGTAGTGCAGCCGCCGGCGCCAAGGGTGTGCGGCACGGAGGGAGGGCCGCCGGTGACGGCGCCGCGGATCAGGCTGCGCGACGGACGGCACCTGGCCTACTGCGAGAGCGGCGTGGCCAAGGACAAGGCGCGATTCAAGGTCGTCTTCTCCCACGGCTTCACCGGCTCCCGCGAAGACAGCGTCCGAGCATCACAGGTATCGATTACTAGTATATTCTTTTTCTGCTGAGTTTGCTACATTATTATTTCTGAATTCTGATATATAGGAAATCATCATGCTTGTTCTTGCGTGCAATCTAATTCAGAGAGAAAAATCTGCAAATTACTTGAGTAAACTGGAGTACGTAGTAGACAACAACGCTCCAACAAACACTTTGATCTTTTATTTAGGTATCTAGTGCTAGTGACTATGTACGCGTGCTCCACCATGTGAAGCTATATGATCATTTGGTTAGTATCGCTGTTAGGTTAGCTTAATGATCTTGCTTGGCTGCGTGATTTCGGGTGATGAGCTAGTGCAGACTGTCGGTGTCCAATGCAAGCAAAGCTCAAAAGGAAAGAAAAGTCGGGTATGTATGAGCTGGTACATACGTTCGGTGGTGCGCAGCTAGCTCGGCAGCTGTAGCTTAGGCTTGACCTTATGATTTGAACGACATCCCTTTTGTTAGGTGAAGCTGCGTTTTCTCTCTGACCTGCCCAATTTCCGTTGCTTCCAAGCTCGTGTGAACCTATGTCATGCATGGCTGCTCAAAGTCGTCGTCCTTGATGGTTGGTCACCCAGCTGCCGTTGGTAGTTTGGGAGTCCTGGAAAAACACAAATAATCAATCACCACTTCACCAGTTCATTTACTTACGGAAGCAAAAAAAAAAAAATCATTTTCTAGGACCCAACCGAAACGCGAGTTATCATTCCTTTCCTTCTATCTTGCCAGTTGCGTGCCCGGCATCCAACCTCGTAGGATTCTTGTTCAAAAAAAGTTGGGACAGCACGCCGCTAGCTGGGCGGAAGTGGAACCTGGTCTTTTTTGAGCTTCTGCTTTCACGGCCAGCCTTGACAGATTCCTGAACGGCAGCGCATGAGGATGCATCTGTATGGTGGTGGTGGAACACTGGAACTGACGGATAACAGTTTCCAGATAGTAATCATCGATGCGTTTCACCATCCCCTGTATCTCTCGAGTCATGGACAAATGGCAAACGTGTGAAGCCTAAAGCCCCTGACGACTCCATTGCCCAAACTGTCGTGTTGTTAACGTTGTCTCGGTTCACAACTATAGCCAGATTCCATGGAATCTTATTTGGTTCCGTCAGGGTTAGGTACTGACCCAGCGCAGCCACTTCTTTTTCTTTTTCATTTTCTCTTCTAAAGCAAAGAGAGAAATAGTTGCAGTACTCGTCATCTCCGTGCGGGTACCTGGCTGACCACCTGCCCCGGTTATTATTAGAACAGAGACACACCTTTTTGTTTTTTGCTATGTTAATTATATAATCCACTAGTAGTACCTTTCAGGGTGTGCTAAGCTCTTTCTGGTGAGGAGTTGCACTACCTACCAGTGCCAGACTCGAAAAAGGAACAGTTAATTCCAACCCAACTTCACCAGTGTGTTTAATTTAGCAGTAAACAGGGGAAAAGAAGTTAGCTGACCATAGTACAGTAAACAAACCTTCATGATGAACAAGCTGATTAGTAGTACCTCTCTCTACAATCTGTCCATGCTTAGTCCAGACGTCCACGCCTACCCATCAATGGCATATAGCAACGTTAACAGCAATGAGCATGTTGCTTGTTGATCCGAGTCAAGAATAATTGACAGGCCGTTCCGAGTCACTGTCCCTTGGTTTATGCGCAAGCTATAGGATCACTGTTGTCCGCATGCAAGTTGGCCACCTAGTGATTAACTACTTCTAAAGCGATCGGCGAGCTCTAAGCACTGCCTGTTCCATTAGGATACATTCTGAATTTTTCAGTGATAATGATTTTGAAAGAAAAAAAAATCAGCAGAAAAACGCTTGGAGCCGGCCAGGCCAACGAACGATTGGCAACGCACGCGCTAAGCGTGAAACACGTCTTGTATAGTGACTCGTACGTGCTGGCCACCAACCAGCCAGTAATCTCACTTGCTTCCATGGCTTCTGGATCGATCGATCGATGAGCTGTGGCCTGTGAAGAGAAAATGGGCCACGGCAGACGAGGCCGGATCTCAGAGACGTCATGTTCCCGAGCGGGAATTAATTAGGAGCAGGCCAGACGGTGGCAGCCTTCCATCAGGGACAGGGAGGGGAGAGGAAGGAGATGCTCGTTGCCTCTCCTTCTCCCCTCTGCTGCTGGAGCCTGGCGAAACGCCGGCCAGGGGCAATGGAGCTGCTGGCCAAGGCGCCCATACTCAGCTGCGCCGCCAAGAGGAAGAGGGGACCGGGCGGCGCGGCGGCGGCGGCGGACTCGCCCATGGGCCCGCTCGTCGGCGCGCTGGCCAAGTGGATCCACTGGGCCGTGCCGCCGCCGCGGGTGTGCGGGACGCCGGGGGGCCCGCCGGTGACGGCGCCGAGGGTGAGGCTCAGGGACGGGCGGCACCTGGCGTACGCGGAGTCGGGGGTGAGGAAGGAGGACGCCAGGTTCAAGGTCGTCTTCTCCCACGGGTTCACCGGCTCGCGCCTCGACTCCATACGTGCCGCGCCGGTTAGTGCTGGCTACCCCGCATTTTCTCCCTTCCTTTGTTTGTTACTCTTTGGAGAATTCGGGGAGCGCGATGGTGGAATCTGTCTCTTTGTCGGCGCGCGGAATGGGGAATCCAAAACCTTGTAGCGTATATGTTGTTCTGTCGATTCGTCGCTAGTGTAAATTCGGGCCAAAATTTGTTACATTCCATTGTTCAAATTCTTTTTGCTGCATTACATGATTATGCAGTTTCTAGTACGATTGGACCGATGCGTGTTGAATTGATTGCAATAATTCTGTTCACATTTGAACTGCACCTCTACATAACAAAAAGAGAAGAAAAATGTAGGAAAACAGCTTGCATAGTTATCGTTCTACAGCTTCCCGTGCTCACTAAGCTCAGCTTTTTTTTTTTTTTTTTTTTTGAGTTAGTATGTTTCCTCAAGACAAATAGCTACCTAACCTACCCACCTGTCTTCTTCAAAATGTGCAGCATGTGTTGACAATTATATGTATTTCGTTGACATGCCCTTTCCCGCCCGTCCTTTATAACATCTAGATAATCGTTATGAATTATGCTAGCTAAGCAGACGGCCCGTAGACCAAATTGATTAGAAAGAAAGCAAAGTCCCAACAAACTTATCTACCATTTGCATCTAAAATATATAGTCATGGACTAACTGTAATCATACGCGTCAATTTGTTCAAAACAAGCACCTTTTTGACCGGACAGTGGCATCTGGCGTTGAACAGTTTCAGTTCTACTGAACAATTATCTCTTGACTGGTGTGCCAGAGCGCTGTACTCTTAGTCAACACAGAACAAAATACTGATTGTGCTGTGATTTTCAGGAAGTGGCCGAAGAGCTTGGAGTGTACATGGTGGGCTTTGATCGCGCCGGGTATGGTGAGAGTGACCCGAACCCCGACCGTTCTGTGAAGAGCGCCGCTCTGGATGTGGAGGAGCTCGCGGACGCGCTAGGCCTTGGCCCCAAGTTTTACGTGATTGGCATCTCGCTCGGTTGCCATGCCGTCTGGGGCGCCCTCAAATACATCCCCGAAAGGTGAGCAATGCTGCCCCGGATGCGTTCATGCAATGCTGTGAAGGTCATGATCGCATTGTCATTTTGCTGTGCTGATAAGAGTGCCGTGTTAAACAAATTTGAACCTCTAGTGTCCTCTAAAATAGAATTTGAATCGCTGTGTGCAGGATCGCTGGTGCGGCAATGATGGCGCCGGTGGTGAACTACTGGTGGCCGGGGTTCCCTGCCGACCTGGCTGCGGAGGTGTACGCCAAGCAGGAGGTGGGCGACCAGTGGGCGCTGCGCGTGTCGCACCACGCTCCCGGCATCCTCCACTGGTGGATGGAGCAGAGCTGGCTGCCTACCTCCACCGTCGTCGCCAACACAACATACCTACCCAACAAGCGCGACGCCGAGATCCGCCGCACGCTCACCGAAGACGGCACGCTCCAGAAGGTGATCACCTCATCTGTGCTTCACCAAGTACTGAAAAAAAAAGAAGATGACATTGCTAATTCCGTAGAACCTAACTAACGAACATGTTGGTATTCTTTCTGCAGAAGCGGGAGCTTGCAACGCAGCAAGGCATCCACGAGTCGTACTATCGTGACATGATGGTGATGTTTGGCAAATGGGAGTTCGACCCGATGAGCCTGCCGAAGCCACCGTGCCCCGTCCACCTATGGCAGGGCGACGAGGACGGCCTGGTGCCGGTGGTGTTGCAGAGATACCTCGCCAGCCGACTCAGCTGGCTTAACTACCATGAGCTCCCCGGCACCGGGCACTTCATGTCCGGGGTCCCCGGACTGGGAGACACCGTCCTTGGGACTCTTTTCGGTTGATGATCATGTATACAACAGGCGTACTCTTCTCTTGAAGCAGCAGCAGGAAATGTGCTGATGAAGTATAGTGTTCTGGTCCATTAGTTCATTTATTCTAAGGCTGTTTGTCGTCGCTGATTAGCGGTGATGAAGATATATCTAGTTGTAAGTGGACTGTTTTGTCATGTAATATGCTACGTGCCTGTCTGACCCTCAAAATGAGTTATAAATATACGTAGATGCTATACTGTTACAGGTCTCCATTTTTATGTTTGCTGTCTCAGACTTTCGATTATGGTAGATGCAAGAGCAAGAGTATGTAGCAGAGTTGTGAATTTCAAACAATGAGATGATATATACGACAGCTTTGGAAGACTTGATTCATCTTGACATCTTTACGCATTTCCTTCTTCTTTTATTATTATTATTATTAGATCAACGTTTACGCATTTGCTGGGTGCCGAACTGCCGATGCTACCAGAATTGGCGCCTCAATCAGATCGAGCAACATGTGAGACAAGGGTCCATCACCGCATCGACCCGGGCCGGAGTATCGTGGTTCGGGCCGGTCCAGTTGGCATGGCCTATTTGAACATCTACTATACTCGCCGGCAAGCTTATATGAGGTCGCATGGGGCACACGGGGGATCGATCGTGGCTGATATCTACCAAGCCGAGAACAGCCTACTAAGGCCCATACAGTATACCGGTAAGCCCAACACAAGCAATGAGCTGCCTTTTTTCTTCCTTCCTAGGAGTATATCTCTGATTCATTTTTCTGTGATGGGTATTATTTTATAAAATTATTTTTGGACATTAGTATAGTTTATAAATTGAAATTTATTTCTGTGACAAATTGAATTTCCACACTTTGAGTCCAATAGTTATATGGAACTGAGTGTCGTGCATTGACTCATTTGACCAGCTTTGACAGGTCAAAATCGAATTTGATGAGTTGTTTGATAACAACCTTTTTGCTGGTCTCAATCGAATTTAATATCTAGAAAAAAAAAATGAAGCGTCCATTTTGGGCAGAACGCCAAATTCGCCTTCATCATATGACTAAGGCAGGTAGAGAATCTTGTCAATGAATCGGAGGAGCTCGTGGCAACTCAGCTAATAATGTGGCAGTCTGGACTCTGGAGCCACTTGATCATTCATCGCATATACTGTACAAGGAAGATTTCCTAATCAAGGTATTGAAAAACATTTTCTGGCACATGACACGGCGGCCAATGGAGCCCGCCACTAGATCATTCGGTGCACATGGCGGAGAGGGACGGCGCCGTCCGTAAACAAACCAGCTGCCCAGCTCGGAGAATCGTATCCCGCCCGCCCGCCCGCCGAGACACAAGACGCTGAGGAAAATGACAATGGGCCAGCTGCTCTTATCCAACTCCAAGCCAGCACCACTTCACTCGGCAGAAGCATACTGTACCTTCCTGCCGTTCCCGATTGTCGATCTTCATTGTCGCGGCATCGCTTGAAGCAACGAGAGGTACAGGCTTTTGCAATCAACGCGCCAATCAATCGCACCCTTCCTTCTCCCATGCACGAAGCAAGAAGAAACTGCCTGTCTCTTTCCGTTCGGTTGGTCCCGTCCCTCCCCCGTTCGCTGACTGAATGACTGACTGACTGACAGACGGCGTGCGTGTGGAACGGCAGTTTTCCCACAAGTTTCATCATGATGATGAGTGGACGACCATGAAGCAGAACAACAGGAGGCATGGTCTTGCTTTTTCCCTAAGCAAGATAAGCAAAGCATCGGATGCAAGCGTCCAAATTGCACGCGTCCTGTCGGTGCCAGCCGAGTTACAGTATGGCGCGAGTGGCACTTGCTTAATCATACCATGATTATATACCAAAAGCATGCATGCAGTTTCTTCTCCTCATCACCACAAGGGATTTCTTACATTTTATTAACGCGGTGTCGCGGCGGCATCATCATTCATTATTAGCTCCAGTCCAGCGAGATCTAAACCAATTTTTATAGTATGCCCGGCTGACAGGAATCATTAGACAGGGTAGAATACTCGCTCGCTCACTCTCTCTTGCCAGCCAACCACCTTCTCATGATCCTTGCTTATTGGGTCTCGGCCAGAAAACTACTACTCTAAACAAACAGAGCACTTCACATGATTGATCGCGATGTACCACCGTCATTAAAGTCAGCAGTTGACATTCACCACATGCATGATAGCATATGACGGTGACATGAGCAGCAACATCTTTTCATCATCAGACGAAAATCTCCTTACTATTTTGATAACCCAAACTGTTCGTTTCGTATCGTATGTGACGACGGCCATTGATAGAAGGCAGCAGGTGGGAAAGTGTCGCGGCCGTAAAAAAGCTGGCAGGTAAACCACCTTCACCTGCACTCATATCTTCCACACGGTTTTGGCAAATGCAGTGCAGCCTTCAAACTTGAGAGAGAGAGAAACCGTGAGGCCCGAGGCCTGTCGCGCGTTTATTTATTCCCGCCCGCTCCTCCCCGTCCTCCTCACTCCCTGCCCTTCCCTTCCCTTCCCTTACCTGCAGAGATCAGAGAGAGAGCTCTCACACGCTGCTTCCTCCTCGACTCGATCTCTCCCTTCTCCCACCACCAGCAGCAGCAGCACAGGCAAGGTTGCATCAAAATCTAATGGCTACACGCGGAGACTTGGAGAAGGGCGGCGTGAAGAAGGTGCCCGGCAAGGTGCCGGCGCCGCTGTACCCGCAGCACGAAGGGGAGCGGGAGTGGGTGGCATGGCTCATCCCGGTCTTCTTCGTCACCAACATCACCGTCTTCGTCGTCACCATGTACGTCAACAACTGCCCCGTCCACACCCCGGCCCGCGACGGCAAGTGCGTTGGACACTGGCTCGGCCGATTCGGGTTCCAGCCCCTGCACCAGAACCCGCTGCTCGGACCTTCATCCGCAACGTCAGTTGCTCTCTATCTCTCTCTTTTCCTTCCTATTGTTCTCTCCGTGTTTAATTTAATTTGTTCTATAACCAATACCACCGCGGGGATTATATTGAATGAGTGATCGATTCGAGTTGTATACTGTAGTACTGTACGCCCGGCTTTGAATTGTTCTGCGTTGGATCTAGTCATCTTGAACTAGCTAGTAGAAACAATGATGGATCTGCTCGTGCACAATTCACTAATTGCTTTGCTTCCCTGCAAAGTTCGCGCCTTACTTTTTTTTTTGGGGGGGGGGGGGGGGGGGGTGAAACTCATTGCGCTTTACTTTTTTTTTTTTTTGATGAAACTCATCGCGCTTTACTTAGTACAACGAATTAATCATTCAGAATTATGCCTTTCTTTACAATCTGGTTTCCTTCTCACAGCAGCTTTCCAGTTCGGATTCACAATTAGTGCACATGAGCCTTCCGCAGATTGCATTTTTCATTGGTCTGCTTTTTCTTCTTTCTGTTCCTGTTACCTTTCTGAAAGAGAGATAGATAGATGTCTTTGTAGGCCATATTGTGCAATGTTTGGCGCCGTAATATGCCTTCTCAGTGCGTTATGATTTAACACATGGATGGAGATAGATCAGAATCTGCACCCAACGGTAGTTCAGATCCACAACCGAAATTATTCATTCCACTATTACCAGAGGGTGTAAAGTTCGGCCTATATTTTCTTATATATAAAAAATAAAATAAAATAAGTAGGCCATCACTTCAATCATACTATGCATTTTCAGCAAACAGTGTGCAACGAACCTATAGTTCCACCATATCTAAAGTTTGCAGTGGGCACAGCTCCATGCAGCATTTGGGATCCTGCCCAGTCCTGACTGACGACATGAGAAAGAAAGTATATGGATGGGGCCTGACGGCTGTACTTGTTCTTTGTGTTGTGCAGGCTCACCAAGATGGGGGCCCTTGTGTGGGAGAAGGTCGTGCACCATCATGAGGGTTGGCGCCTAATCTCCAGCATGTGGCTGCACGCCGGCGCCCTGCACCTGCTTGTCAACATGTTCAGCCTCATGTTCGTCGGCATGCGCCTTGAGACGCAGTTCGGATACGGTCAGCCCTCCAATCCTCTCTTTCATTCCAGTTACTGTAGTAACTGTAGTTATAACTGTTGTTTCTTGGACTCTTTCAGTGCGAATTGGTGCGGTGTACCTCCTCTCCGGGCTCGGCGGCAGTGTCCTCACTTCTCTGTTCATCAGAAACACCATCTCCGTTGGTGCCTCTGGTGCTCTCTTCGGTCTCCTCGGTGCCATGCTCTCAGAACTCCTCACCAACTGGACCATCTACTCCAACAAGGTATATACTGCTCCAGTTCTTGCCACGAAGCTACGTACTGTATTTCAAATGCAAACACCAGATACTAAGCGAGCAATCGATCGATCCTCTGTTTGCAGGCCACGGCCGTGATGACCCTCCTGACCGTCATCGTGGTGAACCTGGTGATCGGCATCCTCCCACACGTCAACAACTTCGCTCACATCTGCGGTTTCCTGACGGGCTTCCTGCTCGGCTTCGTGGTGCTCATGCGCCCCCACTTGGGATGGTTGCAGCGATACGGCATGACGCCCGGCAGCGACTGCACCACCAAGAAGTACCTCCTCTACCAGTGGATCTTGCTGGCCGTAGCATTGATCCTTGTCATCATCGAGTAAGCATTCCTTTTGCTAAATTCGCATCACAAAAGTGCCTTCGATCAGTTTGATCCACTGCTAGTAAAAGTTCTCTTAACCAACCGAGATAAGTCAACGTTACCACTACAATAAATTACTAAGCTTAGAGTTTAGAGTTACCTAGAAATTTTACAAGGGAATCACTGGATGGCTGGCTTATTAGGTGACAATATTTTAACGCACCGATTGGTGTTCTTGCACCGGATTCCGGGTCATGTGAACGAGATGATCAATTACAGTAGTGACAGCCAGAGAAGCACGATACAAAGACAGGACACCATCACCTTCTTAAATATCCTAGATTATCATATAGTATACGTCTGTGTAGCTGGCCATTTCCTTCTTTCGATACAGGAGTAACGTGTTTGGGTTCCCTTTTTCTCCTCCAAACTAGCACTAACCACGTTGGCAACCACGCTACACTCCATATTTTTATATCTCGAGACGAGTTCCCAACCACTACCCGCAGATACAGTTCAGTTTCTGTCGGCAGAGTTGCAGGCCTGAACTGATTCTTTCCGTGTCCTTGTTTCTTGCTTTGCAGATTCGCGATCGGCATGGCGTTGCTCTTCCGCGGCACCAACGCCAACGACAGCTGCCAGTGGTGCCACTACCTCAGCTGCGTCCCCACATCGAGTTGGACCTGCACCAACTGAGGCAACACAACAGGAGACACATATTTCCGTCCATTTTTCGTATAACAGCGTCACGCATACATGTATTACTTCCGGGTGTTGTAGATAGCTTCCACTCGACTACTGTAGAGACTTGTCCGATCTTATCTCTTGTTCATTTGATTCATTCTTTATACTCTATTGCAATTATTGAGGTTTGGGAATCTATGATCTGTCAATACATCTTTCAAATATGGACAAGCTATTTAGAGCCGACGAGCAACAACTTTGAAGTGCCTTTCTCACACAACCAGTTGCCATGAAGGCTCGCAGTGCGTCTTGAACTTGTCTACTTTGAGTAGCACATGCGGGAGATTCCACTTGACCAAGTGGGTAGTAATCGGCAATTCGTGGTTAGTAAACTACATAAACTAGGCCACTTCCCAACGCAGTCAAGAGTAAACATTAAAAAAAATCTTGATAATTTTGTAAACCCATCCACCGTGCAACGTTGCAGCCAAACAAGCAAAGGTTTACACGATAATTGTTAGTTTCTGACGAGCTCTCGTCTCGTAAAATGGGCAAGGATTTGAATAAACTGAACGTGTTGTTCGGTCGAGTAGACGTGCATATGGGAGTGGATCCTAGATGATATGCTTGGATGTCATGTTATCTGAGTGTGAAGATTTGTAGTCTGGAAACCTGGTCGATAGACAAGGGTGCTTGTTGAAGGTAAGGGAACTCGAATTGCTCATCATCTCCAGGTAGCTCTCATCACCTCGGGCAAGATATACAACGGGGTCATCAGACGTTATATTGAGAGTCGGTGGGAGACAGGGCGATCGGAGGCATCAGAATCAAACCCCACAGAAGAAACACAATTCTAGTAAACAGAGATTCGAATCCAGGAGTCATCTGTTTGGACTCATGTACCACCACCTCGAAGCAGTCAAGAGTTCAAACTAAAGCATGCCCACGAAACTAATAAGATAAATCGCACATCACCAGATGCTGTCATCCATAACCTCAAAGGACATTCAGTAATATACTGTCTGGACAAAATGAAGACATTTAGACAAACTAGCATGCCCAGTCATCAGCCAGATTCATCGTGGGGCCAAGCATCTTAAACGAGAACAAATATTTCCAAAAGGAACGCCAGACTGCGGTGTCTAGCAACTTCACATCTTCCTTTGTCCAGTCCTTTGCGTGTAATCATGCTTGAGGAGATTTGCTCTCAGAAGCATGGACTTTACATCTCTCTCAAACTCGTTGCCAGTTTGGAGGACACGTTGGAAGGTTGTGTTTCTCTGGTCAGCATGCCTTGCGTAAAGAATTTTGTTATGTGAGTCTATCCGAGCCTGCAAAAGTTTCAGTTAGAATCAACTCACAAAATATGCATAGATCTCAGAATAATTTTCAGGGGTATTAAAGAACCTGTATTTTGTTTGCAGTGATCAGTGCAGCCAATTCCTTCTCAAGCAGGGACACAGAAGTCTTGAAAGCAGCAGCCATCGTGTTAAGGTCAACAGATATAAATGGAAGTGTGTACTGTATGATGGCTTTGTGACGAATGTCCATGTACAAGGTCTCTACATGCTCGTGCAAATGGATATCCAGTAGCAGGTTAGGTTTTAGCTTCTCCAGATGCCCCAGGCATGATCCATAGCAACTGAACATTTTCATGGTTACAAACTTGGAACAGTTAACGGACAAGACCAGACACCAGAGATAATATAATACCCTACCAGCACGAAATGGACTCTTGTATGCAATAGGATAAAAAAACAACTTTGAAATGATAGAATGCAACATGTCTATAATAACATGAGTGGCTCAGTTGAGAACATACTAAAAAACATTCAAATCAGTACAGTTTCAATGCAAAAGGCCCCTAAAACTCAGCGGTCAAGCATTAGTGTTGTAAACTCAAGGTCAGTAATTCAATTGCGTATAGGGGGAAACTATTTAGCCTATCCCAACTTATTTGGGACTGATAGACTTTGTTGTTGCTGCAAGGTTTCATGTATTTGAGAAGATCGCCCAAAAGTCTATATTCTACTCTCAGAAGGAAATACAAATATTCATGACCTTGCCAAGGAACAGTAGGTTTCCATAAAGGTCACATGCCTAACAATTTAACATGCCAATTTGGCAAATCTTTAAACAGATAAGACAACATTAATAGCAGACCACAAGGGCATACAAAGTTCCTGATACCAATCAAGTAGCTTTCTAAACGTTTAATTGGTTTCCTCATGTCAAATAAATTTCTGCAATCATTTGCATGCTCCCTCCAAACAACCAGCAAGAACTAGGAAGTCTATAATGCAGAATGTTATCCTTTTTAAAAAATATATATCTTGCAAATACATTCATCACAACTCCTAATAAGTGCAAGAACAACTAACACCATTTAAAGATAGAGATGGACAATAAGACGATTCTGAAATACTGTACCTTGCATAAAAATCATTAACCAACTCCCTTACTTCAGGCACCAGCTCCAGAAAGTTACGGAAGTTGATATTATTGATAACCTTGCTCTGTTCAATCATATTGTGAGAACATTGATATGGCAGGAACATCTCCGACAAGAAAAGAATGTAGTCCAGAGAAAAGGCAAACCTTGAGGTCTGAACGGTCAAAAGAAGCAAGTGCACAAAGGGCACCATAGACAGCCACATCTTGCGGAGCTATAACTTCAGAGTAGTTGTTTCCTAGTTCAATACCTGTGTCAACAAACTAGAGGAAATGCTGGACTTAGTACAAAACTCAATCTAGTTAACATCAAATAAGACAAGACAAATTTCACACATCTGCAGTTCATTAACTTAAAATGATATGTCCAACCAGATGGAACAGAATGTTTTTTCCTCAAATACGTAGGAAAAGATTTTTGTTTAGGTTATAGAGTAGATGAAAGTAACCCTAACTACTTCCAGATTACTGGGAGAAGAGAAAATTTCTCATTTAGTTTGTAGTGTTCCACAAATACATATTTGAATGTTCAAATGAAAACAGTTCTTAGTGTATGTTACTATGTTAACAACAAAAAATGTACGGCAGCTTCTTAGAAAGGTAAAAGTAACAGAACAAGTCAGCTAGTTTGCCTGTGGGAATCAGATTTAACTAGCCAGAACCATTTATCAATACCTTACCACTGGTGTCTGCTTGCCATACACAAACAAGCAGCATACATAAGTATCAAAATAACCAGTATTTTAACACAATTCAAGTTATGCAGCTCTCCAGAAATTATCTTAACATGCTATATAATGGATTAGCAAACACTAAAGAGAAACTATAATAAGGTATAACTGGGGTGAAGTTCTGAATGACTAACCTTACGAGCTGCAAGTTTGTATTTCTTTGTTTCCAAGTAAGCCAATCCTGCAGCTGCTCGCAACTTAGCAACAATGATAGGATCCAACAAGTCTGGGGTTTGCTCTGCTTTACTGACATAGTTTGAAACATGTGCAAACTGTCCCAGTTCAATGCTAACCAGAATCACATTCATGCACATCTGAACAATATGCTTTGAAGTGGTACAATAGTCCCGTGTCCTGATATAGCTTTTGAAGGCATCAGAAAGTTGGCCATGAGCATAGAAGAAATCACCCATGTCATTGTAACCCATTCTGATGCTCTCTTTGATCAGATTTGTCTGCAATAACAGAATCAACATAAATGCACATACAAAGAATACATATTAATGTACTTGATATCCTTTGGTGAAAAAGATAATAATCTTATCATGTTAGAATAGGAACAGTGTTTCAAAAAGCGTCTAGGTTCAAGGTAGGTAGCCAGGCTCACCTAGCACCTATGGGATCCAACAGGTTTGCAATTGGCAATAAATCACAGAACAAGAGATAGGAAGAACATTATAGCATACAAGGCAAAACCGAAGCCTACTCTGCCTCAAGCCTAGGCACCGGTTTTTTAAACATTGCAGGATATATGCTTAAAAAGGCCGCAGAGCAAACTTTCGAGGCATGACGCAACATGTTCAATTTACTGTTGGTTCTATAGTCATAACATAGAAAAGCATGCACATTGCTACAAATGCTTGCACATAGTTCACAAGGTAGCCAACAGATATAGATTGAACTTACTATTCAGTGGTCTTTAAACTATAACAAACACAATTTGCATCATTAGTGTGACTGGACCAAGCAAATTAACCAGATCAACAATGATGAACTAGTGCCTAAGACCTCAGACCCAACACATCCTGAACAGATACTAGAGTCTACGGACCAGTAGTAATTTAAGCAAATTATTATCTGAACAAGGTAAAAGGCAAGGTTAGGGAGGGTAGGGTTTCCGCACCCTGTAGCCGTTGAGCTCGTTCTCGAGCTTCTCCTTGCGCTGTTCGGCGCGTCGATTGACGGTGTCGGCCCAGGTCTGGTCGACGCTGTACCTCGGACCGAGGCGGCCGTTGATTTTGAGGGCGACGTCACGGTGGAGCTGCGTGTCCTCTCCCCTCTTGATCTCGTCGTACGCCATCCGCAGCGCCTCGAGCTGCATCGCCTCCACGCCGCACCTGTCGGAGATGAAGATGAGGCGCGCCAGGCGGGTCCGCCCCGAGTACTGCGCGGCGTACGCCTCCACATCCAGCTGCTCGGCGGAGAACGGCGCCGGGGTTGCCTCGTCCCCACCCAGGCCGTTGGCCACCGCTGCCGCCGCCGCGGCGGGCATCTCGCCTTCCACGTCCATGAGGGTGGGATCGCCGCTAGGGTTTGGAGCAAAACCCTAGACGTGGGGAGGGGAAGGGAAGGAGATGGAGAAGGCGGAAGCGGAACCAAGGAAGCGGAGACGCCGAGAAGCGCAGAGAAGAGGGCTTGACTTGCAATTATACGAACAACAGTATGGTATGGGTAGATCGGTAAAGTTTACTTGGGCTGGGCCTTGTTGGAGACGAGTTGTCTGACACGGGCGAGTAATAGTGTGACCCACCTTACTAAGTTCTTTGAGCCCATGAAGGAAGCCAGGGCTAGTTGGGGTTGGGGCTGAGACCGCACGTTTATGTTCTTCACGGCTGAGACCACCGGTTACGCTCTACACCACCAGCCGCAGCGCAGGGAGGGCTAACGAAGCGGAAGTTTTGAAATCAGTTGACGTCTTTTTTTTTATGTTTTCGGTATATGGCCTGTTGGATGTTGTTGGTCGATCGCTGTGTTGTGATCTAATCTTTCTGCTGAACCATTTCTATTTTTCCTATGATACTGCACGAAATTTCGCTCCTTGTAATTGTGGTCTTGTGGATGACATATTCGCTGGGTCTGGTTCGATAAGCTGCCACACGGTGTTGACCAGCTATTATGTTGCGTTCGGGTGGGACAGGCAAGATTAGTCCACGACCCAGCAATCATTCATTCATTAAATACATGTGCAGAGGAGGAGGGAGTACTAGATTCTAACGATAATTCGCATGGAAATTAAAGGAGCAACTGGTGGCATTTCATTTCTATTGGCAGATACCATATCTGCGTCGGAGGCGAGTCATCATCGGCTAGCGGTTTGTTCAACAACCAAAGAATGTTTTGGAACGCCTAAAGCCAACTTAAGTCTGCAACACAAGCCCCTTGCCTGTTGCAGAATCACTGAACATTAGACACACCTCAGCTGACGGCCAATGTCCACAAAAATTGATGTCTGCTCTACTCGATCAATATCTGATGAAACAAATCTATAAATGCACACCTCAAGTCGCTGCTGCAGCCACTTAGCGACTGCAGCCACTTGCAACTTAGAATCTGTGTAGCATGGCTTCACTCTAAAACTCTAAGTGAGAGTTATCTGGAGTCAATTAAACACTCCGATTCCAAAATTCTATGGAGCAGCTACTCCACCTGAAGTTGGAGGAGCTCTAGTTTATTTTGGTGGAGTACCTTTTTTTCAACTCCAGAGATTGTGAAAATGTATGTCCTTATAGAGTTGAAGTATAATTACCTACCTTTATCACTGATTACACAGAAATATTATTTTTCTATTTTTCTCTCCTCCTTTCCGGCGGTGCCCGATCCTCTTCTGCATCCAGCCAATCGCATTCGGAATCCGGCGGCACCCGATCTGACACCCGCTCAGCCACCTGCCCTTGGCCGTCTCGGCCGCCGCCCGCCCCCGGCTGAACCTCGACGCACGCTAGTAGCCGACTTGCACCCCGAGCCGACGCGCGCCCAGAGACGTCCACGACCAATGGCCCACGCCCACCCACGCCCCTGCCGACGCCCGGCACCCGCCGCCTGGCCGACGCCCGCCCACGACAGTCTCTCGCCTGGAGCCGCCTTTAACCAATGCCTACTCAGAGCTGCCCCCAACCAACGCCTGCTCAGAGCCGCCCCGCTGCTCCGGGTAGCAACTCTTTCCTCCCACACAAGGTGAAATACATTCCTTCAATGTTATCTTTCTATAGTACACGATGATGTTGTTTAGCAGTAGTAGAGTGTTCCCTGTTCTTTTAGATATGACCAGAAATTTGATCATTGCTTATAGTCATCAAGTACGATTTATTAGATAGAATGTTCAGTGTTTATAGTAGGTGAGATTTATGCATAAATCATGGTAAAATAAGGTTCTTTTACTGTACAACTAATGTTTATTATTTGTAATAAATGATGTTTGATTTATCATACAATATAAATAATTCACTTATTTAAGCTATTAATGTGAGTTACATTAGATGTCGGAAATTGATTGGAATGTTGAAACTACTCGCATACTTTGTCAATTGTTTACGTAACAAGTTGGAAGAGGAAATCGGCCAAACACTCACTTGAACAGTGTAGGTTTCACTGAGGTTGAAAAAAGTTTGAGAGATAAGTTAGGTATTGCAGCTACAAAGGCACAAATAAAAAAAAAGAGACAAGCTAAAGAAAGATTTTAAGGCATGGAAGAAATTATTATTGAGACAGACAGAAACAAATTGGTGCCCGATAAAGGGCACAATTGTTATGGATGAAGAGTGGTGGAAGAAAGCTAGAGCTGTAAGTGATTGTTGTTGGTTCTTTTGTTTCTTCTCTTTCAACAGTATATACGATTTGTTTTTTATTTTGTCATATGTTATATTTTTTAGATATTTCGGGGTGTGAAAATTTTAAGAAAATAGGTCTTCAAAATCCAAATGAACTAAAAAAGTGTTTTGCTGATATCACTAATATTGGTGTGGATCATTGGTCATCTCATATGGCCAATCCTTCTAATACTAGTGGAACTGAACCAAATGCAACTGAACCTGAACAGTGTGATAGAGATGCACCAAAGGATGAAGTTGGAGGAAATTATGTTGACACTTCCCAGTTTGACCAGAGTCTCCTGTCAACCCAAATGGTAAAAGACCATCAATACGGGTTGACAATAAAGGAAAAAAGTCTAAGATAGAGATAGTTGCACTTATCCAAGAGGCAGTATCGAGTATTGCTACTTCAGCTAATTCATATGCTTTGAGTAAAGAAGGAAAGTACAGTATTTCAGAAGTGATGGAGCATATAGTTTCTTGTGGTGCAGAAGTAGATAGCAATGAGCATTTCATTGCAACTGAGTTGTTTGTGAAAAAGGAGCAAAGGGAGATGTTCATGATCCTGTCTAGTGAGAGTAGGAAGAATTGACTTACCAGAAAGTATAATGCCAAGTATAACAATTAGTTGTGCTTATGGCTGTGTTCTTTTTTCATTGTCAGAATAATTCATATTGAACCAATGTATTGTTATTGTGATCCCCTTTTTTCCTTTTGTCTAATGTAATAATTTTGTGACTCATTTAACCTTATTATTTAAATGTATTGCTGTTGTGACTCATGTTATTTTTTTACATCCTTATTTGTACAAATGTCTGACAGTGAGAATGATGCATGTAGTGATGATGGTGATGCATTCTTTCATATAGTCACTTCAGCTGCTAAGCTTATAAATATCTATTGTGAATCGTACTTGGACAAGGCAGAACCTAGAACATCAATTCAGAGTGGAATAGACTGGGTGAATGAGACTTTGAATACTCCAGGAAAATGTCATAAAATTATGTGGATGAATAAAGAAATTTTTCTTGATCTTTATGACACTTTTATAGAGAGGTATGGTATACAACCATCTAAACATATGAACACTTATGAGATGCTTATAATATTTCTCTTCATATATGATGGGTGTGAGTCCAATAGAATGGATCAAAATAGGTTCAAACACTCTGAAAAAACTATAAGTAAAAAATTATATAAGGTGCTAGAATTTGTTATTTGAATGGCTGAACACTATTTGAGTTCAATAAATCCTAACTTTCATAGTATTCACAAGAACATCCGGGATGATAGGAGAGTATATCTGCATTTTAAAAATTGTATTCGTGTTATTGATGGAACTCATATTCGTATGTCTCTTTCACCAGAAGAGTAAATAAGGTATATTAAAAAGACGGAAATTGCAACTTAAAATATACTTGCTGTAGTGGATTTCGATATGTATTTCACTTATGTGTCTCTTGGCAAGGACGGGCCTGAGCCAGGAAACAAGAGACCCCAAGTCTATAAAGTAGCAAATTAGCCCAGCTAAGAAGGCCTGCTCGAGTCCGTGGCAGTGTAGCCAGCCCATGCGCGGCAGATGAAGACGGTGGCATCACAACTAGCTGTGGCAACAACCGTTCCCTCTTACCCTAGCGTCGCTTCGTCATTCGCCGTCTTTGCCATGCGCCCCCTGTCTCACTGTCAATCACATTTTCCTCGCCTCTCCGTCAGCTGGTCGTGCCCTGTACGGCTTTTACCCAAGAGAGCAATAGTGGATTCGTGGCTTCACGTGGCAGTGACTGATCGCTTAAAATCAATGGCTGGAGCATTGCGGCAAGGCAGCAAATAGTCAAAGAAAGTTACGGTAATTTCCTTGCTTTTGTTTTAGTTTGAATTCCCTCCGTTGATGTGGAGCGAACTAATCCGCTTCAATCTAATTCTCTTGTCGATATGCAGTAAAATAATCCCACTATAATAAATCAGGTACTTTTATTTGTATTGCTACATGCATGTTTACAGTATTTGTGTTTGAAATGTGTGCTTTTGAGTGTGATTTTCAAAAATTGTATGAAAAAATTGTATGTATGCCGTAGACCATGACTTTAAGGTTGGCCCGAGTCTTGAAAAAAATTCTAGGTCCGCCACTGTCTGTTGGTCAACCGGGTTTATATCATGATACAAGTGTATTATACCATGCCATAAAGGAAGATAAGGAACTCTTCCCACATCCTCCAATAGGTATAATTTCTTGTTATGTTAACTATATTATTATAATATTATATTACTTATTTTTACATCATTTACAAAATTATCATAAAAATATAGGCAAGTACTATGTTATCGATGCGGGTTACCCTAATCACCCAGGGTACTTATCTACGTACAAGGGTGAAAAGTATCACGTACCTGAGTGGTATAGAGGTATAGAACCTAGTACTCTAAAAGAGAGATTCAATCGAATGCATTCATCTATTCGTAATATTGTTGAGCCAATGTTTACCATATGAAAAAATAAATGGCAAATCCTTTACAAGATGCCCGGTTATTCAATGCTTACACAAAAGAAAATTGTTGCTACCACTATAGTTGTCCATATTTACATTCGTGAGTATTCTAGTGGTGATGTGGATTTTGCTAATTATGATAGAGATTCAAAATTTGTAGCTACAATACCCGAGAGGTATAACACTTACCTGAAAATTCCGTTCCAGTCGCCGTTCCGTTTTGGTCATTGGAATGGATCGTTCCGGTACCGCGTACCATTATAGACTTTAAATATAATGATAATTTATATAAATACTTATATATATAATTACAAATATGTATTTTACTAATAATTTTAGGTTAATATACGACTGTATTATATAATATTTTTTACAATACTGTAGTTTAAATATAGAATAAAGTCTACAATATCACTAATATAATAGATGCTTAGAAATTGATCGGTATCGGAATGTCTGGACTGGCCGGTACCGGCCGGTATTGACCGAAATGACCGGTACTGACCGGTAACTTGACCGGTACGGGATCGAGCTACTAAGGTACCGGTCAGGTTGCCGAAACGAGATATACCGACCGTTCCGGTATTTTTAAGTAAGGTATAGCAAGTATGTTGTACTATCGTGTGCCTCCGACGAGTCAACTTCCGAAGCATGTTTTCATACTATAGACACTTTTTGTGATATTGTAGCTACATCTCTATCTGTTACGTGAATAGGTGAAAAATTTATATAATAATTTTTATTCAAACAATATATTCATTATAAATTATCGTATTTATTTTTCTTAATAAAATTAGCTATCTTACACAAGTGAAATAAGACCAAGCTCCACAGCAGAGCGTTGTTACAATGGAAAATGAAAAATGAAAAATGATTCTTTTACAATGACGTTGCTACACTATCATGTTTGGTGAAGCTGAAACAACTATAAAGATAGAGCGGTACATTTTTAATTAATATTATAAGGAAAAAATATTTAAAGTAAACTTAATAATACATTCATATTATCCAAGAGTAACATAGTCTTTTCACCCTCCAAACCAACCATTCTAGAGCTAAACACAATCTCCTAGCCAAACACCCTAGAAAATAACTTCAACTCCACAGCAGAGCTGCTCCACCTTAAAGTTTTAGAGCAGAGTTGCTCTGAGACGAAGTATAGTCATACTAAACAGGTAATTATGACCTGTTTGGCATAACTTCACTCTAAAACTCTAAGGGAGAGCTGTTTGCAGTCAGCCAAACACCCCGACTTCAAAACTCTACAGAGCAGCTGCTCCACCTAGAGTTAAAGGAGCTCTAGTTCATTTTAGTGGAGTATCTTTTTTTCAACTCTAGAGATTATGAAAATATATGTTCTTATAGAGTTAGGATAAAATTACCCACCTTTACCACTTATTACATAAAGAAACATTATTTTTCTATTTTTCTCTTCTCCTTCCTGGCGGTGCCCGATCCCTTGCATCCAGCCAATCACATTCTACTATCAAATTGCATCGCCAGCAAAGAAAACATCAAACCACCCCTGACACAACATCAGCTCTGGCATCGGCAACACAAAACCACCACCAGATAACCCGCGAAGCATCAGCTAACCACTGAATTACAGCCACACAATTAAAGGCTAAAGCACACTAAGCACTTGCACTTTGTTCTTTCCTCCCTCCACCTGTACAGCTCGTGCCCTGCTGCCACGTGTGACACTGCCGCGTGTGCTGACTCAGATCCACGCACCTGTGCAAATGGCATAGCGATATTTTGATACGGTTTTATCCATTACAACAACAGGGGGGCCCACGCATGAGACAGGCATTCGCAGGACTGCATCTGATTGGGGGAGATTACCGGGACCTTGCGTCGATTGAAAGTGCAAGTTGTCGAGCTTGATGTTGAGAGCGTGGAAGGAAACAGGGCAGGTGCATTTGTGGCATCCTTTCGTTTCCGGCAGAGCCAGAAAAGTGCACGGACTTGGGTTTTTAAAAATGGAGGCAGACGTGGCACTGATGATTAATATAAGCAATTCAAGCTGGTGGTAAAGTCTGATGCACTTTTTTGCAGTCGTCTCTAGTCTACACTTGATTGTTTGTTGGATGAAAGAAAAGTATGCAAAGGTTTATCGTTATCTGGTATTTCTCCCCTGGCCTGCATAACAAATATCCAGCTTGCTTAGCAACCTGTACAACGATCTTTTTGTTGAAATTTATGCCGACTTGTTGTCTTGCCTGCTGAAGCAATTAGGCATTAATTGCATCGACGTTCTAGGAAAACCTCAGTCCACACGTAACAAAAAGAGCATAGTACTATGCAACCATTTTTATTCTCAAATGTAGAATACAGCCAACGAGCTGCTTGCTTAAAGTATAGTGTGGTTTTAAGCACTTCTCTTTACAGCATATATATTCAATAATAGGAGTCTGATGATCTGATGACCACTGAAATTATGTTGCACATGATATAATAAAGCTATAAATAGCCCGTTCATCAGGACCAAAAGGCAACATTTATAATATTATATAAAGAAAAACTATAGATGCCCATAAATTTTGTTACTTTACACCAAGGCATACAGCGCCAATTATAGTTTCGCTAGATCCGGTTCGTTAGATTTGCTGCCCATGAACATGTAGGGAATCAGTCCTAGATAGAAACCGAGTTCGTTGACATCCGGAGTTCTTTTTTTTTCTTATGAAATAAAACAAGGCGGCAGCGCTACCGTTAATTAAATATCCAGAATATTAGGTTACACTTTTGAGCAAGCAAAAACCTCCTAAATTAGCCGTATATAATCAGCAGGAATAAGGGACGGCTTCCATTATTGTTGCCGAAAGCTATAGCTTTGTTGCTTAAAATACCTAACCGTTTTTTTAGAGAGAGAAGAAACAAGGTAGTAGTAGGAGGAGGACATCGTAGGTAGCTGCGTGTCTCATCAAATAAAGAAACTTTTTCGAAAAAAAACTAAATAAAGACACTTTTTTTTAAACTTAAATAAAGACACTTGGGATTAAGTGTTTCGACAAATCCATGAGCAGAAGCAGATATACTTGTTTTCCTCGGTAGCCCCTTCACGAACTTGATTTGGCACACTGATATTGGCACAATGTTCAGTCTACTGCTTGCTAGACATGGCCGCAATTTCTTCCTATTTTAGGGATCTTATAGTAAGGAAAGTCAAACATAAATGGACGCCAACCTCTCCCTTTCCACTTCCTCTCGGCTCACCAGCTCACCTCTCTCGCGCGCTCCAAAGCTTCTCGTATCCGATGCTCCAGCCTCCCCTATTGTGCTGCTGCTTTCAAGTGCGGTGCTGATATTCATCTTGGTGCGCTGTCTGGTGCGAATTTTCCTGAGCTCGGCCGTTACTGGTTGCTCGAATAGGGTGCGTGGAATCACTGAAACTAATCGCGCCTTTTGTGATTATTAGAGCTCGACACGGGATCGAGTTCTTGGAAGCGACCGGCGTCACTTCCCTCTTTAGCAGGGAGAGATAGTTGCGACTGGAGGCGGCGAGAGTCATTAGCATGGGCGCAGGGGCGTCAGACCTGACGGGGGCGGAGCCCGGCAGCAAGGTGGCGCGTGCCGGGCTGGGCGACCTGCCGGAGCTGTGCGCGGCGGAGGTGTTGCTCTACCTTGACGCGCCGGACATATGCCGGCTCGCGCGGCTGAACCGTGCGTTCCGCGGTGCAGCGGCGGCGGACTTCCTGTGGGAGGCCAAGCTCCCAGAGAACTACGGTTACCTCCTGGGTTTTGTCGATGGCGAGAGGGAGGGCGAGAAGAGCGAGATGGGGAAGAAGGATGTCTATGCGACGCTTGCGAAGCCTGTGCCGTTTGATGACGGCAAAAGGGTGAGTTTTCCCTGTTCTTCTTGCTTGTACTCGATTCCGTTTCTGTTTTCGGAAATAAATTCTACTGTCCTAGAGTTTGTTTTGGAAGTTTCATAGGATAAACCATAGTTGAGAGCCAAATTATGTTAATTTACACCGTATTTTTCCTCCATGGATGACTGAAAAGTTTTTTTTTTAAAGGAAGGAGTTCATAGTTCTATTTTTCCTCCACTCATGAAAAAGTTATTCTTGTATTTGATTTTGTTTGTGAAATGTATATACAAATTTTGATACCGAAAAGTTTAATTGTTTAGGAGTCCATAGTTCTGTACTATGAGAAATCGTCGGTCATTGCTCTGTTTTATTTTAAATAAAAAAAAGAATCTCATGGTTGTGCAAACTTACCATGTAGTAAAAGAAAAATATATGCACTTAATTCGTTGTGGTTTAAAAAATAGAATGTTTTACTTTGTTCAGTTTATGGACGAGTTTTTCAATGTATATGTGTTTTGTCTGGCAGGAATTCTGGTTGGAGAAGAGCAAAGGTGGAATTTGTATGGCTCTGTCGTCGAAAGCGATGGTGATAACGGGGATTGATGACAGGAGATATTGGGTTCACATGCCAACCACTGAATCTAGGTAAAACATCATGAACTCGCAACTTGTTTTCATTGTTCCTACCATTTTGAAGTCATATATATCTAATATTGCCTTCACCACCGTTTTGTTTGTTGACAACTTAATTCACCTGTTGTCAGATTTATATGAGTGCTTTTGCTGCTGCTATTGTTGAAATAGCAAAAGTGTAATAAAGTGAAATTCTTGCCCACCTTTTTGACAAACTAGTGCTGATGAAATATTAAATAGGACAGTGAAATGTTGGTCATAGTTGCTAGCTTTCTAAAACGATGATGTAAGCATGGACGATAGCAAAAATTGATGGACGGGTGATAATTGGCTGAGAACAACACATTTTGTGGAGCTGAAATATTTCAATCAACAATATTCCGTGCCTTTCCATTTGAAGTCTTGGTATTTCAGTAGCATCTGACCACAAGATTTCTCTGGCCTCTATTTTTTTTACACGAAAAATATGTACTCGCTATAAAGTTTTACCGTTTTTTTTTTCTATCGGTCACATCTTTTCATATGTTGCACACAGAACTTTATGCCTGAGGGAAATTATCTGTTCTGCTTGCCAGATATTGTAGGCCGCCTTCTTTAGCCAATTTGTATGTAACAAACATGCCTTTCCTTGAATGTGCAATGTGTGTTTTCATACATCTGTTTTGTCGCTATTGGATGGAGCTATGTTGCTTGTTTCCAGAGCTCCGATGAACCATACAGATCATATCCTTTGTTTATTGTACGTAGTATTTCAAAAGGATGGTAGTTGTGGCCCTTTCTAGGCTGGCAATGAACTGTAGACACCTGATTAATTCTGGTCTTAACATTCTCTCTGCTTAATCCTGCAGGTTCAATTCCGTTGCATATCTTCAGCAAATTTGGTGGTTTGAGGTGGTTGGAGAAGTCGATTTCTGCTTCCCTCGAGGGACTTACAGCCTGTACTTCAGGCTTCATCTTGGAAAGTCATCCACGCGTTTCGGCCGCCGCATTTGCAGCTCAGAACAAATTCATGGCTGGGATAAGAAGCCTGTACGCTTCCAGTTCTGGACATCTGATGGTCAGCACTCGTCGTCCCAGTGCTACTTAGACGAGCCTGGAAGATGGATTCTATACCATGTCGGTGATTTTGTTGTCTCAAGTTCTGAGCAAGCAATGAAGCTGAAGTACTCGCTTGCCCAGATCGACTGCACGCATACGAAAGCTGGTCTGTGCGTCGATTCGGTGCTAATATACCCGAAAGGTTTTGAGCCAGAAAAGATTATTAGGCCTCAGAAGTGATTGTAGTTTGACTAGATCGAGACACTGACTGTACAGTAGAGTTTGCATTAGAGGTTTTGAGAAATATAAATAGCCTGCCATTTTTAATTTGGGCTAATTGTATACAATGAAACATGTATATATAGTCGGCTGTGTGTGTTTTGTATGGCATCATGTCATCAGGTTCCTTTATTTTGCTCTTTCTCAATGTCATTGTGGCATGGTGTTTAGTGCAGAGGAACCGATATGGAGCACTTGAGCTTAGTTATGTTTCTAATCGAGATCCTGAAGTTGTAGTTCTTAATTTGCTCTAAACCTGTTATTTGAATGACTGAATCTTGCATCGTTGAAATGGATGAAATTCATACTTCCCTGCTCTCACATGATCTAAGAATAGTGCTACTGTGCTAGCAAGCAGAAGACTTGCAGACCTGGATTGTAGTAGCCCAGTGGGCCTTCATGGTTGGCTGCAGATTCTTTCCTCTTTCATTGAAGCCCATAAGTTACAACACTCATTTCCCTGTCTCTGCCTGGATCTTTTTTTAACGTTTATTATCTCGCGGTCAGCCGTAGGCGGTTGTTTTGTTTTTTCAGTTTTGAACCGCGTCCCATTGACTGAAAGAAAAAGCAATAAGAAATTGTTAGTCGTAAACCGAACCCTTGGACTACGCGGTGCACGCGAACTGCGCGTGAGAGGAGCATGCAACGGTTGTTGGTCGCTAGAAGGCGATGGAAGGGCACACGCCACGTTGGTGGGCGGCAGCAGCATCGTGGCACCGCACGCGTCGGCCGGTCCGGTGTGCCCATGGACTGATGGACGGCACGGGTTAGATAGACTGGGGTTCGTAACCCCGGAGGCGAGCCCGATTCACCGACCGGCGGAACGGAATCTTTGTTTGGCGGCACAGCCAGCCACAGGTTTTCGTCCACGCACGCACGCACGCAGCGGAACGCGCGGGGTTCCTGGACGGTTGACACAAGCAAAGCAAGGCAAGGGAAGCGCGGCCGGACCAAAGGCGGCAACACAAAGGGAAAGCGCCCCCAAACCTCGGGTCGGTTTCCTCCACCCTTTCTCTCTCTCTCTCCCTCTCTCTCTCTCTCTCTCGCTTCCATTCCATTCCATTCCCCCACACCACCACCACCAAGGCACCAACGCCTCCCTCGCTCGCTCGGTTTTGGTCACTCCTCTGGCTCCCACCACCCGCTCCCCGTCCCAGCGGCCTGCGCCCACGGAGATGGAGGAGAACGGCCGCTGGGACTTCCTCGACTGGGTGGGCCCCGACACCTCCGTCTGCATCTTCGACCTCCTTGACGACCCCGCGGACCTCGTCCACGCCGCCGCCGTCTCACGCTCCTGGCGCCACTTCGGTACCAATGCCTCTCTCTTCCTTCCCCACTCCTTTTCTCTCTTACTGTCGTACACGCATACGCACCCAAGCCGTCGATTATATATTTTTTTTTCTAGGAAACTCGGCCGGGTTGGTTGCTCAATTCGTCGTTCCAATTGTTCCCTTTGTTCATGCAGTGATCCAGAACCAATTCTGCAAGACCCTGTGCACGCGGATATGCCCCGAGGTCGCCAACTTCACCCGCGCCGTCGAGGTGACCAGATCGCCGCGGCCCACCTCCGAGTCCAGCCACGACGCCGACCACAGGGGCCACGACAAGGACCACAGGATTTACTCCTACCTCGGCGGCGCCCTCGTCTCCGACAACCCCTCCACCGACTGCATCCTGCACTGCGTCGGCGCCTCCAGCACCGACTTCTTCCCCGCCGAGAGCATCGAGAACACGCTCGAGCCGCTCGACAGGGTCAACCACCGCCCGTCCTATTGGTCCAGCGGCGGGGCGGACGACCCCGACCAGCCGGAGAGCTTGACGTACAGGCTCAACTCTGATCTCTGTATAATCGACGAGATAAGGATACAACCGTTCAAAGGTACTATCTACAAGATGATTCTGTTTTTTTTCTGTTCCTTTCCTTTTCGTGATAGTGATTTTTTTATATAGCTTGTCATGATATAGTATAATAACGCCAACAATTTCAATTGTTGCATTTTTTTCATTTCTTGTGGCCAGCATATTTCCAGACAGGACATCCTATTTACTCTTCAAAGGCAGTGCGGATTCGGATGGGCCATTCCAAGCTTCCTCCTGGCTTAGAGTCCTTTGTCACGGATGACGATGAGAACCTCAGGGTTATCGCTGATGAAAACTACGTCTGGACGTACACGTCACCAGAGTTTCCTATGCTGCAGGTGCGGTGGAAGATTCTTTTCTTGATGTTGAAATATATATAGATAGATGAGCAAGCATATTCTCTCTGTACATTTTACTTTGTTTTTTTTTTCTAGCATGATTGATTAGTTCATGTTTAGGATATAGTACTAGATTTTGATGATATCCGTCTCTGCATAGCTTACTTTATCATGTCTATTCTCCTGATTGGTTGATTCATGGAGAGTATATATTGGATAATATCATCCTACTCCTCTGAATAGAACTTTGCATTGTATCAATCAATGGACTGTTTCATGTTGCAAGATAGTGAGGTGCTATCTTCCTAATTTAGTTTTTTTTATACATATATAATCTGAATACAACTTTGGAATTCCATGATGTGATCTTTCTTTTTTCAAAGTCCAGTAATAATGTTATAGTTTAGTTTTGCGACTGCCTTCGCTTTGCTCCTAGGCAGTGACACACCGTGTTGCAATTAATCGACAATTAGTCGGTGTGTCTCTAGGCAGCCTACGACTACTGACAATCAAAGTCTGCATTTGCATTCTTTTGTTGCAGAGTTGAATGAAATTGACAGATTAGTGTTGTTTGGTACCAAACATCCGAGCACATAATCATAATCTTTCATTAATCATAATATACTGAATAATGTCCTGACTTGATCTTATTGCGGTGTTGTAGGAAAATGTATTGCAGTCCTTCAAGCTCCCACGCCCAGTCATGTGCATTGGTGGTGTGGTGAAGATTGAGCTGTTGGGTAGAGTACAGAAACAATATACAGATGATAGATATTACATATGGTGAGTTCCCTGTGCTCTGTTTATTCCTGTTGATTATTCACCCAATGCATTTCAATAATTTTCTCCGAACAAAATTGAAATGGCATGACTTATTTTTTATAAAGAGGACTGGTCTGGCTGTTGGTTGTCATGCAAATTTTGATATTGAATATGCAGTCATTTTCTAATTGGTAGTAGCAGCGCACAACTTAAATATTGAATATACAGTCATTTTGTCATGCAATTTTTACATTGAATGTACAGTCAATTTCTAGTTGGTAGTTGTATCACACAACTTAAATATTGAATATACAGTCATCTTGTCATTCAAATTTTGATGTTGAATATATAGTCATGTTTTACTGCAACTTATTTTTTCCCCGAAGATGCAACTTAAAAAGTACACAGCTGTCCATATCACAATATCACCAGATATCATAAGAGGTGCATGTCATTCCAATGCGATGAAGAACAGCCAAGAAAACTGGAGGAGCTGTGCACTTTATTGCAAGAAAATAGTAGTGTACAACCAAAAGACAAGTATTGATCAATCCTTGTTTGCAACCTCTCAATGTGTTTTGCCTTTACGTTGTCTCCACATTTTGATACTTATATCACTAGATATACTTTCTAAGCATTGTAGTGCAAAACTTGGTGAACTATTTCAGTTTCTGAAAGTAGAACCATTTACCTTGGATGCTATTATGCTAACAATTTCCATTTTCTTCCTTTTGCATGATAACAGTATCTGCCATGCTGAAGTGCGGGGGCGCTCACTCTCACCAGTTTTCATGGTTGACATATCGGAACCTGCTGGTTATTCGATCCTCAAGTATTTGCCGGGTACCAGAGACTTGCCTGCAGAAGACATGATGCTATATGATGCTGCAGATTCGTTGGAGTGGCACTCACTTGTTGCTAGGTACAGACAAATGAAGCATTTAGCAATGATGAATGTTCTTCTTGGGCCTGTACAGTTTATGGATGAAGCTGATGTAGATTTAGGTGATGTCATCGATGATGACCCTTACATGTAATGTAAGGCTTTGTTTGCTGTACTACAGGGTTGTCGCTGTCTACAGTTGCCATTCTGTGACACATTCTGTAACCTAATTGAAATTTGAGATTGTTGTTCCGATGACGTGTCAACTGTTGCCGTAACTAAAGTGGGAGCTGTTACTGTAAGTCTGAAACTGTGGTGATTGTGGAGCTCGGCTTCATCTCGATTGTGGTAATGATATATCACAATCTAGCTGTTACTGTAACCTTAGCCTCTTGCCTTCTTTCACAAATACTAGTCCATCAGTAAGCAAAACATGTTCTTGTAGAGGTCAAAATTAGTTTAGAACTTTTGATCAACAGAGGAAGTATTGTTTCTACATCACTCTAGAAAGAATGAATTGCAGATAATTCTTTCATAACTTGCTGGATTGTCAGATTCCCTATCTTCCCTGTTGTATATCTGTCCATGATCTGATATATTATTTGCAATCTGTATTGCATCTTGTGGAAGCAAATCCTGTCAATGTGACATTCGTATACTGACAACAGTTCTTTTATTGCTATAATAAGTTCTGTGAGATAAATGTACCACGTTAACTGCACTTTGCTCATTGGTTTGAAAGTGAATTTTCTTTCTCGAACACATGGAATATGATTTTGGTAGGCATGCACCTTCCTTTTCTGGAATATTCAGGCACAATTTCTAGTTCCTACCAATGGGTTTAGGTCTTGATTCTACAATCTCAACATTGTTGTAGTAGAATGAGGCCTGTGTCGCAGCTTGGTGAAGGAGCACTGAGCCCATATTTAGTGTTGGAGCAACCAAGCAGCCCTGATAAGAAAATTAACACAAATTAGCAGGCTTAAAAAGTAGTTCCCATATGAAAGTTAGAAGTGGTATGATGAAGATGAATTTACCATGCTTGCCTTCTAGCAGAATGCTAACAGTTCCGCTACTGTGTCTACCTCAATTGTAGGAGCGTAGGCCACGCTGGTAAAACGAAATGTTGCTGCCTGCTCATAAACCATTGTGAGGTGGACATTATTTTGCATATCAAACGCTCTGCTTGGAAAGAATCAGAAATATTTTTTCGAGTCCTGACGTAGTTTGCTGCTTAATTCTGCATTAGGACTGTTCAATGTTTATAAAGCCATACAACTTTTGACTTGGCACTACATGATCTAATGTAGGCTTAACTCTCTTTTCCGATGTTGTAGGTGAACAATTGACGTACCTGTTGGACATTGTAACAAACAGTTGCCCACTGAACGAAACGATGCCCCGAGAAGCAGTCGAAAATTTGCAGCCACAAGGTCCGCACCTGTGCTATGGAGGCCAGAACCATGGTGCGATCATTGAGCACCGGAAGTTCCAATGGTTCGTCCAAGTAAAACGTTAAGAGATACGGGCAAGCAAGCAGGCCAGCCACTTGAGAGTTGAGATGGAAAGGCATGTAGATTGTATATATTCAATAAATGAACCTCGCCTGCGTCCTGGCTTATACACTGAGAATCGATTACCCCTTGCTCTACTTATTACTGCTTCTATTGCCTTCCTCCCGAATTCTTTGGAGGCCCTAAGGATAACAACCTTGACAAATGACTTCAGCAGGATTTGCCCTCAGGAAGAAGGTATCGGTGCTGGAGAAGTCGACTTCAAGAATAATTCAAACAAGAGTGAGAATACCTTGATGGTGCTCTGGGAGGGTGGTGGCATTTCCATACTGCAGAAGACTTTTGCTGCATTTCTTCTCGCAACCCTGCCGCGTGTTCTGATTTGAATAGGACTGTACAACGAAATCATTAATTTTGCTGGGGAGGGAAGCCGGCTGGATGGCTAGAGCAAATGTTGGGGGGTCAATATCGTTTGTCCTGCCGGGAGTGTTTTCCACTGAGCTGACCTATCGTATCTTCTGGAGTCGAGTGGCTCGAAACCACTTGGCTTAGCTATCGAACATTTGGTCACTTGGCCTACTAGTACTGTCAAGGTATAAGGCTAACACTTACTGTACCCCATGTCATTTATAATCATTAATGCATTCGATCTTGTTACGTAGACTCTAGTGCACTGATTCGCTATCTACTTGATGCAGGTAGCTTAGCAAGGCATGCCGGATGCTTTGTCACTTGTGAAGCAGGCGTTGGGCCATTTGCCCTGTTGGTCATGCCATGGCTGGTGCCAGTCAAAGTTGCAAGCAGAGACAGGAGCCGCTGTTAAGTGGCAGAACCCAGTGTCTGTCCGGAGCCTGGCTCGAGATGAGAGGGATTTGTCGGTCCGCACGCGTAGTAAGCGGCAGGTAATAATCCGTCAATCCTCTCCTCATGCGGTCCTCCCCGTTCACTCTCTCTCTCTAGTCTCTAGTCCTCGCACCTCAGACCTCACTGCCTCTCTCAAAAGCAAAACGGTTTCTGACGGGTACGAGTGGAGGGTGGTGAGGTGAAAAGGAGAAGCTGCTGGTGCTGCGCTTTTGATGATTGCAGTCTTGATCGCCGCAGCTGTGCTCGGGTTCTGTATCTTGGTCATCGCCGCCGTCAAGGAGAAGAGGAGACGAGGAGGCGGCGGCGACCAAGGCAGCAGAGACGGATTAATCCAAGGGATTGGCAGCGGTAATGGCATAAACTCGACTTGGCATTTGAGTATTTGACTGATGTGCTGCTGACGAATTAGAGTATCTAGTTCTTCAATGAGTGGCCTATGATTTTGTTTTGTGTCGTAGAATCTACTGCTGCTCGTGCGTCTGCGTTGCTTTCTTTTCCTGGGTTCGATTGTTTGTTCGTCTTCCAAGCCAAGTATCCGCCTTTCGCCCTCACCTTTCTGTAGAAATCGCGTATTCGCAACTCGCAAGGGATGGGCATCATTTGAAACGAATCTGCTCTGTCTGTATAACAGTAAACCTCTAATGGAGCCCTGAAATTTCTTTTTTTTCTTTTCCTATCTTAGCATTAGTAGGCAAAGCTCTCTAATCTATCGATTTTTTTGTATGGTATCGCAGTCAGAGAAGCCATCTGATTGCCGACTGAGTAGGCTTAAAAGGTGTGTTTTTCTTACACACTCTTCGTCTTTTTACGAAGGGGCACGCTGGTCATTCCAGCACTGGCAGGCGTGATCGGGCCGGCACACACCTCGGTAGTCCACAGCAGAACCGAAGCCTAGGGCGCTGCCCCGCCCGGTCCTGGCAACTGTCCAAGCTCACCTGGCTCACTGACACGCCGGCCCTGCGAAACCGGCTCGCCTTTGGATGCGGACACCACCCATGCGCACTCGAGTGAGCCAGAACCCGATCGCCCTGTTGGGCTCGGTCGGTTTGGATTACTGGGTCGCTGCTCCGGCTCACGATGCCATCCTTCAGTTCAGGCTGACAGTTCGGGCCCACCCACCATACGTGGATCTACGCCGCCCCGCCTCGCCTCGCCTCGCATGTGCGCCGCCAGTTGCCACGGCCCCCCACTCGCTGTTTATTTATTGGGCGTGCAAAGTCGATGCTTTCCCAAGCGCGGTGCTCTCTCTCTCTGCCGTGCGGGCCCTCCCCAGTTGTCCCTGGCGGTTAATGATGGATGGGATCATGAGTTTCAAGATCGGGAATGGTTTAGCAGCATCCAAACGAGCTCGCTTTATTTTTTCACCTATCTCTCTCGGTCTCAGGCCCACGGAGGCGGTGAAAGAGACAACACGTCACCGGTTAAATTACTTTTACGCTCTTCTTTTGTGCCACCAAAGTACAGGATCTTTCGATTAGAATACAAGAAAGCACAGTCGCAGCAGTGCCACGCACGCACACGCGCTGCCAAATCTTGCTCCTCTCGCGAAGGTAATCGTCCTTATCAACGCAAAGTTTCTACTACTAGTACTAGTACTGATGTGCCACTGTTCCTGCACGTATCTACTCCGAACAGGAATATTGGGTGCCTAGTGCTCTAGTTCTGTTGGTCAGCAGAGGCAAGTGGGACGTTGCATGTCTGCATCTGCGACCAGGAGACCAGTACCACGGCTAGTACCAACATGATTCCGCAAAAGTTAAAAATAAAAAAATGATTCGGCATTTTTTTTATATATCCATTTCTCCCGCATCATCTTGTCCTTGGCGCTTGTCATTCGTCTCATTCTCCTCGAGTCCCAGAACCCACGCATCTGTAACCTGCTCCGACTAATTTTCTTTTAAAAAATAACTAGCTTCACATGTGCTTTTATTGAAAACAATTTAAGAGTACAGATCCGGGTAATTGCTGGGGTTCACAACAAGGAGGACTAAAACGACACGAACCTGCTCTGATTAATGGTTAGCAAACAGGCCAAGCAGAAGAAACAGGAACGCAGTTTTCCGGCGACAAGATCATTCGACCTCCCTCCCACCGTTGCCGTCATGGCAGTGGCACCGGTAGCGCCGAACTTGACATTTCACCGAGAACTCTAAGCTCGTGTTTTTGATCTAGCAGAGCGTTTATTTAAGTAGGTTGGGTAGGCTTTTAGTGTGGCGCTCATGGTTACCGGTATCTTGGCACGCCGCGATGGCGAAATGCAACTCACGCTCCTGATTTGTTTTGCCTTTTATTCTTTAAAAAATAATAGAAACAAGTTGAGGAGGATTGATTCCTCGTTCCTTCTCTAGCGTTGGTTCCCTTGGTTCTTGCAGCGCCGCTGCCGCGCCTCTTTTGTTCGTTTTCGTGTTCTCGTTCCATCATCCATCCTCTGCTGTGGCGAATTTACCCAGCACCACTCAAACTGCGCCTTCTCTCAACCACTCCAGATCACGGCGATTACAGCAGCAGCCGCGTCCAACTCCAAGGGAGGAGGATGAGCCTGGCGGAGGAGACGGAGATGGAGACGGCGGATGCGATGCTTGAGCGCGTCCGCGGGATGGTTCCGGCGGCGCTGGAGGCGGCGCGTTCGGCGGGCGGGTTCCCGGGTCGGTGGAAGGCGATCGCGGCGAAGCTGGAGCGTCTCCCGTCGTGCCTTTCCGACCTGTCGAGCCACCCCTGCTTCGCGAGGAACGCGCTGTGCCGCGAGCTGCTCCAGTCCGTGGCCTCCACGGTCGCCGAGGCGGCGGAGCTCGCGGCGCGGTGCCGGGAGCCGCCGGCGTCCGGGAAGCTGCAGACGCAGAGCGCCGTGGACGCGGTCGCCGGGAAGCTGGAGCTCAACCTCCGCGACTGCGCGCTGCTCGTCAAGAACGGCGTGCTGCTGTCCGACGCCTCGGTGGGCCCGTCGCCTCCTCCGCCTGACGACGTGCGTGAGCTGCTCGCGCGGCTGCAGATCGGGCCCACCGACGCCAAGGACCGGGCCGTGGACGGGGTCCTGGAGGCCCTGGAAAAGGACGAGCGGAGCGTGCTGTCCGTGCTGAGCCGGGCCAGCGTGTCGGCGCTGGTGCCGCTGCTGACGTCGTCGTCGCCCAGGGTGAGGGAGAAGGCCGCCGCGGTGGTGTGCCGCGTGGCGGAGTCCGGCGACGCCGGGTTGGAGGCGCTGCTGGTGTCGGAGGGGGTGCTCCCGCCGCTTGTCAGGCTGGCGGAGTCCGGGGGGTTCGTGGGCCGCGAGAAGGCCGCCGTCGCGCTGCACCGCCTGTCGTCCACGTCCGCGCGGGCCGTCGTGGGCCACGGCGGCGCCGGCCCGCTCGTCGAGATCTGCCGGACGGGGGGTGGTTCTCATTCCGCCGTGGCCCAGTCCGCCGCCGCCGGCGCGCTCAGGAACCTCTCGGCCGTGCCGGAACTGCGGCACGCGCTGGCCGACGAAGGGATCGTCCGCGCCATGGTGGGCCTCCTGCTGTTGAACGGAGTGGCGGGCTCCAACAGCTCCACCAAGGAGCACGCCGCCGAGTGCCTGCGGAACCTCACGACCGACGACGACGAGTTGAGGCGGGCCGTCGTGTCGGAGGACGGCCTGCGCGGCCTGCTGCTCTACCTCGACGACGACAACCACGGCCCATCGGAGGCGGCGGTGAGCGCGCTGCGCAACCTCGTCGGCGCCGTCTCGCCCGACACCCTCGTCTCGCTCGGCGTGCTCCAGCGGCTGGCCCACGTGCTGACAGCCGGGTCCACCGGGGCGCAGCAGCAGGCGGCCGCGGCGATCTGCGCCATCTCCACCACCAGCACCACCACAAGCACCAGCAGCACCAGGTCGACGAAGATCAAGCGCGCGGTGGGAGAGCACGGGTGCGTGCCACTGCTGGCGCGGATGCTGGAGTCCAAGTCGGGCGGCGCGCGGGAGGCGGCGGCGCAGGCGCTGGCGAGCCTGGCCACCTGCGCGCACAACGCAAGGGAGATGAAGAAGGACGACAAGTGCGTGCCGGGACTCGTGCAGCTGCTGGACCCCAGCCCCGCCAACACGGCAAACAAGTACGCCATCCTCTGCCTCCTTGCGCTCGCATCCGACAACCGATGCAAGAAGATCATGATCGCGCACGGCGCCATCGGATATCTCAAGAAGCTCTCCGACATGAACGTCGCCGGAGCCGCCAAGCTGCTCGACAGGCTCGACCGCGGAAGGCTGCGAACCATCTTCAGCACCACTAGCAAGTAGTGGCCATTCACTGCTTTATGTCTACTTACCTTTTGTACATTGCAAATATTTCTTCTTGCCGTACGTAATAACCTTTTGTATATTATAAAAAAAAGGAACAAATCAAGTCCAGCTTACCAGCTACACTACACGCTATGTATGTATGAGAAAAGGTGTTTGTGAATAACTGAACACATTCGGCTGTAATGTAAGTAGAGGGGTGATGGGAATTTTGACTTGCATTATTAGGACCTTCTCAGGAAGTTGAAATAGCATGTCCTACTTCAATCGAATGATGGATGGTTATAATAACAGGTTATCATTATGCTTCTGTAATCAATTTTTCTGTCATGAATATGTGATGGAGACCCTGAGTAATGTCGGGAACAAGGAGAATTTGGTTCAGTTGAGCAGAGGTCTCAAGATCGGATGATGTTCAGCAGCATCATTTCGCTTAAATTTCGGGACAAAATGTGGGCATCTTGGATTCAATGAAGCATGCTTTGTGCCGCAATTTAGGCCAAATTTCCACTATTTCCTTTACAGAACAAAAGACAATATTATTGGACTTCATGGCTTCTGATCTGTGAACTCATGAACATCTTACAGTGAATGAGAATCCTCTGCTTTTTTATTATACTAAAAAAAATACTCGAGTAAATTATGATGGCCGCTAAATATGTGGGCTCGACGTTGGAGGCCTTAGAGAACTGAGACCCACCAGTTGTTGGAGGCCCAACACAAGGGGCATTTCTCTTCCCTCTTCCTGTCTTCCATGCCATGGTGGTTCTGTACTTCTGTTCTCCCGCGGCGCCGCCCCTTCTATCCAAAATCGAAACGCGCGCTTATATTAGGTCTTCCAAAATACCAGGGAATCATCTCAAAAAAAAAAAAAAAAGCAATCCAGGAATAGAGTAGCCATGGCCGTGATGGAGGATAATCGTCGCCTCGTCGGAGCCAGATCAGCGCCGCATGCTGCCGCCTGTTGGCTGACCGCCCTGTACCTCAGCCTGCGCAAGCGGCTGCTGACCGCACTGTACAGCTTGCTCGTGTGGCTGTCGCCAGACTCAGCACGATTCCCCCGACCGGATCCTCGACCCATCCGCCCGGATGAGCCGTTGGACCTCCTTCAAGCTGAGTGGGTTATGAAGGAAACGGAGAGGTAATCAGTCCCTCCATCATCATCATCGATCCAACGGATGATCTAATTACTTTCTTGCGTCGCTAGGGATGCAGGTGGGCTACCATTGTGTAGTAGTGGGTCACACCCCTAGTTCATTTGCTCTTCTAGATTGATAAGGTGGAGATGGATCTTAGTTCATTTGACAGAAATTTGGGCCGACCCATTCACCCAAAAAACAACAAATTTGCATCCCTAGGCGTCGCCCTTCACTTCTGTTGATTGTATGCCTATTTTTATTTCAGACAAATCGGGGATGGCCGCTTGGCTTACAATTGCAACCTGGTTATGAAATGCCTTGATCACTAAAACTCTACTCATACGGTGATATGCTCTTCTTACTCGATTCTATCAATCAACTTGTTTTTGCAATTTGAGCTTATATGCAGATTAAATGGACAGCTACCTTCCCTGAACTCTTTTCGTAGATAGGTGTCCAGAAAGTAGCTAAGATAAAATCATTAAACTGCTCTAGTAGACTAACTATTTGCAATGAGAAAGGAAAATACAGATTATGCAAAATTGAAATGGAAGGAAAAAAATATTGTCCCTTCAGAATTCATGCTTACCTTTGAAGCTTTGATCTATACAAACTATTTTTATTTTTTTCTAGAACATGCAAGAGAGCTGTGTATCTTTATAGTATTTAAGAGAGAAGAAACTATTTGTACTTGACACTTGAAAACAGTATTACTCGTTTTATCATGAAAAATGTACTCATCTATAAGTGTGGGTCAGTCGGAGACCATGTCACGAACAACTGGTTAAGGGAAGGAGGTTGTAATGAGTGTAGTAAGTCATTGACACTCCTTTTTCTGTTCTCAATTTGGTCTTACATAACAACGTGTACCAATTTCTTTTTGTATTAATTCGTTTTGTTTCATCTTTCCGCCTGTACCAATTGTATCTCTATTGTTGGTTGGTTGATCAGGGATGTGAGTACAAACCTGCCCCTGGCATGGTGACCCGATATACTGGCTTTTACAATGGCCGATGCTGGACCCATGTCAACTTTGTGGCTCGTCGGAAGCGCTATGGCTTGTTTAAATTTCTTCCCACTCCACGAACTCTCTTCTTCTTTGAGTTCAGTTTCAGAGGAATTTCCAGAAGAGTTGAGACATGCACCCCTTTAGGTATGTCTACTTGCTAGCTTAATCGAACCAGCTCTGGTTGTCACCGTATACATATTTCTGCTTAAAGAGTGTTCTGTTTTGTAGCATGTGCTAAATATCCATCACAAGGCGTGCCACTATATGGAAAGTTCTACTGCTAGATACCCAATATTCATATTCCCTCTAGCAATATTTATCCACGCCTGACATTGTCCAATAAGACCACAAGAATTTTGTGCCCCTCACTCAATACGCAAACCTACTTAGGTTATACAAGCTGCATTGGTGTATCTCCTCCAAAACCAACATACATATAAAGTTTTTTGGAGGCAATATATCATTTACTTCATGGACAAATATTGTGAAATGAATACTGCTAAGGCCATGGGCAAGCAATGTGAATTGGAGTTTAATCTATGCCATATTTAATGAAAAAGTGGTCTAGTGACCTTCTGTAAGATGTGAAACAACAACCCTTGCTTTTGTTTGTTTTCTTTTGTGTTTTCAGATGAACCGGTTACTGAAGCCTACACATTCCTTGGATTTCCTCTTGGGTGGGGCACTCGTTGTAGTGGCAGAAGTATGACTCTTATATCTCTTTTACATTTGCATTGCACAATAGTTGTCTTATATTGCCTTTGTTTGTTTCCTGGTTTCCTGTGTTGTTTTAGCGGATCTCATTTGCGAGAGGTGCCACCATCGAAGATGTGTTTGTGGACATGACAAGATGGAAATTCTCTGTTGTATATGTTATCCACGGTCCAATGTCCTGCATCCAATCCCAGCCCCAGGAGAATCCGGGTTCGAGTCTCGCCAATATTGTAAACTTACAGATCAGTATGTTGAGGTGTTATCAGTGGCAGAACCAGGATGGAGCTCAAGTGGAGGCTCATCTCCTTCTTCCTCCAGCCCCCCTCTTCTTTCTGGTTCCTCTTGTCCCGATGAGATTTTAGGATGACCTCTGGCCCCCCTTTGGATCTGCCCCTGTGTTATAGTGTTTTTAAATTATTACTTTTGTGACTTGTGGGCTGTAGTTGGCCTGGCTATATGGTCTGTAGATTGCACAATGCGATTGTGGCTATATGATGTTCAACGTGTATATTCTGCAAATATTTCAGCTTATAATATAGAGTAGCACACAAGAACCCGCATGGAAGAAGTTCCAGTGTGGTCTTTTAGTTTTAGCTCACAACCTAACAAGATTTACTACTCCGTTCTTTTTTTCTTGTCGTTAGGACAAAGCAGCTAGTGCAAATTAGCACTAGGAAGTTTGTTCTAAGGACAACAAAATGAGAAAAGAGGAGTATTGTACAGGCATCTCAAAACGCCAAAATGCTGGTAATGCCCTCAAGTCTGTAAAGTCGAGACCGGTGCTTGATCATCTCAGACTCCCCTGTGAACTTGCTGCGCTGCAGCGTCAATCTGGTGAGCACGACGAACTTGCCACGCTTTGTGTAGATAACGCCGTGTTGAGACTGTTCTTTATGTTCCTTTTGGAAGAACCTGGCGACAAAACCTGCCGGACCCCAGATTCACCAGGTCCGAACTGTTCAATATCCAATCCTCTTCCGCACGCACATCTCCCAAATCGCCGTGCAACAATTCTGGTCCTTTATTCTGCACCGATGCGGCGTTATTGAGGTCAGATAAGCAGAGATTGTTTGCAAAAAAGAAGCAGAGATTGTTTGCTTGTGTTGTGACGAGAAGTTGCTGACCAGCAGATACACAAATTTCCGCCAGTTGCTCATCTTCGATAGCATCAACAATGGTAATATGAGAAGTTGCAAATCTCTCGGACCCCTTTGCAGAGGAAGCTGCCCTGAGTTCGCCAGATCGGCGTCGGCGCGGCAATTGGACGCGTCGTTTAATTCTCGCTTTCGTGAGGGGACAAGCAGTAGATATGGGCTGGACGAATGGCCCACGCGGGCATCGAGGCCTGTTGCCTTGTCTTAGGACGCCCCAGGCCCAATGCGGGCATCAATTTGTTTGTCTCAAATACTTTATTCATCTTAGAAATATTTTTGAACATTTTATTCTACTTCACCTTACACTCTATCCCTGCGTACGATTTTTGTACTACCAAAATACAAAGTTGGGAAAGGGAAATACAGAGCGAGCACCTCGTGTGAGCATAAAAGACAACCATGCTCGTTACTGTGCAGAAGATGCTGCATCAAAGTAGATACCCGTACACACGATCGATGGAGATCTATAATCTATACTGCATGTGATCCGTGCTGAAATACAGCTCTGCCGTGATGACTGATGGCCTCCTTTGGGCTCCATCTACAACAGTAACAGTCATCACGCCTTGAGTTTGGCCACAGGAGCACGCGAAGGAAGTTGCTGCAGAGCCATGGAAGGTAACGGATTGAGCAGGACTCGCATTAGCATCTCACTCACATACTTGAAGAACATTAATTTGTACGACAAACAGAGGCAGAAGAAGATACCTGATAGCAGGAGATGAGCGAGGTGATGAAACCAAATACACCTGTCACCCTCGGAGTGACCTTCTTGGGAGCCAGCTGAAGAAGCCCGATCGCCACGACTACGTCCATGGAAGCCTTCACCAGAGCCAGGAGCCTTTCATCCGACTGCTTCATTTTACTGCGGTATTGTTCATTCTGCAAGCCACCGTATTTAAAATGAGCAAAGGTGAAAAATCATCTGCATGTTCTCATGATCAGTTGGTGAAACAAAGGGAAGCTTTATTTACCTCGTATTTGTCAACACCCCTCAGCTCTCTTGATAGCTTCCTCATAGATTTTGATAGCCTTTTAAGTTCTCCAAGCTGCAAAATAGCATACAATCAATTCATGATAGGAAGTAGGAATTTATATTACATATTTACATGTTATGAAAGTATTTTTACCTCTACTAAACCTGTACAGGCAGAAGAAGCCATCCAGCAGTACAGGGATAACCTTGCAACCCGTTCTGTCGCCTCCTTGTTCTAGCAATCAGAACAGAAGAAAAGCGTGCCAATAAATTATACATCAGACAGTGGATCACCATACGGAAAGGGCGAAAGGCAACAGAAGCTGTTTAAATATTGACAAACCTTGATTATCCCTGTTCGTCCTGCCCACACAAATTGATCCAGGAACAAAAACGTCGAAAGCAGAGCATTCTTGGACTGCAAATGTACAAGGCGCAGGTGAGAATCGGCACCCGTTTAGACACGGAGGAATTCCTGGTGGAAACAAAGTGGCGCGTACCTTCCCGAGCAAGACCAGCGTCAGAGGAGTTCCTTTGGCAGGTGGGCTGATGAGAGCATGCAGATCATTGACAAACTGGAAATCCAATATGAAAAAAAAAACCGTATCAGCTGTGTGAAACATTGGGACATTTGTGTTTGTTACCAATAAGAGCATTGCGTATAACCTTGAGAAGCCGGAAAACTTTGCGAGCTAAGGCAGTGGATCTATCGACGTTCTGTGCGGTGCCAGGCTGCCCGTTGCTGATGAACTTGGACCCGTACTGAATCGCCCTGCAGATCTTGTCCCGAGCCTCTGCTTTGTTCAGATACAAAACAAGGAGACCAAGCTCGGCTCTTGTGGCATCTAACGAGCTCATCTTCTCTCTTGAAGTGAAGAAAGACTAGCGACACAAAACTGATAATGAAAAAAGGCATCATTAGAAACAAGCATAGCACAACTTCTGAAATAGTAATAAGCAACCTGTACAATTCAGTACAGAAGCTGGCAACACAACCTGTTAGGCCTAAGCATCATCGTAAGAAACTGAACCAAGACTTACCGTTTGCAGGCGATGACACAGAAAGAACGGATGAGGACGAAAACAAGTGAAGAGATGGATAGGGAGGGAAGGTACGCGCTCTGTTAACCGAGGCCTCCCAGCCCTGAAGTTCGGAACTGGAGCTGCTTCCTTCCTTGGCTACTTCACTACACCATCCGATTTTGTGTGGATTGAGATGAGATGAAAACTACGTGGAGGGCATGAACCGGTCTGCCTCTTCTTCCTCCACCGAGCGACGCTTTTGGATTCTAGCAGTTTCATCCGGAATCATAGTAAGCGTCTCTGTCTGATAAAAACGGGCCTTCTTTTGGTCTGCAGAAATGAGAAAAAAAGGTTAAACTGGGCCTGGCCCACGATAAAACGAAAACAGGCCCGTTTTCACAGAGGCGGATCCTCACCGTCTCTGAGCAACGGAGCCGGCGGCGACCGGCGGCACACGCGAACATCCAAATCAAGGACGGAGACGAGGTCGATGGAGGAATCCGGAGGACCAGCGGTCGCCTTGCGCGGCCACACGAGGAATAGGCGCACCGCTACGGTTGGGGGCTGGAAAAGGGGTGAAGAAGAAGCCAAGGCGAACGGTGAGGCCACGAGGAAAGGCCGCCGGTGAGGAGCTGCGGCGCTTGGAGGCATGGGGGATGGCGTCATGGGAGCCCGGGCGGATCCTCACGAGATGATGCACGAGATCGCTACAGGCCAGGCCGGCCGCTGACAAGGTAATTCGTGTCCGCGACCAAACCATCCAAACTCAACCAACAATCTCTCCGCGCAGACAAGGGCCGCGCACGACTCTCGTCTTCCATTGGATTGGGCCCTTCCGCTCCGATCGCTCGCCATGGCTTCCTGGCTCGTCGCGCACCCCCAGCTGGCCCCGCGCCCCGTCCGTGCCACCTCCCTGGCCTCGCCTCCCCTCGCCCGCCTCGCGGCCGGGCGCGCTGGCGGCCGCGGGCTCACGGCCGGCGTGCGGTGCCAGACTCAGGCGGGCGACATGGACAGGCACTACATGCGGCGGTGTGTGGAGCTGGCGCGCAAGGCGACCGGACACACCAGCCCCAACCCCATGGTTGGGTGCGTCATCGTCCGCGACGGCCGCGTCGTCGGCGAGGGGTTCCACCCCAAAGCCGGTCAGCCTCACGCCGAGGTCAAATGTCTCGCACTCTCACCTTTTAAGTTGTTTCTGGACTTTCATTGTTTTAGTTCTGTGAGAACAAAAAGGATTGTTGGCTGTTGTTACTGTTTCCTGCCAGCATAAACAGTTGTGACATCGTTCTTAGATCGCCAGAGAGCATGCAACAATTTGCCCCCTAGTATTGCTATGATTATTGAAGCATAGATGAGTATATTGATGCACTGGCCACTCTAGTGAATACAAAATGTGCATCATTCAAAATTCTTTGATATACTGCTCTCTGCCATAAACCGTTCGGTTCTTAATTGGCCACATGGTCAACAACAAATAGTTCTAATTTTCAATTCATAGCTTGTGCTGCAGCAAAGAGACCTGCTGAACTAAGGACAAGTAGTGCTACAACAATTTCAGCTTATAGGACAACCACTGTCCAGTGGTAATAATTCTCAAGAATAATTAACTCCTGCACAAACAAATTGAAGCAGAGCGTCAATTTTGATCAAATGCCGATCCCCAACAGTAAATAGCACATAACTATGGATGTTTATGCTAGATGGTCCTGGAAGGATATGTAATTATTTAGATATTTGTCAATAGATAGTGAGTCTTGATCTCGACCAGTGTTAGCTTAGTTTTATGTCAGACCATTGCTTTAAATATCCTCCCAGATAGTTTGAATTGTAGCCTACCCCAACTTGCTTGGGATTAAAGATTTTAGTTGTTGTTGTTAGTTTTAATTGCTCCACTTTATCTGTTACTACTGTTTCTGGGATTATGTCAGCAGAGGAGAATACTGCATAGTTTCTGGAAATTATTGCTCTTTGCTCACATTATGATGATGCCAATAATTCCTTAACCAGTATTATTATAACCATTTTCAGGTGTTTGCTCTGAGAGATGCAGGTGATTTAGCAGAAAATTCTACGGCTTATGTGAGCCTAGAGCCATGCAATCACTACGGGAGGACTCCTCCTTGCACCGAAGCACTTATCAATGCGAAAGTGAAGGAAGTTGTCGTTGGAATGACTGACCCAAATCCCATTGTGGCATCCAAAGGGATTGAAAAGCTCCGAGGTGCCGGTATAGATGTGAGGGTGGGTGTGGAGGAAGCTTTATGCCGTGAGCTAAATGAGGCTTACATCCATCGTATGCATACTGGGAAGCCCTTTGCAACATTGAGGTAAATATCTAAGTGATTTTGCTAGCCTTTTCTGTTCTTGTAATAACATCCGACTTTTATCTGTCCAAGGGCAAAGCTATACTTCCAAATATAAGTTGAACCATAAACCCATTTTTTTTGTCTGTTCACTATGTAGAAAGTGTTAAAAAGAAATTTGAACTCATCTCGTACATCTGAAGTCTGAACTGATCCAATTTATTGATTACAGTCCACAAGCATCGGCTGTGACAAGAAGTTGTTTTATTGTTACCAAGTTTGGTACCATTCATTGTCATAGAGGGCAACATCATGTTCCCTGGGTGTAGGATTGCCTCAGTTCCTTGCTTGCGTCTTGTGAACTTACCCACATTGGTTTACAGGATGCCCATTATTTTCATTTATTAGTGTAGCGCTTCTAATTTTGAATTCACCGCTCTCTATCTATTACTCCTTGTGAATATATTTGATGTTGATGATGGTATTCGTCTGTGGCCTGAATAAATAGGGCTACCCTCTCAATGAACGGAATTGTTACAAATCAATTAGGGAAAGGAGCTGAAGAGGTTGGAGGATACTATTCACAGTTGATGAAAGAGTATGACGGGGTTATAATTTCAAGCAACCTGGCCAGGATGTCAACCTTGCCTCTATCACATGAAACAGATGCAAATCAACCTCTGTATATCATCATTGCACATGGCGAAGGTCCCGTACTACATATCCCCTTTCTCAGAGCTGAGAATGCACATAAGGCGATAGTTTTTGCCGACCGCCCTGTAACAGTGGAGCCAGCAGGAGTTGAAGTTGCAGTCCCTCGTGAGATGGAACTAGGGTCCATTCTGCATCTTCTTGCGCAGAAAGGGCTGTGCAATGTGCTAGTGGATTTCAGAGAGGCGGGAGAAGGCTTTATCTCATTTCTGAGTGACTTCCAGGAGAAGAAGCTGGTTCAAAAGGTTGTTGTGGAGATGATGCCTGTTTGGCTCGCGAGCGAAGGGTTCACCAACCTGGGGTTCGGTGGTCAGTCGTTCCCGCTGAAGAACGTGGAGCGCAGGGAGGTAAATGGTTGCTTGCTGCTGGAGGGCTATGTGTAGTTAATCTCGTGTTTCTGTGGGAGGATTGGCGTCTGTTTGTTCTGTCTGCCCTTCTTCTGTATTGTATAAGGCTAGTCTCAATCCATGGTTTCATTTCACTCTTTTTTATAGTGCCACATCAGATTTAGATGTTTAGTTTAAAGGATGAAATAGACTCTCTCAATGCAAAGTTTCATTTCACAATTTTATAGGTAAGTTATAATAATAAATTATTGTATTAAGATTGGTTGAAATTTATTGGGATGAAACTTTTTGCTCTTAATGGAAGTTTCATTAGAGTTTCATGCATATGAAACAGTGCCAAATGAGTTTCATCCTAATGAAACTCATTTTCTCTCTTTCATCTTAATTACAGTGTCATGTCACTCTTTTTGCTGATGTGTCATCTTATTTCATGCCAATGAAACTCCCATTGAGACTGGGCTAATTAACATGTGAAACTTGAAATGGGATCTGCAACATGTGGCATGCGTGGTTTGTTTTTTTTTATAGAGTTGAATTCCAGTGCTTTAGATGGTGAGAACGATATCTTCCATAATCGCATCTGTCTGCTTCTCTGATCTGTGCAACTAATAACAGATCATCAGGCAAGTTGTATGCAACGTGCATACAAGTTGCAGCGTTTCCAGGCTCGCCGACGAGTCATCATCGAAGCCAACAACTCATTTTGGGAGCAAGGAGCCATGGAGGCGCACATGCTTGATCCAGGCCAACAAAAACCCGTCCATCCTTGCGCTTGCGACCAGAGTCCGCACCGTGCTCGACTTGAGTACTCGACGACTCTCTGACCACCTCTGCTCTCTCACTTCGGCGCCATGTCGTCAGAATCTGAATCCGACAATGGCGATGCAGCGCCGCAACCGCTGTGCCACGAGGACATCGATGTGGACTACTGCCCGGACGCCTGCCAGCGCTACAGCGATCCCGACGCCGACGACGAGATCCACATCCGCGTGATCTTCGACTACCGCGGCGGCGCGCGGTGGCGGTCGCGCCACCGCTTCCGGCCCGGCGGCGCCGTGGAGGGCAAGATCCGCGCGCCGGCCGGTGACACCTCGGGGCTCAACTACAACCTCTACCTCTCCTCGCTGGAGGGCTCCGCGGACCAGGACGAGATCGACATCGAGTTCCTCGGCCACGACAAGCGGGCCGTCCAGACCAACTACCACGTCGACGGCGCGGGCGGACGGGAGCAGGTGCACCAGCTCCGGTTCGACTCCGCCGACGACTTCCACCACTACGCCATCGCGTGGGACGGCGAGGCCATCGAGTGGCGCGTCGACGGCGAGGTGATCCGGAGGGAGGAGCGGCGCGAGGGCGAGCCCTGGCCCACCAAGCCCATGTACTTGTACGCCTCCGTGTGGGACGCTAGCCACGTTGACGAGGGCAGGTGGACTGGCAAGTATGAAGGCCGTGACGCGCCTTATGTCTGCAGCTACAGAGGCGTCAGGGTGCCCATGGCGCTCTCAGTTGCTCAAGACGAGGAGCAGCAGGAATGTCAAGATGCAAATGCTGCTGGCGATGCGCCTGATGCCGGCGATGTGCTTGTCGAGGGAGACGAAATTCAAGATGCAGAGGCTGGCGATGCGCTTGTCGAAGAAGAGGAGTCTCAACAAGATGCCGATGCCGCCGATGACCCAGACACAGACACTGTCGCCGCTGCTGTGGAAGATTAAGATCTTTGGCTGTGCTATATCGACATCGGTGTTCACTGTTGTCTTGTTTAAATGATTCCTGAAAGAAAAATGTTTCCTGATGTGTCCGGTTGTTTGAATAATTGAATAGCAATGTGTTTTTGTTCCCCTGTACTGCTCTTTGTACATGCATGTGTTTTACCCGTAACAGTCTACGAGCTGAGAATACCAATCTATCGATCACTTCTGGGATGATTCAAGAAGAACACTGCTGCCACTGACATGGATGGAGTCGACGTCCTTGGGTCGTTCTTGGGCCACGAAGATATCTTGGGTCTATTTCGAAATGTGGAATGAAGCCAGGACAATCTTAGAGGACCCAACCCAGAGTAGAGGCTTTTGGACCCAGTAAGCCAGTTACCGTGCGCGGTCCAGCCCATCAGCTTCTCGGCAACGCATGCCACCATGGCCCATGGGGGGAACGATAGCCACGGCAGCCGACCAACTGGCTCCGGCCACCCGTCTCAGCTCTAGCGAGGGCGATGGCCGCAAACGTGGCGCTCCTCTGCGGCTCGCCCTCCACTTCCGCCGCTTCTTCGCTCCTCACTCGCCGCTTCCCCGCCGCCGGCCGAAGGGCAAGCTCCCGATTCACCATCAGTAAGCATTCTCCGCCGCTGATCCATCAGTTCATCCCTCGATTTTTCACACCTTTTCTTAATTGTTATCTCAAGAGTTTGCTGTGCTGTGGGGATTGTTCCAGACTTCTAGTAGTAGTATAAGAGAGGACTCCGCTTTTGTTGGGGTTGAATTGAACTCGTATGTTTGAAATGCGGGCGGTTGAATGATGGGTGCCATGGATTTGGTGGGTTTTACTAGTGTCGCGCTTGTAGTTGACCAGCACAATTCAACCCCAATTCATGGCACTGCTTATTCACGAAGCATACAGTGTGACTATGTATCATTCAGTTTTGAACTGCTCTATAATTGCTGGTCTCTATGTGTACCACCAAGTGGCGGCGCTGGGCGATGACCCGATCAAGGAATGGATTCTTACCGAAGGGAAGGCCACCAGGATAACAGGGACCAGGTCCATCGGTGGTGGCTGTATTAACTCGGCTCAGCGCTATGATACTGATGCTGGACCCTTCTTTGTCAAGACCAATAGGTGAGCGAAAAATAAGATGTATTATACACTCATAACCACTCTCCTGGAGTTGCAATGTATTTGATGCCAATATCAGAACAAAAAGTTGCTACATGTGGCAGACGGATTGATCCATCTATGTTTGAAGGGGAAGCTCTTGGTCTGAAGGCAATGTATGGCACAAAGTCAATCCGTGTTCCTTTACCATATAAGGTGAGTTAAGAGGCACCATGGACAGGTTTAAAGCTTTAAGCTGAAAAAGTGATAATGTTTTAGTACTTGTACATGAGCGGCACTGTAATACCAACACCACTGTTAGTACTCACATAATTATTAAACTTTTAAGTCATGCCTGCTTTTTATTATTATTATTATCATGTATCAAACAATGACCTTATGCCTACTGATGGTTATGTAAAAGAAATGTTCAGTTATTTGAGTAGTCTCTATCATCCAGTTATTGTTCTTCAATCTATATTTTTTTCCCTATTACTACAGGTTGGGTCATTACCAGCTGGTGGTTCTTTTATAATCATGGAGTTTATTGAATTTGGTCGTTCTAGGGGAGATCAGGTAACTTTATACCAAGTGATTCAGTCTGTAGTTAGTTGTGTTTTTTTTTATTTATTTATTTTAGAATTTACAAGCTTGTGTCACCAGTCAGCATTAGGAAGAAAACTAGCTGAAATGCATAAATCTGCTAAATCTGATAAGGGCTATGGTTTCTATGTTGACAATACCATTGGAAGGTAATACCAGTTTGATGATGCATATCACTTTGTTGTCAGAATTAATATCTTGGTCTCTGCAATGAGTCAATGTTATGAATGCAGCACTCCACAAATCAACACTTGGACTTCTGATTGGATTGAGTTTTACTCGAAACATAGATTAGGCTACCAGCTGGAGTTAGTGTCACGGCGATTCGGAGATTCAGCTATATATGAAAAAGGTATGATATATAATTTAAGCATCTGCAGTATTAAGTGGATGCATTATATTTCTCTCTTAGTTTTGTCATTATTTTCCTTGGTTTTGTTTATCAGATTGTCATAATCGATATTCTGCTTGCACGAATTCCTTGTGTACAGGTCAGCGGTTGATCAAGAATATGCGTCCACTTTTTGATGGTGCTGTTATTGAGCCCTGTTTGCTTCATGGGGACTTGTGGAGTGGAAACATAAGTTCTGATACTAACGGAGATCCTGTGATATTGGATCCAGCGTGCTACTGTAAGTAAACATCATTGTTTCTAGCATCCAAAATTCAGAATCATGGACTGGTTACTGACTGCAAAAGGATGTTTTACTTTATCCTTTTCTTTCTGTAATTTTCATCATGATTGTCGATTTGCCATGATATCCTACTGCTGCATGTAGTAATTTTACAATTCATAGATACAGTCTTTTGAAGAAAACAGTTTCCATAGTGTCTTCAATGTGAACTTTGCAGCCCATATACATTATACGAACTTTGAAACTTATGGAAACATACTTATCATCTCTTTAACTACAGATGGACACAACGAGGCAGAATTTGGAATGTCCTGGTGTGCTGGCTTCAGTGGGGACTTCTATAACTCTTACTTTCAGGTACATGTTTGATTTTGCTGCATATTTGATTGGAGCACTCGCACATCGACGCATACATATATATATATAAGTATATATGACCACCCACCGTCCAAGGTTGCTGTTTATGGGTCAGATAGCTTTTCCTTCTGTTGGCTTATAAAGTACCTTTAAGATCCAGTAAGAAGGTTCCTTTGGCACAGAGGGTCTTCACTCCCCCAAGTTTTTATCTCTTCCTACTGAGTTTCAAGCCTTGTGAAGCTGGATCATTCAAATCTTCATCATTTCAACAATTTATTTAAACGGGCACTTACTTTTCTCTGAATGCAGGTGATGCCAAAGCAGCCTGGCTTTGAGAAGAGAAGGGATCTCTACCTCCTGTACCACTACCTGAATCATTACAATCTTTTTGGCTCTGGGTATCGCTCATCAGCTATGTCCATAATTGAAGACTACTTATGGATGCTAGGGGTTTAGGTTTTCCTGTTTATTCTCCCATGAAAACAGAACCAGCAATGTATGTATGTATAACGCTGTGCACGCTCGTCGTGTTGTGAATTCGTTTCCTTGTATAGCTCTTTACCCTCTTTCGTATATGCAGAGTGGCGTACTACATCACTGTACATGTAAATATCTCGCTGTTAATCCATGATGATCCAGTTTTCGGATATGTTAGGTGCCATATCAGATCAGAAGAATATAATGTATGTGCCCTGTTTTGTGGTGGACTATCATGATTCGGCCCCAAGAACGAGTCAACGTGACAGTGATGCTCTGACCCATACTAAACTAGCAGAGTCAACTCGAACGACACAAATATGTGTGCTACCAGTAGATATTCTTGTTAACAACCTTGTAAACGGGCCACCATATCCTTGTCCACGCACTAAGGACATATTTAAGAACCGGGTGAGCACACAACGTGGCGACTGTCGATTCGACCCCCCACAGTGAAAAGCATGAAAAGTTTAGGCTTTCTTCTGAAGCAGCACCTGTTGCTCCCCAGCTAAATCCATATAGCGAGACCAACGAACCGACCTAAAGACGCGTCGTTGGAAGTTTCTTGGCCACCTACTCCCCTGTTTTTAAGCGCTCGTGCTCGTAGCAACCGAGTAGCCATCCATGATCCTGATCGTCTTATTAGCAATAATAATAGCATCTGAAACAGAGGCAGCATTGTTCTTGCACGTTTGTTCTAGCAAAACACAGAATTGGTTTCCTTGTGTGCAAGACAAGAGTACAACACTCCAAGTGTTCCGATGGAGCCGGACGATGGGACGCCATTGCCGCTGAGGCGCGTGCGCGCGGACACGCGTCACCCGGTGTACCGCGGCATCAGGTACCGTCGAGGCGGGAAGTGGGTGTCAGAGATCCGGGAGCCGCGAAAGGCCAACAGGATCTGGCTGGGCACGTACCCGACCCCCGAGATGGCCGCCGCCGCCTACGACGTCGCCGCATTGGCGCTGCGCGGCGACCACGCCGCCCTCAACTTCCCCGCCACGGCGAGGTCCCGCCCGGCGCCGGCGTCGTGCGCCCCCGACGACATCCGCGCCGCTGCCGCCGACGCAGCTGCTGCCATGGCGATCGGCCCACCGCCGGCTCCGGGAGAATGCGGTCAGGCCGCTGCAACAACAACAACAACAAGCACTGCTTCCGTGGACGATACTGCTGCTGCTGGTGACGCCGCATCATCTTCGGAACAGAACAAGCGCATTGTGGACGAGGACGACGTGTTCCAGGTGCCGCGGTTGCTTGCGGGCATGGCCGAGGGCCTCATGATGAGCCCGCCGAGGCTCAGCCCGACCACCGACGGCGCCGCGTCGCCGCAGGAGGACGACGACGATGACGACGGCAGTTTGAGCTTGTGGGATCACTGACGCGCGTCGCTGGAGGAGTTTGCCGCCGGCGGAGGAGACGCTGCGCTTCCGTCGTGGAGTACCGCCCCGCTCACGGGAGGCCGGGACTTTTTTTTTTTTTTTTTTTTTTTGACATGGGGAGGCCGGGACTTGGAAAAACCATGAAGAGAAAGGGCCGAGGGGGCGGTCGGTATTCGATTCCCCGTCCGGTGTGGTCGGTATTTCATTTACAGACCGCCCTTGAGGTCATAAGAGCCGTCGGATCGTGAACGAACGGTGGATCCTGACCCGAGCCGGCGGATAGGAAGCGCAGCGTGGATCGCTAGACGGCCCAACTTGTCCAACTGACTCAACCGCACACTGCATCTCAATAGTTCTTCGTTTGCTTTCTTCGCAATTGGCCGGTGCAAAGACTCCCAGCGCAACGAACGATACTGCCACTGGCTTCAAATCAGAGCGACCTCCCTTCCACTGGCTTCCTTTGCTTTCTTCATCCTGGTCGGGGTTGGGGGTGTGTACTGCCACTGCATTTCGAGGATTCGCTCACAGGAGATAATTCTGGTGCTTTCAATATCATTGGAACGAAATGAAATATTGCGACCTAGGCCCGGCAACAAAAGTCGAAACCTGATGCGCAAATACTAGTCCACCTGCACGAACTAGCAATATTTGACCAAAAAAATATGTCACTCATTCCCAGCAGCCATATGTAAGCTTGCTCAATTTATATCTTCATGATATTATGTTCTCCCTCCATTCTGATTTTGTTGTCTTGGTTAGCTCTAAATTGAGCTAGCCAACGATTAAAAATAGAACAGAGGAGTGCAGCAAATTGAGCTAGCCAACGATAACCCCAAAAAAACACAGTACAGCAGAAGGTCTTCAGTGAATTATCCGCACAATGAATTCATCTGACATGCACGTATCAGGATATGTGCATTGATATTTTCTATTTTACCAAAAAGATTAAAAACACATTATCAGGTACCAGAATGTTTGCAACATTAATTATAAACTGCAGTCACGTTCATAACAGAGCCTCTAACATAGATCAACACAAACACAGAGAATCAATCAGTCAGAGAACCTTGAACTCAGATATATTTTCAACTCGACAGCCACATATTCAGAAAACATGATGGGAAATAGAAAATGTAAGTCAAAATTTGCATGCCACATGTTCCATACAAACACAATTCAATCGCTTCACTTATCCAGGAACAAGTTACAGGCACTTAAGCTCATGCATTCTCGTCTAAAAAAAAGAACAAGAAGAAGAAGAAGCTCATGCATTCTAAATTATCTTCTTTTGAAGCAGAGTGTTCATTCGGCACCCTCAGCTATCTATCATAGCAGGAACACCAGCAATGAACTCAAGCATTCATCTGTGATTTATTCCCTCTCTTTAGCTTTTCTCTTCTCCTTTCTCTTTTGCTCACGTGTACCTGAAAAGTACAACAACAACAAATTAAAAAGTCGAAGTGTTGCTCTTTACACAGTCTGGTTATTTTTCACAGTACCGAGGGGCATGCTTATTTGTTTCAAGGCAAGGTCAAATCTGCAACCATGTAACATAGATTATGCTCAATTGACGTCAATATAAGCGTACCATTGAGACTAGACTGTAAGTTCCATTCAAGCATTTGGCATGTCTGTGTAAGTACTTTGATTACAATGGTCTAATAGAGTACCTAGAATTATAGTTGTCTACTTTTCAATTATTTCAAAACCAGAAATCTGGTACAGAAAACCAACAGCAAAGCCAAACTGCACACCAGTAACATAAAAGGAATAGAATGATGAAAAGAATTACGTTTCTTTTCTGCATGTTTCTTCCGCTTCCAATTCTCAGAAACTCGTCGCTTTTCTCTTTGTTTGTCCATGTTCACACAGACCTGGAAACACAAAATCTCTGGCATATAAGGAGCAGATAGGAGAAGAACACACATCTAATCAAAGAACCAGCATCCACAAACTTCAAACTATTTCAATCACCACAAAAGAGGAAATGAACAATCCAGCATACCTCTTGCCCAGAATTCTGAAGTGCTTGCAAGGGTTCCACCCGATCCTGACCAATAACAATAAATTGTGACCCATTATTCTTATTTTTACTGCTGTTGTTTATATTCCTCTTAGACAATTCTTCTAGTTGCTTCTGAAGTAATGGTGAAATACCAGCCTGGACAAGTAAACAAATAATAATGTCAGTTCAAGGTACTATTATCATAAAATAATTGTATTCTGTGTAAGAGAACTGACCCCAGCCAAATAGCGTCTTGAGAATGTCTTTGGCTGCAAGGGGCATTGCAAAAGATCTTTCAAATCCTGCAATTCAAAGCCAAATAAGATGAAATATGTGCCAAATAGATAGCTGAACGCTGTAAAAATCATTCATGCCTATAAATATCACTTTCCCAAATCTTTCATAACACTATTACTTCGTTTTCAAGTATCCTAACCTGTTGAAGCTTTTGGAGAAGTACAGAAGTTGCCTTCCGTTGCTTGTGGCCCTTCACACGTTCTTCTTCACTGTCACTAGCCTCCAATAACAAACCCATGGCATCAGCATTCTTCTGAAGCCAGGACTTGCTGGCATTTTCCTAAAAAAAACATCAGGAAAGTCAGAACATAAGCAAGTATGAAATAAGTATTTTACATGATCTTAAAATGCATAAAAATTAAAAACTAACAAAAAAGATGTATTGCCTGTGAATTTTTACGGGTAATCTTGTCAATCTGCCGAGCAAGGGAGAGCCTGTTCATTACTGCAGGCATATATGCGTGATCCACTGGGAACTGCTGGAGATTTTCCTGCAATTTTTAATCATAGGCAATAAAGTTGCTAGGTTATTCACTAAAAGTGGAGAGAAAATTATCAGATGTAAAATCATGCCAGAAAAAGTGACCATGCATTGGTAGGTCATCTAGCAAAAAACGAATATAAAATACTAAAAATGGTACCAAAAATTATTGGTACAACAAAACATCATGGTGTCAAAGGAAGGAGAAATTATCTGGAATCACAAGGTAGCAGTCTGAAGAAAATTACCTTTGACATTGACTTGCAAAGAGAATAGAACTTTGCCTTGTCTGCAGGAGAGATTAATGCAATGCTGCACCCAGCCAATGATTTACGTGCTGTCCTTCCACTTCTGTGTATATAAACCTAGGAGCAGAGAACAATGTGAGAAACTGTAATCAGTGACGAGTGATCTTGGCTATAAAACATGTACAAGTCTAGACTCAAGAAATAAATAGATCACCTACATCAGTTGAGTGCGGTAACTGATAATGTATAACAGTTCGAACATCATCAAAATCCATGCCCCTTGCAAAACCATCAGTTGCGACCAAAATGGAATTGTCACTTCCACAAAAACGATCCACAGCCTAAACACAAAAAGAACGAATAATTCAATGTTATTTGTCCTACAAAAATATTAAAAAGGAGAGATAGAAGAATGGTTTGGAACGAATAATTCAATGTTATTTGTCCTACAAAAATATTAAAAAGGAGAGATAGAAGAATGGTTTGGAACGAATAATTCAATGTTATTTGTCCTACAAAAGTGCATTCCACAAACAACAAAGATGCAGATAGAGGTGTGAAATGACATGGAAACTAGGTCAAAATAAAATATGCAAGAAAGCACTAGCTACAGTATAAAAGATGATAGAAGCACTGAATGAGAGAGACTGATGATCAAACCACAGATTCAATCATGAGATGTAGGAAAATGAAAGCATGTCAACAGGAGGGGATTTCTATTAAAGAAGGCATGAATTTCATCCATGCTGAGATTACCCTAATAAACATTAAATCTGGATAGGTAGAGTGCAGAAGTAATGAGCAATCAAGATGCTGTGAAAAATGAATAATAATCCCTCTTAGCAAACATTAAATGCACGTAGAGTATATAATTCTACATCAAATCACCTTCATGCGAGCTCTTTGTTGCATTTGAGCATGATTGGTCAAAACATCAATTCCAAGAATACGTAGTATGGAGGAAATGTGGCGCAATGCAGCGATTGATGTACAGAATATTATCGTTCGACCTTGCCCATGGACACTCAATATATAATACAAGAAGGCATCCTTATCATCCTCACTGCACCTGTAAAAAGACAAAAAATAATAATAATTTGTTAGTATGCAGAACTGCTAAATTTTATGTGGAAAATATGAGCAAAATGTGCCAATCATAGTCATGACATCAAATAATTTATAAACAGAAAAGACATACTCAATGAAAGATTCTTCGAGTTTCTCAGGCAATATCGAAGCGTTTGTGAGATCAACTATTTCTGCATTAGGTTTCATTCCAGCCTGCTTCGAAAGAGCTTCAATGGAGCTGACTTCATCAGGCAACGATTGCTTTGAAGTAGATAGGCCATGCTTTAACTTCTTCCGAAAATTAGATGAGAGTGCAAGTGTGGCAGAGAACACAAAGACTTGCCTCTTTTTTACTTGCAAAATTGGCACAGTCTCACAATTTGCTGTGGTTCTTACAGAATGCATGTCAGAACCATTAGTCAGTGGAAGCATCTCAATGATAGATTGTAACTCATGGAAATGGCCCCTTTCGATCATTCTATCAGCCTCATCCAACACGAAGAATGATAATGAATGCAGCTGAGTAATTAAGAAAACATTGTAACATTAATAACCATAGATAAACAAGCAACCACAATTACAACAGGTACAATTTTACACAAAAATTTTAGACCAGAGCTTCTTCTCTTCTTTATCCCCCTAAAACTATGAGACTGTTGGGAAGTCAAATGCTCAAAATAAGAAGTCACATGCTAAAATGTATTTTTGGATACACTTAATATGTATCATTAAATTACAGACCACAGATCACACAGGGAATAATAAACTTTCCTGAGACCTACAATAATGTGCATTACTCATAAATGAAAATATTAAACAGGGCTAACATTGGATTTCCCATATAAAAAACACAGGAAGGTAACATTTCAAAAAAAAAAGGAAGGGAGCTGCTTTGTTGAAAGAAAAAATTGGATCAGCTAATGTCTAGTACTTTGTTTTACAATAGAATATTAAAGCAATGCACACAGAGGGAGATAAAGACAGCCAATACATTAGCAGATCCAGTAGTACTGATGGCTTAGAGAGGAAACTTCATTAATTAAAGGTTACTCACTAACACAAAACAAAAATACCGTTTAAGTCCATTTATTTTGTGATTCAGCATACACATTTCTGTTGTCCTTAGAAGTATGAGAGACTGTTGGGAAGTCAAATGCTCAAAATAAGCAGTCACATGCTAAAATGATTTTCTTGGATACATGTAATATGTATCATTAAATTAGAGATCAAGACCACAGATCACACAGGGAATAATAGCTTTCCTCACACATAAAAGAATTTACAGTTACACATAAAAGAAAATATTAACAGGAGTAACCTTGGTCTTCCCATAGTGAAAAAAACAGGCAGGCAACTGCTTTTGTTAAAAGACAATATTGGATCGGTTAATGTCTAATTTGTTTCACGATAGAAGATCAAATCGAAGCAATGCACAAAGAGTGCAATAAAAACTGTCAGTACATCAGCAGACCCAGTAGTGCTGATGGCTTAGAGAGGAAAGTTTACTAATTAAAGGTTACTCTATATAAAACATTAATAAGGTTTAAGTCCATTAATTTTGTGATTCAGCGTACACATTTCTGTTGTCTATAATTGTTGTATGTTGTAGTCACACTCACAAGTGTGTATGCTAAGAAAAGAAGTTGACATAAACATACAATGCTCGCATACTAAGTAGTAAGTACTAACCTCAACCAAGTGTTGATTGTTCATCGACATGAGCTCCCACAATCTTCCTGGAGTTCCAACAACAATCTCAGGCTTCTTTTTCAAAATGCGTTCTTGTTTTTCCACGGAGAGACCACCAACAATCGGAACAACCTGTATTCCTGTGAACCTGGCAGCTTCTTGCAAATGATCACATACCTGCAAATAAAGAACTGTAAGATGTGAAGGTATACCCTGTAAACTGTACATAAGATATCTAGGATTATAACAGAAAACAGTAAATTCAGATCAATAACTGACTGAAAAGTCGTATTCAATCAAATAGGATACAGTAAGAGCACCATAATTGTTAAATAAATTGATATGTGTGCTGACCTAAGCCAAAATTATTACTCAACCTGTTTGGCAAGCTCCCTGGTAGGTGTCAGAATCAGAGCACGAAGAGGGCTTTCTTTAGACCTTTCCTTGATAGTTTCTTCATCTTCTTGTTGTAATCCTACGGCTTTTTCTCGTTCTTCAAGCAGACGTTGCAAAATAGGCAGGCCAAAAGCAAGTGTCTTACCAGACCCTGTCTCTGCTGCACCAATAACATCCTGTTGCAAGGTAAATGTAACGTTTAGGGACAGAAGTTTCCATCCTTCAGTTATTGAATTTAAGGGACCAAAAATAGTGTGACTATGTTACTGACAATTATCAAATAAACTGGTCGATAAGCTAGTGAACATACTGACAAACCTTTCCTTGATGAGCTGCTGCAGGAAAGCAAGACTTCTGTATAGGCGTTGGCTCTCTGAATCCGAGCCTGTGTATCGCCTTGACAAGCAGAGGGTGCAGCCGAAGCTCTTGCCATCCATAAACTTCATCCTCGCCCAAAATCAGGTCATCGTTGTTATTCTGATCCATATTGTCATTGTCGTCTGGCGTGTCTGGGAGGAAAACAATAGCAAGTACCAAGTCACTTTTAAAACAACAACTAAGGAAGTCCTAAAACGAGCAAATACTACAGTCACGCCACAAACTGCATCGCCATGAAAAACAACAATCAGCAAACTTGATTACCTTCGTCATTGTCGTCGGCGAGGTCCTCGTTGCTCTCCTCGACCTTCGCCTTCTCCTTGTGACTGCCCTTCCTCTTCTTTTTCGGTGTCTTCTTCCCTTTCTTGCCCTTCTGTTCATCCTCAACAACTAATTCACCATCATCGTCGCCAGTCGGGCCCTGATCCTCATCCCCTCGCTTTCTCTTCCGCTTCCGCTTCTTCTTGCCCCGATCGTTCCTCGCATTCTCTTCCCCAGCTCCCACGGCGTCCTCCGCGACACCTCCAATGATGCCGAAGTCCGCCTCGTCGATCTCCTCCAACTCCAGGAAGCCTGCGCCCAACCCCCACACTCAGTGACCACACACACACAGAACAGAGCTGCTTTCGAGATGGAAAATCAAGAAATTCGCAGTACGAGTGATCCTTACCTCCTTCCCTGCCGCCGGCGAGGAAGAGGAAAGGGTCATCAACCATGGTGCCTGAAGCCGAGGAAGAAGCGAGAGACGAGGAGAGGAGATGGCGTCGGGCGTGGGGTTAGCTAGGGTTCGGGTCTGCGGGCTACGTATCGCAGTGGGCTGGGCTACATATCACAGTGGGCCGCTGTAACTTTGGGCTAGTGCTATTCATATGGATGGTGCCGAACGGATGTTATGTAATTATTTATATCCCACAAAATAAGAGCCACGGATCTGTAATCCAAGGGACCAGCATAACTCGGGGTGGACGGGAAATGAAATACCGACCACGCGGTCGGTACTTTGTTCTCCGACCACCCCATCCGCGCGTTCTCGCCCAGCACGCCGAGAGCATGTATTCGTGATGATGGGGACCGGCACCATCGGAATTCTTAATGGTATCTGTCTCCATCCATCCTTGTTCGCCGCAGCCCCGAGTGTGACATTGACGACGATCCGGTGTACGACCACGTTGGCACCAGCAGCGTATTGTCCATCGCTCTGAGACTCTTGAAGCACAGCGCCGCGACACCACGCGTTTCGGACAAGTAGTAGGAATGTCGTCAGTGATCCAACGCGGGACGTTCCCCGAGCTCTGGCCTGCGCCGGCATTGAGCACTGGCGCAAGAACTGGGTGGGCGTTCGGTGGCTGCATCCGTTTCAAGGAAAGCAACCAACCTTCGTACATCCTCGGCTAACATGCCCGTCCGCCGTCCCAGTCCGTGGGAGCTCTCTGCTATGCCGCCACGGGTGCGCTGTCGTCCTCCCTCTCGCACGCCAGGCCAGCCTGCCTGCAACCTCTCACATTCGCGCTGCTAATACATGCGCAACCAGAGTATGCTCTGGCTGGATTCTTGCTGCCTTGCTGCAGAGCCGATGCATTGTTTCGCCTCCATATGCATTGTTGTAGAGAACATTTCAAGTATACCTCAGATTCAAATGGTAGACCTCAGACTCTCGCCTTTCAGAACAAGAATCCTTTGGCATAGAAGATGCACTCATACACATTAATTCGACCAAATAATTAGCAAGTGACAACACTCCTGAATAAGTGGACACCGCAAAACTTTATTCCAAAGCTGAAGGAGACTAGGAGAGGTGTATAGACTTCACAGAGATGAAACTAACACACACGATATTACTTTGTATACCAATACCTACAACGTAGTACCAAAACAAGGGAAACGGCCAGAGTCATTTACACAGCAAATAGGAGTTATTTTGAGGACAGCTAAAACAGTTATCAAGGCCACAGGCCTCCTATATATATATAAAAAAAAAGGTCACATGCCTTATATATATAAAGACCATAAGCTTTTTTTTTTAGATTACACAGTACAACTCAGATACTTACAACACATGTACACTCACCCCTATGAACACACGTACGTACACCCTACTCCTATAAGTATTCTCGAAGACTGAGCCGACAAATCCTCGAGATTGATAAAGTCACCATTGACGTCTCGCTATCGACGGAAGCGTCGCCTACCACTGAAAGTACAGTGCCGTTAAATCCTAGTAAATTCGCTTACACGAGGAGTCGAACCCAAGATCTGAGCCTATAGACCCTTTCACAAAAGGCTACAGGCCTCACTCTATCCGTCAACTAAGAGCTCAACACTACCTTTGGTTTTACTATAGGAATATCCTTTCTCTTTCCTATCAGAATTCTATTGAACAAGCTCTGCTTGCTCGAGACAAGGGCAAGTGCTTCTACCCTATCATCAGCTTCATCCTTACAAGTTCCGTTCACGCTGTGAGGCTTTATGGACGGTATCACTGGCATTGGACGCAAACAACATAATCCGGAATCATCATCTCTCTCATCAGCAGAGCGGTTTCTTTTGCTTGACGCACTTGGTTCAGTACAAACGATCTCCTTGGTTTTGGGCGATTCCGGGTAGGAAACCCCCATCATCATCCATGGATAGTATCTCGCGCGGGTGGGCGGACATCGGCTTCCATTCCACGTGGACGAAAGGGACGGGACCCAGGTGCTCAGCTTCCTGGCACGAGCGCTGCTATGGCATGCCGCTGCACGCGCAGCAACGGCGCGAAGAAAATTGGGGAAATGAATGCCACCGGCCACCGCACGATCACGTACATGAGCGGCCAGCTAGCAATGCAGGGTGGGCAGGCCTCTTGCGCCCTCCAGGACAATCCGACCGAGGCCAGCAGCGTCCTTGGGCCGGCCTCGAGGACACCTGCAGGCTTTGCAACTTGCAAGTGGGTAAAAGGCTTGAGCTCGTGATGTTGTTCGTTTGGCAGATGCAGAGGATCACAATTCACAACCAAGTTGCAGATGGATCTACTCTACTCCCTCTTCAGGTAATCAGGTGTCCGCTTCCTCATGCACTCCGCCGGAGATTTCTAATTTCGCCTTAATCCGCCCAATTTCACGACGATGGATCAAAGAACAGAGAAGCCAGGTATGGGCAGAATCTAAATACGAATTGACTCCAACGTAATTAATCCAACTGAACTGAAACAGTACTGTGACAGGCTAATTTCGTGGGATAAATTAAACTAATACCACCACTGACACGATCCAGCTCCTTCTAAATCAGGGGGCAGCAGCAACGACGAGATCACGGGGCAAAGCAAATAGGCAGGGGGTATCAAAGTAGTAATGACACAGCTGGAGCACAAACTTTGATGCTCTAACAACCAGAGTACAACCCCTGTACACGTGTGTGCCCCCGTACCTTTTTTCTTTTACAATGCGTATACGTACTACTCCTGTATTTTTACAATGCGAAAAACCTGAAATCGAATCGAATCTCGCGGACACAGCGCCGAAGTTTCACTGCAAGGTCAAATGTGATCGCGCATTGCCTCGTGAACACTAGTACTATTGCATCAGATGTCTCACCGTCCCAGGCGACAGAATGGCATGGTCCTTTCTGCCGTAGAGGTACAGCGAATACATTCTCCTTCCACGCGTCTACGGCCCACAGCGCCAGGAGTTGATAGATCCTTCTTGCCTGCCTGCCATGAATTTTAATTTCCAAGCAAATCGAAACAACACCGGTAGTACAGGTTTGACAAAATGCCAGTGAATTCAGGGATAGATACGTCGTGTTCAGGAGAGCTCGTACAAAAAGATCGTATATGTATGGTTCAGGGATAGATACGTCGTGTCCATGAGTTTTAATCAGCACTGCATGCTTGCATGAAAGCAATTCACGTGATAAATGATGGCACGCATATATGAGAGCAACAAACACACGTCCAAAGAAATAAAAGCTGATAGCAATGGTGGTGGTTTGGTTGGGCCACGGTACGATGGAGCTAACCAGGCCAACTACTCCACAGCCTTCAGATGTGACTATAGGCGGAGTATACGGTTGGGTATGATATTTTTTTAGATAATATATGGTTGGGTATAATGAAATTAGAGTATTTGTACCAACAGGTGATGTATTGACCTGCTACGGAACGGATGCGCATCATCAGTACTCGAACTTTGTTATTGTTCACCTAAACACTTGACTTTACATGCAGTTGCTGTGTTGAACTAGTGCACTGTCCGGTTGGAAATTGCTTCTGACACTGAAGAAACTAGTCCTTTGATTTGGGCCCATACTTTTATTGAAGCAAAAATGTTAGGTGGTCTAATACTGGCTAGCTAGATTACGAGTAGTCAGACCAGTATCAGTGGTCATTAACGACGTGGTTCGAAAGTACAGCTCACTGTCACTGTAGAAGACTTTATATGCAACAGAAAACAAAGATGCTGGTTAAGAACACATGAAACAGGAAGTTAAAGTGGAAGCATGAAATAAAAGCGGGGGGAAAACATGGTCACAGAGAGAAGCAAATGAAGGCGACTTGAGAATGACTTGCAAGTTTTTTTTTCATATTTCCTATCTTTTAAGTAATGCTTTGTTACTTTGTGTTTTAATTTTTGTTTTATAAGATTATCTGTATAATAATTGTAAATTATTAAGTTTAAATCTAATTGCTCAAAGAGGTTACTGAGCTGTAATAACTCACAATGTTCAGTGAGTAATAACTGAGCTGCAAGTTTGGGCAGTGCCCACTTGAGAGTTCATTCAGAAGAGTAAAAACGACCTTAATGGAGTACTAGTTTGGCGAAGCAGAGCTAGTAGCGCCTTGTTTAAACTAGTACTAGTTGGTCGTCTACTTAAGGCGAACCGAAGGCGGCTTGAGCCCACCGCAGCTGCTGCAGCAGAGGGGGCGGGGTCATCCATCCATCCATCCATCCATCCATCTGCCCCAGGTAGGCAGGTTCTGAGCAGAGAGCATCGCCCACTCCCACTCCACTCCTCTTCCGATCGATCCGTCTTTGTCATTTAAACACAAAACCTCACTGGCCCTGCAGCGCCAGCACAAAAGAGGAAGAGCCATAGCAGCAGCAGCATAAGAGAAGCAGCCCAGTTGACTTGTTCCGATGCCGGCGGCGAGAAACGGGAGGCGGCAGCAGCCGGTGACGCTGCGGGACTTTCTGGAGTTTGGGTGCGAGTCCAGCAGCGACGGGTTCCGTTCCTACCCGCGCTGCTACCCCTGCGACGCCCTGGCCCTGCATCTGCATACTACTAGTAATAATAAGGCAGCACCAGCACCAGAAGCAGTCGAGGAGGAGCTGAGGCGGAGCCCGTCGTGGTCACCGTCGGCGTTCCTGTTCCCCAACAAGAGCCAAGCAGGGAGCGCGCTCGCCAGGATCTCCTCCACCCTCTCCCGGAGCTTCTCTCGCCGGATCACCACCTTCTCCTTCCCCTTCTCCTTCTGGAGTAGGCGCCGTGATGACGATGACGATTATTACTTCGACGACGACCGGGACTCGTGCGCCTTCTTCCCCTCGCCGCTCGTCAGCAGCTGCTCTTCCTTCTCTTCTTCCTCCTCGTCGTCGGAGCTGCTACTGGACATTGTCATCCAGGAGCCGCCTGTGTTCGACGAGACGTCGGCGTCGGCGACGGCGACGAGCTCATCATCGGAGATGCCGGGTGCCGCAGGGCACGGACACCAGGCCCAGGTGAGTTTGTTTCTTCTTCTCGTTACGTACTAATTACCACCCGTTTCCTGCGTTCCTCCTTTATTTGGCTCATGCCGCGTTAATGCCGCTTCAATCATTGTCCGATTTGTTGGTTGGGCGCGTATAAATTGCGACTAGTTTATTGTTTGGTGATCCATCGCCATGCCCATGCACATTGCATTGCTGTGGGCCAAAAATCACGAGCCTCGTTTGCATTTTCATTCAGGCCAACTGATCGTCACGTTCCCAGGCTCATGCTTACACCTATGAATAAAGAGCAGGCATTCCCCTCAAAAAAAAAAAAAACAGAGCAGTAATTCACACGTCGTTCTCAACACTCATCAAAGCTTGATTTGAAAACTGTAGTAATTCAAATCAAATACCTTGTTTTCACAATTAGTAATTCACACATACCATGCTTGATTTTTTAAGACTCTGTTCAGTGGCCACTAGGACCTCAACTCTCATTCTTGCATTTTCTGTGGAGCATCTTGCCAGCACTACAGGTCAACCATTTCTCCTCCACCTGTTCATTAATCCATTTACTAGTAGAAACGGGATATTATAGTGGTTACAGGCGATTCGCCGTCAGGGCGCAGTAGTGGGGGAACTTGGCGGAGCAGTGCCTTAAAAAACAAAACAAAAAAAAACTCGACGAAGCAGTAGTCCCATACGCGAACCGGTGGCCTGAGCGACGGTGATGGGACGCCGCCTGTTTCTTGCTGAACCCCAAAATATTCCCCTCCCATCGATGTCATGGAAAATCCGTTTAGATTGAAGTACTTCCCTGACCTGAGGCGCACGCGCATGATGCCTCCTCGTTAACCTGGTGATTGATTAATCCTGGAGTGAGACTGACAGGCAGCGTCAACTTACAAGGAAGCGCGGTGTGTAACTTACTACAAGGAATCGTGGTAAAAAGGTCACTAACCTTTGTTCACTTTAGATAGACTAGAAAAGCACTTTGAATTATGCTCAGTCCATGCATGTGCTGCAGCTATAACACGGCATTGCTGTGCATGAACTTGAGTTAAGGGTGCTCGCAGTACGTGCTCTGTCTCCTAGGACTTCCTTGGTAGAGTGGACCAAACACAGGCCTGTGTGGGAACTGGGAAGGCAGCCAGGAAGGACCAATATCAATATCAATAGGAGGTGGGCACGAATGGAGTAGCAAATTAGCTGATCCCATCACGCTGTTCCAAAAGATTGTGTAAGTAGCCAGCGGCTAGGTGATATCTCTACCGCTTACTTCTTGGGATATGAAATGCGGGCTTGATATCCTGTGACTGAGCACCGAGCAAATTCACAGATCATTGGATGCCACTACCTTGTCACGAACTCACCTTGCGTCTCTACTGATCTGCTCGTCCAGAAACGCCAAAGCCATATTCTTTATCCTCCAGCCATGACATGCAGCGCTCCTACGTCTGATCTGGATCGAAATTAATGGCCTTTTGTCAACAACCTGTTTGCTAACGAAAAAAAAACTACTGCTACTGCTTTCTTCCCATTCGCTCACTGAGCTAAGCTTGTAAAAAAAAACTGTTGTCTTGTTTTTCAATGAGAAAATTCAGGTGGGGATTTCACCCCACCGTAGCTTCCTCAAAAAAAAAAAAAGTTGTTACCACTCTGCGTTCTCTGTTCTTTTAGCTCATGGCCTTGTCGCGAAGCTTCTTGCAACCAAATAAAGACCGTTTAATGTTACTACTGTGCATCTACCGACGTACTCTGGTTTATGGATCAACACACCTAGTCCATCCCTCTGGTTTTAGCTTTTGCTAAAGAAAGGATACATTTAAGCTCGTTTGTGTGAGTTGTGGCTCGATCCAGTGTCTCAAAAGGTGAACAGATTCGAAGTCCCTACTACTTTTCCATTAAGAGAAAAGCTATGCACCAAAAGAGACAATGTACTGCTAGCTGTTGCATAGCAAACCGAGGTGATTATTAGTAGCATGGGTTAATCATGGAGAGAGTGTTGTGTCGTGGCCCCTTTTTAATTTGCATGGCCTGCTGTGTACCATATCTCACACTTTTAATTTTGTGCCATCTCTGCATGCGTGGTTTGCCGTAACGAGATTTTGTACTTACGATACGATTGCTAATGATGGTTAATGGATGGGCGCATTATATTGCAGGCGCTAGATGCAGGAGGCGATGATCCGGCGGCGGTGGGGCGGCGCAAGTTGGAGACGATGGAGGACAAGCAACAGCTGAGCCCCGTGTCCGTTCTGGATTTCCCTTTCGATGACGACGACGGAGACGAAGAGGAACGAAGCGACGCCGGAACCTGCTCGCCTTCCTGCTTCCAGCACAACTGCGCCGCTAACCTCCAAAGTAAGCTGCTGCTTCCTCCTGATCTTGGGTTAATTTCATTACTTCTATTCTACTGCAATACAGTAGTAAGTAGTAAATCGTAAATTAATAACCAGCTGCGAAATCATCAATTATACGTGGACACGTCGTCTAGTAGTACAGAAACACACCAATGCATCGCTGATGAGTGATGATGTCGATGTTGCCCATGGATCGAATTCACTCTCGCTTGGTTCGTGTGCCACGCGAGGATCTGCTCATTTATGTCTTTCTTTGTTTTGATCGGAGACACACGATATGGGCATCACAGCCGCGTCAATTGTTGAGGCGCTAGCTCCTCTCTTTCCTTGCAAATTGCCGGGCCCGGTGGCGGTGGAGCACTCCGATGTCGAAATAAATAAACAGTTTGATTTGAGAATCTCATCGGTAACTGGACCACAGACAGTCGCATCGCATGGTAAGAAGAGGCAAAGAATACGTAGCACGTACGGGCTCTCATCGTGCTGCCAGCTGACTTCCTCCCTCCGTTAAATTAGAGACCTTGCGTTTGACTCTTGTTGCCTCTCTCGATCTCCGTATAATGAATCAATCGAACCGTCCTCGATCGACCACGCATTAACATGCTACAGGAGTACTACTACACACACAATAATAACTGATGATCGGATCGATGGCACGTGATTCCGACGGTTGTCGCGTCACGTACTCGAACCTAGGTCAACTTCAACTAGGCGTAGGTAATTGCGATACAGTATGCATCGCCCGTGTGATCCTAAACAAATTGGGCGGGACGGAGTAGTAAATTTTCTTCTAGTAGATGATTGAGGACAACAAGCAGCAGTAGTATAAGTATACTGTTATTTAATTTGAATCTCATGCGTGGGATTATTGTGCGTGCAGGGAAGAAGCAGAAGTCGCAGCAGATGGTGCACGAGATCCGACGGTTCGATGATGACGGCCAGACGGCGGAGGAGGCAGTCGTCGTGGATCTTGAGGCGCGGTTCATCACAACAATCACGTCGTCGTTGGATGATCTACCGAGCAATAATTCAACTGATGACAGCGAAGCAGCGGATGACACGTCGTCGACGGCGTCACGCCACGAAGATGACGATGATGAGGAACAGCAGATGAGCATCGAGCGATCAGAAGAAGAAGGCCAACAAGATCATCATCATGAAACAGAGCCTGATGATGATGATCATGACGAGTACCGCCTGCTCGCGCGACTGCTGGACGGTAATGACAAGAAGGCAGCTGTTGTTGCCGTCGACGAGATCACCGAGTGGCTGCTCCTCGACTTCTTCGCGGAGGGGATCACCGATCGTCGTCTCCGTTCATCGGTGGTTACTGCAGCCAAGCCACTGCTGCACGACGATGATGTCAACAACAAGGTGATGATGACGGCGGCGCTGGACTGGCTCCGTGGTGCCGGGCCGCAATGGGGCATCGGTGACGTCATGTTCTCCGGCGAGTCGGCGCTCAAGGACATGGAGCGCGGCCGGCGGTGGATGTGCGCGCGTGAAGAGGAGCAGGATGTCGGCGCGGAGGTGGAGGCCTTCGTCATGGACTTTTTAGTGGACGAGCTGGTGACCCAGTTGGTGGCCGCGCGGCAACGGTTCATCGTCATGGAACTATAGGAACTGTATGTATCATCGTGAACGTTAACTTGAGTGTTGACAAGGTTTAATTTCCGCCGGAGAGGGAGGTCCAATCGCGCGTGGACGACAAAAAGAGCATGTACATGTATGTAAGGGGCAAGTTTTGGTTTAGTTTTTTTTTTTTTTTTTACCCCTAGTTTTGCCTTGGATTTTATGATGATGCTTCCTTATGGGCCCGTACCATAGGGAAGATTCGTTCCCTTGCAAAAAAGATAAAACACGCGATGAGCCGATCAACAAACCTGGAGTACGCGTGGAGCTGTGGAGAGTGGAGTCTGTCACGACATAATAAATGAGGACATTTTCAACATGCTAAATCAGTTATGAAAAAAACCCTGCTAAGTCCATGGGCTGTACCAGCACCACTCTTGGGCCTTGGTAATAAATTGGACTTTACGGGCTCCTTTTCGACCGTGCCCACCTTTCGGTTCGTACACGCAGACGCAGGTGGCCTGGCGATCTCCAAAGGCCTACCCGATAAAAAACGGGCCCAATCCAGTAAGATAACTTGCGGCGGCACAGATCGATCACACCCGGGCGGGTGCGGGCCGGGGTAGCGCGCCGGAGTCGAGCGGCGGAGGGAGAAGCGCGCCGCCGCGACGACCATCTGCTTCTGCCGCATCGACCTTGAGCAGTCGTCCGTACTCTTAGCGCGACCTCGTCCCCATGGCCGCAGCGAGGGTTCGCACTCCCATCTTCTGCGCCGACCACCGCCTCAGGTGCAGTTTTGACTAGTTATTCCACGGCTCCATCGTCTTCTACATCGCCATCGCCAGGTCTTCGCTCATTCTCGCGCTGCACGCGGGTTGGTTCACTTGGGGACTCAATCACAGACAAGGTCCGTATCTATACATCCTCCCAAAGCGCGTGGTCTGCTTTATATACGTGTTTCCTCCTCGCTGATATATCGTCACGGCGCCCAGGTCACCCGGATGACTTTCCGCAACCAAGGATCATTTCTGAAGAAAATCATGAGGTCATATTCCACATTCCAGTGCTTCGACAGATGCGATTCCTGTGATGTGAGTCACTTTTCAATTATCTTGTGACTGTGGTTGCTGTTTCGAAATTGCTGATTATCTCTCCCGTTATCAAATCATTGAAACAAGAAACCTGAATTTTTGTTTGTCAAATGTTAACATGTTGCCTGCCTGTGAAAATTCACCTGATGCCCATAGTGTCAAATTTTTATCATTATCGTTGTGATCTACTGATATTTGCAGATGCACATTCTCGTTTAATACTGTCTCAAGTCTTGAAGCTAGTACAGTTTTTTTTTTTTTTTAGAAATTCGGGGAGAGAGCATCCCCACATTTTCATTTCATTTCAAAAGTACATACATGAGCAGGATGTTACATGTCGCTTGTGATAGTTACAAAGGAGATTTGAGAAGGGAACATCGACACCCAAGATTGGACGATATGCCGATCGGCATGCGGCAACCTACAAGACCAAAGTTCGGCATCCTCGCGACACTCCGCGAAGAGCCGAGCATAGCAGGGGGGCATGGAGCGGAAAACAACATCGGTGCTTTCATAAACGCCAACAACAAAGGAGCAGGAAGGCGTTGAAGTGAGCATGGGGCAAAACAACTGGACGCTGGACTTGCCATAAATGGCACACATCTTCCTCGCTGATGCCGATGCGGCGCCAAAAACCAGCGGCGAATGGGCACCTAGCAATGAGATGTGTAGCACTCTCAATATGTGTAGTGCACAACTCACATAGGTCAGAGTCAACATATTTCTTCTTCAGCAAATTTTTCTTTGTTTGAATCCGGTTTTGTACCAACAGCCAGCCAAAAAAATTCAATCTTGGGGATGCACAATTCTCCCACACAAACTTGTAATACTCACAACCAGTACCACTTGAGACCACGGATTTATATATGGCGGACGAGCTGAGTCGATGGGGCTTATCCTCCCATGGGCACCTACGAGCTAGTACAGTTTTCATAAGAGTTAAATATACTTTTGCAGCCCCTAATAACTACTAGGGCAGACAGCATACTGTGTGTTGCTTGATTCAGTTACCTGTTCATGTTCTTTTTTTGCGGTCGTTACCTGCTCTTATGATTTATGCGAAATTGAGTTTCAGAATGTATGAAAGAGACCGCTTCTGTTGCTTGATTCAGTTACCTGTACATGTTTTTTTTTACGGTTGTTACCTGATCTTATGATTGATCTGAAATTAACTTTCAGAATGTATGAAAGAGACCGCTTCGCATCAGCATCTCCTGAGCCATATACTGATGCAGTTAACTATGCTTCAAGAGTTCCTCTGTTCTGTCTGATTCCAGGTGACATGAATCTGATAGGAGAGCGTAAGCCGGCAATAGAGGTCCAGCTGTTATTTAGGAAAACTGTTATTCAGGAAGAAGGGGCAAGTGTTATGCCAGTCTCTAATTGAGGACATAGATCTTCTCCACTTCATGGGCTACACCTTGTGCAGTCCGCTGACTCCTAATGATCTAAGTGTCAGTGCTCATGGCAGACTGAAACTCAAGAATGGTGTCTGGATCAGAAAAGGAAACGAGCCAGTATGGTCAGGCACCTCTGCTGTATTGAAGTATCTATCTCTCACTGAGCAGCACATCAAGGGGAGGATCTTATAGGCTACCACTGGATTTCATTCATTGCACGCACCTTATGGAGAACCGAACCTGCCAAAAGGGTACCTATTGGTCAATCATCCCTGTTTCTTTCCACATCATGAGATTTTTCCTGTACTTTTGGAAGCTCATGATTATCTGGGCGAAGAACTGAAACCCAAGGAATCATGACCAATCTTGGCTTCTTTGCCTCACGTCAGAGAGTGACCCGATATACTTGGAGGCAACTGGTTATTGGGAATATGGTTTCAAAAGGAACAGAAGAATCCTGACGGCACATTTAAGGATGTGTCTGGCTTGAAGTTCATGAAGAGTCAAAGGGTGTTATGTTGTCATGCAAATGATCGTCTAGATCGAGCTCTTTACTCGAGAGACCAGCTGATCTACCTGTTGCGTGCCAAGACTCCGCTGGTGCTTCCTGTTGTGCATTACAAGATATTCAACATGTGGGGCATCGATGAACTTATGAAGATGATGGCATCTCACCGGTATATCTCATTTGGTGAGTCTGACAGGAACTGGTCCACCTAGAGAGGACATCGCCAACAATATATACTAAATAGGCGAACTTACTATTATACCTGTAAATCTGCAGTGGCTACAATGGGGGATATGTGGATCATGCTTTACATACGATTGTTCTCTTTGCGTGAACGACTAAAGAGTGGGCCTTGTAAACACTAATGTTGTTGTTTCACCTTTCTGTATTCCTGGGAAGACCATTGAATTTGGATGAATGGTAGTTAAGTGTTGGCAAAAACAAAAAAAAGGAGTTTAACTAATGTTTCAATGAATGTGTGTTCATTGATTCTGGAAAAGTTCTTCTGTGGTATTATTTGTGCTTAAAATTTTAGATTAAATTCGATTGATGGAAAACAACATCAAAGGAAGGCGGTCATGATATCAGTTTCTATATAAGTTGGCTTGCGTTTCCGTAGCGTAGGTATAATCACATTATCTATAATAATGACATGTGTCCAACAAAAGATTAGCTAAGTAAATTTTAGTAAGTGAGGCCCCTAGCCTCCGATCGGTTGGACTCTATATTTGTAAGCTTGTATCCGAGCATAAACTTTGGCTTTCATAATAAAGAAGGGCGAAAGTCTTTTCACTAAAAAAAAATGTGTCCAACAAAGGCATAGTTTGACAAAGCATGCCGAACTAAAAGCTTATACTATCTCCGATTAACACACACATACACACATATATACTAGCAAATTGCCCGTGCGTTGCAACAGATCAAATATTTTATGATATCTGTTTGGTACATTTATGCATGTTAAATTCTCTCATAGGTTAATATTACATAAAGTTACAAACATTAAATATTATTTAAATTATAGGCCCAACAATGCTGGCTGGTCAATGCTACTAAAATATTTTAGCATATTTGATCAATAAAGTTTGTTTGTGTAAGTTTGGTTGATCAAAATCAAATATAAATATTATACCAAAATGTTTGTGCGTTGCGACGGACTTTAATATTGCTTTTGATATTGCACTCTTGATACAAGTGTCATCCTCTCATGGATCAGGCCCTTTATTTTCCTTTTTTTCTAAAAATGTATAATTAAACATTTATCAGATTCCTTTCTATTTTTACATAAGTTTATTCAGTCTGAATGCAACCTTCTTCATCTTAGCAGTCACAAAGATCAGATTGAACGTACCTTGTTTTGTAGCCACAACTTGATTTTTGAACCACAAATGCCATAAAATGCTAGCCAACAAGCGAGCATCCGTCAGGTTGGGTCGTCTCCTTTGCAGCATCGTAGCCTAGGTCTAGCAACAACATCAAGACTCGAAGGCAAAACTGAACGATGACACGGCGGCGGTTGGGTCGTGTGCTATGCAACGCAGAGGGTAGGGATGCGAACTGGGTTGGAGCCGAGCCTGCATGGAGCCGGCTACTTCTAGTTCTGATCCCAGGAGGCCCGTGAGGTTTTCTGGCAGTCCACAAAGGAATAAACAGTGACAACAGTATAAACTAGCAGCCCATGAGGGAGAGAAAAAGCCCACGAAGTAAAAACATAAGCACGAACAGGTATGAGGTCGTCGTCTTCCTCGAAAGCACACGGCATTCCGCCATTGCTGAAATTTGAAGCTCCAATTAACAGCAAGTGGATTAGGAATAGTTGTTGATTATCAAAACAAAATCCACAGGTATAGAGAATTAACCTAAGGTGTGGAGCTGAAACAATATACTTCACAAAGATGGGGAACAAGAACGCCTCCAATTGCGGCGGCGGCGCTTGATGCTGAGGCAAAGCTAGGCAATGTAACGCAAGGAGAGACGGCGAGTTGAGATCGACAATAGCACGGGACACGTTTTAGGAACATGGGTATGGAAACGAACTTGTCACGACTCTCCGTGATGCATATAACTGTGGACACGAAGTGTATAATTGCACCTCAATTAATAGGTTGTATAAAGATATATAACCTCAGCTGTATTGAAGTATCTACTTCATCTATCGGTGAGCTGCACGACACGGGGAGGATCATACGGGTATTATTATTATTATTATTATTATTATTATTATTATTATTATTATTATTATTATTATTCACACACTGAGGTTGAACAATAAAAGAAAACCTAGAGAATTTTTCAAAACACAAAATCTCATTTGAGTGAATCCGTCGTCCATATTACTGTTTTATTCGCATAAAAGCCCAAAGAAATTGGTAAACTGATAAGAATAAACAATCAGAAAACAGGGAGTGGTACTAATATGACCTCATGAATTCTAACAGCTTCCAAATCAAATGAGATTGATTCTACAAAAATTGCTAATTGATCAAGAATTTAGCCATATGAAAAAAATCTCAGTTACTTATGTTAAAGCTGATGCTGAACGTTAAGATAAAATTATCTATAAAAAAAGAAACACCTCGTCATTGAATTGAGTTTGATGCCAGGTGAGGGAACAAAGATGTGCTGATATTGAACATTAACTGAACAATTAACACATTAATTGATCTGTAATAAGACCCAAGTGTTTGAGATGTGGTAGACTACATAGTTCCTACAGTGCTATCAACTGAATGTGAGACTCTATTTTTTTTTCGAACCCCGGCATTGCCGGACTTTTGATTACAAGTAGAGAGTTTGGGTGCAACAGAGGCGCATGTACAATAGCATCTGAGTTTAAGAGCATTGGCTATACTCGAATTTACAGATATGTTACTACTAACTAATCTGGCTAACTATCACGACAACAAGTCGTTTTGCCCTGGCCATAGTCTATAGGGTCGCGTCATGTTTGATCTCAATGATGACTAATGTGAGATTCTTCCAAGCCACAGTTTGAACAAGCACAGCCAATAAAAAGAAACTACACGAAACTCAGAAAGCAAGTTTGAGTTTTAGAATTCGGATGCCAAAACATTCGGACTGATCTCGATGAATTAATGTCTCTTGCAGGAAAACTATGAACAAAATCCAAATGGCTACCCTACGATGCTAACCTTGCAAAAAGAAGAGAGGAGTTAGATTTACTAATTACATGCAGTGTATGACTAAAACAGTACACTGACCGTGTCCTAACCAGTAATAATAACTGATGATATCCATCATATTAATCTACTCGCGCTAGATTTATCTGCTGAACCACTATACAGCAACCAAAAGTCCAAAACACGATCCCACTAACTACAAGTCAGAGATGCACACCTCGCAAGATCTGCCATCAAGAAAGCATCTCGTATATGCATCGTCTGCAAAAACACGAGGCAAGCATGCAATTTCAAAGTAGTAGCTAAGATCAAAGAATGAGAGTCCCTAAAGCCAAGGAAGCAACATAAGCTTACTTTTCAATCAGAGCGGCGCGTCGTCGTTGCAGAATCGATCGTGGAGTAGTTATGCGCCAGAAACATCCTAGCCTTGTCGACCCGGACCACCTCCTGCCAGTGCTCGACGATCTCGGCCTCACCGGCAGCGATCCGCGTCCCAATTTTCTGCTTCATGGCGTCAAACTCTTGGAGGCTCTTCCCTTCGACGACACTTTGCACATTGGCCGTGACCTCGGAGTGCAAGAACCCCTCGCCGTGTCCGGGCATCATGGACTTAACGATCTCTCGGCGCATTGTCAAAAAAAAAAAAAAAAAAAAAAAAAAAACGATCTCTCGGCATCACACACAACCTTGGCGGGCCCCAGAAGGGGCGCGTTCACCATGTCGAGATCAGCCCGCGTCCCGATTTCATCGAGGAGCACCTTCAGTTCATCCAAGGAACACATCAAGCGCACACGAGGACGTCCTGTTTGGCCCTACGTACGTGACCCGTATCGCCATTCGACGCCTGCTCTGCTCATGGAGGAGCGCGACCTCCTTTGCCGTCTCGGACTGGAACTGCCAGCCTCTGTGCGGCACGTGAAGCAGTGGCCAGCGACGGCGCTCCGAGCGTGCCGATCGAGACATTCACCACGAGCGAGGTCGCGGTCCAGCTTTCTTGTGCCACATGAACGCATCGAGGCCGCGGGACACCAACTTCTCCAAGACTGCGATGGTGGACGGCCTTGGTTAGTCGCCTCGACGGCCGCACGGCGATGGCTATGCTTGTAGGGGAAGCGGAGGAGGCGCATGAGACTTCGCCATTGGCGGCGCACGATCAATGATCCAATTTGAAGCGGATCTACGAATTTATTGGAGATTGATCAAGACACGAAATAGGAGGCTGAGTGGGCTACGATAAAGTGGGTGTATGGCCGTGTTGTTGTTGTTGTTTCCAAACAGTATTTCAGACTTCGTTTTTTAGACGAATTGATTTAGGGCTTACACGGCAGGTGTACAGAAGAATTTTTTTTTTTTGATGGCATGGACGTTTCCACCACAATTAAATTAATTTATTAAGGTGTAGAGATTATTTAGTCTTGCTTTGATTTTTTATTCCCACATCTCTAGTCTTGTTAATTGTTATACTGTACTAGCAAAATACCTGTGCGTTGTCATAGGTTTTTGTCAAAAAATTTATGATTAGAATGTTTTTTTTAACTGTAAAAGATTTTCAATTAATCAATTTTTTGGCTTGAGCATTTGCTTTATTTTTTATTTTGTTTTAAAAAGAATATTCATTATAATAATTTTGGAGTAAGTTATTATTGGAATTCTTGTTATTAATTTCTATCCAAAATATGATGTTAAAACAATAGATGATTAATTATTATTAGAATGAAATATCGAATTAAAATCAGAGTCCAATCCAACAACGACTCAAACGAATCATTGTAGGATACAAATTGAATATGATAACGTTACGGACATATCTGGACACGAAAAAATTTCCGTGCGTTACCACGGATTTTTGTTAAAAAATTTATGATTAGAATATTTTTTTAACTGTAAAAGATTTTTAATTAATCAATTTTTTGGCTTGAGCATTTGCTTTATTTTTTATTTTGTTTTAAAAAGAATATTCATTATAATAATTTTGGAGTAAGTTATTATTGAAATTCTTGTTATTAATTTTCATCCGAAATATGATATTAAAATAATAGATGATTAATTATTATTAGTATGAAATATCGAATTGAAATCAGAGTCCAATCCAACAGCGACTCAATCAAATCATTGTAGGATACAAATTGAATACGATAACGTTATGGACACATCTCGACATGAAAAAAATGGTCTAGACGATCTCACCTCAATTATTGTTATACTAGTAAAGTGTCCGTGCGTTATTACGGACTTTAAAAAACAAAATATTTTTTATAATTTAAATATAATATATTTACACAATATAATTATTATATATATATTTTAATTATAAAAAAATTTATTACATATATACAATATTATTGACATCTTTTACATGAAATATTACATTTGTATTACTATTTGTGCTTCTTAGTATATTATTTTATATGTTAAAAATAATAATTTTATCATCATTTTTTATCATATTCTAGGAACTTTATCATGAAGGAAAAATTAATTCATGGAGTACAAAAATAGCACTGCATTGTAACATAATTTTAAAATTAAAGACTTGCTCTAATGGAAAAAGTTAAAACACAGAAGTTATAGATCTCGTCGAGGCCTTTTTGAAACATATATGGATCATATTATTTGTACTACGGAGCTACGAGATATGTGCCCCGCACAGGGACCTGTGTAGAGGAGTCTGAATTAGAACAAATATTTCAGCATCATATATTTGGAAACCAAAACGGTGAGATTTAGACTTACATTGAATATCAAAGTTGTAGAACGTTTTGAGAGCTACAAGATAGAGTCCGAGTTTATCTCATTTGAGCTCTGGACGTGGGAGTTATGATTTTTTTAAATTTGGTACTTGATATAAAAGGTACAAAATCAATTTGGATTTAATCTCTAACTTTGTGGACACGAAGTGAACGACCGCACCTCAATTAATAGATTGTATTATAAAGATTATACTGTATAGATAAAGGATCTCCGCTAGCCCACAAACGTATCCCTTCAGAATTCTTCTCGCCACCTGTTTAATTTATGTAGCTATTTTTGTAAAATATTTTCTCAATATTTATATATATTTATTTGATATTTTCAAAAGACTGTTGAAATCGGAAAACTGACCTTTTATAAACTGGCAAAAAACCGATTTGATACCAGGGTTCACATAATTGAAAAAAAAAACACCGGTTATAAAGCGGTGGATTACCGACTGATTAACCGATCAATCAATGGATCCTAACCAAACTGGTTTTTCGGTTAACCGGTAACTCTTTAACGACTATGTAAATCTTGCTTGGTACTCTCTTTATTCCAAAATATAAGTATTTGAAGATTTGATCTAGATTCATAACATCTCTAATGAATTTAGACAAACTATTATCCACATACATAGTAGATGTAATGAATCTGGACATTCTATCTCCTCCTTTAAAATAATTATATTTTCGGATGAAGGGAGTATTTGTTATTAGTATGATAGCGAGTTGCACAACAACTTTACGTGGACATTACCCAATGTTACTGCTCCTGAAAGGAAGCTTAGTAAACTCATCCCTTTGGTTTAACGGTTCATGCCTCGTAAGAAACTACTATCATGGCGTGATCCGATCGAGGGAGTTCAAACACTGGCCAGGAGTAGTTCAAGTAAGTGTAAACAATTTTAACATAATTTTCGTTTTGCTGAAGAAGCCGAACATTCATTTCTGATGCTGGAAATGCAGAGAAGGGGAGCCACAGTGCCAGTTCAGGGTTGCAGACTTGCAGTTGTAATTTTCCTTTCGCCAGACCATCCTGTTGAAGGGACAACAGGATGTACCGTCCGGATCCGTGCACTAGTCAATAGTAATTGGTTCCGATTGAGGACCCACCTGTCAATGGACGTAGGGAGTATCAACATGCAAAAACAGAACGCTGCCAATGCATGCACGCCGCGGCGCGCCGCGTGGCGCGCATCGGCCAGTGCCAGGTGTCATCCCCGCGAGCGAACTCAGAGATGAGATATGTGGCCCGGAGCTTGCGCGGATTTCCCAACGGCATCAACGAAACGTCATCTTCACCGGACGCGGAGGCAGTCCACTGGACGACGAGATATCATTACTGGAGTAGTAAAAAAAAAAAAAAAAAAAAAGAGGCAGCGCTTGACGATGCGAAGTGAGGACGACGCCTAGTCTGATAGTCTCCTCCTCTTGCTTAGCCTGCATGCACAAGCCAGTCAAACACAAGCAAGAATCAGAATCCGTTTGAAGTCCATCTCTCTGCGTATTTTGGGGACTACTAGCAGCGACTCGCGAGGCCATTATTGATTCTTTGCTTGGTGAGAGGTGCTCTGCATGCGTCGACATCCCTGCTGAACCGTATTTCTACCTCCTCCCGGCGGCCATTGTTTGGATTCTACAGTCTTTGGGCCTTGCCGCTTGGGAAAGGATCTTGACTCTTGAGAGTCAGAGAGGCGTTTGAAATATAGCGGAGAGGAGACGCGGCCATGGGAGGTGCGGGGGAGGAGCAGGGGAGGAGGCTGTTCGGCGTGTCGCTGACGGACCGGCCGAGGTGGCAGCAGTTCGTGATCTGCTCAGGGGGATTCTTCTTCGGCTACCTTGTCAATGGCATCTGCGAGGTGAGTTCCAATTCTTCGATCTTCTCCTCGTTGCACAACCCAATCCCTTGTTTGTTTTGATATGAAATAAAATCCTGTTTCTGTTTCTTCTGAACGAAAATATCTTTGTCTGTCTAACCAACATTTTAAGAAGAAATAATTTCGCAAAGTTTGTTACGATGGTAGTACTTGGTAGTCTTATATGACGTGGAATTGTGTGAGAATACTTTTTTTTTTATTTCTCCTCGTTTTTTTTCGCACACTTATTTGCCATATCAACAGTTCAACATGTCATTCTCTACACAAAAATTCTAGAGGAGAAGGCTAACTTATTCTCTTCTGCATGCTCCAGGAATACGTATATAACAGGCTTCAGTTCAGGTGAGTTGTTTGCGACTGCAGTACCTTCATTGCTGACGACCTTTATCCGTAGCATCTGAAAATGGTCACTTGCCTTGGGTACAGCTATGGGTGGTACTTCACGTTTGTCCAGGGCTTCGTGTACTTGGCCCTGATACGGCTTCAGGGATTCACGGTGAAGCAGATGGTGAACCCATGGCGGGCGTATGTGCGGCTCTCGGCGGTGCTCATGGGCTCCAATGGCCTCACCAAGGGCTCCCTCGCCTTCCTCAATTACCCTGCCCAAATCATGTTCAAGTCCACCAAGGTATATATTGTACTAGTTTTCCCCTTCTTCACCATTACCCATGGACCTGGAAGTAAATTATTACTGGAAACAAGAACATACTATATGAGTGGCAAATACTATGTACCTCGGGCTCCTAATTTTATTCAACTGCATCTTCTATACATGGTCATTTCCCTTGTTCATCGTGTCAATGAAGTGTAAAAGCAGAGTAAAAAAGGGAACAGGAGCCACTTGACATGTTTAGAAAAGTGGAATACCAGAACCTCACATCAGAATTGATGTTTTGGATAGGTGCCAAACTTGATGGTTCTGTCATGTACCTTTGTGCTTTAGGTAGGAATAGCACTTCTCTGGCTAGATTGGACACAATAGCTACGAAGGATAGCGTTGTTGATAAGTAGTACATTTTGGACCTGTCTTTCTTCTTAGCACAATATATACTTCTCTTTCAGAAAATGCCATTGAGATTTTGAGTACTTGTGAAGTAATTGACTTGGTTCATGGTAAGAAACTATCATGTACTCCCTCTGTTTCTTTTTACTTGTCGTTCTAGAGATGTTTTTTGGTGTCCAGATCCATTTAACATTCTCTGAACTTGAACATACATGTTGTCCAGGTTCAGAGAATATTAAATGAATCTGATAAAGTGCCAGAACAACAAGTAATTTGGGACGGAGTGAGTATGAAATTATGTGCGAGTATTAACAGTTTTAGAAGTGCTTTGTGGAAGGGGATCGGAAAATGAGATTCAGTTCATTCTCGCCTTTGCCGTTGCATCATATCAGACGGTTGTCTAACTATCCACGTCACTCTGGGTCAGGATCGGAAAATGAGATTTAGTTCATTCTCACCTTTGTCGTTGCATCATTATCAGACGGTTGTCTAACTATCCACGTCACTCTGGGTCAGCGTTTAAAAAACCCTCCGCCTAGGTGCTGCGCATTGCACTAACGCCTTGCTCTCATGAACATGTTGTATTTAGGCAGCCAAACTCGTAGGTGTCGCAAGACGAGATTGCGTGGCGGTTACGTACGATGGCGAGCAAAGGGCATCGCGCATGGGGGCGCACCTGGGCGCGCGTGAGCCCATGGCGCACCCAATTTTTTTCCCCACCTAGGTGCTACATGTTGCACTAACGCCTTGCTTTTACAAAGACGTTGTATTTAGACAGTCAAACATGTAGGCGTCGCAAGGTGAGATTAAGCGATATGGTTTCATCCTTTCTTGGTGGCCTTTGTTAGCTACTTCTTGTGTCGATCATCAAATTGAGTGCCTCCAATCCAATCCCGTCTGGCGGTGTCACCATTTTTCCAGTTTAACAAAAATATTATTTTGGACATTAGTATTTAGCTTATCAGGCATGTTTAACATGATTCTTTTTGTCATTCAGGTTCTACCGGTGATGATAATGGGAGCATTTATCCCTGGTTTGAGACGAAAGTATCCAGCCCATGAGTATGTATCAGCCGTGATGCTTGTCATTGGCCTCATACTCTTCACTCTCGCAGATGCACAAACCTCGCCTAATTTCAGCATCATTGGAGTGGCTATGGTGTCTGGGGCGCTTGTCATGGACGCCTTCCTGGGCAATCTGCAAGAAGCCATCTTTAAGATGAACCCCGACACGACTCAGGTACGTAGTCGAACTACAGTTTAATGATGCTTTGTTACTGTAAGAATTTACTAGCTAGGACTGACAAAGTGGGACAAAATTTTATCTCCGGTTAGATGGAGATGTTGTTCTGCTCCACTGTGGTCGGCCTTCCTTTCCTGGCGGTGCCGATGGTGCTAACAGGGGAGCTCATGACGGCATGGACTTCATGCTCCCAGGTAAATGGCTTTCCACTTATTTGCCGCTCGTGTTGGCAGTATATTCAATTAACTATGTTAAAACTTGGCGATAAGCAGCAACAACAACAACAACAACAACAAAGCCTTTTTATCCCAAGCAAGTTGGGGTAGGCTAGAGATGAAACCCATGGGAACCCAAAAAAGAAGAGAATCACGGTTCCGGCACGTCTATTGCTAGTCTCCAAGCACTCCTATCCATAGCTAGCTCCTTAGGGATATCCCACGCCTTCAGGTCTCTCTTAACCGACTCGTCCCAAGTCAAGTTAGGTCGGCCTCTACCTCTCTTAACATTAGCATCTCTCTTTAGAACCCCACTACATACCGGCGTCTCCGGAGGTCTCCGTTGGACATGTCCGAACCATCTCAACCGATGTTGAACCAATTTCTCCTCGATAGGTGCCACTCCTATCCTGTCCCGGATATCTTCATTCCGTATTCGGTCTCTTCTTGTATGCCCGCAAAACCAACGCAACATACGCATCTCTGCTACACTTAGTTGTTGAACATGTCGTCTTTTCGTAGGCCAGCACTCAGCACCGTATAACATCGCCGGACGAATTGCCGTCCTATAGAATTTACCTTTTAGCTTTTGTGGCACCCTCTTGTCGCATAAGACGCCGGATGCTTGACGCCATTTCAACCAGCCGGCTGAAATTCTATGCCTAACATCTTCATCGATGTCACCGTCCTTTTGCAACATCGATCCTAAATAACGAAATGTATCCTTCTTGGCCACCAATTGTCCATTAAGGCTAACGTCTCCATCCTCATGTCTAGTCACGCTAAACTCGCACATCATATACTCGGTCTTGGCCCTACTAAGTCTGAAACCCTTGCACTCTAATGTGTGCCTCCACAGCTCCAACTTCCTATTAACCCTATCCCTACTCTCGTCAACTAACACCACATCATCAGCAAAGAGCATACACCAAGGGACATCACTCTGTATTTCTCGTGTGACCTCGTCCATCACTAAAGCAAATAAATAAGGGCTCAATGCTGATCCTTGGTGTAGTCCTATTTTAATCGGAAAGTCATTGGTATCGCCATCACATGTCCGAACACACGTCCTCGCGTCCCTGTACATATCCTTGATGAGGGTAATATACTTAGTTGGGACTTTGTGCTTCTTCAAGGCCCACCACATGACACTTCTTGGCACTTTGTCATATGCCTTCTCGAGGTCAATAAAGACCATGTGTAAGTCCTTCTTTTGCTCCCGATATCTCTCCATCAATTGTCGCATTAAGAAAATCGCCTCCATGGTTGATCTTCCAGGCATGAACCCAAACTGGTTTTGCGTCACACTTGTCACTCTTCTTAGACGATGCTCGATGATTCTCTCCCAGAGCTTCATCGTATGGCTCATCAACTTAATCCCACGATAGTTAGTACAACTTTGAACATCTCCCTTGTTCTTGAAGATCGGTACTACTATACTCCTCCTCCATTCTTCCGGCATCTTGTTTGACCGAAAGATGAGGTTAAAAAGCTTAGTTAACCATACTATGGCTCTGGCACCTAAGCATCTCCATACTTCGATGGGGATACCATCAGGGCCCATCGCTTTACCACTCTTCATCCTCTTCAAAGCTTCCTCTATCTCTGTCTCCTGAATTCTTCTCACAAAGCGTCTGTTGTTATCATCAAATGAGTCATCCAACTCAAGTATAGGACCTTCCTCCTCTCCGTTAAACAACTTATCAAAGTACTCTCGCCATCTGTCCTTGATCTCCTCATCTCTCACCAGGAGTCGGTCTACCCCATCCTTGATACATTTGATTTGGTTGATGTCCCTCGTCTTCCGCTCACGGATCCTAGCCATCCGATAGATGTCCTTCTCTCCTTCCTTCGTGTCTAGTCGCTGATAAAGGTTATCATATGCCTGACCCTTTGCTACACTCACTGCTCGTTTTACAGCCCTCTTGGCTATTTTATAGCCTTCTATGTTGGTTGCACTCTTGTCAAGATGTAGGCGTTTGAAACACTCCTTTTTCTCCTTGATAGCCCTTTGCACCTTATCATTCCACCACCAGGTGTCTTTTGCTTCTTGTTTGCCTCCTCTACTCACGTCAAACACTTCTGAAGCTACCTTCCGAACACATGTTGCCATTTTTAGCCACATGTTATCTGGTCCTTCTCCTTCCTCCCAGGGTCCCTCTCCTAGCATCCTCTCCTTAAAAGTTTGCGCCAGCTCCCCTCTAAACTTCCACCACTTCGTTCTCGCGGTTTTGGTACGTTTGTCCCTGTATACCCGTACCCGAAAACGAAAATCCGCCATCACAAGCTTATGTTGAGTGACGACACACTCCTCAGGTATCACCCTACAGTCCAAGCAAGCACGCCTGTCCTCCCTCCTGGCAAGGATAAAGTCGATTTGGCTCGAGTGTTGTACACTTCTAAAGGTCACTAGATGGGATTCCCTCTTCCTAAATATGGTATTCGCTACCAACAAGTCATAAGCTAGCGCCCAATTAAGTATATCCACCCCCTCCTGATTCCTACTACCATACCCGAACCCCCCATGGACCCGCTCGAACCCTACATTAGACGTCCCCACATGGCCGTTAAGGTCTCCTCCTATGAAAAGCTTCTCACTGATAGGTATGCCACTAACCATGCTATCTAAATCTTCCCAAAACTGATTCTTGATGCTCTCATTAAGACCTACCTGAGGGGCATATGCACTGATCACATTTAAAGCCGAATCTCCAACTATCAGCCGAACAAGGATAATCCGGTCCCCGTGCCTCCTAACATCTACGACTCCATCCTTAAGGCTCCTGTCGATCAAGATGCCTACACCATTTCTACCCGATGTTGTACCCGTGTACCAAAGCTTGTAGCCCGTATTCTCCACCTCCTTCGCCTTCTGGCCCTTCCATTTAGTCTCTTGAACGCATAGGATATTTACACGCCTCCTAGTTGCCACATCGACTAGCTCTCGTAACTTGCCTGTTAGGGACCCTACGTTCCAACTCCCTAGACGAATCCTAGTTGGCTCGGCTAACTTTCTTACCCTTCGCACCCGTCGAGGAAAGTGCGAAGACCCTTGCTCATTTTTCACCACACCCGGGCGTAGATGTAGCGCGCCACTAAGGTTGCGACGACCCGACCCTTGCTCACTATTCATCGTACCCAGGTCACGATACGACGCGCCACTAAGGTTGTGACGACCCGGCCCTTGCCCATTTGACACCACACCCGGGTTCCGATGTAGCGCGTCGCTAAGAGGGTTACGCCCCAACGAATTTCTTATGGGTTTCATATCCATTTGAGTGGCTGGGTTTTTGACGTTGGTTTGCCAAACCTAACACAACCCTCCTCCTTTACCCAGGCTTGGGACTGGCTATATTGAGACTCAACATAGGCGGAGTTAAAACTTGGCGATAAGCATCTTATCCAATTTGGCCATCCGCTCCTCAAGTGTTAGAATATGCATGTGCATAGCCCATACGTAAGGAAAAGGATCAAACTCTCATGCTTTTTTAGTAACTTTCAAGGAATCCATCTTTACACTTCCACATAGTAGGTCTCTGTGTAGAACATACTGAACTCTACATTCCTCATTGTCGTGAACAGACGTCATTGTCAGGAAAAGTACCAGGTTTCAAATCCGCGTAACCTTAATTACTTTGTGTGTACTGAAACGCCTGCAGCACTTGTACGTGTACGCGGTGCTGGTGTTCGAGGCACTTGCCACGTTCGTGGGGCAGGTCTCCGTGCTCTCCCTCATCGCGATTTTCGGCGCGGCAACCACAGCTCTGGTGAGTCGATCGATGTCTTTATTTTGCCTCAAACTGAAGCAATTCAGGTCAACTATGCGATATGACTGAAGTAGTAAGACGGCTGAGCCATGTGAAATTGTGAATTATTTATGCAGACGACGACGGCGAGGAAGGCGGTGACGCTGCTGCTGTCGTACCTCATCTTCACGAAGCCGCTGACGGAGCAGCACGTCACGGGGCTCCTCCTGATAACCATGGGGATCGTGCTCAAGCTCCTGCCGGAGAACAAGGAGACCGGCCAGCGGCGGCACCACCATTCTGACGATACGCAGGGGAAGGGCGACAGAGTGGTAGAAGAGGAGAAGACATCATTGGTATGATGACGAGATAGTGATACTGATACAAACATTACTTGTTGAGTGAATAAGCAAAATGCTCGAAGGAGGATAGGATGCTGGAGAAGGTCCAAAAGAGGAAGACAAGAAATTTGTAGAAATGCGGAGTAATAAACATAATCGTACTAGTATTGGTCGCTTGGCATTGCTGTGTTGTACCTGACTGGGCCCAACTTTTCTGAGTGGACCGGGCCATGGCAGGTGTCCCCCTATGGTCCGAGGCTGATATCTATACGGGCTTCTGCTCTGGATCTCAGCTTCTTGGCCCATATGGCCTAAAGCCAGGTGGCCTCTGCTAACATGCGCGGCACACGGCACATCACAGCCAATTGATTTACTCCAGCTTTTATGGCCGTCACGTGCCACAGTCGCCGCTTTTGATGCAACAGTAACACTTGTGCAGCAGCAGCAGCAGCGTGCAATGTGATGGCGGGCCGCGTGCATTCATCACTTCCTCGTTTCCCGGCACGGAACGGCAAAAACCTTAACAAACAGCGCCGTTTTCCAAGCGGATAACGCGACATGCGAGCGATCGCGCGTCGTCGGCAAAGCGGGGCCGCGTCCTTTTTCTCCTTTGTTTCCGCGTCTTCTTTTGTCTCCCTCCACGCGCGTAAAGCTCGCCCCTACCTACAGGGGCTCCATGGCCATGCCCCATCTCAAGAAGACCAGCTAGCACGGTGACGCTGTTACTCCGATCCGATCCTGCAAAAAACATTTCTGGCATCGGTCGGTGACTGATTATTTGATTAAGCAGGCAGGCACTGGCATTCACAATGCCACGCATCCTGTGAAGTCATTGTTATCGTGTCACCGTCTTCATCACACATCAGAAGAGCTGCTGAATCATCAACCCCCCCCCCCCCCCCCCCTGCTTGTGGCCTAGATTTCTTCGTGCCAATGTGCGTTTCAATTTCAAATCGATCAACTCATTCTACATTAAGAAACTAAGCGGTTACGTACCTAACTTGTTTGCATACGGATAAAACTAGTTGAGTTGAGCGGCCACCTTGCGTGTACACTACTTTTGTAGTTGTGGGGGTCAACTTATACAAATAAATAAACACTTGCATTTAACAATGCACTTGTGTTTTTTCTTTAACTCATTATGAGCAACTACGGGACGCATTTCACATGTCCAATGCAACAACACTTAAATACTTAATTGATGTGTGTTATCTCCTTTAGGGCAACTGTAGGAATAGAACCACAATTATTATAGACTACTCGTGAATCTGTCAATCATAGGATGTACTATTTCTCTTGAGGAAGTAATGTGCCTAGAGTTGTAGTAAGTCAAATAAATTAATGTTGACGGACATTCTAAAAGTCATGTTTGATGTTTCTCTAGTCCTCTTATTATTGTTTCTTTTGACTAACAACAGTAGGATCGCAAGTAGCTCCACAATCTTGTATGGTTGATAAATCCATCATTGATCATAACGTTCCAACGATCCGGTTTTGATCTGTTCAACAGGTATAAAATGCAGAAAAAGTCCGTGTCACACAAATCACTATCATAGTACACCTTCCTGTGTGCAAGAATGATCACAGTTATTCATCTGAAATTAGAATTCAAAGACAGGGGCCCAAACAAACCTGCCTAATGGGACATAATTAAAAGCTGACCAGAGGCCAAAAAATGTGCAAAAACCCAGTAAACCAACCATGCCAGCAGTAAAAAACACCAAAAAAATCAATCAAAGCACAGGAGGGTGGGCAGCATAGAGGAAAGCCGCAGTCAAACAGCACATAAAAGCAGGCAGCAACAGGCAGGAGCAATAGAAGCCAAGCAGCACAGCAGCGGGGAGCGAGGAGGACCAGCAGCCGCAGCACTCGACCCGGCGAGGCCGAGCCGTCCCCAATGGCAGCAGCAGCTTTGTCCGCCGTTGCCGCTGCCGCTTTTCCCCACCTCCTCCCCGTCTTCTCCTCCCTCTAATCTCATCCCCTTTCATCCCATACACTCCTCCACCTTCTCCCCTCACTTGTTTCTTCCGCAACCGCCGCCGCCGCCGCCACCACCACCGCATTGGTCGCCGAGAGGCACCCAATGGAGCAGGTAAGCGAGTGATCTGGTTCGATTCGGATTCGATGTCTTGATTTGGTCACTCTGATTGCGTTTTTGTGCGTTCGTATGCAGTACGAGAAGCAGGAGAAGATCGGGGAAGGCACGTACGGGGTGGTGTACAAGGCGCTGGACAAGGTCACCAACGAGACGATCGCGCTCAAGAAGATCCGTCTGGAGCAGGAGGATGAAGGCGTCCCATCCACAGCTATCCGCGAGATCTCTCTCCTCAAGGAGATGAATCATGGCAACATCGTCAGGTCCGGTCCATCGTCCTCCTCCATTCCTCTTTGCATTGCGTGTTTTAGTTGCTGTTGCGGTGGTTTTAGGATTGATCGGCTGGGATAACCTGGATTGATTCACCTGTTGAAGTGACTAGTGGCACAAGGTAGTTTTGCTTTTATGCAACAGTGGCTATAGGTGCGATCTAGGATGGTTGATGGATGGGAATGGTGGTCTTATCCGGTCAAGTAATGCTGTGACATTAGTGAGGAGATGGTTTGCATTTTTTTTATATGCTAAAAACCTTCACTCTCTACATGCAGGTTACACGATGTTATCCACAGTGAGAAGCGCATATATCTCGTTTTCGAATACCTGGATCTGGACCTGAAGAAGTTCATGGATTCTTGTCCGGAGTTTGCAAAGAACCCAACATTGATTAAGGTGAGCAATGTTAAACACAAATTTTTCTGACAGTTACTTGCGCCTTTGGGTTTCCGTATATAGATAGTGAAGTATTGGCTTCAATCTTCGTTTATAAATAGCTGATTTGGTATAGCTCTTGAAATCGAGCTGACAACAGACCAATGTCAATGTTGAGCAGCAAGCTAATCTGACAAAGGCATAGCTTGTGCTTGTCGACCACAATGCCTGTGTATCTACCATCTTCTCATTGCATTAAATCCAATTCTAGTTTCCAACTAACATACAAGAGTTTCAAGAGGAGACAGAACCGGGCTCCACATCATCTTGTGAGACCCGTATGTTACGTATCGCCTGTTGTCATCTTCTGTCGGTTATTTATCGCCATGTTTTATATGGTTGGAGGAAAGTCATTGTTTGACCATTGACACTAGGCTTGTAGTTACCATAAAGTTTTAAACCATAGTATACAAATGATGATGGATCCATGACATTGCCTCATGTACCAATTGGTCTTGGACTAATGGCACTGTAAACATTTGTGTTTTATATGGGACCATTCATGTTTGTTCTTTTAACTTTAGAGATACCATCAACCTGATCTCACTGTTTCAAGATCAGACTGTTCATTGTCTCAAATGTATCTTTCTCAGTAACATGGTAGGACCGGTTGATCAGTATATGTGATTCATTTCACTGCATATTTCCTTATAAGGTCACCCTAGGCATTGTTCGAGCATTGACACTAGGCTTGTAGTTACCATTTTAAACCATAGTATACAAATGAGGATGGATCCATGTGTACATTGCCTCATGTACGTATTGGTCTTGGACTAATGGCACTGTAAACATATGTGTTTTATATGGGGCCATTCATGTTTGTTCTTTTAACTTTAGAGATACCATCAACTTGATCTCACTGTTTCAAGATCAGACTGTTCGTTGTATCAAATGTATCTTTCTCAGTAACATGGTAGGACCGGTTGATCAGTATATGTGATTCATTTCACTGCATATTTCCTTATAAGGTCACCCTGGGCTTTACTGAGCACATGGCTTATCTCCTTAAATAAACAAACACGCTACACTGGCGTCTTTAATTTAACTTATACTCTAGAATAACTTCTTCTACCTGTGAATGCAACATGCTTTCACTGTTAGTGCTAGTCTTTTGCTGTAAAATGACTAGCAATGTGGTGCCACCAGCCCAGTACAGTATGATTCTTATGTGGGCACAACTAATGCACTGTCTTTTTTCTGTGTGTGTGTGTGTTGCATTAGCTTAGCACTGGCACTGTTTCATCCCCTATTTTATATAGGTTCTTTTTTCTGGTCCCACTGGATGTGTACAACATACAAAAAATGGTAAATATAAAGACCTTAGGACAACCTAATTAGTAAATATAATGTTAAAAGCAAAATCATACATTATTCAAGTGACCTATAGAGTGAATAGAAGTGAAGAATAGCATGACTGGTAACTTTTCATCCTATTTTTTCTTTTCCTATGTGGAATTAGTGTGAATGTGTGATCCACATTTTTCTTTTCCTATGTGGAATTAGTGTGAATGTATGATCTACATTTCCTCATTCCTGATTGGTTTTATTGTTTATGCATGGCAAAAAAATATTAGCTGCTTGTATTGCATTTTGAAATGTGAATGTTTTCTTCTTTCTCCAGTCATATCTCTACCAGATACTTCGAGGCGTTGCTTACTGTCATTCTCATAGAGTTCTTCATCGAGATTTGAAACCTCAGAATTTATTGATAGATCGGCGTACTAATGCGCTGAAGCTTGCAGACTTTGGTTTAGCCAGGGCATTTGGAATACCTGTCCGTACATTTACTCACGAGGTATATTTCTTGCATTGCTTATTTGAGAAAAGAAAGTTTATTGTCATTGCAGAAAGCACATTGACTTATTTGGGGATATCAAAGTTGTTGATCCCTGGGATTTTACATCCATATGAGCCAAATTTTATTTTGATATCAGTAAAAAAAATTATTTTCATATTGTAATCTCTGGAGCATTAACTCAATGGGTGTCTCTGGAAGTATTTTTCAGGTAGTAACATTATGGTACAGAGCTCCGGAAATTCTTCTTGGGTCAAGACAGTATTCGACACCAGTGGATGTGTGGTCTGTGGGCTGTATCTTTGCAGAAATGGTGAACCAGAAGCCACTATTCCCTGGTGATTCTGAGATCGATGAGCTATTTAAGATATTCAGGTTCCATCACTGTGCTATGAAATTTATTACATTTGCATCCTTTAGACAATCTTATTTTGTTTTCTTTCTTGGATACTGCTGAAGGGTACTAGGTACACCAAATGAACAAAGTTGGCCAGGAGTCACCTCTTTGCCTGATTTCAAGTCAGCTTTTCCGAAGTGGCAGGCTCAGGTATGAGGCAATGGCCTAAACATTTCATTAGACTTGAGCGCAAGCATATTGTATACAGATTCCAGTGCTTAGCTTTGATTTTTTTGTTTGTTCATGCCACTGAATGCTCTGTTTCAACCATTATTCCAGGAACTTGCAACAGTTGTCCCAAATCTTGAACCTGCTGGTTTGGACCTTCTCTCTGTAAGTTAATTGGATATTCATTGATCATAAATGTGGTATCATATGATTTTCTGTATCCAGTTTACTTATTTCTATGCACTGACAGAAAATGCTTCGGTACGAGCCAAGCAAAAGAATCACAGCTAGGCAGGCTCTTGAGCATGAGTACTTCAAAGACCTTGAGATGGTACAATGACCTGCTGTGTTCTCGCCGTTGTTTTGGCATCTGTATGAGCCGAGTCACTCGTTTCATTCCTTCTAGCTTCTACGAACGCTGCCCTCTCTGGACCTCTCCCTCTTGCTCTGCATTTTTGTCATCCTGCTGGATATTCGGAATCTGGTGTGTTTTGAGATGTATTCAGTAATATCAAATAGATTACCACCTTGGTCTCTATATTTCCAAAGTAAATATCCGCATCTTTTATTCCAATCAGTAAATTTGTTTCTCCTTTTTTGAATGATCAGTTTTGGGAGCACAATGGCGTCCATGTCCACGAGTTAGGTAGTGATCTGTGTTGCGTAATATCCATAGACATGTGAGTCACGAGATGATGTATCTATATTTCACGTGTATGTTATAACCACTCCATGTGTTCAAGCTCAATAGCAGAGAAAAACACTTACAAAAGCAAGTCCCTAAATTACAATAACTGTGATTTATGAGAGAATGGACAACACGAGCCTACTAAGTATTCAGTTGCCTTATGAATCAAAGAATCAAAGTGGCCACCACTGGCCTTGTGAACTAAGGCAAGAAACATCGTGGGAAAAATAGATGATAATTCACATACTAAGCAACCTAAAATTACATGCGAAACTTTTATCTTTACAGATGCGGGGTGCAGACGTAAAGTAATATCACGCAGGTCGTAGATGGCATTTGCCCAACCAGGCTCAATTATCGTGTTTTCTTCAGGATTGCTGATGTGCGCATCTCAGCATCTTCCTTGATGAAACTCCACCAAATGTACGACAGGGGGATAGCAATACCAAGGCAGATTGCACGGCCATCAACGTATCCCCATTTTGGGGGGATGTCATAAGCTTCCAGAAATACCGAAAAGACACCGGCAATAGCAACAAATAAGATCTTTAGGCGTGACGGATGCCTAGTCATGACGGCCCACAATGCCCACAGAAGAAACTGAGCAATGCTAATAACAGTACACACCTTCATGTTCAGGCCTGAAAAGGTTCACAAGGTAAGACATTAGTAGGTGTAGTGCACTTCTTGGTTGCTCATCCTTCATAACTGTGACCAATGGGGAAGTGTTCGAAGTTGATAACAAGTTCAAGAAAGCACCATACTATACTGCCTAGTCTAAACCAAGGAACAAAATCCTTGAGCGATTCGAATGGTGACTCAATATTTAAATTTGATGTTTATATAAAAAAAAACTCCACCATATTCAGTGATGGGCCTACTTTCAGATTTGGCATGCCCCATATTTTATAGATTCTTCCTCTATATTGTAACTCTTCTAATTCATATTTATCACAGGAAAATTAGAATCTTTTTACAAAAGTGTAAATTTGTATTAAAAAAAATCGCTCCAGAAAATGTGGTGTCCAACCATCCAGATAGGCAGGTACCAACAACGTGGTTTCTCCACTGGACCTCACTGGTAACTATAAAAGAATTCTGCATTTCTATATGAAAAATTGAGAACCAGAACTTGAGCTACAGTATTTAGCTCCAAACATGAAACGCTCACATCCAGAAAATGAGCTTAAGTGAACAGGGAACAATGCCAATATCCAGAATATCAGTGGTTCAGCTATCGGTAGCCAGGATGAAAATTACCTTTGTCAAGTTCATAAAAGTTGAGGTACAAAATGTGTGTCGTCACAAAAGCCAGAATAGGAGCTGCAACCATAACTCTAGAAGCTTCATCCCTCAAATTCAAAGTCCGCAGTATTGCCAGAATGAGCGAGTACCCCAGAAATGCAGCAGATGATGAAAAATATAGCGTTTCTGTCCAAGTAGTATCACTGTAATAGATACGACATCTGGGTCAAAGAATCACCAAAAGAGATTTGATAGAATGTGCCACTATTTTAGAATTTAGATTCAACCTACCAGCTGTGATATATGGCACTCCAGAACCATGAATTCATGGCTAGGAGCCCATAAATGTGCCACAAGCCAGTATATTCATAGTATGTCTTATGAGTTTCTGGCCTTAGAGGTAGCTTATAATAAAGCAGTAGAAAAAACGATAGCCACCCATTAAATTGCACAACAAGAGTGAGAGCAGATAGAGCAGCAGATAAAGGTTCCTGGGAATGAAAGCATAGAAATGGTATAAGAAAGAGAATGAAAAATAAAAGGACTAATAAGATGCAAACCTACAAAAGTGGAGAAATAACAACAACTGCGGTTGAAAAAAATTACCTGGAAAACAGAAGCCCGTTTCAAAGGCCACTTTCCGTGATACTTAACCGGCTGTAGGTTAAGCTCTTTCCTTTCATTTTCCCTTTCCATCATACAGTGGTATCTGCATTCACTCTTGCAGTTCCATTCTTTCCATTGCAAGTACAGAGGCTCCTGTGTGTACCATGATTTGTCAACAGGCTGACCATCAGCTGGTACCATACAGTGTTTAATGGAAGTCTCCTTCAGGGAGCCCGTACTTTGACATTCTTCAACACAAGCTCTGGTAACATAATGGAAGACACGATATATTAGCATGACGGTTGGTGAACACATCAAACCAAAATGTTGCAAACTAAGTATTTCTCTGCAAAGGCAGCTATCATTATGAAACGACGTTCTGAAAGTTCGTTTTCATTGCTATCATCTCCTACAGTAGTTCATAAATTTGATATTCGAGACAAAATTGACTAGTGCTGATACTGGATTTTAGAATTGTATAGTTGCACAGTTATACTCCTCCAAGGAAATATACAGAACAGATCCAATCAAAGCCTCTAAGTCCAATAGTAAGTTAAGTGATGACTGATGATGGAAAATTAAAATGAAATATGGCACATGAAGAGTCATCTAGCTTAACTTAAACGGTTGAACCCACAATGGCGTATGGCTAGAAGCTTAGAATGATATTCTTGGATACTCTCTACTTCACAGGAAACCAGCTAAGCTAAGCCATCTCCAAAAAATGCTGTTGCGTGAAGAATATGACTAGTACGTCAGTAGTATGCCTCAGTTAATATCGAACACTACAGCAAGCATGTCGAAGAACACTGTAACAGCTAGATCCCGCGCCGCATCAGTTATTCAGCTTCCGGCGCTCGCGTAAACTAACAGGGAGATGATAGAATAGAAAGGGATAAAAGGCTACAGGGGCATACTTGCGCTACCGCCAATCACACCACGTTCTTGTGGAAGGCAACCACCAATCACAAGTCGGGGCGTGCGCAGTCACCGAGACAAAGGAGCAAAAGGCGAATGAAAAACAGAGTAGCATCTCGAACAGAGGGAAGGGCGTACTGGTAGAGCGGATCGGCGTCGCCCTCTGATGCTGCGGCGAAGGCGACGGCCACCGTGAGGCCGAGGAGCAACAGCCACGGACCTCGCCGGAGCCCCGACATCCCCACTCCACCGGTCACGCTGCTGCCTAGTGGACGAGGCGGAGATCCATGGGAGGGAAGGCGAAGGGCGAGAGAGGAGAGAGAGAATGAGAGGAGACTTTTCTCTCTCCAAGACGGAGGGAGGGAGGGAGGAAGCGTGTGATTGATGGATGCGCGCGTCCGTGTGTTTTGGGGGGAGCAGATCGACACGGGGTGGAGGTGGATGATGAGACGATGATGATGACGATAACAGCAACAGATTTCTCTCGGGGTGGATGTGTTGTTTTCCCTGGCACTGGCAGGGCAGTGTCTCTCGGCTTGTTCGGGAGGCCGCCACGCCTCCCACGCCACCGGTGAATAAACAAAACTGTGCCCACCCCCTGCACATTTTTTTTTTTGATAGAACACCCCCTGCACATCTGGAAAACACAAACATAAAATATCTGCTTTTGCGTTGTACTACAAAACTAGTACTGCAAACCGGTGAGTAGGAGTACTAGTATTTGTGATCACTAATGATCAAGGCTGGCTGTGGTTTAGAGAGGGGTATCAGCTTCAATTTTTTTAAAAGGCGCAACTGCCAAAGTTTTTTTTTAAAAAAAAATTCAAAAATGATGCTGCCGAGGTAGTATGAATCTTCTTCGGGATCCTGCAGCATCGCCAAACATGAACAAAGACTTTTCAATATCATCACGCTTCATGTGTTGCAGCTGTCTCACTCCATCTTCCCTGGAGGCACGGGTGGCGCTGTCGCTGGGTCAATCAACTTGTGATCACCAAAATTTCTCTTTTTTTCTAAAAGAAAAAGAAGAAGAATAATGTTCACGAAAAAGATAGGTAAATCGACACAAGAGAGTGCACCCCATGTTGAGAATTTGGTCGTTTGCAGAGCCTAGCCGATTAACAACAGAGAACTCTAGGGATTCTCTAGCCTCTTCCGGGCCCACTCGTGGATCACAACGAATAGTACCCCCGTGCCACCACGTTAGCGGAGGGAAGCAACTAGTAGAATAATATAACGGACGGGCCAGAGAGGCTCCAGGGCACCGGCAAGTCGTGCATCTCCGTCCGATCGTTTTCGTGGACCATGCGTGCACTATTTATTTTTGCACTCTTCTTTAAAAGGGAGAGGAGAAGCGCCGTGTTTTAGGGCCGACACGTTAGGGGGTTGACAGTAGGAGGCTCGGAGCCAATGATCATTAGGATCGGCTTATCGAAAGTTCGAAACAAACATGGTGGAAAAAGATGACATGTCATGTCAACATCGACAGCCCAACACTCAACAACAATTATAAACAGAAAGTCCTGGAGAATTGACCGGTGAAAAAGAGAAGAAAATGAGCAGGGGGGACGGAGACAGAAGAGTACGAATGTGGGTTAGAAGAAGTGAGGAACGGTGTTCATTTTCTGGCCCAACTGGACAGGGTGGGCTAAGTTGTGTATCAAGACTCTAGATGGGCCAACAATCACTGCAAACAAAAGAGGGCCTAGCCCTAGTTGCTCGGATCTTAGTTATGATGATGCTTTGTTTGTTTAAGCCCATGCAAATATGTTTTTTTTTAAAGAAAAGCCCATGCAAATACCAAAGAGCACCAATCGCCGATCCAAAAACATGATCCTGAAAAGCAAAAGTTTTCCAAAGATAAAAATATAACAACATAAACCAAATAAAGAAGTACGTATGATGCGTTTGGCCAAACTCCACAGGTGGGGCCTGCGAGTACTTCTGAAGCATTCACCAGACACCAGTTTTTCACCTTTTCTGACCATCTGTTTCCACTGGATGAAAAAGGTAGCATGCCTTTTTAGTGCCCTGCGAAAATCCCAGCTGCGCATGCACTTGAGCACTTGTTGCTTGCCGTCTGGCGTTCGGAGGGAGAATCGGCAGCGCACGATGGTGAACTCCGAAAGGGATTCCACTACCCCAAAACCAAAATAAAAGAAAATGCAAAGCCGGAGCGTGCGGCATGAGATTCGTGGAGATGCCAGAGATTCCACGGCGAGCAGGAGCAGCACTCGTGTCCCCGTGCCCACACCACACACTTTCTCGCCGTCGTCGTTTGAAAGAAGGGCACACGTTTTCTGGAACGAAAGAATAGATCCAAAGGAGTCGGTTGTGGAGGTCGTTTTACGTGAGTCGGCGCATGCCTGGGATGGGAATGGGACGGTGCGAGTGGAGGAGAGTGGAGACTTACTTGGCACCGCCGCTTTGGCCATGCGAGCCGACTACCGAAAGGAGCATTTGGCTTCTCTCCTTGTTGTGGACAAGGGCACGCCACTTGGTGCATCATTGGCACCACCACTGCCGTGCCGTCGCAGCCGACCCAATGTCTGATGTCTCCCACAAAAATCCTAAGAACTCTCCTGTTTTTACCCTCAAATGTCGAGGCTAACAATCTAATTTCTGCTCTCTACTTTAGTGGCTGCTGCGGCAAAACTTGCCAGTGCCAGTTAACCACAAATGCAGCAGTATGGCCCTTGCCAACTGTAATCGTGGTGTCACATGTACTCCCTCCGTTTAACAATATAAGATGTTTTGATTTTGGCCACGAAAATTAAGGAGGGGTGAAAAGGTATGCTCCATAAAAAACAAAGAGGAGAGAGATAAAGATAGAAATGTATTGGGAAGAGATAAATATGCATTAGAAAGTAAGAGTGTCTTATAATTTGAGAAAAATTAAGAAGGCTAGTATCTTATAATATTGAACGGAGAGAGTAGCAAAGATTATCACTGCAGTCCCCAAGTTTATCAGAAACGTGAGTGACAATCTTGCTATTTTTGCACGGTAGCAGCAGCAGGGCATCCCAATCCTGCAGACACTGACCTCACTCCATGAGGTCTAAGCTTATCTTCCAACGGATACTTCCACTACGCGCCGCCCTGGCCCACAGCTCCTTCTGCACAACCGTTCCGCCCTGGACCTCTTCTATATAAGCCACAGCCAGCCTCAACGAAATATCAATCAACTCCAATAGAGTAGCAATTAGCAAGAAGCTTAAGTAGGCATATCAAACTGAAGTGAAGAGTGATCATCATCCATGGCGAGGCAGAGGCATCATGTGAAGGGTGGTCTGCCGTGGCTCGCGGCGGCGGCGGACGCGGCGTCGTGGTGCCTGGCGCTGTCGGTGGTGGCGCTGCTGCTGGTGTGCTCGGTGGGCGCCGGAGGGGCGGAGCAGCAGCAGCAGCAGCTGGTGGTGGTGCGCGGCGCGGCGCTGTCTGCGCGGCCGTGCGAGGAGATCTACGTGGTGGCGGAGGGCGAGACGCTGCACAGCATCAGCGACAAGTGCGGCGACCCTTTCATCCTGGAGCAGAACCCGCACGTCCACGACCCCGACGATGTCTTCCCCGGACTCGTCATCAAGATCACGCCGTCCAAGCCCAGGTAGAGAAAGACTAGACTAGAGGATCATCGGTGTCTGAGTTTGAGTCGAGCGAATCGAACTGCTGTGACTGTATCCCCGCAGAGTGCCTAGTTCCAGAGGCAATGCAGAGGAGGTAGTAACTAGTAGGAACAGTGTGAAACAGAGCATGCAAACTCTGGATTGTTTGGATTGTGGTCTGTGACTCTGTCTGTGTACGGGACAGCACATGTAAATAGACAAGTTCGTGAGATCATCATTCAGGACTGCTATCGCTCAACTTCTTCCGTTGCTGTTCACTTTTTATGTTGAAAGAAAAATATCCATATTGCCTGCTCTGTTTCCGTCCTCAACTGCTGACGCCACCGAACCCTACGCGAGGCGGCGTGGACGATCACTGACGCTGCCTCAGCCGAGGTGACTCCGTCTGCAACGACACGTCGCACAAGGACTAGGTGATGCCACGCAGGCTCAGCAGTTCTTGACATATGGTCCTGAAACCGTTTTGTTTGCTCCTCCTTTATTTATTCTTGTTCTTGTTCCGAGGGGAGAGACTGCTGCAATGTGATATGATGCTATCGAGATGGTGTGAGCCATGACCTGATTAGCAACGCATACGTTCGTGGGATTGTTCGTTAGGAGATGATGAAGCGGAGCACCCGTTCAGCTGACATGAGATGAAAGTGGGACTGCCAAAGTGCGAATTGAGGAGCTGCAGTGAACGGACCCGGCGCCTCGTCACTGTCCATCGTCGATGACACATATATTGCCTGCTAAAGACACTGAAACCTGAAGAGACAAGGCCGATCTTGCTGCTGACATTGCCAAATTTTTTTCTTAAGTAGAGACCGCCGATAATTGGCGTTGGTCATGGCTGCCGAAATTGGGATTCTCACTAGTCATCAATGATCACTCCACTCATCAGTGATCACAGGCCAGCTCCTGAATTCGCAAAATGAAGCGGTGATGTGCAGCCCAACCCACCCAGATGGGACCGCGCTCTGTGGTCTGTAGAATCTCAGATTGGTAGGCTGGAAGGCCCAGTAGAAGAGTAGCAGTAGCATACATGCAAAGGATCTGATGGCGCGCCCTCGTCTTTCTCGCGGATCACTCGGAGACCATCTTTGCATTATGAAGCATACGATTTTGTGGCCTCATAAACCTAATCTGCATCTACTCCTTATCTAATTGAGTCACAGCGCCATTCATATAAGCAAAGCAGCGTTCATATAAAGGAAAGGTGCACGTTTTGTCAGCAAGCTGGCTGAAGAATTTACGTACTCGCGGTGGTGACCATGTCGTCTGGTGGGCAGATGGGCAGATCATCAGTAGCGGCATTGGTGGTGGCCAGTGTTCTTGGCTCCGTTATTTGCTTCCACGTCACTGCCTCACCGGAAGGTACGCGTAGACGACGCAGCAAGGAAACCATGCATCTCGGTTTGTTCTGTGCTAGTAGCAGCAACTTTGTGATAACGACACTCGTACGCATGATTCATTCATTGCAGGAGTAGGAGAGCATCATGATCGGTACAATTTCCGTTTCGTGCGTCACGCCCGTGACGCGCCCCCGGTGTCCTACTACAACTACATCATCGTGGGCGGCGGCACGGCGGGTTGCCCGCTTGCGGCGACGCTCTCGGAGCACTCGCGCGTGCTCCTCCTGGAGCGCGGCGGCCTCCCCTACGGCAACCGCAACGTGTCGAGCTCGTACCACTTCGCCGACGCGCTGGCCGACACCTCCCCTTCGTCCCCGGCGCAGCGGTTCGTGTCCGAGGACGGCGTGGTGAACGCGCGCGCGCGCGTGCTGGGCGGCGGGAGCTGCCTGAACGCCGGGTTCTACACGCGCGCGAGCACTGGGTACGTGCGCGCCGCCGGGTGGGACGCCAGGCTGGTGAACGCGTCGTACCGGTGGGTGGAGCGTGAGGTGGTGTTCCGCCCGGGGGTCCCGCGGTGGCAGTGCGCCCTCCGCGAGGGTCTCCTGGAAGCCGGCGTGACCCCCGACAACGGGTTCACCCTGGACCACCTCCCGGGGACCAAGATCGGCGGCACCATCTTCGACCGCAGAGGCAGCCGGCACACCGCCGCCGACCTCCTCCGCAAGGCCCACCCGAGACGCCTCACCGTCTTCCTCCACGCCACCGTCTCGCGCGTCCTCTTCCGGAGAAGCAGAACAAGCGGTGCGCCGGTGGTGGCGTACGGGGTGGTGTTCACGGACCCGTTGGGCGCGCAGCACCGCGTGTACGTGCGGAGGAACCGAGGAGGAGGAGGAGGAGGGGAGGTGATCCTGGCGGCGGGCACGCTGGGGAGCCCGCAGCTGCTGATGCTCAGCGGGGTGGGCCCGCGCGCGCACCTGGAGCGCCACGGCATCCGCGACGTCGTACACGACAACCCGCTCGTGGGCCAGGGCGTCGCGGACAACCCGATGAACTCGGTCTTCGTCCCTTCCCCTGTCCCCGTGTCGCTCTCCCTGGTGCAGGTGGTCGGCGTCACCCGCTTCGGAAGCTTCATCGAGGGCGTCAGCGGCTCCCAGTTCGGCATCATCCCGATGATCCACGGCCACCGTCGCCATAGCTTCGGCATGTTCTCGCCGATGACGGGCCAGCTGGGCACGCTGCCTCCCAAGCAGCGCACGCCGGAGGCCATGCGCCGCGCCGCCGAGGTGATGCGGCGGCTCGACCGCCGCGCGTTCAGGGGCGGGTTCATCCTGGAGAAGACGCTGGGCCCAATGTCCACGGGCCACGTCGAGCTTCGCTCAACCGACCCGGCCGCCAACCCGGCCGTCACCTTCAACTACTTCCGCGACCCGCGGGACGTGGAGCGGTGCGCGCGCGGGATCCAGGCCATCGAGCGGGTCGTCGCCTCCCGAGCATTCGCGCGATTCACCTACAATAACCGCACCACAACAGCCGCCACCATCTTCCGCCGCGCCGCGGGGACGCCGTTCTTCCCCGTCAACCTCATGCCGCGACACCCCGGGGACACGCGCACGCTGCAGCAGTACTGCAGGGAGACCGTCATGACCATCTGGCATTACCACGGCGGGTGCCACGTCGGCGGCGTCGTTGACAAGGACTACAGAGTTATGGGAGTCAGGGGGCTACGCGTCATCGACAGCTCAACCTTCAAGTACTCCCCCGGAACCAACCCCCAGGCAACAGTCATGATGCTCGGGAGGTAACAATTACTAATTTCTTTAGAATACTACGTATCAAAGAGTTATTATGTGGAATAATCCATTTTGCTTATTAGTATTACGTTTATTATTTGACCCGGATTCACTCATCAATCTCAATGTGAACAGGTATATGGGGTTGAGGATTCTCAAGGAACGGTGGGTCAGCAAGGGCAAAGACGTCAAGCATTAGTTCATTCATACTTACTACTAGTACGTAGCTTTCAGGACATGGAGCACGGGGATTCTTTCTCCCTCACTCCACAGATTTGTTTTTTGTGCAACATTGTGCCATTTGTTCATATAAGCTTGGATCAACTGAGAAGTTCAAAGATATCTGAAACGACTGATTGGCGGCGGCTCATGGTTTACTAATTAGTCGCCGTTGAAACTCGGATAGCAACATCTATAAACCTTGAATGGCAAAACATTCAATTCTTTTCCCCTCCCTCTCAGACAAAAAGTAAAAGAAGCAGAAGCTCGTTTTCCATTGCTTTCACTCACTAATTGTCGTAAATTAAACTACCCGAAAGCCGCCGCTACGACTACGATGATTATAACAGTAGAAAGCGATGGGCTCGTCTGCCCCCTTTTGTATCTGACCTGATGATAGGCGGTGACGTGATTCCAAGATCTCCAGGCGAATGTACCTTTTTTTTTTAAGAAAAAAGATTTCCGGACGAATGTACTGATATGAACAATACCCCAAAGGCCGAAGCGATGAGAGATGAATTCGCGAGACGAGGGAATTCGAGGCTGAGGCTGGACCCCCCGCGCTCAACAACACCGCGCGACCGAATTAAAATCCCGGCCGGGGCCGGCCGTGCTCGATCGTCGGCGGTCGGCATTGAAGCAACCATAACGCAACGGCCAACTAATTCTCGTACTCACTGTTGTTGAGCGCCACGCCGTTTCCATGCCGTTCTATCTATTCTACTACTAGTATGCTTGGGCAAAGCATGGACAGGATCCTGTCAAAAAAAAAAAAAAGAATGGACAGGATCCATACCATGCAATCCATGCTCCCGTCCGTCGCCATCTCGCGGTCGCGGTGCACGCTGCAGCCCCACCACTACGCATCGACACGGTTGGCAGTTATTACCACTCCATCGTTTCTTTTCTGTTTTTTTTAAGTATTTTTTTCTTTTTTTTTTGAGACGTTAGCTTACCCCTCCATCGTCCGGAACCGTCCAATGTAAAATGTGTACTCTTCCTTTGTGTATCTCCTCTGTAGTATAAATCTCTCTTAATAGTAACTTCAGCCAAATGAGTATATTTGAGCCTCTATTTTTTATTTTAAGGATCTGATTTCATGTTATCGAGACTCAAACAAAATTTTCACTCCAACCAAGTGACTAAAATTGGCCCTCATCCATCTGTCAATGGGCCCTACCGCACCTTTCTTCCTCCCACTCCCACCTCGCATGACACTTCCTCCCTGGCTCGCGCACGGGCGCGTCGCCCGCCTCCTCCCTATCGCCGGTCATCCTCCCCCGTCGCCTCTCCCCTCCTCCCTATGCGTGTGCGTTGCCGTCGCTCCCCTTCTCCCTGGCTCGCGCACTCGCCGCCGCCTCTTCTTTCTTCCTCTCCCACTCGTCGGCGCCGTCTCTCTCCTTTTCTTGCACGCGTGCCGCTCTTTCCGGCGCCGATGATGTCGTCGTCCACGCCGATACCGCCGACGAGGTTCTTGGCCGGGTCGCGCAAAGACAATTCGAGCCGCCGCACGTCGCGTCACATCGGGGGGAGCTCCTCCGGCAGGCCAGATCTACCGACAGGGAGAGCTCCTCCGGCAGGGGCAACGACGGGCACCGGTCGGGCGGGGCGGGTGGACGGCGGCGGCGAAAAATCCATTCACGTCGGGAGCATGGGAGAGGAGGGAGAGGAAAGAAAATAAAAAGTGGTGGAGGCTATATTTTTAGGGAGAAATAGTGGCTTTTTATTTCTAGGGGGTTTGCTCCAGAATTTAGTAGCCCACTAAATTTAATCGGTAGTATAATTAGAGATGAGAGTGATATTTTTTTTACTTAGATAACTAAAATAAAGTTTAGGGACCAATATACTCACTTGGTTGGAGATGCTCTAAGGAAACCCAACTACTCCTATCTATGTGTCACAAGGAGTGTTGATACATTTGTCTAAAAAAAAAAAAGGAGTGTTGATACATGACGGAACGTTACAGTAACGTCCGACATGCATTAACAATGGACAGAGACTCTAATGCAACCTAAATTTAGCAAATGACTGTAGCCGGATCAACCGTGAATGAGGAATCCTGCTCGCTCGGTGCCAGAAAACTCTTCTTGCTTTCCTCTGCGAAAAAAAAAATTGTGGAGAAGAGGCAAGCAGCCGCAGGATCGTGAGCGGACGTGCGAGATGGAGATGCTCCCACCCCAGGCTGCCCACGTGCTTGGACCCCCGTGGCGACCGGCGATACTACCGAGGGGAAACGGACTCAACAGTTTGAAGCACCACATCATCCACCTACCGCGCCATTCTCGAATCCAATACCATCGTCCCCAAGCCGTTACAACTGGAGAAAGAAAAAAAAAATAGGCCAGGCGAAAATACAAGGGAAGGGAGTTTTATTTTTTTCAGTAACAAAAAGAAAAGCGGCGTTGGCGAGTATATATACGGCGCGGAGGAGAGACCTCGCCCATCCCGCATCCTTGGCTGCCTACTACGATCCGCTCCTGTAGGAACGGAACCCACCATCATCATCACTGGTACTGTTCCCCTGCTTCTCTGTTCTCTCTCTCTCGTCAATCCCTTGCATTGGAACCTCGTTCTCGTCCGGCTTGTTTTGCTGTTTGTGGTTGATCAGTCAATTGCTCTGTAATAATTAAAAAAAACACGATTGTGCGTGCTGTCTTGAAGCTTCGGGCATAGCGGCGGCGAGAGAGATGGCGTCGGGAGCGAAAGACGTGGGCATCCTCGCCATGGACATCTACTTCCCGCCCACCTGCGTGCTCCAGGTATTAATCCTCCTCTCTCGCGGGCAGACCCAGATTCGCATTGTCGCCCGACCTTCCAAACATCGAAAGCGGAGGCGTTATCCCATCGAAATCTCCTTTGGTTCTTTCTCGAACACAAGTCGCCTTTGGTTTCCTCTTCTATAGCTTAATTTCGTCGTTCGACGTTTGGTCCAAGCGGTATGAACAGTGGTAGACCACACACACTTTATGTGGCTTCTTCTTTTTTTACGCGCGTGTCGTCTTTACGGTGGGTGTGGGTTCTAGACTTCTAGAGGTTGTTGGTTCCGGTAAGAGTTCGGCTGCATGAGAGCACAGATCGCAGAGCCGGCTAGCTCCTTCGGCGGCGTGCGTCGCCATACGTGGAGAGTCTCGCGGAGACGCGGAACAGAGCACTAGAGTCTAGAGCAGGGGATGTTCTAGAGCAGGGCAGTTGTTCAGAGAGCTGTGAGCTGTCCCGGGCTCCTGTTACATGTGTTTTTATCAAAGATATGGCTTTCATTATCGTACTGCATTACAGCAATGCTACTCATGTGCCGTGTTAACTGTACTTGATTAAATATGGTACACCAATCGTTCTATATTGCTACTGTAATTCCGAATATTATCACCAGCTGGCAGCTGTAGATCGAAAACGAGTCAGAAGATGAAAGCTGCTGCAACCTTACTCCTAGCTGTAGCTCTTGGTCCATTTTTCAGTTAAGCAGTGATTGTCCTTTCCCCAGATAACTACAGCAGAGAGCAGAGGACACGCAATTGCTTGCATAGGAGATGTTGGCACTTGTTAAGAGGATAAAGAAATGCTTTGTTGGGGAACGGAAAGCTTAGATGATGCTGACTGAAAGAACCTCGTGGATTGAGATTTAAGCACCTGATGCTGATCGCTATGACAAAGACAGTTTTTAGGTGTAGAACGAACCAGTCTTCGATGCACAAGTGCACAAAAGTTCCACATGGCTTTCTACGTGGACCAAAGGGCTACAAAGAATCCATGATGTATCGCGGTGTATTTTTTTTCCCCATTTTTCAGAAACCCAGCAAGTCCCAGTCGTGCCTAGTAAAATCAGTCCAGAAGCTTCACTACGACCACACGACCAACTTCACTTTTTCTTTAGCTTATCACCTTACCTATCGTAACTTTACATGACATTGGCTACAGGAAGAACTGGAAACTCATGATGGCGTCAGCAAAGGGAAATACACCATCGGGCTTGGTCAGGATAGCATGGCATTTTGCACCGAAGTTGAGGATGTTATTTCAATGAGGTATATTTGTTTTCTGAGTACTTAGTACCCTATTATCATTGTATTTCTGTGAATCACATAAACAATCATCACGAACAGACTAAAACAGTGACAAGGGCCGATTTCACAATAAAAATACAGACAGACAACCCTCTGCTGGGCTTGCTTCCAAGCTATCTGGTCCTGCCTTTAATGTCATAATATGCCCAATAACCCTTAAGTTAGTGAAAGTAACCAGTGAAATCCAGATAGCTATTTAGTTTGGACTGTTTAAATAATGCAATTAAGCTTGTGTTTTATTTTGAGGTCCTGCAAGTAAATGTTTTCCATGTGATCCTCTTTTGTTCATCTGTCTGATTAATACTTTTGTACCAGCTTGACTGTGGTGAAGTCCCTCCTTAAAAAGTATAGCGTCGACCCTATGTGCATTGGACGTTTGGAAGTTGGCAGTGAAACAGTAATAGACAAGAGCAAGTCTATAAAGACATGGCTGATGCAAATATTTGAGGTTTGTTTCTTTCAGTATACAACAACAACAACAACAACAACAAAGCCTTTTTATCCCAAGCAAGTTGGGGTAGGCTAGAGATGAAACCCATGGGAACCCAAAAAAGAAGAGAATCACGGTTCCGGCACGTCTATTGCTAGTCTCCAAGCACTCCTATCCATAGCTAGCTCCTTAGGGATATCCCACGCCTTCAGGTCTCTCTTAACCGACTCGTCCCAAGTCAAGTTAGGTCGGCCTCTACCTCTCTTAACATTAGCATCTCTCTTTAGAACCCCACTACATACCGGCACCTCCGGAGGTCTCCGTTGGACATGTCCGAACCATCTCAACCGATGTTGAACCAAATATTTTCTTTCAGTATAATCAAATATTTTCTTTTTCATTTCAAGACAGCCGAAGCTTTCGGGCATGACCCAATGACCCTTGTGGGTAAACCAAAATTTTAAATAAATCGATATTTTTCATATTTTTTAAATGAAGCTGCTTTGTTTACAATTTCTAACAGCTTTATTTGAATTCAGGAATGTGGAAATACTGATATCGAAGGAGTTGATTCCTCAAATGCATGTTATGGTGGAACTGCTGCTTTGTTTAACTGTGTTAACTGGGTTGAAAGCAACTCATTGGATGGGCGTTATGGACTTGTTGTTTGCACAGACAGTGCGGTATGCATCATGTTGTTACTCTTCATTTTTTTAGACTAATTCTAATGTTTGGTTAAGAGCATTGTTATCTTTTGACCATTTGATGTGCTTGCTATTTCTCGTACCAGAATTTTTAGTTCACCATTGAAAGTTTGAAACGTTTCCAGGTTTATGCTGAAGGTCCAGCTCGCCCTACAGGAGGTGCAGCCGCTATTGCAATGTTGATAGGACCAAATGCACCCATCTCTTTTGAAAGCAAATATAGGGGATCTCATATGGCTCATGCATATGACTTCTACAAGCCTGATCTTGCAAGTGAATATCCGGTGGGTCTTTGTCTGCATAAGTCTTGCGCCCCAAAAATCTTTTCAGAGGCAATAAACTTAAAATACAATGGCTGCAGGTTGTTGATGGGAAGCTATCACAGACATGCTATCTCATGGCATTAGACTCCTGCTACAATGTATTTTGCAAAAAGTAAGCTACACCCGTCTATTCAGCATGTTAACTAAGTTGAGTGAGCTGATCGTTTTTTTTTTAATGATTTAGGTACGAAAAGCTTGAGGGGAAGCAATTTTCAATTTTTGATGCAGATTATATTGTATTCCATTCTCCATACAACAAGGTATGTTGGAAAGCTTGAGGGCAGGGATGTAAGTTTCTAAAGTTGTGGGTCGGCCCAAAACTCTGTAAAATGGATTGAAATTTTCAACTACTCTATGAAGCCAGTAGAACAAATGAAGTAGATGCTTGACCCACAAATACCCACTGGGTACCCACCTGCATCCTTACTTGAGGAAAATGGTATTACATGTTTCTGCCATCTCAGTAACATAGGGCACATGATAAATAGTATTAGAGCGATGGTCTTACAAAGGCAGCTTAGGATTTGCTGCTCTCTTGGGTGCCAGAAAAAAAAAGGATTTGCCGCTCTCTGGTGCCTCTGCAAAGTAGTTCATGTTGTATTATCTGTTTTTCTTATTATAATTTTTTTCTATATGCAGCTTGTACAAAAAAGCTTTGCCCGTTTATGCTACAATGACTTTTTGAGAAACTGCAGGTTAGTCATTTACTATATATAACCTTTGCATGCATCAAACAAGTAGATATAATTATTCACTACGATTGAACTGACCCAACTAAATTGATTTCCTGCCTGTGTAAATTAGCACCGTTGATGAAGAGACAAGGGAAAAGTTGGCACCCTATGCTGGCTTGTCGCCTGAAGAAAGCTACCAGAGTCGTGACCTTGAAAAGGTATAGAAAAAGATTAGATTATTAGAAATATCTTCATTTGGTACTCATCAGCTGAACTGTCCTATACAGGCCTCTCAGCAAGTTGCAAAAAAACTGTATGAGTCGAAGGTTCAACCAACAACGTTGGTCCCAAAACAAGTAGGAAATATGTATACAGCATCACTCTATGCTGCTTTTGCATCAGTTATCCATAATAGGCATGAAACTCTGGTACGATACAATTTACAGTTTTTTGTTATGCTTTTGTGAGATCAAATGATCAATTTTGATGTAAGTTTCAACTTTTTAATTTACATGTCCAGGCAGGCCAGAGGATCGTTATGTTTTCCTATGGAAGTGGGTTGACATCAACAATGTTTTCTTTCAAGATTAATGAAGGCCAGCATCCATTCAGCCTGCTCAACATTGCAAACATAATGAACATTTCCCAGAAATTGGAGGCAAGACATGTCGTAAGTATTTCTCCACTTATTACCCAAGCCCGTGGTGTTTATCGTACAATGAACTATGAATAAATTGCCTGGGTTGCAATACTCGTTCAATTGTTTCATTGGTCTCATCCCACGAACCAGAAGCTTTGATTTGGATTCACTGAAATCTTCTCATGTAGGTTCCACCGGAGAAATTTGTTGAGGCTCTGAAGCTGATGGAGCACCGTTATGGGGCAAAAGATTTTGTGACCAGCCAGGACACAAGCTTGCTAGCTTCAGGCACATACTATCTCACGCATGTTGATTCAATGTACCGAAGGTTCTACGCCGTGAAAGGTGACAGTGTCACTACTGCAGTGTCCAATGGCCACTGATTTGTGTTGAAACTGAAGCTACAACAAACCAATAACAGAGGCAAGGTGTACCGAGCATGCGAGTATTCTTAGATTACCTGATAGGCTGTTAGCAGGGGGGAAAGTGGAGCTTAGATTAATTTCTGCTTGATTCTAAAGGTGTGTTTGGTATAGCTTATGCTCTAGCTTATTGAACAACTTATGATGTGATAAGCAATAAGTTGTTCCAAACACCCTGAACCTATAAGCACTTATTACCATAAGCAACCATAAACACTTTAGCATTTTGTACTAGAGAGGTAAAGCAATCAAAACCTTGCTTTTTCAGCTTATAGACCACCTATCCCAGAATAAGCATAAGCCTAAGCACTTTTGTCAAACGGTTGGATTGTTTATGTTTCAATAAGCTATATAAGCTGAATAAGCACTTTTGACACATAAACATAAGCATAAGCAGTTTGAACTATAAGTAAAAGCTCTACCAAACACACCCTAAAGTTGTAAAGTTAGGTAGAGCTGCGTGATTGTTGTAATGCTTATACTTGGTAAAAAATCTTGTGTTCTTCGGTTATTTAGCGGGAGAAGCAGTGCTTGCAAGGCAAATTTTAGCACACTGCTGGGTTGTAAGAGTTCTGAATAATCTGCCGGACTAAGCTGGTGAAATGAATGATGGCTTGTTTCAGTCCATATGTCTAATTTGGATTCGAGTCCAGTTTTTATGCGACATCTGGCATTATGTAATTTGAGACAATTTGACACCGGTCCTGAAGAGGGCTGAGTAGCACGGCTGTTTCTTCAATGTCTCTCCTACTCGTACAATAAGACGTGGAATATTGGCATCTGAGATAACTGTATCCACATTTGAATGTGATCGAACAGTATCCTATTTTTTTTTGGCAACTTGATGCTTGATTGGACGTATTTTATGGGAAATGATACGTATTTTAAGTCAATCTGTCGAGTTCAGTACAGCTGATTTGCCATACGATTTGTTCACTTAGCACTTGATCACGGCCGTCGATACATCATCGGATGGCAAAAAAATGCCGCAGCGCACGGCCAGCGGCCAGTTCCTCCTTGCGCAGGGCGAAGCGACTTTCTTCCACCCCACGGCCCGGAAGGCCGGAACAATCGGGACAAGCACCCAAGCATGGCTCGAGTCGACGAGATGGAGCACGGAGACGAGTACGAGGAGACCCTAACTACGCTTCTAGAAGTTTCTAGAACCCCGGAGGGTCGAGCCAGTCTCTCAGACGAGCTCCGCGACATCCTCCACTTCCTGCCTGTCTCCCCTTCCCGCCTCCTGCTCCTCCGCCTCCGCCTCCTCCGCAACCTCCTCGCCGGCGACGAGCTCAACCAGATCACCTTCGTCCACCTATCCGGCCCCGCCGTCGTCGCCTCCTCCGTGCTCTCCTTCCCCACGGTCGCGCCCGATGTGGCGCGCGCCGCTCTCCAGGCCCTGGGCAACGCCGCGCTCGCCGGGGAGTACCACCGCGCCGCCGTCTGGAAAGCGCTCTTCCCCGGGGCGCTGCGGGAGTTTGCGGCGGTCAAGGATGCGGGGGTGCTGGACCCTCTCTGCATGGTGCTCGACACATGCTGCTCCGGTGAGGGCGGTCGTGGGAGGGTCGAGGAGCTGTGCCATGACGATTTGGGACTGCCCATACTCGTCGAGGTCGTCGCCACTGCCTCCAAAGGTAAGTTCTGCGCGATTCTGTTTACATAAAACTATTGGACGAACAGACAAGAGCTGTGAATAACTAGATTTCCTTTCAATCGAATGCTACTAAATTGGGATTTGATTGTCAATAATTTGGGATTTGGAGGTGCTGTTATTATGCACTTCATCTGATGGTTTGTATTGTGAGAGCTGTTATTATGCACTTCATCAGATTGTTTTTGTTATGAACTTTCCTGTCATTGTGAGAGCTGTTATCATGCATTTCACCAGATAGTTGCATTGGGAGATCTGAGTGTTAGAATATGTACTTAGGTCTTGTATTATACTTAGCTTGTATAGAAAGTCTTGTAGTTAGCTTGTATGTCAAGTAACCCTTTAGGGTTTGTATTGTAACCCGCACTATAAGTGCTCATACATCAATAGAAATGGATTCCCTCAACTCTTAGTTTCCTTCATGGTATTAGAGCTTGCGTGTCGTAATTGGAATGCATATATTGCTCTTCTCTGATATATCATATGTTACGGTGTACTTTAGACATGATGATTCAGTGCAAGAGTTTCTTAGGCTGTTGTAGAAGCCAGAATTGTTCACTTGTTGTTTGAGAAAAAGAATTGTTCACTTGTAGTGTAGAGTGAACAAATAAGAGCTATGAATACCTTATTTTTCAGATACTAAATTATTTTCATACGTGTTACCTTGTCTGTAGCTGGGAGTTGGAAGTGTTGTTATGATACGATTTATCATGAGATAGTTTCATTGCAGTAGTATAAATTTGCCTGTCATAGTTAGAATGCAGACATTGCTCATCTATGATATATAAAATGTACGGTTATCCTGTTTGATTTACTCTGGAAGTATCTACTCTGTATACTTGGTTTAAACATTATGAATTTTGGGCCGCTGTACAAGTTCACTTTTGTTCTCTGTGTTGTTTTGTTTGTATAAAAGTCCACAGTTGATGTGCCCCTAACCTAAATTATGTAATGCAGTGGAGCACAAGGAAGAATGGATAGAATGGTTTCTGTTCAAAGTCTGTGTTGAGGAGCAAAAGTTTGAAACCTTATTTACAGCCTTATGTTCAACTGATGATGTTAAGTGCAGCAAAAGTGGTGAATACAGTGCTAGTCATGCATTTGTTTTGGGTACACTGTCAAAGTATTTGACCAACCATCCTAAAGAAGTTACTGTCTCTGATGGTTTCACACTTGATGTGTTCAATGTGCACAAGAATGCTGTTGATGCTGTAGATTTTACTTGCCGAGGTATCTCTCCTCTTCCAACTGGAAGCCCTGCAATTGATGTCCTTGGATACTCGCTGCAGCTCCTGAGGGACATATGTGCCTGGGAATCCTCTTCATTAGAGACTCAGCTCCCTGTTGACTCACTACTGCAAACTGGCCTTATAAAGCGTCTTTTGAAATACCTAGGCAAGCTTGAGCCCCCAAGTACTATCAGAAAATCAATGGCAAAAGGACAAGGAGATCAGCAACCAACTCTTGCAAATGGAAAGGTCTGCCCTTACATTGGTTACAGGAGAGATTTGGTTGCTATCATTGCTAATTGCTTGCATGGAAGGAAGAAGGTACAGGATGAGGTTAGGAAGCTAGATGGGATCATGTTACTATTGCAGCAATGTGTCGTTGATGAAGAAAATCCATACTTGAGGGAGTGGGGCCTGCTAGCCGTTAAGAACTTGCTTGAAGGAAACGAGGAAAATCAGAAGGAGGTATCACAACTTGAGATGCAAGAACCTGTATTGACTCCAGAGATTGCTAACATGGGTCTAAAGGTGGAGATAGACATGGAAACAGGACGTCCAAAATTGGTCAATACTCCCTGATGTAAGTATATCGGATCTCAAATAAATTCCGATTTCCTGTTTATATGTAATTGCATCTGCATAGGCTCACATTTTATTCTCCCGATGAATACTTCCGTGGTTTGCTAAATTGTTTCTCTTAGAGCACTCTATTATACTTGAAATCCGATCTATACTGCTGTTATGTAAATTTGAATATCATACACTGCTGTTATGTAGTTTTATTTATTTATTTTACTTGTGCTTGTATTGTTTTGTTATTGACAATTTCTGAGCTTAATCTATTTTTATGTTCATTGCAAAATTTTGCACATGAAGAATAAATTGTTCTGCGCGGTTGAGGTCTCATCGTTACTGCCTTTGACAATTGACACAAAAATGCATGTGGTTGTGTAATGTGTTGATTAGTTTCATATGCTTGTGTAATTTTCAATGTAGGATGTTGGCATTGTACCGTTTGAACTGATCATCATCAAACAGTGTTATCTGACAGCATACTTCATTTTGCAGACTTAAAACTCTTGCTTGCCATGTTGATGTTGTGCTGGGGAATACAGATGCTGATTTTTCAGTCGAAGTCTGCAATGTTAACTTCAATGCTATCAACATTTGTGCAAAAATCAAAAGCTAATGTCTCTGTGCAGTAGCCCCCGTGGAGAATGATCATGACTTTAGAGAATAGATTTTTCTGACGTTTTCTGATATTTGAGGATACGGATATTAGTTGTTAAAGCAAAGCAAAGATGCTAAAAGATATGGTTTGCAGTCTTATTAATCCTTTCTGTACCTCAGTTACTACGGGGAAACATGGTGTGTAAAAGTCGATACTCCACTGCATTTCAGAAACTCATTGCTGCAGTCTGCCGGGAATGGAAATTCTGTTGTCATGTGTATGACAGTTTTTTTTTTCTTTTTTTTTTTTTTGGGGGGGGGGGGGGGGGGGTCTCCAGTGCTACAATTTTGGTCTAAAAATAAACTCACAATACTTTGCCATGATCACATGCTTATTTGGCCTCGAGGCTATTCACTGGACCATTCTTAACATGGTTATGAACCGAAACTGCAGCTATCAGGTGTAGCCATTAGCACCCGCAGCTACCCGGAAAAAGAAAATGGCGTGTTTTGTCACTTACAAATATAAACAGCCTATGTATCAAAAGACAATAAAACACAATTCTGATTGAACGATGGTTTCAAATATTGCTGGCTGCTGGGTCTTGTACAAGAATTTATATATGATGAAAAACTGGCTATTGATCCCAGATACATTATGCGCTAGGCTGCTGGCTGATCAGAAACCTGAAGCACTTCTTCAGCTACGAAAATACAACATCTGAACGAAGTATGTACTTGGCATTCTTTTTCACAACACGGGCTTCGTGCAACATACATTTTGCACCGTGTAGGTGGAGTAGAGCCATTCCTTGCTCTGGAGCAACCTGTCACGGAGTAGCCTCGGATCAGAACCAGTCATTGCAGCATATCAAGGGAGCTCATAAAGATATGATCAGGACATCCCTTAGGTACCCTTGCAAAATTTACATGGGATATCAAATTATTACACATGATATTTGCTGCTTCTCTACAATATATATGCAGTAAAGAAAGACATGATAGAGTCATATAACCACCAGGTGTATCATGTGCCTTGGTAAAAAATTTCTCACCCCTAGTACCTTTGTTCTTACTTTTTTCAGGCATCTATAATTATTCACAGATAGGTGGCCAACTAAATTGAATGGCTGCTTGATCTCTGAATGAGTTAACTGTTATTTGTCTGACAAACCAAACACATGATAGAACACACTTCCATATCACCGCAAGTTTTCCATAAATGAATTTCTTTGGGTGCAACAATTAGATAACGGTCATGCAGTTTCATAAAGAGAGATTTTGGAACTGAAGTACCTCAGCAACAACTCCCCCTCGATGGTCATAAAAGACAGTCTCCCCTCCAACAAGTGCTTGTCCGGATGAATCCTTTGCTCCTCCTTTGCCAGAAAGGTATATTAACAGTGTATAATATGTCCGTGAACCATCCCCAAGGTCGACACTTTCGTCGATATGCCTACCAAAGCGCTGACCTTCAGTGTACCTGTACAAAAAAATAATAAATAAATCAGCATTCAACCATTAGCAACTCAAGCTTTCCAACAGTAACATTAGCCCAACGGATCTTTGCTCAGCTTTAACAGTATATACCTGTAGAACCTGATGTTAGGATTCAATCCAGTTGCTACTTTGCCAGAGACGTTGATGTCTGTAAATATTCTGTTTATCCCTGACTCCCAGATGGTTTGAGCAAGCGAGGGATCTGACACAGATATCCGGTCATTGTCTCTATAAGCTTCCCCTTTTAGTGGCCCCAAACTGCCTTGGTGTGAGAAGCCCATGGATTCCGCAATGTCGATGAAAGCCTTCGCCTCTGCAGAAGTGAAGAAACCTGGAACCTATTTCAAATGTGAAAATTGCTCAGAGGAGAAACAATCAGGTGAAAGGACTTATTAAGTTGCCGTGCCATTTAGCAACTCTTTGGAAGTTGTTCTTTCCCATCAGACAGCATGCCGCCAGAGACGCTTTCTCTCTTTCTCATTTCAGATGTATTCTGAGTAGTAAGGTAATCATGGTCTACAAGGGTTTGCATTTCCTTACAGATTACAACTGTGCAAAGATGTGGGTGGCGTAAGCGTAACACAACCTAGTTGCCTTCTCCAACCAAAATTAAATAATGGATTCGAAGAACAGACAACAAAATCAAGGTCGGCGGCGCAACCATACACGCTTCTTCGGAGCACCGTTCCTAATGGCTAATTATCCTATTCACAACCGCAGTTCGAACTACAGAATTAATCGATGCGAGCATGGATAGATAAGTCAAGGGTCCGCAAGGTCAAAGGGGAATCTTACGGTGAGGAGGTGGGTTCCCTTGAGACGATTGATCTGGAGATTTTTCTTGGGCTTCACCGCCGGCCATCTCCCGCCGCTGCCACCGGCGCCGCCGCCTTTCTTGGCCTTCTTGCCCGACGAAGCTTTGTTCTGGCGCTGCTGACCGGCTCCTCCTGCTGCGGCTTCCATAGCTGGTGCTCGCCTCTTGCGGTTTGGTGGCATCAGGATCCAGGGATCCTCCAGGGGAGAAGGACGGCGGCCGGAGACGGGAACGGCAGGCGAGGTAGCGGACCGGATTCGGCCGAATCTGGGCTTCTCCTTTTCGATCCGACGGCTGAACGAAACCCGACGGGACGTAATTTGCATAAAACCCTCTAAATTGGATTGCGATCATTAACCGCGATTCATTTTTTTACATGTGACCCCTAGTTTAGATCGCGGTTATTAATGGCGATCCAGTATTTTATAGAAAACAACCTAATTTGGATCGCGGTTATTGATCGCGATCCAATATTTTACATAAACACCCCCTATTTTAGATCGCGATTAATTTTCGCGATCCGATATTTTGCAGAATTACCCCTAACATTTGCAGTGTAGTCCCTCGTTTGGTAATCGCCTCGCGAGTTCGCTCTCTCCCGGCGGCGCTCGAACCTTCCGTCCGGCGATGACGGCCGCCTCGACCTCCGATCCTCCTCCAGCTCTCGCCTCTCCCTCCGGCGCCGGATATTCCGTGCCACATTCGATCCTATGCCGGTTCCCTCCCGTCGTCGTGCGGCGGGGAGTGAAGCAGGGGTGGTCCGCGATTGTTCCCCACTTCCCCCTTCCCGGTAATGGCGAACTCGGAGGTTGACTCAAAAATGGAAACTGCGTAGCGGAGGTGATGGCGGCGGGGCGAAGAAAACTGCATCCTCCTGGGGCGGCAATGGAGACAGGGCGCAACCGCGGAGCATGCCGACCTCGAGGAGTGCTGTTTGCTACAGGAATAAATAAGAACAAGGTGATTTTCTCGCACACTAGCTTTCCCCTCTTGCGCATTGGACAATAACCCACTCCTTCCGCTGATAGAGGCCTGTGCCTTTAGGACAGGACCATTGTGATCGGTTATGCATGCATCCAGAATCCAGAGGTCACTTTGAAGACGTCAGTGAAGTTGTTGTATGTCTTGTTTCAGAATCTGAAGGAATATCTGAGTTTCCCTATGAAAGAGCGACCTGCTATTTCATCATGTTTTATTATATGTTCTACTAAAAAATCCCTTTTAGTTATAAGCATCACTATTATTGCAATCTTGTATTTTGGACATCGGGTGTGCATTTGACCTTGCCACATTGCAGTAGCAGAGCAAATAGCTGTTCTGTTGGTTTCATAGGTTCAGTTTTCATGATGAGCTTGGTGACATTTTGGTTTTCCAATGAAGTGCCAAGTACACGAGTTCTTGATACCAACCAATAGTAGCATTGAAATGTGCCTGGGTGATTCTGTAACTTACCTCATCCCTGAGTGGCATTTCGGCATCATGAGATATGATTTGAGAAGAAGAGATAAATTACAGGAAAAGTAAATAGCCAATCAGAACTATTAATCTCTAGTATTAACCTCCCTAGCAAAGTAAGGTGATCTTCCTCTTGCCGCCATTTACAACATTGTGGGCTTGATTGCGACCATGTGGAATTTTCTTCTCTCTTTACACACACTAAAAAGGAAGTGCCCTCAATCACACCCCTTACTGTGGCTTGCATTATGCTCTAACTCATATCGTGAGGTTTTCTTGGATGTGCAGGAATAAGCCGCAGATGTTCCCACCTAGGTCCGGGAACGCAGCGCAATCTAGCAGAGGCTTCACTTTACCCACACGGTCGACACTGACAGGGTACTTGAGCAGGTGGCCTTGCATTTCGGTCACCTTGTTGGAGGCAAACTGCTCCCAGTTTTGCTCCCCAATGTGCCGAACCTGCCTCATGCATTCCAGACTCTCCGGCCGGGTAAAGCTCTCCTCCACCACTCCAATGTGCTCAGCCCAAAGCGACATTCTGTAGCCAAAAATCTGCAGGTAAAATTTAAATCAGTCTCTAGATTATCAGAATACATATTGCAATATGCACTTAGATGGTATGTCATTTTGATTGGAAATGTTAGATACGTCTACCTGTCCACGAGGAGCAGAAAGCGTATTTGCCCATGTGTGTTGAGGTTGGTATGACCCCATTGCAATTTCTGTGTCTCTGGTTCCTTCCATGGATCTCTGGTTGATGTTGGCTGACCCGATGATTACGTACTCATCATCCACGATCATTCCTTTCGAGTGTACATACACCATGAATCTCCTGTTTTTCCTGGCTTGGTCCTGATTGAATTATTGGTTGCATAAATACAAAATACTAGTGTGAATTCAGCATAGCTTTTCTTTTCACAGAAACAAATGTTTTTTTTGGAAAGATATACAGCAAGGGAAGCCCCTGCTGTGGTATATACTTTATTAAAATATAAAGAAAGAAAACAAAAAAGAAAAAAAGAAAGAAAGAAATGTGGTCTGCAGCTTTGGACGGTTCTAGAGAATAAAGAAGTTAGGGGAAAAAACTGAACTACAATATGCAGTGTCACCTGAGGGTTGCTGGATGAGAATGATTCACCAGAAGCACTGGGAGTGTCCTCAGCTTCACGATTACCAAGGCAGAAGAAGTTGAGATAATCCTGCGGCTCATATTTATCATCTAGTCCTACTTCTTCCAATGCCTTATAAATTATCTCGTACATCATTTGCATTGTCTTTTTCTACAAGGATTAAAAACGAGGGAAATTGATTGCACCGGATAAGTTATCTAACCAAGAGATATTGTAGAGAAGAGTATATTACAGCAGAATCAAAAAAAAATTAGAAGGCCTACTGAATCTAACCTGCCAGTAAAGAATTCTTTGTGTCGGAGCGCCGGTCGGATTACCTTCAGGCCACATTGGAACTACTATGTAAGCTGAAAATCTCTCATTCACATAGATCTTGTTTGCAATTTTAAGGGCTATCTCAATCGGTATTAAGTTATTAGCACCTGCAATATAATATAGAGTCGTGAATATATGAAGTGTTTCATATTTCGTGCTGCCATTATATGTGAAATAAGGGGATCAGAAAGTTGGTACTGCAATTGATAATGAGGGAACATTAATATTAAAGAACACAAAAAGGGCCATGTCTTATAAGCGAGTAGTTTGTAGGGAAGATTAGTATCTTATGCTTACCGACATCTTTGTGTGAGTTCCATTTAAATGAAGAACCAAGGAAATATTGGTTCTCAATGTAGATGAAGTGTTGTGCAGCTCGGATGGCATTAACATAAGCTGTATGCACGCTCATATCAATCAGCACATTTTTCCCGCATACAAGATTCTGTTGAGCAAAGAAAAACATTCGATTGAGTAAACAAGGAAAACAGCATACAAGGACGATACAAATATATAGTTACCTTACTAGTGGCTTCTCGTGGATCTTTGGGAAAGCCCTTGACAGAGTTTGAATCAATGGATCTGAAAATCTGGTTTCCAAGTTAAATTTCGATCAGTGCTCCGTGATATATGGCTGAATTCTGGTTTTGTAGTTACAGAATGGTATTTGTAAGGTTACCTGAACATCCCATCGCTCTGGATCATTGTTGTTTGAATAGATTTCATCATCAATAGCTACAATATCAGGTATCTTTTCAATCCAGAGCAATGTGTCTTGTGATTTTGACAATTTCTTTACCCCGCTGCGCTTTGCTGCCTTTAACCACCGCTCCTCAAAGTTTTTCAGGACATCATATGCTGCTGGACCATCGATCTTGGAATGCAGGTCATGCCATGGTTCTCTTGGCCCATGGTCATCGAGTACCTACAAGCAAGTGATACATGAGTATCACACAAATTGTAGCAAAGTTACGTGACAGCAAGGAAGGATATTTTAAAAAGGAGCCTCACTGCAAAGTTTGGGTTGTAGTAGTCCTCCTTATGCAATGTCTGAAGAGTCCCAAATAGATCATGTCTTGGTGTATCATATCGCCCGCCGCATAGATCAAGGCCTCCGACGAAAGCAACAATTTTCCTTCTGTGGTTCCCGGCATCAGCGTCAACTATCACTGTTTTCTGATGATGAGTGAATATAGTTCCTGTTTCCTGGTGTGTGATGTTTACCATCAGCACATGACATGGTCCAAAAATGATTGCTGGAAGAAGAAATTGTTACTAGTTGAGTACAACCTGTTGCTTGACCCAGCTGTGCCTTTTCCCTGCGGACCGTGGGCAAAGCAGTACATGGACTGAAGAATTTTTGAAAAACCGGCGGGTTTCCTCATCCCGCGTGCCCATGTAACCTTCCTGTACATGTATGTTGATCAAATGATGAGTAAGAAGGCTTTCCAGAACAACAGCTCATGTACTGTCATTTATACTTTATACTGTGTATGTATGAGGATTTGATTTCTGTGAAGAGAAATGTGGATTCTAGTCATTTGGCTGTAATTGCGATATAGATGAAAATGTAGCCTGTGCTCGTTGTATGCAGCATCAGGACGTCAGTCAGAGAGCACCAAATGAAGAGTACTATATACCATCTTCATGCCGAATACGTTTCTGGATGTGGGATCGTCCCAGACGAGCAGCAGCACCCTGACTCCCTCCTGCGACTTGCTCTTGAGCAGATCGCCGAGCGCCTTGCTGTTGGCGCCATCGCGCACGAGGTGGATCGTGTGGAACACCGACCAGCCGGTGATGTAGACGAGCTTCCTGGCCTGCGCTATGGCGTCATAGACGTCGCGCCAGCACTGCCCGTGCCGGTAAAACCCGTTATTGTTTCCCAGGCTGATCTCCGGAAGGGACCCCTCGGGTACGTGCGCGTCCTGGTACAGCGTGACCTTCCCTCCCCGTCGCAGCGGGAAGTAGGTGTTGGGCACGCCGGGAAAATCCGGCCCTGGCGTGACGCCGTGGTGGTACATGGTGAGCCTGGCCACGGGCACGTACTGCACGGAGATCCTGAGCACGGCTCCCGGCGCGCACTGCTTGCCGTTTGGCTCGAGCACCGGGTACACCCCCTCGATCCTGTCGAGGGACTTGAGATCATCGGCGCGGATGGAGACGGCGCCGATGAGCTCGGCGCCGAAGAGGTCGCTGTCCTTGACGAGGAAGGTGACGGCGGAGACCTCGTGCGCGACGGGCACCAGAAAGTGCTGCTCCCACACGGGGTTCTCGTTGTCCGGGATCACGAAGGTGCGTGCCACCACGGAGGACGCCACCTGCACCGTCACGTACGGGTCGCTGGTCGGCATCATGGCCGCGTCGGCGGCGGGCTTCATCATCTTGGACGAACGGAGCACGTCGCTCATCGTCTTGGAGAGGATGTCCTTGTTCGGGAGGTTGCGGGCGTCGTGGATCCATATGTCAAGGCTGCCGTGGAGCAGCGACGATGCCATCGCGCCCTCGTCGTCCTCCGCCGACGACATCCTCCCCCGCGCGCCTCTGCCCGCGAGGCGCTTTGCCGAGGACCCGACGATCCCAATTGTTTCGTTTCGTGGATCCCGATCGTCACCTCGCCTTGCTCCGAAGATTGATGATCGAAATTGGGCTCCTGAATTGGCGGGGAGATTGGAGGTCTCCTTCAGTTCGACCGGGAGGAGGTTGACCCACAACACATGTCATGCTAGCGGGGGCGACGACGGTCCAGGTTGTCGCCAGTGACTGGGCCCTTCCATCTGGCCCAGGTAGTATGGATGGGCCCCATGAAGCCTGCCTTGCCTACACAAGGCCTCGAGGCTGTTGCGCTCTTGAATCTTGATCTCCGTGTTCCAATTGTTCCCACTCCACTACCCAGGCCTTCACGTGCCATGTCAAAGCTCTCAACATTGGATTTCGTCACTCCTGCTTGCTGCACCGACTCGACTGTGTGCTGTTGACGATTGGCAAGTTTTAAAGTGACTAAACACGACAAAGTGGCCTTCATATCCTTACCAATCTCACGCGGCAGTGCTGGGATTTAAATAGCAGTCCTCCGACACGAGCGTGCACGCTCGACCGAGATGTCTGCGCACAAAGCGGGAGGTGACGCAAGCCAGACGCCCGCAACGTCTAACTTTTCACAGATGCCGTCAGCGAAAGATCGGGGATGTAGTAATAACTTTTCTCCCGGGGAGAAAGAGAAAAAAATTTGCAACGCTTTTTGCAGATCAGTGCTGTTTTATCTAATCATCATGCGTGCAATCAGTTCAGAGCAGCAAGAAAAGTGGCTTGTACGTACCCGATCTGTTGTTTTCTGTTCATGCCTTTATTCGTTTCATCTTTGACAGAAGGAAGAGTCATCTACTACTATTGTACAGTGACGTGCTCGTGTGAAATCAGACGCGAGTGCGCGCCGCGTCCACCTCACTTAATTGCTCACCCTATCCTCCTAGTTATAATTCCAGCAAGTTTATTTCGATTGCACTCACGGGCATGGACAATTTGTCAACCTGCGTTTTGCATTTCCAGTCATAGGTCTACTTAGCTTGCTCTAACGGGCATGGATTATTTCGCAAGCGATTGAGATTGTTGCGCAACTTTGATTTCCATGTTGCCATCTTTGCTCTGCTGGTGACAAAAAGTCCATTTCTCAAGTTTAAACTACTGTCAGTGTGAAAATGTTTCCGTCTCCGGTCTTCCGAAATCATTGATGCGCGACTGAAACTGTGAGTTCAGGCTGGTGTGCAGTGCTCGTTAACCAACTTTTTGCGGTTATGCCGGTGTGGAACGAAAAGCTTACCGACCAAAGTGTCCCGAATTGCTGTTGCCCACTTAATACCGTGTCACAAAAGTATGTGCGCATTTTTAGCAGCTGCGCTAAGAATGTAGGAGTAGTAGAAAGTCAGTAGATCTGTTGCTTGCAGGTGTGTGTACTGTCGCACTTTTAGCAGCTGCGTTGTTGTCATCATGCCTTTTAGACTCCGGTCTTTTGCGCTGTCGATTTTGCATTGCTTGCGGGAGTTAATTAAAGTATGTGAAACGCCGCAATGTCAGCGCTAATAACATGCTCGGAGGCAGTTAGAGCGCGCGGCTCATTGCTCAGACGCCAGACCAGGTACGGCGCAAGCAACAGGAAATGAATTTGCACAGGCTGGAAAGCTACGTTGTCGTCACGAAGTGAATGCGGCAGGAGCGCGCCTTAAACGGAGAGTTATGAGCCATGTACGCGTATGTAAAGTTCGTAACGCGTCTTCAGTAAATGACGCGAGCCAAGGGTCCATGGCCGTGCCCTGGCACCTCTCGCTATGATGACGTCCTCCTCTGCTTTCCTGGTTGTCAACGCATTCACAGCCTTCCATGGCCGAGCTTGGCTTGGGTGAAAAAAAATGAAAACGATGGTGCATGAACGCATGGTGCCGTGGTAGTACTACCGAATGAAATCAAAGGTCCCGCCGGGCATCACCAAACGTGTCGGCATAATCACTCACCCCTAGTCACTATCTTTTGAATCCTACAAGTACTGCCGGAACAATAGCGAGGTTGCATTGCAGCAGTAGCACTGAATCGCGAAAGAAAGAATTATGGAGATTTTATGAAGCAGCCCTTGGTTGATTATTTCTGGCATTTACACATCACCATTTGCAGCTGAGCTAGCTGCGTCACAGGAACAGAACAGAGGTAGAGCCCTGTACAGTAGAAACAATCGCCTACTACGTTCCCCATACGTACACCGGCCTGCCGCTCATCTCATCTCATGTACTACTACTACTGCTGACATCGATCGACACACGAAGCTACTAGTAGAACTTAAGCCTTTGCGGGCGGGATCACGACTGGGCTCCGCACGACGTGGTCCTTGGAGACCCACTTGATGTTCCCCTCGGCCCCGGCGACGGCGGGCTGTCCGTTCCAGCGCACCGTGACGGTGAAGCTCTGCTTCTCGTTCACCTTGGTGAACCGCAGCATCGGTGGCGTGACGACGACGGAGACAGCCTTGTTGGGCATGTCCACCACGGCCGTGTACACCTCGCCTGCGTTGCCGACGTTGGTGACGGTGCGGCGCACGGTGATGGGGCGCGCCAGCAGCTTGACCACCAGCGACGGGTAGTTGAGCTCGGCCTCCGTGATGACCTTGAGTTTGCCGCAGGTGACACGCCGGCCCGTGGCCTCCGACACGCCGTCGTCGCCGAGGCCCAGCCCGCAGAGGTAGGAGATGTATTCGTCGGCGCGGAGGTCGTAGACGAGGCCCGGGTCCACGGCGCGCGCCGGGTTGACGTACCCTGCGCCCATGGCGTAGAAGCTGGCGCGGCGATACTGCTCGTCCTTGATCCCGTCGGCATTGGACGATGTCATGATGGCGGACTTGATCATGGCGGGCGACCATGCCGGGTGCACGCTCTTGACGATGGCGGCGATCCCGCTGAGGTGCGGCGTGGACATGGATGTCCCGGACTCCATGAAGAAGGGGAGCGCGACGTCGTTGTCGGCGAACTGCGGGTGCATCTCGCTGGGCGCCCAGGCCGCCAGGATGTTCATCCCGGGCCCCGCGATGTCGGGCTTGAGGATCCCCGGGCTGGCCTTGTTGGGCCCGCGCGACGAGAAGAAGGCCACTGACGGGGACGGCGACGTGGAGCCCGTTATGACCGTGCCGCGGGACGCGATGCTCGCCGTCGGGTGAGGTGTGGACTTGGCGTAGGCGGCGATCTTGACACCCGCGGCGTGGCTCACGTGCGACGCCGGCAGCACGTGCGCGTCGGCGAACGTGGTGTACCCTTCCGCCGCCTTGTTCATGAGGATCATCCCGGCGCCGCCGTACGCCGCCACGGCCTGCCCCTGCTCCACGTGCTCCGTGATGCTGCGGCTCTCGCACACCACGATCTTCCCACGCACCTCCTCCTCCACCAGCGCGCTGCAGTCGGGGGAGTCCGACGGCACCACCAGCGGCAGCGCCGTGTGGTTGGTCCGCGGCTGGTACAGCGACTCGCCGTCGATGCGGTCCCCGTTCCCCAGCGTGACGGTGGTGCGGATGGCGCGGTCCATGGTCCCCGCCGCGACGGTGAGCATCCACGGCGCGCCGTTGCAGACGGTGCCCGGGGCGGGCCCCTCGTTCCCCGCCGCGGCGCTGACGAAGATGCCGCGCTCCATGGCCTTGAACGCGGCGATGGCGACGAGGTCGTAGCTGAAGACGGTGCCGGCGCCAGCCGCGCTGATGGAGAAGGAGATGACGTCGACGCCGTCCTTGACGGCGGCGTCGAGCCCCGCCACGATGTCCATGATGGAGCACCGGCTGCGCGTGCACACCTTGTACACGGCCACGTGCGCGTGCGGGGCCATCCCGGCGGCCGTGCCGTGCGCGTTCCCGCGCACGTCCGCGTTCGCCACGAAGTTGCCCGCGGCGGTGCTGGCCGTGTGCGTGCCGTGCCCGGCGTCGTCCACGGGCGGCGCCGTCGAGTTCACCGCCGCGCTGCCGAACGCGCGCGCGCCGATCACCTTGTTGTTGCAGCCGCGGCCGCCGGCGATGGCCTTGAACTCGCACGCGCCCTTCCACTTCTTGGGCGGCGGGGGGAGACCCGCGTCGTTGAAGGACGGGTGGCTCGGGAGGATGCCGGTGTCAAGCAACCCGATCACCACGCCGCGACCGAACCCGGAACGGCTCCAGAACCCGTCCTTGCCGAGGTGGAGGCCCAGGTAACCCGGGGAGTGGGTGGTGGCCAGAGGGAGGAACTCCTCCGGGTACAGCCGGATGCACCCCTCCTTGTTCCGAAGCGCCTCCGCCTCCGCGTCGCTCAGCCGGGCCGCGAACCCGTTCAGCACGTGGCTGTACGAGTGGATGATCCGCGGACCCTCCTCCTTGTGGACCTGCAGAGTCGTCAACTCCGGCAGGAACGACCGGTGCCACTCCTCCACCGTGGATGACTCCTCCACGTCATCGCGCGGCGCCAGATGCACAACGTAGTTCTTGCGCTCCTTCACCTGAGCGTAGGAGCCGACGGCAAGGAACGCCAAGGAAAGCAGCGCAAGGAGGCTCCTCCTCTCGGCCCTCATCGTGCTCAATGGGAGGAATGGAAGAGGAAGACAAGGGGGCGAAATGTACTGCTCACCACTGCTAGCCTAGTAGTAGCGCTGAATTGATTTGAATTGAAGGAGGCAGGGGAAGGGGGGAGAAGAAGAGTGAGAAGATCAGGAGGGGAGTGCCGGGGTTTATGTAGGGGTGGCAGCAGCGGGTGGGGGAGGGGAGAGTGAGTGATGGATGGGCACACAGTAGTACTGGCGATGAGCTGGAGAGCACCCGTAGAAGCAAGGGGGAGAGAGTGTGAGGACACACTCGATTGAATTTGAATTTGATGACGCCACGGATAATAGTACTACCCTCCAGTGACCACGTCGACCGTTGGATCAGAAAACGACGTTCGAATCTGTGCTGCTCGCCTCTCCAAAAGCCTGATAAAGCCTTCAAAACTCCCAGGCAGCGAGGTCCATCATCTATTATGGATGCATTCGCCGCGTTTTATTACTTGCCTCGCTCATTGCTGGAGCCACAATACACGTCAGCTAATTCTGTGAATTATTACTACAGTAGTACGCTCCATCGTTTTGTCTCGTCTGGAGCCCTGTGACTGTGATACTCCTACTGACGTACGCAAGGGAACTCCACGAGCCAGCAGTGTTCACTTTCAAGAGACCTCATCGTTCGTCACGTCCAAAAGTTACCGCAACCGTTGCTGTCACGCATAAGTTTTGTCATTTGTGCAGGGTTCCTTTTTTATTTCAACCAGGCGGTGCGGGAGCCTAGTGTGCTTCAAACGGCACGCACCCTGGTGAGTGGTGAGTAGTAGCACGCATTTGAAACGGCGGCACCGGCACCGCAAACAGCAGCTAGTACATGGCATGATTCCTCTCCGCGTCGTCGCGTGAAACGCATCGCCGAGAGAGACGCTGACCGCTGCTTGTGTGAGCTGGACGCCCGGACCGTAGCGAATTCGCGTCGTCTTTTTAGAAGTTTCAGCGCTGCACTGTGCGTTCCGATGTTCCATATGGTGGTGGGGCTTGAATCCGATGGCGATCGATCGGTGTGGACGGATGATTAGCGCCCTGTCCCCACCTGTCGGCGACAAGGCTAATCATGGCTCGGCCTCGGCGGGCCAAAAGCTAAACCAGCAACAGCATTTCGGGTCAATCATTCTTTGACTCGGGGGATCCTTTTTTTCTTTTTCTGTCGACAGATGCCTGAACCACAGCGAGGGAGCCTGTTTTCGAAAAACGTTTCGCCGGAACCGGTTGTCGCTTTGCGTGGGGAGAATGATACTAGTACGAGTCTGAACCATCATGGAATATGAAATTGTTGGGTGCTTTGTTTGTCAAGGATGATACCACTTAGATATTTTATTCATTGGTCCTCTAGTTCGGCTTTGCTTTCCTTACATTACGATTGTTAAGAACAGAAATACTGTAGCGAACAATGAATGGTCCAGCAGCATCTTGACGTGGAGACGAGAATTTCAATGTTCGTGTAGTGTAGCAAGAAAGAAACACCATTCATTTGGAGAAAGCACGTATACTTCTGGAGAGCACTAAGATCTCGTACAGTGGGTATTCGATTTCTATAATCAGCAACGCATTCTAAGTTTGCACTAGGATCGGTTCTGATCTCTGACGAACCGAAGTCTCGCAACAATGATAGGAGTATGCATGTAAAAAAAAAAAAAAACCCACCAAACATTCGCATCATTGCATTCATGCTTTGTGCCGATTATCTGCTGCGCTCCCCCGCACCGATCGCACCATTTTCAGACGCGTATAGTATAGTAGTAGGCGATAATGGGCGGCGCACAAACTGCATGCGGTTCCTTCCAGAAGCAAAACGCCCTTCTTTTCCGGTAGTCGCGCGCTCCTTGGCTTCCCGTCTCGGGGTCTCTCCGCGGCGCTGCTGGTCGCCCCACGCAATGTGCGAGCCAGCCAAGCGCTGCTGCCAGTGCCACCACGGAAATCACCTGCGCCGGATGCGAGTGCCCCCGGGATAAGACTTTTGTTTTTTAAGATTAATTAACTTAACCCGTGGGGATGGGGAGAAGCCATGCTTATCGCGATTCAACCAACACGTTGTCCACGGCACACCAACACGTGCCCGGACGCCACTGTACCAGCGTGGCGTGGACCTGCTTGCGCCTGTGCTGCGTACTCCTATATGCCTCCACCAGCTCTGCCGTTGCGCTTCCTTTTTTTTTTTTTTTTTTTTTTTTTTTGATAGCTCTGCCGTTGCGCCTGGCCGGGAGCGACCGCGCACGCACACGCGCTTGAGGCAGCCCCCATGCTGTATTATAGCTGTCGCTTCAATTCCCATGCCTGATGCAGTCGTGCAGACTGCTGTTTCTGCACCTGCCTCATCCATCCATCCATCACCCTGCCTGCCTGCCGTCTCATCTGACCTCACAAATCGTTCGCCGCATCGTTCTCGTTTCATTAAAACGGCGTGTAGTGTAGCCAACAGTCTTATCTGCCCAAGCTTTTTGATTATTGCTGCTAATCATTATCGATGCGGACACTTGTTAGCTTGCCTTCAGTGTAAGGAGGCCTCTAACATAATAATGAAACATCCTCCTCACTTAGTTTGATTATTCTCGTCTCGCTTTCGTGGCCCCTCCCTGTCCGCCGAGCACACACTGTACTCCGGCGCCAATTGCCAATGCCCCTCTTGGATAAGGCAAGACTCCGGCGCCGAATTTCATTCCTAACCCGACAGATATACAAAAGAAATGGTTACGTCGCGCTGCAGATTTCATGATTAATCATGCAAAGCAGCGACCACTACGTCTGCCTAACCTAAAGCTATCTAGCCACTATGTCCTTGCTATAGCAGTCCAAGTGATCATTATCCAAAAGAATAATAGTCCAATGCAAGTGATAGGAGTATAGATGTGGTATTCCCTCCAATCCTCCATGATGATAAGTATTCATATTCCTATCCTATGCTATTATCCCCCATTCCAGTCGAAAAGGCTTGCCGTCTACGAGCCCAAAGTAGCCGAAAACCCAGTTCCCTCCAATAATCAGTCGCATTTCTTTATTCAGTCATGCACGGCTTTGGCTGATGATTTCTTAAATTGCTCGAGACAGGGGATAGTAGTATCGTTTATCGATGCTAGAAATGTCATCATCCCTGCTCTCGTATTCCGGGCTGTAAGATAAACAAAGGCGCCGGGCGTCATCTGTCCGACGCTCATCAGGACGGCGTTCGACCAAAATTAAAGCAGGTCAAAGCCGAAGATGTAAACTTAACCGCACGCATGCCCGAGGCGCGTCGTGAGTACTCGGCATCGGGCACTGCCTTTGTCTTGTTCGGTGCGGATCAAACGCCTCGATGGTCAAAACCGGGGACGGTGGCAACAACAATAATACTCACACGACGCCCGGCTCGGTACAAACCTCGCCAGCGTCCAAAGATGTGAATGAATGTGCACGCACGCTCAGCACGGGGAGGGACCTGCTCTACTCTCGGTGCGTTCCGGTCAATCCTCTGCTGAGGTTTCAGATGATGAACTCGAGCGAGGGCTGAACAAGGGCCAAAGCCATGCATATCCGCTGTCGCAACAGCTAGCTCGCATGATTGTGATATACGATACGCGATACATGCATACCGAGACGAGACGAGACGAGGACCGCGCACCCACCCCGGTATCCGTCTCCCATTATTCGAATCAAATCATTTGGGGAGGAGGGCAAGTCGTCCCGGAGCATCCGAACAAACTAATCATCGCAGCGGCCGAACGGCGATAGAAAGTCTTTGCAACTAGTAGGCGACACGGCGGCATCGTCACATCACACCACCTGGGTCTGGGTGGCCATAAGCTATAGCGTGGGGGGTGAATGCGAACGAACGGGCATTGCCGGGGACGGAGATGAAAGGAAGGAGACTGACTGAAGAGCCGGGCGCACGCGTTCCGCACTCGCGACCAAAAGGCGTCCTGATTCATGGATGGATCGCGCTGTTGCCTTTGCATTGTTGGGTTCAGGGCTTCAGGCTGCCGGCCGGCCAGCACAGACGGAGCCAGCAGTAGTACGTTTGTACTACTGTAGTGGATATCATTCGTTGGATTCACAATGGGGACGGAACGGATGAGCCGGCACCAGCAGGGCGCGCTGCTGATCTGGACCCTTCGTTTCTGCTCACATCTTCCGTGCATTGCCCGAGCTTGTCGCTTGCACGAGTGCGCATCCATCCACCAGCTACAAACGATACGATACGAGCCGCTGCACAAGTTGCACGCCCATCCTGTCCTGGAACAGCCGTCAGATGGAGACCCCACGCCACGCCACGGGGATAATAAAGAACGACTACACGAGGCGTCCCGCCCACCCGGCCAGTTCGATCGCCAGGGCTTGCTCCCGATAATCGTTTGTTGCTCCAAACAGGAATTGGAATGGGAGGCTGCCAAATGCCAATGTAGACGCCTGCCAGTTTGCGTCGCCTTTTTCTCGCTTTGATGAATCTGCTCTCTGCCTGTGGATGAGGATGGCCATGCCGTGCACACAGGCACGGGCACGAAGAGGGCAACCCAATTATTGTGCAGAATCTTATTACCGTGCACGGCATCTACTACTATAGCTGCTAGAGGGATGTACCGTAGCAGACTAGCAGCAGGTGATGGAGTGTTGCCTTCAAGGAAAAGTAGTGAGTTACTGTACTACAGATGTTGAATTACTGTACTACCGACCACGTGTCCCGCCAATGCAAGGGGAAAAAAAAAGACACGTTGAAAAAACTAATGCCATGGATGATGACTATCGAGCGATGCGCTTATCCATGCAGCTGTCGTAGCTTTCTCGCCTCAAAAGCTGCGAGAACTTTCAGTTTTTGAGGACCGATAAAGCTCGCTAAATGCCTTGAAACCATAGTACTTTCTGTCCGAAAGACGCTACTGTACTGTCGTCAAGCAACAAGCTGCTGTTTGCGCCTAGCTGCTCCAAGAACCTCCACCACACACCCGCACGTTCCGCAGCTTCCGGGGCCGCCGCGCCTGAGACACTGCTGCGTGCATGCACGGGCAAACGAAGGAAAGCGTCGCATTCGCCAACATTATGGCCGGGCGTTCGTCTGGTACCAAGAAAGATACAGCTTGGTGCCACATTTTCCACAAGTGAGGTTGAGGATGCATCGTAGTAGTAATATGTAGCAAGGAAAGGACGTACGTGTTGGAGTCTTGGAGAGTGCCAAGTTCGATCTCGGGTCGTTCAACTGTTACCTCATTGTTCACCGATGGCGAAGTGAGTTGTTTATTGGAATTACTGCATTGCAACCATCCGTTTGGCTGACTGCTCGAGTATCCTTCTGTGAAAACCAAGGACCGAGTTAACGACCGGCAGAAACTGCTATACGAGTCTTGATGACTCTTGAGAGGGGACTCAGGGGAGGGAGAGTTGTTGCTTCATGGAAACCAAGCCCAGATGGTGGCTTAATGGGCTAAATTATGGTCCACCTGTACTTCGTCTTTGAGCTTGAACTAGCAACAACTTCAACTTGATCTTGGGCCTTGGATATACTCATAAGTAGCGGGCCTAGTGTCGAAACCAAACAGTTTTGGCCCTTAAATACTAGCTGACCTACGGAGAAGTCTTCTTCCATGTCGCCCATTTGTCGCGTTAAAGCCGCGTCGCGTGCTCACGCTTCCCCTCGCAGTCGTGTAAAGCGACTTGCACGCACAACGCGTTCAAGCTTTTACCAAATGGAACCAGGCAACCAGCCGTGTTAAGCCTTCCTCGCCTTAAACGCTTCCCCACTTGGCATGTTAGCCCGAGCGTAAACTCTTTGCTAGCTCGGTGCCCGCCTTGCGTCCCGCAGTTTGCACATGACCCGCGCCGAGATCGCATCCGAGGAACGAAACAACTCAAAAATTCTCACCAGTTCAGCGACAGTTTTCTGAGATATCGTCGTTTCCCCTCACGTTTCATTTGCACCGCTGCTCCGCTCCCCAGCTCAGAGCTCGAGCGGGCGACTGGAACCCTAGCTTAGATCTCTCCCACGCCAGTCAATCGCAGTAGCTCGGAGGACGGAGGCTATGCCGAGCGTCCTCTGAGCGTGCGGTCGACTGGGTGTCTAGATCAGAGGGGCTTCCGCGATGGCGAGGGCGGAGGCGAACTGGGAGCGCCTGGTGCGCGCGGCGCTGCGCGGGGAGCGGCTCGTCGGCGGCGCGTACGGGCACCCGGTGACCGGCATCGCCGGAATTGTCCCGTCGTCGCTCGGCAACAACGTCCACATCGAGGAGGTGCTCCGCACTGCTGATGAGATCCAGGATGAGGACCCCACCGTTGCGAGAATTCGTAAGTTTCGCTGCCATTTCTTCCCTCGATTGCCTTCAACACTGTGGCCCGTGTGACTTGCTAGCATTATCGCTCTTTAACAACTGTCTCTGTTTCATATCCACAAGCATTCTGTATGATTAGGCTAGCTCTACTTACTTATTACAATAAGCTGATAGTGGACCTTCACAACGTAGTGTATCTGGCACTCCCATCCATAATTCGTCTGTGCTTCTGCATGTAGGTGCTAGTATAATTGAATTTACTTTCAGGCATCCCCCCCCCCCCCCCCCTTCTGCTTAGTTCGTCAGTTCAGTTGAAACATGGTTGCTCTGTTCTGAAAGCTCAACTAAAACATCTTAAGCTTCCGTTAAATCAATGGACACAGATGATAAAGAATTAGCACCAGAACTCTGCAACTCAGTTACATTACATATCACAACTATTTTTTACTATGTGTTTTGAAGCAATTGAATAGGTTTTGCCATCAAGATAGGTTCCTGTTGCAGTTTTCCTACTGTGCTGAACTAGTCTCATATACAAAGCCTTTAATCCCAAGCAAGTTGGGGTAGGCTAGAGATGAAACTCTGAAGAACCTAAGCACAAGAGCAAAACAAACAAGCAAAACAAAGAACGCCAAGTGAACTAGTCTCATATAGTCCATGTTTACATGTCAACTGATAGAAAGAGAAGAAAACAACTACATTGAACGTGCAGCTTGATTTTCATCGCCAAAAATATATTATAACTGTTGGAATATTTCATGATTATAACTGGCAGCTGTTCTAATTTCTCTAATCTTTAGTTGTTTACAAACAATTTGGTCTAACCTAGTATCATTTTGACATGTTTACAACATGTGCAGTTTGTGAGCATGCATATGCACTGGCCCAGAATTTGGATCCAAACAGCGAAGGGAGAGGTGTGCTGCAGTTCAAAACGGGTTTAATGTCAGTCATTAGGGTATGTTAATTTCTGTTACTCATGATGGTTTCTGTATTGTAATGAAATGTTTTATGGTACCGAAGGTAAGACCTTCAACTTTGATTGCTTGGATTAGTGTGGCGACTGGCGAATATAGATATCATTGCTCAGTGTATAGCTATATTGATGTTCACAATTAGAAATATTTTACTGCAGTTCTCTAAATAGACATCTGCTTATGAACATAGAGTATTTAGGAATGCAGTTTTCTTATTTATTGATTGTTCATGCCTGTAATGTTTATAGTCCTTTAAACATTGCACACACCATACCTCTCAAGCCACAAATGATGAATTGCACTAAATTTGATTGCTTGGTTCTTTAAACATTCTTTTTAACATTTTATCTTGGTTCTAATCAACTTCAGCAAAAACTAGCAAAGAGGGATGGTGCTGCTATAGACCGAAGTCAGGATATTGCTAAACTGCAAGAATTTTACAAGCTTTATAGAGAAAAGCATAGAGTGGACGAGTTGATTGCAGATGAAATGAAGCTGAGGGAATCTGCTGTGTTCAGTGGTAACCTTGGAGAGTAAGTGTTTCCCCTGTGGATTTTACAAAATGCTATATTTGTTGGGACATGCTATTTCTTAGTCATGACTAAATGAACTTCTGATAGTTTAACTAATCATATTGTTTGAGCAGGTTGGAACGCAAAACTCTGAAGCGCAAAAAAGTACTTGCGACTTTGAAAGTCTTATGGTCAGTAATTGAAGATCTGACAAAGGAAATTTCACCTGAGGATGCAGAGAAGTTGATATCTGAAGAGGTTTTATTCTTATCTTCGAGATTTAGTTGTTTATACTTTGTTTACCTTCATTTTATTTCTATCTTCTTTCTTATTTGTTGTGTATTTTGTATTTGAATGGTTGTCAAGTATGAGTATGAATTTCGTGTTGAGTTCTGACAACTAGTTTTTGTTTTTGTCCGAGTCTACACATGAAAGCATATAATATTGTAATTTTGGTATGTATGCATTCAAGCTTGATTTACTATGATTTAGTGTCAAAAATCTAGATTGGCACATGAAAAGATTGCCATAAGATTTTCCATCAGAAGTGCTTTTATGAGATGCTTAGCGCACTCCACTATGGGCAATCTCTTTATGAATGACTTATGAAATCTGTATGAATGCCGCATATCACATATCACACTAGTACATAGATTTGGTCATGTGAGTGGATGGCTAACTACAAACAAAAATAACAAACTTCTTTGTAGCACATCAATGGTATTTTATTTCATACCTATACAATTTCTCTATTATTATACTATTTTATTTTCTGCTCAGTAAGCTATATGCAAAATTGAAGTGTCAAATTAAATTTAAATTCGGTATCTGCTTATTACAAGCCATACACCCTTGAATTTCCACTGTTTAGTCTTAATCAAGACTAATAATGGTTTTTGTATAATTTATTTGTTCTGTTTTATTCAGATGAAAAAGGTCATGCAAAATGATGCAGCTAGGACAGAGGATGTCATCGCATATAATATTATTCCTCTTGATGCTCTGTCTACGACAACTAATGCAATTGTGAATTTTCCTGAGGTAATAGTTTACATTATGGCCTTTTGTTATTGCCACTTCTCTAGATCTGGAAGTGGTTATACCTTTTCCATTTCAATTTCAGGTTAGGGCAGCAATATCAGCTTTGCAGTACCATAGGGATCTGCCCAGGCTCCCTAGTACCTTTTCAGTTCCTGATGCTAGAAATTCAGATATGCTGGATTTTTTGCAATGTGTATTTGGTTTTCAGGTTAGTGTTCTGGTGTACCTTTGCATTAGTCTGTATTAATTACATGCATTTCAGAGATGATGAGTCACTGTAATCATATTACAACGGATTTGGTTTAACAATACTGCTGACATATGAGGAATGTTTGCTGTCAACCTTATGGATCACTTTCTGTAATAGTAAATCCGGAGATATACTGGTGCATACTTAAGTCTAACTAGAGCTTGCGAATCAGGTATATGCTGTGAAAAACATGAAGCTATATCAAAAGTGACGCATATACATTTGATATATTGTTTCTTCTGTATTATGCTTATTGACTTGGATCACATCTTCCATGTTTCTTTTAACATAATAAAAGAAAGGAGTCCAAATGGTGTAAACTATGGTCCCTGAGCTTGTAGTTCTATTGTCATTGAAATTTTTGTAAGATAAAACTGGTGGTTTCATATACATCCTTAAGGTCCGAATGCATTGATATGAAAAGTGAAAAGAGGTAGGAGCTCTAGGCTCTTGTTGCGATAAAATTATTTGAAAATAGATATTGCATATTTATCGTGTATTTTTTTTAGGGAATGTCATGTATTTTGTTGACTGATGAAATCCATCTTGTAAGTATAATAATGTGTGGTTCTAATCTATATTTTCTTATTGTGATTTTTGTGCCCTTCTGTAAGAGCAGTTGTTAGAGAATATCATTTTTGTACTCATTTTTATGACATTATCAAATCTGTTGATGAAAAAATGAGGTAGAGGGTAGTCATGCCAATGTTTATTGGTGACGACCTTTTTTCTCTAGCTGCGGTTAGAACTTTGTGATGCATTTCTAATACATGCTATAATTGTATTCTGGAGTTTGTTGCCAATGTGAAAAATTGTTATAATCCCTAATAATTGCAGGAGGGTAATGTGAAAAACCAGCGAGAACATATTGTGCACCTATTGGCCAATGAACAATCACGGCTGGGCAAACTATTAGGAAATGAACCGGTACATACTTTTACCTATTTTTTTTCTTTCTTTTTTGCCTCTCCTTTTCTGTCCTCTTTTACTTTCCTGTGAATTTTCATGCAAGCTCTGCTGTTACTTGTGAGTTGCATTGTTATGATCCTTAGATCATGAGAGGTAAACACTGCCAAGAGGATAGCCGGGTGGCGGCGGCTTGATTAGAAGGAATAGGACTTAGATCATAAGACTTGATTTTTCTTTATTGCTTGATGAACTAGGATACAATGCCCATCTATATATAGATGAGATGACTTGACTCTTAAGAAACTAATCTCCAATAAGGAAACTATTAAGCCATCTCAAACCCTAACCAGCACTTCAGTAACCACGATTCTACAGTAACAGGCCGCGCTACAATAATCCACGGCCCACAATGACTACCAGTAGGCCTATGCCCCTGACATTCATATCTAACCTAGCCCAACTTGCTTGGGTCTAAAAGTGTTTGTTGTTGTTGCATGTTTCTGAATCTTACTAATGCCCACCTCGTAATCCTCTGCCTCCTCGCTCTGCTGCAGTTTCTGTACGCTCTTTTTGGAGCTTAACAATCTATGATTTGGCACTGTAGCAACAATTTTGTATTGATAGCAGGTTTCAGATGTTGAAATTTTAAATTTTCTGAAACATTGATTTTCCATTTATTACATTTGCATGATCCATCTTACTGATCCTATAGATATATACAACATGGTAATACAGAGAAGTAAACAAAATTTCCAGTATCAGAATTACAGGTCTAGTGCTGACAAATATGTCCTGCAGTTCATGTAATTCATATGTGGCCTGTTCCTTCCTACTAGTATCTCATCTGCTTCTATCTGTGCCATCGTGGCCTAATTCTTTATGTTATATTTACCTTGTCAGGGCCTAATACCTACTAATATTTTTGGTCGACCAGATGTTGGTACATTATCTGTCATCTGATTCAGAGAAGCATCCTTTTAATTCAAATACATGATAATATGTAACTGTTAAATGTGATTAGTTATTGGGCTTTGCCTCGCATTGCTTGAAGTTGTTCACACTTGACCTTACCATTATATTTGTTACTTGTCAGAAAATTGATGAAGGTGCTGTGCATGTTGTGTTCTCCAAATCACTTGATAACTATATCAAATGGTGCAACTATCTGCCAATTCGTCCTATGTGGAATAAGTAAGTTTTTCTTAATGTTATCCAACTCCTTATTCATGCCTTATTTATTTCTAAGATATTGCATTCTTTTCTCTTAGCATTGATTCTTTGACCAAAGAAAAGAAGTTGCTCTACGTATGTTTATATTACTTGATGTGGGGAGAAGCTGCCAATGTACGGTTTCTCCCAGAAGGTTTATGCTACATTTTTCATCATGTAAGTTGATTCAAGATTCTTATGAAGTTCTCTATGCACTTCATGTAATTATTCTTTGTTTTTGCCGTTTCTTCCATGATTATATTGTTATCACAAGATTAGGTTCTCAAACTAGCTGAACAGGGCAAAATTTGGCTTACAGATGCACACATGACTGATGTGTCCATTTTCTATATTTTCTATTTTTTCTTGTATCTCTTGTTTCTATTTCCCAGAACAAGGGTATCCCGGAATCTTGCAGTACATTTTTAAATGAGAAAGATACAAGGAATAAGAAAAAGGTCCTACGGGTTCAGAAGTAAAAACAGTAGCTGACTACTAATGACCAGTGAAACATGCAGCACCCATGGCTGCTCAAACCAGAACTTCCAAAAGCTAATAACCCCCTGAGATTCTGCGGCTCGTATTTTTCTTCCAATGGTTCTGCGGTGTTTTCCAGTTGTCACCTCTTCATGCTAGTTAGATGTGTCTGTGTGGAAGTATCTTTCACCAACTGATATGTGGGTGAGGATTTGGGAGTTTGCTCTGAGATTCTGCGGCTCATATTTTTCTTCCAATGGTTCTGCGGTGTTTTCCAGTTGTCACCTCTTCATTGCTAGTTAGATGTGTTTGTGTGGAAGTATCTTTCACCAACTGATATGTGGGTGAGGATTTGGGAGTTTGGGTGCATCAGATTCATGTGCATGGACGAGGGTGCGCGTGCATGTATGTGTGTGTGTGTTGGGGGGGGGGGGGGGTTCAAAATGCGTCGCAAGTATCAAGATTACTGAGGAATAGAGAAGTTAGGCTTAAAAAAGGACCTGGATTTGGTGCCCACTGGCTCGGGCATGCCATATATTATGGTTCTGCCTCCTCTGTCAGTGACCGTGGGCCACCCTCCCAATGCTACCACACATGACCTGCCACCCCGCTGCGACGAGCAACAGCCCCCTCACCAACCCACCTGCCGCTGCCCTCGCCCCCAACCTTGCCAAGCGCCCTCCTGCCACCCGTGGCTCCGACGGCGCAATCGCCGCCCCACCACACCGCCAGACTAACCATCTTTCCAATTTCTAAAGCCAGAGAAAGAGAGGGGACACAAAATCGAAATCCCAAAAAGTTAATCTTGTTGCAATCCATTCCATACTGAGATTAGGGTGCTGCGAAGAATTTTGAAGTCATCATTGAGCTGTCCGGCAGCATTTGAGGGGCAGACGGACAGTGAGGACCGAGGGATTTGGCGGTGCGGTATGGGTGAGGTAGTTCGAGGCGGAGGATGGCATGCTGTCGAGGCGGAGCCGCTCAGCCTCAATCTCACCATGGAAGCATGCAAAGGCAGCAGGAGCGCCTGGTTGAGAGGAAGAAGCCTGGCTGTTCGTCTGAGTCTCTGAGAGGGAGGGTGGGAGAGCTCACGCCATCATAACAAGGACACCCAAACCAGTGGGCACCCATTGTTTTTCGTCAAAAAGTACGATGTGGGGAAGAATAATTCCTCCATGGTTGCTCCACATTGGGAGATGAATGATAAATTTTTTTAACAAGAGATGAATGATAAATTTTTTTAACACCTATTTCAGGAAGGTAAAGATGTGATAAATGACTAAATGTGCTGTTTGTTTTTTATGAGTGTGACTGTCTGATCACTGGTTTGATAAAGTTGCTGCAAGAACTGGACAAAGTTTTTAGAACCACGTGAGCTGTGTTGCCTGCCAGAACTTATCTTGTCAAGATTCATTTTATGTTTTAATTTTGCAGCTAGCAAGGGAATTAGAAGAGGTGGAGCTGCGTAAGCACACAGCAGAGCCAGCTGAAAGCTGCAAGTCAAGTGACGGTGTTTCATTTCTTGATAGAGTCATTTCTCCTTTGTATGAAACCCTTGCAGCAGTAAGTGCAGCTGCTATATGAGGTAATTATCACCTACTAAGTTAGGTCCTGTATTTTTTAACGTTGATTTTGCGGCAGGAAACAGCTAATAATAAAAATGGTCGCGCTGCTCATTCTGAATGGAGAAATTATGATGATTTCAATGAGTTTTTCTGGTAAGCTGATCAGTTGAGTTGTTGATTTGAGACAGCAATTGAGTTCTTTTGCCTGTTGATTTCATGCTGTTTTCATGATCCTTTGCACATTCCTTCTAGGTCTCTTAACTGCTTTAACCTAGGATGGCCATGGAAGCTGGAAAATCTATTTTTCTCAAAACCTAGTAGGAAGGACAAGGTTTGTTTTATTGATCATGGTCACAGACTCACAGTATTTTCATCTTGCAGTACAAGTAACTGAACATGTTTTTGGTTCTCCAGTCCAGTACTGTGTTTTGCACTTTTGCTCTTCCTTACCGTGCCAGCTTTACAAGAGGTTAAGGCTTCAATATGTGCTTATCTCTTGTTAATCCACACCCAAATAGTTCCATATCTTCTAGACCAAGATCCACTGCTGCACTTTCTTAATGAGCAACAACACAAAGCTGGCTTTCATTCCCTTGTTTTTCTTGAATAGGAAAAGAATACAATGGGATCTTAAGATTGGTTGTGACAACATAGATTTAAGACTATATGGAATAGGAGAGAGCAAGGAGTTTTCACTTTCAGTCAAGAAATTCGCTCCAGTTCCACTATCTATCATCTTGAGAATCCTGCCTTCCAAGCTTATCAACCAAAAATGAAAAACCCAAATAATTGGCTTATTGGATAACCTACGGCTAGCAGGATCCCTTAGAAATGAAGAGTCCATTCCATTTTCTAATCGTCAGTGTGGATATGCTTCATAAGCTATAGTTTCAGCAGTCTAATGCTGAATTTTGCTGCTATTTCATGTGAATTGGTTTTTGAGGGGAATATTTCATACGAATTGCTTGGCTGTTTTCATTACAGAACGTGGAATTTTTTTGCAGGGCTTACTAGATAGAAATCATCATTATGGAAAGACATCTTTTGTTGAGCATAGGACTTTTCTTCATCTTTACCACAGTTTTCATCGGCTTTGGATTTTCTTAATTATGATGTTTCAGGTAAACACAAATTCCGATGACCTAATTCTCCCTGCCCCATCTGAATTCTTGCATTGATTTTATTTCTCATGCAGATGCTAGATGTTAGGTAATGTTTAAGAAGTTTTTCTTGTTACATAATCCATCGACTTGTACTATGGGCAATTTTACCATATTGGTGATCCTATGGTGGAACTCTTGCAAACGATTTGTAGAACATGAACATCGACACAAAAGTCCAAAATCAAAGCAAGACAATTTTCTGTACATTCAGTTTCTCACACACGGCAATGCACCCGTTAACCTTGGGTCTAGAACATTATAATGGATTATGTTAAAGTGTTGCAGCTTTGCAACATTTGATTATTAATTGGTAAAGTGTCCATGGGGTCTTGTGCCTGCTGTTTAAAAATGAGCTGATATTAATCGGTAAAGTGATTTTCATCTGGACCATCATGTATTCGCTCACAGATGAGTTTGATTTGTCTACATGTGCAATTTTGCTTTTGCACAGGGAAAAGTTGCCGCCAATGATTTTTTTCATACTCTTATTCATCACTAAATATTATTAAGAGCTTCATGATGCAAACCCTTGGTGTACTTGTTGTAATTGTGGCATAACTGAAGTCTGTTTGTATTTATAATTGTGGCATAACTGAAGTTTGTTTGTATTTTATTCGATGCAGGGACTAACTATCATTGCTTTTAACAATGGTAGAATTGACACGAGGACCGTACTACAACTTCTTAGTCTGGGCCCAACTTATGTCGTAATGAAATTTGTTGAGAGTTAGTACAAAAAACATCATTTTGGTTATTATGATATCATTAGTTGCGTAAATGACCTTGCTGATGATTAGTATCTTTTGTTACCTTTTTTTTTCGTGGAAGGTTTATTGGACATTCTGATGATGTATGGTGCTTATTCAACATCTCGGGGATCTGCAATCACCAGGGTGCTATGGCGATTCTGTTGGTTTACAGTAGCTTCATTGGCTGTTTGCTACCTATATGTGTATGTTCTAGTCTTGCTCTAAAATACAAAAAAATTGTTCACCCAAGGATTATTATTTATGCTATAAAAATAACAACTGAAATGGATGATTACATGAATGGTCTTGTACCATCTGGAATGACATCATTGAATAATTGTTTTTACACAAAACTGTGGGCGACTTACCAGTGCTTTTCTTCACTAAAAAAAAGTTTAGTTATGTACATCAAAGGGAAAATTGTCAAAGATGTTGAAATTCAAAGGTGTTGCTTGGGATAAAAAGGCTTTGTTGTTGTTGTTGTTGTTGTTGAAATTCAAAGGTGAACATACGCCACATAGGCAAAATAATTGTTCTCCTTGGTCTCAACTCCATATCAATATTTCATATTTGATTAAACTTAGGCCACATTGGCAAAATAATTGTATACCTTGGTCTCAACTCCATATCAATATTTAATATTTGATAATACTTTCTGCACAATTGTGTTACCTGGATTCCCTGTACATATGATTAAGGAACTAATATTTTTCTCTCTGTTATTATGTCCGTGCCATTTTGATAATAATTCTAATTATTGACCATTTCCCAGCAAGTCACTTCAAGATGGGACACAAGCACCAATATTCAAGATATATGTTTTTGTAATTGGTGCATATGCGGGCGTCAAGCTGATTATCAGCCTACTTACAACAATTCCTTGTTGCCATGGTTTAACTGAGGCTTGTCACCGCTGGTCTGTTGTACGACTTGTCAAGTGGATGCATCAGGTCTTGGTCTTTTTTTATTTTTATTGTGTAAATGCTCATTCTTATTTCCCGAATCTCTCATTTGTATAATATCTGACATTTGGTTTCTGTTGAAGGAGCAAAATTATGTTGGCAGAGGCATGCATGAAAGTGCCCTGGACTATATGAAGTAATGCTCTAGAATCTTGAAGCCTAATGTTGTGATTTGATTCTGCTGAAAAATTGGAAATGTAACTTCTATTTATCGTGCAGATACGTCACTTTCTGGATTGCAATTCTTGCTGCAAAATTTTCATTCACCTATTTTCTCCAGGAAAGATTCAGTTTTTGTTTTCCACTATTTTGTTACAATTTATTTGTGTTTTGAAGTGGCCTTTATTATGCAGATCAAACCTCTAGTAAAACCGACGAGAGCTGTAATCAGTTATAGAGGCTTGCAGTATGCCTGGCATAGCTTCGTCTCAAAGGGTATGTATATGTTATTTTTTATGTACATCTGACTGCTTTTTTCTGTCAGGACGCACACATCCCACAATATCTCATTTGTTTGTATTTAGAATATATGTTTTGAAAAGCATCTATCTCTTTTCAAATATTAATATACTGATCAGTATCATATAGATTTCTCTGTTTTGATTTTAATATGGTTGTTACAATGCTTGCAGATAACTATAATGCTTTTACAGTCCTTTCTTTATGGGCTCCAGTGGTTTTGGTAAGTAAACCATTCGCTTCTAGTTCAAAGCTTGAACTGTAATCATATTGTATTGGACGTGTTGGCACCATGCATTATCTGCTTAAACCAACTACTAGTTGATTATCTCTCTAGTTTCTGCTCTTGACCGTCCGTGGCCAAATTTCGGCATTCCATGCAGGCCTTATCATGGTAGTTTATGTTTGTAGTTATTTGCTAGACAATCTGTGGTATCCTGAGTATTTTCCATACACTACCACCCTGAAATGCTAATCAGGACTTGGATTCTATATAGTAACCTCCCTTAAAAGGTAGACACACTAGTGAACATACTGCATGTATTATCATATCCATTTTTATGCCTCAGATCACCTCAGCGATGTGTGGCCACACATAAACATGCCTTTGGAGCATATTTCTCTCTTTGATTTTTACAGCAACATCCTGGAAACTTTGAGCTCAAAACATGACATAAAATTTTGTTTCTGTAAAAAAAGTTACCACTTTGGCTCTCATCCTTCTATCTCACATGGAGGTCAATAAGGGTTGTACAAATGATTACACAAGGTTTATATGCAACTATACACAGTTTGAACTAACCATGTTGGTCTGATCAAATCATTACTGGGCCAAGCATGGGTCAAATTGTGCTGGTTGTTTCATTATCAGTATGGTTCATTGATATGATCTTTTTTTTTCTCAGACACAGCCACACAGGAGAGCTGCATATCATTGCATTAATGGAAGGGGGTTCATTGATATGATAATAGGACTCTATTTATTTTCTTAGTCTTAGTTATTACTTATATAATGTCCCTTTTTGCATGATTTTATGGAGCCTGCATGAAATATGTGCAGTAAACTGTGAATTCATTGCTTGTACTAATCTTTTTGTTGGGCTTATTGTAACTGAGTTAGTGGCTTCTATGCACAGTGAATTTTTGGAAATTTAACCCTGTAACTGAACTATTCTTTTATGCAGATATACCTTTTGGATATTCATGTATTTTACACTGTGTTCTCTGCTATATATGGATTTCTCCTTGGTGCACGTGATCGTTTGGGGGAGGTCTGCTTCTAAACATTACCTTTGTGTTATTGTCTTGTGACCTGTGAAATTGCTTCTGGCTGATTTGTTAGGCTTATTAATTTCTTGATTGATGTTATTTATGCAATGCCATTTTCTGTTTCAATTCATTCACACTACAGGATGTTAGTCAATGCACAGTTTATTGCACATGCACAATAAATGGGAAATAGCTTAGACAGATTCTGTTGAATCTGTGTTAGGTCTGTAATTCCTCCAGTGCAATTTACTCCCTCTGTTCTTTTTCCATGCTGTTTTAGCCTCCCAACTCATACAACACCATGACAATCCCTTCCCTCTTTTCTGTGATCTGTTTGCCCCTCTTGATAGGATGCACTTCATCATGCTTATTCAAATCTAAAATTTCAATTTCTAATAGCTTTAAGCTGGGAAATCTACCTTCAAAACTAAAAATGTTTGTTTGTCAATATATGAAGAGTTCTTGAAACAATGTATAAATAAGTATGATTCAGTTCATGCTTTGCTAGTCTTTTCCTGCCTTTTCTCATCTATTTTAGCGAATACATTGGTTATCACTTTTGTTAATTTGTCCTGTCTGGTATTTGTATATGCTTTCTCAGATTAGGTCTGTTGAAGCCGTTCACAGATTCTTTGAGAAGTTCCCAGAAGCATTCATGGATAAACTTCATGTTGCTGTTCCCAAAAGGTTTTCAATGTTCTTTTAGTTACTTTGTTATTGTCACTTTGGAATTCTCTGAAGCTTTTTTTAATCCTTGATACAGGAAACAACTTCTATCATCTGGTCAGGTATGGGTCTTCTGGTTATCAATATATACTTCAATTATCAGTTAGTTTCTGTTGGTCGAATCTTGGGTGCATGCTGCTTTTCATATTTTTGTTGGCTGTTGTACTTGTACACTCATTTATTTAAACAACATAGCGGTGGTATAATGCATAAGTTAATAAAATGCCATATTTTAGTGTTAATGACAATATGCTGACATTGGAAACACAAAATTTACCAGGATGCAGAGTTGAACAAGTTCGATGCATCTAGATTTGCCCCTTTCTGGAATGAAATCGTGAGGAATTTGCGGGAAGAGGATTATATCAACAACGCGTAAGTAATCCTACTTGAAAACAGTCTGTTTTTGTGACTTGACATATTTGGATAGGATTTGACGGCTTTTGTTCTCTAAACAGTGAATTGGAATTGCTTTTGATGCCCAAGAATGATGGAATGCTACCTATTGTGCAATGGCCACTTTTCTTACTTGCGAGCAAGGTCATTGGTTAAAAGCAATTTTAATAGTATTTAAAAAGTTTCTGCTGGCATGATATGTACATCTTGTCTCTGTTCTGTCACCTCAGTAATCACTCGTGCTTTCGTTGCAGGTTTTCTTGGCCAAAGATATCGCGGCCGACTGCAAAGACTCACAAGATGAGCTTTGGCTAAGGATATCGAAGGATGACTATATGCAGTATGCTGTTGTAGAGTGCTTCCACAGCATCCAATATATTCTGACATCTATACTGGACAGTGAAGGGCGTCTCTGGTAATTAGTTTTTTTTTATATATTTTTTTTTCTATTCCTTTCCTTTACAGAATTCTACCACGTAAGCTCAACATATCCTTTTTTTTAAATTGCATATCATACTTGAAAATTTCAGGGTGGAGAGGATTTTTGGTGGTATTCGAGAAAGCGTTTCAAAGAAAAATATCCAGAATGATCTTCATTTCAAGAGATTACCTAATGCTATCGCCAAGCTTGTTGCTGTATTGGGAATACTGGTATGTACACCATAGTTTTGTTTAAATTTAGAATTCAATTTGGTTAACACCTTGTGTATTTTTTTGGGGGTAATGCTTTTATATTTCGGAGTCACAATTGCTATGCAATCACAACGTTAACAATTCAACTCTGTTTAGTTTCTCTTGTATATTTTCTTTAGAAACTGGGCATTTCATTTTCACCTTTTTTTATTGTGAGCCTATAATCAACTTGGGCCAGATCGGAGGTGCTGTAAAATTTGTTTTGGAACCTACTACCCTTCCGTCAGCCATTTTGACCTGTCCCTGAAAAACTATTGAGAGACAGATTCGTCTCTTGTTTGCAGAGAGGTACTACAGAATCCAGTGATCTGAAAAAGGGAGCAGTTAATGCTATTCAAGACCTATATGAAGTTGTTCACCATGATGTGCTCTCTGTTGATATGGGGTATGATATTTGTTTATAATTTCGTCCATTCTAACCTTTTTGTCAGATACATATGCCCTTCTTTTTCCTTACCTCTTTTATTTGTAAATGTTAGCGGTAACATTGAGGATTGGACTAAGATAAATAGAGCAAGGGCTGAAGGCCGCCTCTTCAATAATCTCAAGTGGCCAAATGATCCTGGATTGGTATTGTTTGTGACCACTGGATGTGTTTTCTTGTTCAGTGTTTATTTTTCAGTTATCGCTCCTATTTCTGTAGTCATTGACTCATTCTTTTAATGTTTTGGTGTAACTGAATCCAGAAGGACTTGATCAAGCGTCTATATTCACTTCTGACAATAAAGGAATCAGCTGCAAATGTTCCTAAAAATCTAGAAGCCAGACGGAGACTTCAATTCTTTACAAATTCTCTGTTCATGCAAATGCCTGTTACAAGGCCAGTTTCGGAAATGTATTCCTTTAGGTGAGGCCTCTTTAGTTCCACTTTTGCTTGCCAATTTAGTCAAGGAAGTTTAATTGTTTTTTCGGTAGACACTAGATCACTTGTTTCCATTAAATGCTGCTGCTGCAGCAGCAGATGATACTGCTTTCGCGCATTATCAAAGTCAGCCTTCTCCAGACCTGAATGTACTGGTGCAGATACGACTGTCCTTACAAAAACAGAGTAACCAGTACAAAAAATCAAGTGGGTCAAATTAGAAATCTTTAAACATGCTGACTTCGTTGGGTTTATCCTCTGGAAGTAAGGTGTGCATTGGAATTGGGAAAAAGTAATTTGGAAACAAAAAATAATACCAAACAAAACATCAATTTTTGTCACTTATAAGCTATGGAAATAAATTCTCGACTCGGATCGTTATGCATTGAAAGTGGGACTAATAGATAATAAATAAACTTGAAACAAGAGAGAAAAGAAATAAGAAATCCAATTGGAAAGAGAATGTAAATCCAAGAGTGAAAAGAAGATAAAACATTATTCTGTGAAAAGAAGATAAAACATTTTTATCTCTTCTAAATATTTTTACAGATTTGTAACAGAATTTAATCAGGAAGTTTTGGCTTTTGCTAGTTCTCTGACATTCTGAAATTTGTATCCCTATTTTTTTTCAGAATTGTAGATTATATGCATTATTTTAACTGTGGTGGAAGTACATTTTTTCTACTATTAATTTATTTTGGATGCCATCAGCTGCAGTTTTTTATTTGTTGTTCAGTTGTGCTTGTTTAGGTGCCAATGATATTTTTCATTTTATTTATTTTGCAGTGTTTTTACTCCATATTACTCGGAGATTGTTCTATACAGCCTGGCAGAACTTCAGAAGAAAAATGAAGATGGTATAACCACACTGTTTTACCTCCAGAAGATTTACCCAGGTCCGGTCTTCCCTTATTGTGAAGGATAAAAATAGTGCCTGGAATCTGAACAAACTTTTTTGATGTGATTTGTTTGAGATATATCCTTGTCTGCATGCTTGAATCATGATACTTTAAATATCTCTGTTTGCATGTTCAGACATGCATGTTTTTAGAAAATTGAGATTCTTTTCATAAATGATTCATGTGTGTTTGCATTAATTCTTGGTGCATGTCTCCACTGATTAAGTTCCATAATCTCAATGAATGCTTGCTCTGCTTGGAGCTCTCTACTCTCTTTTTCATATGTCTGATCCATGCTTTAAAGTGGTTTCTGTGATACTTCTGTTTTCCTTTCATATATATATATATATATATATATATATATATATATATATATATATATATATATATTTACCTGCCACAGCAAACCCCTGCTGTTCAGTTAAAAAAAAAAATGCTTGCATTCTGGAACAGAAAATATTTCAAGTTTTAGAGTGTGAGAGATGCTCCAAATTTCGAGACGCGTGGAATTATTCTTATGTTATGCATGTAGTGAGATCATTGAAATATCATTTTATATTCTAATGTAGTTGGCTTATGTAAACAGATGAGTGGAAGAACTTCCTTACTCGTATCAACAGGGATGAAAATACTGCAGACTCTGAACTTTTTAGCAACCCAAGTGACATGCTTGAACTACGTCTGTGGGCTTCTTATCGTGGGCAGACCTTAGCACGAACTGGTTTGTTATCCTATGAAACTTATTATGTGTGTTGTATATATGGTATAATGATTGGCTCATGCTTTCCTCTCTGTTGAGTCTCATTTTCCATAGTTTTTTTTCCTTTTGTTTATCTGACTTCATAAACAGCCGAACTCTCAGCTAATTTTGTTTCATCTTGGCTGTGATCATACCATATCTCTCTAGATATGAATTTTGGTCGCCTTAGTTGATAAATTTGTGATGGCTGTCTTTTTACGTGCTTGTACTGTTTTTTTTTATGTGTGAGTAATACTTGATCCTTTCTATTTATAATTCACTGTATGACATTACTCTTTCAATTCATTTGTGCTTGTTGATTTTCTGATGACATGAGAAAGACAAATTTATTGGTCCTTTTAGTATTGACTAAATCTCTTTGTAGCATCAACTAACATTGACAGTTTTTGTAACTATGTTACTTGCAGTTCGTGGTATGATGTACTACCGGAAAGCCCTTATGCTACAGAGTTATTTGGAGAGGATACAATCTGAAGGTATCTGTACTTCTTACCTTAGGAGATACAGAAAGCCATCTGTCTAGATGAATGTTCCTAATGTGCTGGTTTCCTTTGCCAGAGGTTGAAGTTGCAGCTGGTTCAGCGGATACACATTTTGAATTGTCTCCCGAGGTGCGTGGACAGGCTGATCTGAAGTTTACGTATGTGGTTACATGCCAAATTTATGGCAAACAGAAGGGAGAAGGAAAACCAGAAGCTGCAGATATAGCCCTACTAATGCAAAGGTGTTCTTTGTTTTATATGTTTTTCTTAGGGGGCAATACCATAGGGGGAGTCCTACTGTTCTTCATTTTATATGTTGAATCAAATTCTCTTCTTTTCTCGCAAATCCAAATTGCACCTCTTCGCAAATCACTTGTGGGGCCTTGTCAGCTATCTCACCCTCAAACATGAGCATCCCAACAGTCTATCTAGATTTTTATTTGTTACACTGTAGTTCACCACCTTTAATATTTTTATCTTGTTTCGTAGGAATGAAGCTCTCAGAGTTGCTTACATTGACGAAGTCGAAAGCGTTAAGAATGGAAAGCCCAGCAAAGAGTATTACTCGAAGCTTGTCAAAGCTGACATTCATGGAAAGGACAAGGTATGTCCCTTATGTGATTTGTTTTTCCTTCCAGATCTTTCCTCTTTTTTGATAAACCATTTCCCCCCTTTTGTTTAATACTCTAATGGCAAGTGTCCTCATCTCATACTCCTTCCGTTTCCTAGTATTTCAACAAGTCAATCAATATAAAATTTTATGAAATGAAGGGAGTATATTGTACGACATATTTAATGGCAATATTATTTTGTTGAGCTGTTGTATTCCTTTTGTACACACAAGAGTTTTGAATGGGGGTACTTTGTAGACCCCCTGATAACAAGGGAAAGGGTTTAAATCCCTGGGTTGTGGTTCATTGGACTTGGAAATATCCCACCTTAATCTAGTACTGCTTAAGAAAATAATTTTCAATATCTCTTACCTTTTCTAGGTATAAATTTTGTAGTTAGGAGAATCTTTTTTGGACCCGGAACAGCAATCTTTCCAGAAAACATTGCAAAACACTATGATCAGAAATTGTCATTCTTCAATCTTTACCTTGCTAAAATTAATATTGCAGGAGATATATTCCATCAAATTGCCTGGCAATCCAAAGCTTGGGGAGGGAAAACCAGAAAACCAAAATCATGCCATAGTATTCACCCGTGGAAATGCAGTGCAGACTATTGATATGAATCAGGTATATATCTTTGCTCAATTTCCCCTTTTCTATTATTGAGTAGTTTTTCTTTGAACCTTTTACATTTGAATATTTCTGAAATTCTTCTGAAATATGTGTCATATATCAAATTCAATCTTTAAACACTGGTCTCACGTATATTCTTCCTTCTGTTCCTCTGGATTCTGGAACTATTCATTTCATTGAATGTTGAAAAAGAAAATCTAAGTCAGGATCACACCTGCTCCTCTGGATTCTTTTGCCTAATGACAATATTTTGAGAACGGAGGGAGTAATTTTTTTGCCTAGCATTACTCTACTAGGATCAATTCTTTCTTTGGTGTTGAAATGATAAAAATGTAGACATGGTTCATTCATTTACTGATATGGTCTCTATTCAACTAAAACTAATGTAGTAATGGTTCAATGTGAGATTGCGTTACATTTTTAATGCACAAGCTAAGTTGTTTGTTTTATAGGATAACTACTTCGAGGAGGCACTTAAAATGAGGAACCTGCTTGAGGAGTTCTCTCTGAAGCGTGGCAAGCATTTCCCTTCTATTCTTGGTGTTAGAGAGCATGTCTTCACAGGAAGGTATTATTTTACTAAATTTTTTTACAGGAAGTGGTTGCCTGGAGTACTTTACCTATAAACTACACAGTTTCAGTTCTGACGATGTTCAATTTTATAGTGTTTCCTCGCTGGCCTCATTTATGTCAAACCAGGAAACTAGTTTTGTAACATTAGGACAGCGTATTCTTGCAAATCCTTTGAAGTAAGTGTTTTATGCACTGTATTTTCTTTTTCATGTGAGTGTGGTCAACGCATGTAATTTGTATTATTATTGTTTTGGCAGAGTGAGAATGCACTATGGACATCCTGATGTTTTCGATAGGATTTTTCATATAACAAGGGGTGGAATCAGTAAGGCCTCCCGGGTCATTAATATCAGTGAGGATATCTATGCAGGTTAGACTTGTCACCTTTTTCTGTCTTGCCTCATTTTGGGAGTTGTGTTCAGTCTCATGCATTATGCATCATGATAAATTATGATGTATTAGTACTTATGCTATTCTTAGAATCAAGGTATCGTGTCTCCCCTTTAAGAGTATGGTGTGGACCTTACTGATGCATCTATGAACCGCAGGATTCAATTCTACTTTGCGTCAAGGAAGCATAACTCATCATGAGTATATTCAGGTTTAATTTTTCTTCATAATATTAAATCCTCTCAGTTTAATTTTATCATAAATTACACATCTTTTGCTGACGAGTAGCTGTATGAGTCAAACAAACTGTAACACCATGCGCCCCAAAATTGGCTAAAAGGGTGGGGTGGACACACATCCACTGTGACACTAGGCGGGCAGGGTGTTAGAACAACTTGAGTGGTAGACCAGAAAGACAAGCTAATCTTTGAGGTCTGAGTCTGATGTGTGCTGTTGTACCTAGCATTAGATGTTCTACTTAGATGATTGGTTGAATAAAAAAACTGGATCAGTTTTCCTTCGTCTACAATCTTCATATACGTTAAGTATATGATAATGATACATCATCGCAGTTTCTTGTATGGGAACGTATCCTATGAGAACTGGTTTTCTATGAGAACTTCAATCAACATCACAGGATCCTAAATCAGCGATCAGGGTAGATGTGGATTAGTTTAGCACTTAACCCCCTCCACTAATCCCACGCTAACACTTTCTTTTCATTAACCCCCACCCTAATCAGCAACAGAATCAAGTGCTAAGTGTTAGGGTGGGATTAGTGGAGGGGGTTAAGTGTTAAACTAATCCACATCTATCCTGACCATTGATTTAGGATCCTGTGATGTTGATTGAAGTTCTCATAGGATACGTTCCCTTCTTGTATAATGACAAAAATCTTAACCAGAAAATCAGGTCGCATGCAGCTGCAGTGCAGACCCTATCCTCTTGACATGTGTTGTTGCTTCTGTTAAGCAACTATGCACCGACCAGTTTTGCACTCAAAAGCCTAAACTGATGGGAAAGGGTGGGCAATACATTTATACTTCAACACTCCTCTTTACGTGAAAGGTCTAAAAGACCACAAACGTGGAAATAAGAGCATAATACTCCGCCTCACGTGAAAAGCTGTCGCAGACCACAAACGTGTAAAGTAAGAGGTGGCAGCAATTTTATTTAATAAATTACATCCGCTAGGATTCGAACTCGAGACCTCTGGCTCTGATATCATGTTAAGCTATTATGTACCAATCAGTTGCACCCAAAAAGCCTAAGCTGATGGGGAAGGTGTACAATTCACTTATGGTTCATCACTCCCCCTCACGTGTAGCTCCCTCGGAGCCCAAACGTGGAAATAGGAGCAGTGCAGCAGAAAATGCGGTCACCATGACTTGAACTCAAGACCTCTGGCTCTGGCTCTAATACCATGTTAAGCTACTATGCACCAACCAGTTGCACCCAAAAGCCTAAGCTGATGGGGAAGGGTGTACAATTCACTTATGGTTCAACAGCTTCTTCACTAAGCATTGTGCCAGTTGCCTCCATTAGGCCCAAGGCCCATAAGAGTCAATGGATTGAAAGGGCCATTCAGAAAATCCCTGCCTAACTGATCCAGTTTGATTTTTCTACATGTGACTATTGCTTTACATTGACACAAGCAGTGCAGTGAATGTGGCACATGCTCACTGAACATAACCACTTTGTTATTCTGCCACATTATTTCTCTCCATACATATCCACTATTTAATTTTATGTTGGGCATCACTGTGTTAAATTAACTGTGTAGGTTGGTAAAGGCAGAGATGTTGGGCTTAATCAAATAGCATTATTTGAAGGAAAAGTTGCTGGAGGCAATGGTGAACAAGTGCTTAGCCGAGACATATATAGACTTGGACAGCTTTTTGACTTTTTCAGAATGTTGTCCTTCTATGTGACGACTGTTGGGTTCTACTTCTGTACTATGGTAAGCCAGTTTCCTTGCATGTAGGTTTTATTAAGTCGAAATTGCTTCATCTACATAGATGTTTTGTGACAATTATGGCATGTACTAGACATATCTTGCCTCTACATCAATGGTGATGAAATAATATTCTCAACTATCTTTCTAGGCCCATTAGATTAGGATTACTTTCAAGCAATTTTTTTTCTGTATGAATGTATGTTCTGTCAATCAGTCTTTGTAGATGTTATCAAAAGTGTTATTCTTATTTTTCTCTTTTGCAGAGCCATGTATCATATTCTTCAAAAAAATTTAATTTTGATTCCTTGTACAAGCTTATATAGCAATTCATATTTTTTTACTTGAGATACAACGATAATACTAAATGCATGCAAAAAGTATTGATGTTATTTATGCTTCTTATTGATCTTGAGATGGCTTTCCCCCCTTATCCTTCAAGCTTATGATCTCAAGTATCTTTCAAGCTTCTTATTTATGCTTCACTGGTTCTTTTGCAGCTAACTGTACTGACTGTGTACATATTTCTCTATGGGAAAGCCTATCTGGTAAGTTGGAATGTCCAATAAGTATCAATTCATATTTACTATTTTTTACTGTAGTTTCTCCATGTGAATATCGAATGCCCATTTATTTGGACTATATGCATGCATTTTTCCATCTGCTCTTGTCGATGTTTTCATGAGGTTTACAAAAAACACGGGATGTGTCTAGTAAATCAAAGGGTTGCACCTTCTTTTTTGATGATTTTAGATGACTCAATAATAGAATAGGAAAGGACTCTATAGTAGACTCGTACACAACTACTATACCCCTAACATTAAGCATCGAAATAGACTCTTATACAACCACTATACTGTACCAGTATAGATTTTATACTCATTTTTCTCATAATTTTTTATGAATATTATCCTGATGTGTTTTTTGTTTGTTTGTTTAGGCCTTATCTGGTGTTGGAGAATCAATTCAAAACAGAGCGGATATATTGCAGAACACTGCCTTGAACGCTGCTCTGAATACTCAATTTCTTTTCCAGATTGGTGTATTTACTGCAATTCCCATGATTCTTGGTTTTATCCTGGAATATGGTGTCTTAACGGTATTCTCTTTTCCCTCTACACTTCTGGTTTAGCTTGTTAATTATGTAAAATTATTACATTTTTTTGGTTGGTGCGTTTGTTTATGTAACACCCCAGATATTGACATACCTGGAGGTTACCGCAAACACCAAAAAATTCTAATATTCCAATCTAGTTCTTCCATTCTTCCATATTCCAATCTAGTACTTCCTCTGTTCTTATATTTTTTACACTAGTTGGTTCAAAACTGAACTAACCAACGTCAAATATAACTGAGGGAGTAGGTTATATGAACTTCTTGTTCTATTCTTGAGCTTATCTCTTCACTTGTGGAATTTTTGTAGTCTTTGTATCCTTATGTGTGAGTGTGTGGGATGCAGGCTTTTGTCCAATTTCTTACAATGCAGTTCCAACTATGTTCTGTATTTTTCACTTTTTCTCTTGGAACGAGGACTCACTATTTTGGACGCACAATACTACATGGAGGAGCAAAGGTAGAGTTTTGAAGTGCTCATCAGCTCATGAGTTTCTCAAATTCTTGATATTGATATAACGTTTTTTTTTATTACCCAGTATAAGGCAACCGGTAGGGGTTTTGTGGTACGACATATCAAGTTTGCTGAGAACTACCGTATATACTCTCGAAGCCATTTTGTCAAAGGGTTTGTTATCACCTGATGTAACCCCCAAGTTGATTGTGCTAATGTGCTACTGCAGTATTTTTTATGATGATTGTTCTTTGGTTTTGTAGGATGGAAGTTGCACTTTTGTTGGTGGTCTTTCTAGTGTATGGTTTTAATAATGGTGGAGCAGTCGGCTATATTTTACTTTCGATAAGTAGTTGGTTTATGGCACTTTCTTGGCTTTTTGCACCCTATATCTTCAACCCATCTGGATTTGAATGGCAGAAGTAAGCAACTAGACATTTATGTATATTTTTGCTATAGTAAGCTATTTGAAATTGTCAGGTAGAAGATTATAACCTGTTCTTTCCTCAGGATCGTTGAGGATTTCCGGGACTGGACCAATTGGTTGTTTTACCGTGGTGGTATTGGTGTCAAAGGAGAAGAAAGCTGGGAAGCCTGGTGGGAAGAAGAACTGGTAATGGAGAATGGCGTGCATACGCTTCAACCTTCAAGTCTTAGTAGATTTGTTTTTCCAAATCTGTAGTTTGTCATTCCGTGAACACCTAAATAGTTTTTGTTCATGGAACATTGTCTTTTTGGGATCTTCCATTGCACCTATAATATCATAAGAACCTGTTCCTAGCTTCAACATTTCTTTTTGAGGAATGTACAGTAAGGGAAACCTCTACTGTTGAGGTTTTGTATTAATAAACGTAACGGAACCAAACAACAGAGCAAAACTGTACAGGCATGGGGATAAAGTAGAAATTTTTTGCTTCTTACCAACACCTGCTGCACAAAAAAGATCCTTAATGCCATGGTTATGCTCTCGTTTAATTTGATTTTCTTGATAAACCATGGATGAAGAAGGAAAAATAAATCTTTCACCAAATCTTTATTACATGTATTATTTTGGTATGAAGAGATTTCAAAAATTGACTGCAGGGTATAGTAGAAAGTCCATCATGTTGAAAACAATTCATTTTCAATTGCATCCTTTTCAGGCACATATTTACACCACTCGAGGGAGGATACTGGAGACCATACTGAGCCTAAGATTTGTAATCTTCCAATATGGAATTGTTTACCACATGAATGCAAGCAATTCAGATACATCTTTACTGGTATGTCATTAATGTTATATACCTACAGCTTGGGGGGGGGGGGGGGGGGTCCTAACTTCTATACTTTCTAGCTTTCTCCTACATCCGGCTTCTGATTTTGTGGAGAAACTCCGGTTTCTGATTTTGTGGAGAAACTCTGGACATGCAGTAGGACATGATCTGTTGAGTCTGAAGATCCAAAGTAGTTAGGTTGGGTGCTGGTCTTCAAAGATCTTTCTATTTCTTTTAGCTTCCATTTCTCCCAGGTAGCACTAGTGATGAATTCCATGAAAAATGGCTGCTAAAATTATATTGAGGTATATATCTCCTACCTGACTATCTGAGCTGTTGAACCACAAGTGAATTGCCCATCCTTCGCCATCACCTTAGGTTTATGGGTGCAATTGGTTGGTGTATAGTAGCTTAACATGGTATCAGAGCCAGAGGTCTTGAGTTCAAGTCTTGTTGACCGCATTTTCCACCGCGCTGCTCCTATTTCCACGTTTGCGCCCCGAGGGAGCTGCACGTGAGGGAGAGTGTTGAACCATAAGTGAATTGTTCATCTTTCTCTATCGGCTTAGGCTTTTGGGTGCAACTGATCGGTGCATAGTAGCTTAACATGAGCATCTCATTAATGCATTTACTAGTGGGTCTTAAGTATTTTCTGGAGGGAAATAACGTTATATTGTTAATGAGTTGCGTTTCTTCATGACAAATAAGTATGACTTTGTTTCTCTTGGTTCACTTGGTAAAATATGACTACTTTAGCCGTTTGGTTCTTTAGTTTCAATCTGTTTGCAGTCCAATGGTACTGTGATTGTCCTATGAGTTTGTGAGGATTTAGTATATGGCATTGAAGTGACCTGGTTCGCGGTCTGTAACCAACTGCCTTGATTGCATATGTTTGTTGGTCTTAGGGATGCAAATGGGTACCTGTTGGGTAGTTATGGGTAAGCAACTTTGTTCATTTGCATGATTGACGTGGAAATGGGAAATTGATATTTAGTTCATTTGAGTGATTTTTTTGGTCGACACATTACCGAAAGGTGGAGAACTTGGATCCTTAATTAGCCTTGATGATCAAAAGAATTATATATTCGTTTCTTGGTGCTGCAGGTGTATTGGATTTCATGGGCTGTGCTTGGTGGCCTTTTGTTCCTTCTGTTGGTATGTGAATCCTAATTCACAGATTTTTTTTAATTGTCTTTTGCACATCTAAGTGCTGTGTTGCTTTTGTGTTCAGGTATTTGGTCTAAACCCCAAGGCTATGGTGCATTTTCAATTGTTCCTGCGTCTGATCAAAAGTATTGCACTATTGATGGTTTTGGCGGGTTTGGTTGCGGCAATAGCGCTCACAAGACTCAGTGTTGCCGATGTATTTGCTTCCATTCTAGCATTTGTGCCTACTGGATGGGGAATTCTCTCAGTAAGTTTCTGCTAAATGTTTCCCATGCAGTCTATTTTGTTTATAGTTTGACCAGAAAACCCTTGATTTTTAAAAGAATGTCTCTGCGTTATTGCGTACCTGGAAGCATGGCTGTCAAAAGCTAAAAGTTCCTTGACAGGGTATTTGTTTGTTATCTGCTCCTTTAGCTATCCTTTTGACCAGTCACTTAAAAAATAGGGTTTTTCTAATTTTCAGTCAGCTGAAAGTTTGGGTAACTTTCAGTCAGTGCTTTTAGCCTTCGAATATAGATCCAACTGGTTACAAAAAGAACAATTTGTCTGAAAGTAAGGAAATATGATAGTTTATACCTCAATAGATTTTTTCCCCTCCTCTTACTAATACATATAACAACAACAACAACAAAGCCTTTTTATCCCAAGCAAGTTGGGGTAGGCTAGAGATGAAACCCATGGGAACCCAAAAAAGAAGAGACAAATGAACAAAAGCCAAAAGAAAGAGAAGAAAAAGGAAAGAAAAAGAAAGAAAGAAAAAAGAGACAAAAACAAAAGGAACAAAAGCCAAAGGAAAGAAGAAACGAGTAAGCAAGAAGGAAGGACAAAAAAGATCACGGTTCTGGCACATCTATTGCTAGTCTCCAAGCGCTCCTATCCATAGCTAGCTCCTTAGGGATATCCCACGCCTTCAGGTCTCTCTTAACCGACTCGTCCTAAGTCAAGTTAGGTCGGTCTCTACCTCTCTTAACATTAGCATCTCTCTTTAGAACCCCACTACGCACCGGTGCCTCCGGAGGCCTCCGTTGGACATGTCCGAACCATCTCAACCGATGTTGAACCAATTTCTCCTCGATAGGTGCCACTCCTATCCTGTCCTGGATATCTTCATTCCGTGTTCGGTCTCTTCTTGTATGCCCGCAAAACCAACACAACATACGTATCTCTGCTACACTCAATTGTTGAACATGTCATCTTTTCGTAGGCCAGCACTCAGCACCGTATAACATCGCCGGATAAATTGCCGTCCTATAGAATTTACCTTTTAGCTTTTGTGGCACCCTCTTGTCGCATAAATCGTTGGATGCTTGACGCCATTACAACTTCAACTACTGTCTAAGTGACTGAAAGTTTTGACAATTTTCAGTCACCTGAAAGGAAGAAAATATATATATATAAATATACTTGTTTGATTAATCTTATATTTCTCATCTAAAAAGAATGTGTCCAGGTTCTTAGGTACGAAAGATACTTGTTTGCACTTTTTCATGAACTGTAGTCATCAATTTATTCACCTCATCGTTTGGTTTCACAGATTGCTGTTGCATGGAAACCTATTGTGAAGAAGTTAGGTTTGTGGAAAACAGTACGCTCCATAGCTCGGTTATATGATGCTGCCATGGGGATGATTATTTTTATCCCGATAGCCATTTGTTCATGGTTTCCATTCATATCGACATTCCAGACGCGACTTCTGTACAACCAGGCTTTCAGCAGAGGTCTGGAGATTTCTCTCATCCTTGCTGGCAACAATCCTAATGCAGGGATGTGATCTGGACTCCTTCAGTTTTGACCTTGAGCTTTATCAATAGGATCATGCAACCTCCTAACATGATCGATCCTCAGTTGAGTTAGCAGTAGGATGTATATATCTCCATGTTGACCAGCAATTGTTTTGTGTATATCTTAACGGACATGTTTTCAGAGTTGGTAGCTGCAATTGTTACGTTGAAGCATTATTGGAGGAATCTACTGTCTCTCCTATGAACTGGCTGTAATGCTACCCAACAGATATTTTGATGTTTGACGTATTGATTTTTGGCATAGTGTGGTATATGGTGTAACGGTTTGAACTTGAACACTGTTTTACAGTTTGAATTGGGCGTGTGGTTTTGTTTGAAACTTGCCTGTGGTTGAACTTGTGATACTTTAAGAGAGTTTGAATTAGAATGGCAGAATTGAGACCTGTAATTAAAATTTGGTGCTAAAATCTAATAGGAATCAAACTTGCAACTGTGGTGCTAAAGTCTCATAATCTACAGTACTCTGAATCTTCTGCAACACTGTAGAGTACCCCGATCCCAATCAAACTTAGCATTTGTTCACATACGACCGACTGACGTGTTATATGTTGCTCCTACCTTCGTTGAGGAGGTACGTGTCTAGTTGCAAAGTATCTGTTTCGAAAGGAACTGCATGAGCACATTCAAACTGTCGTTTCTACGGCAATATAATGGAACGCACGGCATCAAATGTGGCTCTGTTTCATTTTATTACTTTTTATAAGTCACAAATGTAGCAAATTATTACCTCCGGATTTAAATTTATGATGGTCAGACAACTCATTTGAACTGTAATATACTCTCCGTTCTAAAATTGTTGTTGTCATTAACTTTTTTCATTATCTTTGACCGTTTATCTTATTCAAAATATTTTAAAAATTATTATACTCGCTCCGTTCATATTTAGATATCGTTTTGGAGTTGGGTACGGAAAATAAGAAGAAGTAAAAAGATGGGTGCACTGAAAATGAGAAAGAAAGAGATAGAGATAGAGATGTGAGAATATTATATTGGAAAAAGAGAAAGGTGCATTGGGAAACGAGAATGACATGTAATTGTAGAAAAGTTGGAAACCTTAGAATAACATGTAAATATGAACAGAGGGAGTATATTTTTTCATGATTAGTTTCATTACTAGATAAACTCATAATATAATTAATAATTTTATGTATTTGAGATAATTTTTTAAATAAGACAAATGGTCAAAGTTTAAAAAAAAAGTTAATTACGACAATAATTTTGGAACGAAGAGAGTAAGTAGCAAAGTTGTCTGACAACTATAATAAAAATCTAGATGAAGTATATGCTAGTAGAACATCAACGACAACTAAAATTAAGAAGACACAAATTATACCTTATATGCTGATGTAGGGCACTATTGTCAAGGTTATTTTTTTGTCCCAGCATGCAATCCTTATTAATGGTGCATAGTTCTATAACTACTCCCAATCAAAATTTAATTGGAATTTTCATTTTTATGTCTCAGAATGCAATCTTCATTCATCATTTTTATGAATGTGGTAGGGAATTATAAAAGCGCCCACAGTGGGATCGCAGCTCTAGACATTACATTATTTGCATGTAGCTGCGCTGTTTCGTTTCTTCCTTTCCTAACAGCCTTGGCAATCGATGCTTGATAAAAAAATGAACCCCAATAGTCATATGCTCTAGCAATGTAAACAAATATTACTTTATTATTTAGCATTAGGTGCATGTAGGTTCATTGATACTCAGGGTGTGTTTGGCAGAACTTATGCTTAAAGTGTTTATAGTGATAAAAATATTTATTGTGTCAAAATTACTTATAATGTTTATAGCGTTTATTATAGCATAAGCAATCAACCTGTTTGACAAAATTGCTTATACTTATTTGTCCAAACTGTTTATGTTGAGAGAGAGGATCACCATAAACACTAAAAGCTATGTTTTGCTACTTTACCCAAACTACTTATGGTAGTATAAAATAGTAAAGTGCTTATAGGTGCTTATACCTCATAAGCACTTATGCTATTTTGTTGTTTGATACTTTAAACTGTTTATAGAGTATAAGCACTTCCAATAAGTAGTAACATAAGTCATACCAAACACATCCTCAGTTTTCTACTTCAGACACCAATGCGTACAGTGGTAGCACTGATGCCTAATGAGAATATTCTCTCAATATTCCTTTAAGCACCGGTGCATTGTGGTTGCTCTAAGAAAAGATACGAAAAGGTTTTAATATTGATTCAGTTATGTTTATATTGTTTGTAATGTAATTTATATATTGTATGTCTTCTTATGAAACAATAAAAAAATTATATATTGTATGGATGAAGTATTTCATTCACTAAATAAATATCTTGTTGTTTATATGACAATCAAATTGAAACTTATCATTAGGATTAGTCTGGACGAAAGACGAAGAGTAAATTTAATCCTTCCTCTTAGAATAGAAAAGTTGAATTACAAGTAGTTCATATTATTTGTTCGCGGCTAACTACATGAATTACAGACAACAAGAACGGCCATACAACAAGTTCTCTAACCAGATCACTACTTTATTTATTTAGGCCTTGCTAATTTTCAGTCACCTAAAAATTTGAGTACCTTTTAATCATTGTTTTGAGTCTTAGGATCTAGATTTAACGGTTTAAAAAAACAACCTTTTTATATATAGTTTATATATCAATAGATTTTTTTCTTCTCTTACTATGAGCATCTCCAAAAAAAAGAGCCTCAAAACCTTGGTTTCGTGGGTCCCCTGCAGCTAAATTTTGCTGAGGTTTACGCACCCCAATCTTTGGTTTCGTGGGTCCCCTGCATTATTTCCTTGTAGAGCGGGTGACTATCACAAAGGTTTGATGGGTGAGCATCGCCTCCGTTCCACGGCCATCACATTCAGTCATCGCGCCACAGTTCCCAAATCTAGAGCCCACTCGCCGCTGTGGCGCTGCCTCTCGTCGATGCTAACTTGCATCGCTAATTGAGAAATTAATAATATAGATGAGAGGTCCAAGCCATTCTTTTATTCTGAAATCCTAGAGAAGACAAAGCTAGCGGCAAACAACATCTTGCGGCAAGCAGGCTTATGCCTCATCAATTCATTTTTCAGTAGCAAATGGCGTCCGTTTTGCTCTGCTGATGTATCAAGTTTTAAGTATTTAGGAAGTAAAAAATAGAGTAGCTAGAACATCTTAAAAAAGAACAATAATTTTTTGAAATTAATTAATAGGATTTAATCTAAAAAACCATTTTCAACAGCTCTTCAAATTAACTCATAGATTTATTCTCTCTCTAAATTCTTCTCATTTGTAGCTAGAAACAAGGAAAAATTAGGAGCCCAATCCTTGTATTTACAAGAAAATTAATATTATTGTGGTCTCAGATGCATGGCACAATCAAAAGTTTTCATAATCTATTTTTAGGGAAAATTATCGGAGAGGATAAGAAAACTTCTCCCTAATAATTTTAAACTGCTACTACAAACACTTTATTGAGATCAATTTTTTAGAGAGTTTTTTGAGATGCTCTAAAGTAGTTGTTTTTTGGACTCAATAGTTTTTTTAGAATTGCCTTAAAAAGAGAATTTGAGGGGTTAATTTTGGAGTTCTTTTTGGAGATGTTTTAATATATACATAATTCTATAAAAACAAATACTAACATAAATCTAATACGATTTTAACTACTTTTAAGTAAGAACAAAAGAAGAAAATAAGATACATATAAATATGGCAGCTACTATTTTCAGTTGATTGAAATAGGTGGTTGCCTTCAATCAACAAATATGAGTCATCTATTCGTGATCCGACGACCAATGATTTATCTTGTACCTCGGCTCATTCTCTTCCTTATGCACGCACACGCTCCTCCGCTTTTTTTTTTCTCCTCATCTAGTCATCCTCACTGTCATGTTTGCAACTTCTTTCCCCGTCACGCTAACTCATCGATGTCGAGCTTCCTCGCCTCCCCCCCTCCCCTTCTGTAGTCATCCCCTGCGGTGTCTTTATCGTTGGATCCACAACTTCCCCTCCCTTTCGTAGTAATTCTTCGGCATCAACTCTCCCGCTCTTGTCTGACCCAACTGCCACCGCGTCACCTCCGTCTCCACTGTTTCTTCGATCATCACCGTCAGACCGGCCTACCATCTTTGAAACCTCTTTCTAAGGTTAGAGATGACGGAGTTTGTCCACCCATATCGATGATATTGAACTTTGACTTACGTCTTGATTTTCCTAGTTATATTTGAATCGCCAATACAGAACACAAGAGCGGCCACATGACAAGTTTCAATCATTGCTTTAAATGGATCTAGATGTAATAATTTGTAAAAAGAATAACTTTTTATATAGCTTATATATTAATATTCTTTTGTTCTTTTATTAATACATATAATCTTATAAAAATAAACACTAACATAAATCTAATATAATTTTAATTATTTTTTAAGTGACCAAAAGTTTCAATCATTTTTTATTCATGTTTGCTAGCTTTGAAGTGACTGAAAGATTTTAGTCACTAGTTTGTTCTTTTATGTTTTTATTTTTTTTTATAGAATTATTTATATAATAATTACAAGTTTTTAGATCTAAATTTAATAGCTTAAAATAATAATTAAAAGTTACCCAAATTTTCAGAAACCTAAAAATTAGCAAGTACCTTTTTTATTTGAATCCCCGATACCTTTCAAAAGAAATTGAGCGGCACCGCCGAGGTCAGTCCATTCTCCTTGCCGTGCCGCGCCCGTGTCATGCTTCCCCTCCCCCGCCTCGTCCGCGCTCGCCTCCGCACCGCCTCTTCCCGCGCGGCCTTCTCCGCCCGACCCGTAGCTCCCCGCGGCAGCGACCCGGAAGCCGGCGCCGGCGCTTCAGATGCGATCGTTCGCCTCGTCGCGGCGGGCGGCAGTAACCTTGAGGCCGACCTCGACCGCCTCAATCCCGCCCTTTCCCACCGGCTTGTCGCCACCACCCTCCGCGCGCTTACTGACCGCGGAGTCCCGGCTTCCCGCTTCTTTGCCTGGGCCTCCCTCCGCAGAGGCTTCGTCCCTAGCGCCGACGCTCATAACCTGCTCGTCGATAATGCCGGGAAGGTGGCGGACTACCCGGCAATGTCGCGCGCACTCGCGCTCATGTCGGAGCGGAGGCTTTCGCTGACCGATCGGGCGTTCGCCTTCCTGGCGCCTCAGGGGTCGTCACGGAGTGGCAGCGTGGAGGACGCGGCGAGAGCGGTCCTGAAGGCTTTGGACGACGTCGGGGGCCCTTGCCGCGCGTCCGGCGTGTTCTCACTCGTCAAGGCGCTGGCTACCATCGGCGAGTTCGGCGCAGCGGCGGCGGCGATAGAGGAGACGGCGAGGACGGCGCGCTACTACAACGTCCTCGTCGCCGCAAAGTGCAAGGCCGGCGACTTTATTGGTGCCCGCGAGGTGTTCGATGAAATGAGGAAGTTGGGGTGCGATCCGGACGCTAACACCTGGAACTACCTCTTAGGCTGCCTGCTTAAGAAGGGGAGGGTCGCAGAAGCGTGTGGTCTCGTTGAGTCCATGGAAAGGTCTAAAAATGATGTCATCCCAAACTCACTCACATATGAGATCCTCACATGCCATGCCTGCAAGGCGGGGAAGATGGACTCATCAATGCAGATTCTTGACCAGATGTTCTCTGCAAATCTGACGCCGAGGATTACAATGCACACTGCGTTCATCAAGGGGCACTTCTATGCTGGGAGAATAGATGATGCTTACAAGTATGTCAGCGACATGAGCACCAGGGATAGGCACTCTACGAACAGGAATTACAGCCTTCTCGCTAAGCTGCTACGGAGTTCAGGGAGGGTGATTGATGCCGGAAGGGTTCTATATGAGTTGATGGATAAGGGCCTGAGACCGGACCATTCTGCTTATGTTAAAGTGGCCAAAGATCTGCACAAGATGGGCATGGGAGATTTGGCTGCTGAACTGAAGTTGATGTTTCAGAGTTTTGATGTACGTGCAGATGATGTGGGGTGATGATTTATTTCTGAATAGCGCGAGTAAAGTGAAGCTTGCCTGCACATAGAATACTCAATTGGCGATTGATGTTCCCCACACCTTTCTAGACCATCTGTGAATCAAATGGATCATGATTCATGAATACAAAGTTCATCATGTTTGGGAGGTTATTTTCTCTGCTAAGCCATTGAGACAAGTGACACTTGCTTGTCCATAGAAGACCCATCTGACAATTTGATTGCCTCTTCACCTTTCAGTAGCCAGCACCATGTGTGACCAATTGACTAATTCATGATCAAATTAAAGGAGAAAACATATATGACTGAAGAAATGGTGCGAGCCTTTTTGACACTCAGATATAAATCATTCTTGCACTTTCAGGCCTGGTACTGATCAGAGAAAACCAGAATATCTGGCCAGTTCACTTATTACCTTCCACAGAACCTAAGCTGCGATATTTGATATTTTGAACAATCGTAAGCAAATTTGTTTTATCTACAGATAGTGATTTGTTGCAACATAAAGAAAGTTTGTTTCAGTATAATGTGTAGGTTTATTCCTTTTTTTTTTGGGTGAGGAATGTGTAGGTTTATTCAGTTGTACTAGTTACATATGCAATACAGAGCGTTGTTACCTTCTCCATTTTATGCCATAGAATGGGAGGACTTTCACGTTCTAAAATTGCTGGTGCGCTTCTGAGCAACTGTTGGATGTCTGGAAATCACTTAGCAGGGCGCTAATGGTCAATGGGCGCATAATTGTCTACGCTGTGCCTAATCTAGGTGCATCATAATTTTTTTTGAGGGAATAGGTGCATGATAATTATTTATAAAGCTGTCCATTGATTTTTTGTACGGTGAATCCTGTGTACTCTCCAGTAACAAAATACCATGGCTTTCTATGACGAGGAAAAGGATGATTTGTAGAAACGAAAAAAAAAACAAATAACAAAAGGAAACAAAGGCTGGACGTACGTTCCATCGCAAAGGCCCAATGCCTGGAACCAACGATCTTCGTTCGGCAGCACCAAAAGCCCATTTCTCACGGCGCACATATGCCACGTCACCGATCCGTCTCAGGATTCCTAGAGCCAATCAAACGCCGCGCACTCATCATCCCGTGGATCCAATTCCCGCACCGCCATGTCACCGATCCGTCCCTCCCACTCCAACGCAACCGCATTCATCGATTCACGATCCAACGCGTCGTGCTCCACCACCCACGGATCGATAACTCCATCTCCACCCCCGCGCCCAAACACAACCTGTCGCATCCCCCATAAATAGCGGCGACACCTCCGCTGCTAATCTCACCAAACAAATCCACACTTCCAAATCATCCCCAAATCACCTTCTCCCTCTTCGAGCGAGCTTGCCTTCGAAAGCAACCATGTCCGGCCGCGGCAAGGGAGGCAAGGGTCTGGGCAAGGGCGGCGCCAAGCGTCACCGCAAGGTTCTCCGTGACAACATCCAGGGCATCACCAAGCCGGCGATCCGGAGGCTGGCGCGCAGGGGCGGCGTCAAGCGCATCTCCGGGCTCATCTACGAGGAGACCCGTGGCGTGCTCAAGATCTTCCTCGAGAACGTCATCCGCGACGCCGTCACCTACACCGAGCACGCCCGCCGCAAGACCGTCACCGCCATGGACGTCGTGTACGCGCTCAAGCGTCAGGGCCGCACCCTCTACGGCTTCGGCGGCTGATTTCCCCTCTCTGCTGGCGGCGCTCTGGTTCCTGGTTCCATTGTGGTCGAAGGTGTTAGCTGTGTTGTTAGGGTTTCGTTCATTGTGATGTCTGAAATGGTCTGTGTGGTCGTCATGTGCAAAGTTGTATGTTCTGCACTCTGAATGGAATTGTTATCGTACCAATGAAATAGAGATTTGGTAATCTGCTGCAGTTGTATTCGTGATCTGTTTATTTGTGGAATGTTTTTTTGGTGCCGTTTTCACTGCGCGTTCTGTTCAGATAAGAGGTCTGAGGTATCGGTCGATTTTGAAATGAATCACTGTACGTCCCCTACTTTTCGAAAGTTTTGACCAAAAACTGCACGATCAAATCTTCGTGGCGATGCTCGTTGCAATGCGCGAATGTTGAAATTTTAAAGGCGTGCAGGTCCGGACTTGTAACGAAATTTCGCAGGCTCGAACGCGTTTCCGCTTTGGAGTCGGCACAAATTTGTTTGGCGCTTCGGTTGCGTTCCAGGCTGGATCTGCTTCCTTTGAATTTGAATGGGCGCCAAAATTTCGCCCATTTTTTTGGGCGATTCGGTTCGGAGCGTGTCAGGGCAATAGCGGAGGTACTGTGAGCAGTAGTGGGTGGGTGGGCTTGACCGGGCCTGGGTAGTGCCGTGCCCGGTGCCCCCGAATCCAGACCGCACTTGTGTCATTCCCACTAGCGCGCTCCATATCTCGATCTCCACCACCGCCGACCACCGCCACTCCGCCCCTTTCCCTTTCCTCCCGCCGAAATGCACGACACCGGGCTCTCCGCCCGCGCAGCCGGCGCGTCCTCGTCCTCCGCGCCCTTCGCGGGCACCACCCCCGCCGCCGCCGTGGACGAGGACGACGAGTCCAAGACCCGCAAGGCGCACCTCGGCTACGCTCGCCTACGCTGCTCCCACCGCGCCGCCGTCTCCCTGCTGCTGCTCCTCACCGTCGCCGTCGCCGCCTTCCTCGCGGGCCGTGCCCGGCCGGCCGTTGAATGCACGCCGCCGCGCCTCGACGCGCGATTCCTCTCCGTCCCAGATGCCGCCGCGGCCTCCGACTTCGGCTTCCTCGGCGTTCCCTGGTGTAAGCACTCGCGCAGCTGTTTTTGGTTGTTGCTTCCTTCCTACCTTATAGTGTTAGATCCGTGCTTTCGACAAGTAATTGATTCATACACGCCAAACTAATATGTATGGGTCGGTCTGAGTGTTTGATTGCTTCTTCATTGTTACTGCTCTGAGCTTGTACAAGTTGGTTCAAATGTCTGGATTGTAAAACCCAGTATTGTTGCTCCACAAGTCATACAAAATTCCTGCTCGATATGATTGCTTGGTACATCACTCGTAGTTTTTAGGGGTCAAGTTGTTATGGTTAACCCACTAGTATTTTCTGCACTGAATTATACAGCACATGATGCCATTAATCACTAGTCTTTCTTATCTCATTGAAGGCAGATCAAAAACAGGGAACACTGTGGAATGGACTTCAAAAGACCTACTTAATGGGTTGGAGGAATTCGTGCCAATATATGAGACACGTCCTATCAAGAACAACATGTTTGGAATGGGATTTGACCACAGCTTTGGGCTTTGGTTTATGGCTCGCTGGCTTAAGCCAGATCTCATGATTGAGAGTGGCGCTTTCAAGGGCCACTCAACTTGGGTCTTGCGCCAGGCCATGGCAAATACTAGGATTATATCACTCTCTCCGAGGCACCCTGAGAAATATCTGAAGAAGGGGCCTGCATATGTTGACAGGAACTGTACTTATCTTGCTGGGAAGGATTTTGTGGATTTTGGAAGTGTTGATTGGGGAAGACTATTGAGAAATCATGGTGTTTCTGATCCCAGTAAGGTGCTTGTTTTCTTTGATGACCACCAAAGTGAGCTTAAAAGGTGGAGTCAAAATTACTTAATCTAGCAGTTCAGCTTTTTCCATGTTATAGTGTTATTGTTCTTTCCATATGTGAAAATCCTAAGCATCAAAATTACGGAATCTAGCAGATCAACTTTTTAAATATTTTCTTTTTTTTAAATCCTATTATATAGGTTAAAGCAGGCACTGAAAGCTGGATTCCGGCATCTCATATTTGAGGACAACTATGATACTGGTACAGGCGATCATTATTCCCTGAGGCAGATTTGTGATCAATCACACATCAGAGGTTTGTGACATTCTGAATTTCCAAGATATGATAAATGCTCATAGACCTTTTTATTTAATGGTGATGACTATGTTTGTCAATATTTCTGGTAGATTAACATGATTATTATCTGGCTGAACTTCACCTTACTTAGGATTACTAGATGCTAGTAAACCTGACCAAAATTCTGTTAAGACACTTATGTCCAATGTGTAATATTTGTTTGCACACAATATTGCATGTGTCTTATTGCTATTTGAGGATTCCTTGTTATCAAAGCATGAAACATGAACACTGCACTATAGTTTTTTGTTTATAAAATGAGTACACCATTATTAGCAAAACTAATCACTGTATGATATTTTCTTCCCAGGTGGTGGACACAGCTGCTTTTGGGATAGTGATGAAGCCAGATTAAGATCAAAACGGAAAAAGTTTTGGGAGAAAGCTGTAGAAATGGATGATCTCTGCGGAAAAGATGATGCGTGGTGGGGTGTTAGAGGTTACATGCGAGACAATTTCAACCATAGCAATAAAGCCATCTCATATAAAGAGCATTTTCAGAACAGTAGGCTTGTTGAATCTGTGCTGGATTTGTATTGGGAGCTTCCACCTGTTGCTGGTCCATCATTGACACATCAAACAAGGTATGATCCAGCACGCACATCCGACCCCATCATTGAAGACGGACGCTATGGCTTGTTTCGAAGAATCGGTCTAGCACGATTAGATGTGTCAGTGTTCAATGGTTACACTCAGATGGCATATGTTGTGATATCAGGCTCAATGTTGACCACAAACAATGTTTAAAATTTTTCTTATTGGCTTATGTTACTGCTATGCTAACTGAAGTGTCACCTGCCCAAGGTTGCCAGATCAACGGGGCCTACTTGAGTTCATTTTTATGTTATTGTTTTCTCTGGATAACAGCGAAGGCTTTATTACCATCACTAGGATTTTTTTTTTTTGAGGAATGATTATTTTCTTTTATTGCTTGCGCTACGTTACTGTAAAAACAAGGATGGTACCAAAATTCATTGTGGGCTCTTGCTTGGATGTGCCTTGCGTGCTCTTCTATGGTTGTATATAACATCCATAAGAAATGAATGGCAATATATGTTAATTAGTTTGGTGCCACTGAGCATTTGCATGATTCAAAATATGCAATGAAACTTCATGAATATGAACTCGGTGTTCGCTATAATTTTGCTAGAATTTAAAATAGACTGTTTCTATATATTTGGCCCCTCTTTTCCTTCCTCTTCTCTTCTTCAGTTCCTCGACCTATGCAAGCCAGCTGAAGCACAGGTCTCTGTGACCCGCTTCATCAGTTCCTCACCCTATGCAAGCTGAGCTTGTTGCAATGCATCCATTCAGGTACAGCCTGCACACGCTTTCGGGGTGGCACTTCGGGGTTGATATCCCAACAGTAACCTTTATGGCCAAATGCTTTATCTGTTCGTATAGGCCATATATTGTTTTCTACTCCCTCTGTCCCAGAATATAGCTAGCTTTAGACATTTGCATCTAGTTTGAAAGAATAGTGAATTTTTTTTACCTTAGGTCTTCTTTGTTTCACAAGACAAATTATGTTATATCTTATTAGTATATTCTTGTCTAATATCATGTATATAACTGTTCAATACAAAATCTGTGCTTCAAGCTTTAAATTTATTAGTTATCTGCCATGTATCTCAACTCTTCTATTACAATTTACAAAAATGAGTATGCTTCCTGCAAACAGAAAAACTGTTAGACATGTTTACAAGCAACGGAGGACAATAGAACGGGAACATGATTTAGGGAATCTAGCTGTTGACACGTGCCAACACTTTCATGGTGTCCAGAGTACGATGAAGCCTTTGAACAGGTTGACAGTCATTGCCATGGATTGGTGAGACAATGTTTGAACTCGCTTGTTCATACTTTTTGCTGTTCATGGCATCGGTGTGTGCCTGGTGCCCCACATTACCAGAATGGTGGAATGCAACTCTGTTATTGTAGCTGCTTTGTGCCTATGTGGTACAACTAGACCAACTCTGAGAAAGTAGGTATTGTCTATGTGATCCATCTTATAGTAGCTTTGCATTAGATGGCAACTGACCTCATTGATGAGCTACTCTTTGTTGATGGCTCTTCAAAGTTTCCTAAAAATAAAACTCCACTAGGACGAGAGATGTCAACCCTAGCATTGATATGTAGAATGTGAAAATAGAACCCTTTAGTGACATCTACCACCTCTACTAGCTATTCATCTCAGCGGGCTTCTCAGGATTTTATCCTCTTTGTCGTGGAGTTTATACATAGCTGTTCTCTGAGATTGCTAAAGCTTTAAATGTAAGTTGATTGAGCACTCTGTTGGGATGTTTTACCTGAGAATGTGAAAAATTGTAAGAGCATGAAAGAGTAATTTTAGTAGGATAATAGTTCCTTTAATGTGTACAAAGACCATGTCAGAGTGGGCACTCTTGGTGAAAACCTATTTACATAACCTAAAGTGAAATTCATTCCCTGTTTCTGAAGATATAGATACCCTATTAATGAAACACCGAACTTGTAAGATGTAAACTGGGGCATCTTGAGGACATCCCACATCCTCTAGAAAATGCAGTGGTCATGAACACAAAGTGAAGTTGCGTTGCAGCCTCCACTTCAAGGGCTGCAATTGTATTCTTCCGATTCTTCCTTAGAATACTAAACGACTTGCGTCTTTTTAGTAGGCAAACGGAGGAGCGGACGTGGTACTAAATTTAAACATAATCCTTAATTTGCTTGAATTCTGTTCAGAGGCATTTGTTGCAAATATGAGGAAATAATCAAGCACATAGCTACTAACCTTCTTAGGCTTACTTGCTTACTCCTATTTAAGAATTTTAGGAGAATATCCTGAAGACAGTTAAAGCAATGTTTCATTGGTTGGAGTTTTGTTTCTGCTCTATAGGATCTGGAATCATGGCTGATACATGTGCAAATTCTCTGCTGATGGCATCTAATACTGTCTCACTAGTTGATATAATGGATCTTTTTAGCATGAGTGATTTGAAAACTTAATTTGGTGGCTCTGAAACTGGCTCTGGGGGACTTAAATATGAGAAGTGTTCACAAGGTAAATAAAAGGCATCAACATTTCATTGGCATCCATATCGCGATAGACGATTTTAAAATTATGTCTATAGCTCTTGTGGTTCAGACTTCTATCTTAGCCACAGTAGGAGTTCACCATAGTGCCACTTAGTTTTGTAGCACAACTGAAAATGACAGCTCCTTTTTATCTCTTATCTTCTTTTCCTTTTCATGGTACTGGATACTGTGATGCTCATATCATGATGTTGCTTTTGTCAAGAAGAACAGATCATGTAAATAGCCAATTCTTTCTAACTAGAATTACATACTTCAAACTTTTTTTTTGAACAAATATATACTTTATTATTTTAATGCCATTATTTTAAAGATATTATATTCTAAGTAAAGTCAGTATTCGTTGTTTCACCTTGAACTGCGTAATATATAAAAAAATGTAGTTATTGGTCTAAACAACTAGATAGTTAGTTGGATGCTATCTACGCTAACAAGATTTCTTGATTTCTCGATTTGCCATTAGAACGTATGCATGTTAAACATGTGTAAGTTCCATCATTGTATCTAAAAATCTGCTTGATGAAATCCAATGATTAAAGAGAGGATTCACTTTTGGTTCGATGTTGACATTGTTTCATAATCGCTTTTTTCCTGTTGAAGATTGCCATTTTGTCATGTGTTCCTTATGGTTCTATCCATGTTCTGCTGCAACTCTACGTCATGGATCTTCAGTGAAGCTATTTGCTCACCCAAGTTATTCGTCATCTCCTAAAGGACACACCAAGAATACTGAAAGAGCAAGTTTTTTCTTTCGCTTCTATATGTTCTTGCATCCCTGTTTATGTCTGTTACTGTTAGTTTCAGAAGTATATTTGCTGTGGTAAATGGTATATTGACTACTATCCCTTAAACTGTTCTAAATGCTAAATTGCTTGACCAAGATGAAATGAATGAACTTGGCAGATGATTGTAAAATCCAAAGATAAACATAACAGCAATAACTTGTGACTACGAAGACATGTTTCATGGTAAAGCATTAATCAGAACTGGACCATTTCAAGTAACTAGTGCTGATGTCCTGGCATACTCTTTTTTATGCTGCTATAGTTGAATGTAACTTGTTACTGGACGCTAGTATGACAGCATGAGTACATGACTATTATATACCTAGCCACACTTGATATGAGCCATGTAGTGGTTCATGCCTGAACCCTGAAATCAGCAACATCCAGTTGCTTCTATCTTTTCCTAATGAATCAAATTTACGGTGCAGACTGGGTTGATCCAAGTAATTCACTAATCCTAAGTCATTTTATTCCTTTCAAAAGCTGACTATGCGTTATAATGTATCAGGAATTTTACAACACTTTTCTCCTATAGGGTAGAAATATCATCTATTGTTTAGTTCAGTACTTTGTTAAAGCCCAGACCATGGAAATTAGCAAAGGTATATGAGTGTATGAAATGCAATTAGTTTGTAGTGTAGCAACTGAGCCTTACCATTTCTTAGGGTTGATCCCTATTTTCCTACTGCTAAGTGTTCCTCAGTTTGTCCAACTAAGTGATCAACATATTCTTGCAGCCTCCAGAAAGCACCGTCTGGCACTCTGACAGAAAAGTTTAAAATGGAATGTCATGACAATTACACTATTTGAAAGGTTCACACAGTGGCTGAACTTGGAAAAGACTGTTTGCAAGTAGCCTAAACAACTTTCAGTTACAGGGTTCATCAGAGTCGATAAAATTATACTAGTGGGAACCAAATTTAGATTTTGGGCTGCTACAAGAAAAAATGGGACTTTATTGAACACCAAGAACTGTCTACGTGGGAACATTCAAAGTTCTGTTTCCAGTTACATTATCCGTATCATTTTGCTTCATCATTTGGTGCAAGGTATTCAGATCTCTTTCCTTGTTCGGGTACTAACAGATTCCTATGGATGCCAAAGATACTTGAACAATGGCCTACTTTTTGGGCTTGCAAAAGTGGGGAGGCTAGGAGTGGCCTATCCTTTCGGCTGCACTGTTGTGGTTTCTTTTCTTTTGATTCCTCCTCTGATAATCAGAACACCGACACTGCATTCAGCTCTGCAACCTTTATGATTAAATAACTTTCTAGAAATGCTTTTGAATGGAATATTTTTCAGGATATCTTGATTGTAATTAGTTTTGTATCTAGGTTGAAGTACTTTGCTTGCCGCTTGCAGAGGACACCCATCGCCACGATGGTTGACAATGTGGGCACTCAAGGTCTGATCCCAATACCACCTTCAAGTTGTAGGAATTGTTCTTTAACACTATTAGTTTAATGCTAACCATTCATCTTTTAATAAAACTTATACTGTTATACAGCTGTTGTCCTGAACTCTGAAAATTCCAGGATAAAAATAGAAGAAAATTCTGATCTATGTTCCCTTATTTGAATTAGAACTCAATGTTCAAGACATAACAGCAAAGTCATGCTTTTCTTTAAAAGCAAAATAAGGCACTCGTTTTTTGTTTGGATGAGCGAAGGTAAAAGTTATTAAATTTTGAATTGTGCACATGCTGATTAGACCTTAATCATTATTAGTTTCATCAGCATGAGATTTTGGTCTATGTCATCATTATGAAGATACATGAGCAGAGATTTGCTGGGTCCATATGGTTAAATTCTCCCTTTCTTCTGCCGTATTCCTTAAAAGCCATGTGAAGTCATGGAGATCTGGGCCTCCTTATGAATCGAGCTGGCTAATCGTACTTTATCATTATACTATGTTCATCATTGCTAGTTAAGACATTGCACTTTTGAGTTTTAAACGAATTGCGTCATGTGTGCTCTTCCTGTTCACCGTAAGCTGTCGAATCAAATCAACCCACTGGTTTTTCCATATCTGTCACATTGCACACCTCCTTCATCTAACTTTAGATTGGAGCTACGAATCATAAGGACGGTTAACAACAAACTCTAGCACATTGCCATCTGAATCTAGCACCTGAGACTCAATTATGAATTATGATGGCAAATCTTATTTACTTCGGTTAGAGTTATTTATTTCTTTTTTTAGAGGCGAGCAGCATTATATGCAGGTTATTAGGCATGGTATTTATGTGTACCTGATACGTTAGAGGTTGGAGAGAGCAACGTAGAACAGCTTAAGGGGGGGTTGGTTTTGGAGATACCCGCTGTGTGGGGTGAGGAGAAGCATAAACTCAAAAAGGGGAAAGAAACCCAAAGTTGGGGTGGATGGATTGATAAAAAGGAAAAGTGGCCCACAAGCTATGCATCAATCAGCAGCCGCAAGTTGGGGGGCCTCGAAAGCCACCGGGCCCCAGCTCTTGCACTTGCCATGTAGACCTAGCTGGGGAACGTGTCGAAAGTCTGGCTATCGCAGGACCGTTCGGTGGAGATAACCCACCTTTTCCTTTTGTTAGCTGCTGACTGCTCACAGATCGTCACCATCATTCTCGCTCATTGGATACTGATACCGCTTCTTTTGGGACGTTATAATTGGATCATCGACCAATCGATCGGTTGTGTTCTCGATCGTCAGCAGAACATGTCGCCCGTCCCATTCAACTCAGATGTCATGATTTGCCACAGTTTTCCTTTTTGTTCTTTTCAGGAAAAAAAATGGCTCTTAGTCTTCGGTTCCTGCCGACTTAAGTAAGGACGGTGGTTCCTGGATATATTAATTTATCCCCCAAATTCAGTAAAATGAGATAACAGTGAGTGCTTGATGCATTTCTCGCTAGCGCCAAGAGAAGCCTTTTCAGTCCCTCCTTCCCAGTGTGGACAGTGAGCACAATCTTTTTCAGGCTCCTGGATTTTCTGACGGCGCTGATTCCCCGCTTGCTTGAACTCGAGCTAGCAACACGGTAACTCTGCAGCATAGATTCAACATCAAGCTAGTAACTATACATGGAGTGGCAAATTGAGGCGAACATCCAATTGGCATGTTGCATTATCTTTTTTGGGTCAAAGCTCAGATCCTATAGTAACCATGCCTTTAGTCAGTGATGAACTACTTCCTGTGAGGATCCGTATCCTCTGCAGTGAGGAATAAAATTCAGAGAAGTGTAGCACATTCTATAGTGGTATGTGAGGAGATGAACAAGCGTCTACATTGGAACTGTAGCATATCAGATAGCAACAGTAATTTGTGGTACTGCACATCACTTTTTCAAATATAGTATGTATATTGTAGCACAATCAAGATTGGGACTAATTCCAATTACTGTAGCCTCTCTGAATTGAAACCTACAATGTAGGGGATCTCAGAATCCATATCCTCTACAGTAAGGAATAAAATTTAGAGAGATGTAGCACATTCTACATAGTGATATGTGAGGAGATGAACAAGGGTGACCCTTGTTCATCTCCTCACATATTACTGTAGAATGTGCTACACCTCTTTGAATGAGGATACGGATCCGATTCCCATACAGTTGTAGCTTGTTTTTCTCATATCATCCTTACATGCATCCTCTTATTTTTAATTTGTTCAGAATACTCTGACGAAATGCAAAATGTCCAATATCCGTTAGTAGGTAGCACTGACTTTTCTCTTCAAATTGTTCCGGCTGGTGACTAGAATTGCTGTAGGCATGCATGCAGCCATGCATCACAGCGAACAGCGATCACCAAGCATTGGCAATCGGCATTCACCCTTCATCGAACAAACTCCAGAACAGAAGAGCAGGTAAACTTTATCCCAGAGTTGCAACTCAGTTGAGGGACAGTTAATCACCGTTGCAAAGTTTAGTAACATAGTACATGTATTAGCTGCTAATCATGCAGGCACGCTCATCGAGGCCCGGCAAAATCTACATGGGGCCGCGTGTGTGAACGTGACGTAAACCGTCAAAGGGAAGGAGGAGTCTCGCGGGAGAAAAAGCGCGGGAATCGAGTACCAACCTTGGGCCCTCACCCTTTCCAACAGGAGCTGACTAGGCACTAGCCTGGTGGCCCACAAAGCAGCCAATAGCAGCCCTCCAGAGTCTGCGGCTGCGCCACCCCTCGATCGCTTTGGCTGCCAAAGACAAGAAGAGAAGATTGGGATATTTCTATTCACCGATATAAAGCGACCCTGACACAAGACACAACAGAAAGCAAAAGCCAAAGAGAGAGGGGAGAGAGACAGAGCTACAGTATATAGCTTCATGTGAAAGATGAGAAGAATAGAAACATAAAATAGTCCGTCAAACTTTGCTATAAAGCCATAGTCCCTCCCCTCCTGGTTTCCCTCCCTCTCTCCTTCCTCTTGCATCTGCAATTAGCCGATAGCATGCACCAAGGTCCGCTTCTCCTCCTTCCCCTCCGACCTTCTCTACTGCAAGTCTTAATTTCTGCAACTTACATCTTCGTGTTTATTTCATGTATCAGGTTTTGTACATTGTAGCTGCTGATCATTCATTCATTCATCGTACAGCTAGTTGAGCGAGGCTGGTGTGGCTTTCCACATTTTTGCTCGGATAGCCTTGTCAGCTAGCTGTCAGCCGAGCTCTAAGCTTACTTTTGTTGTAAGAGATTCAAGAGGAAGGGCAGAGGAAGCAGTAATGGCACCCGTCAGTTTGCCTCCTGGTTTCAGGTTTCACCCCACCGATGAAGAACTCATCATCTACTACCTCAAGAGAAAGATCAACGGGCGACAGATTGAGCTCGAAATCATTCCGGAGGTTGATCTTTACAAGTGTGAGCCCTGGGATTTGCCAGGTATATATATTCATGTTCATATTGACTCTTGATGTACGAAGTTAGCTTTATGCAGTTATCAACATGATTTGCTTGCAATATCCTTAATTTCATTATTAACTTTGAATGAGGACACGTAGCATTCCTAGCAATAGTTAGTAATTATCTGAACTGCGCCATTATACGTTTCCCCCCTTCACGGAAAGCTCACACACAATACTGCTCCATTTTGTTTTTGAATTGGATGCCGTGTTGTGCAGACTCGAAGCAATCTTATTCAACTCTTATACTATTATGCTCTTCCAAGAAACTGCAGTCCCTGGTCTTGAGGAAAGAATAACTTCATGTTCCCTTCTTGGCGGGCACTTCACCGACCTACTATAGTTGCCGAGTTCCATTTTGTTCTTGAAAATTGCAGTCCCATAAGAATTTTATTTGTAGGATTCGGATTACTAGTTTTTTGAGAACGTAAAAAAAAATAACGAGCTTGTTCATGAAAGCCATGTTGAACAATATTATCCTAGCTCGCTTTCTGTTAAAACATGAATAACCATACTCTGAAATTTCTCCTTGTTTTACTTTCAAACGTCTTATGTTCACCGAAAGGGAGGAATGGAGATAGATATTGCCCCTTTTTTAGTGGAAAGAAATTAACCTTCTACAAGGCACGGCTAAATTCTCTGCCAAGTGTAAAGGTAAAAGAAATTAACGTAGCTACTAGAATGCTAGATATATACATATACATGTCCACGATTGAGCTACTTGAAAGGGAAAGGAAATCCTTTATCCCTGTAACAATAAAGCAAAAGCATATATATTTTGGACCATGTCACAATCACACATAGATTTGAAGATATATTCTCTTTATCCACTTGTTGTTTCCTTTCAAGCTTGTCCGGTTTACTAAAAAGTTACCCTGTCCATCAGCCGGAATAAGTTGTACCAAAATTGAGTGAAATAGAACCAAAAAAAAATGATTCTTTATCTTCCCTTTGAGCGAAAAATAAAGCAAGAAAGGGACTTGAGAGATGGATGTAAGTCAAAATGACGTATGCACAGCTAGCCTCCAAGATATAAAGTGATCTTTGGTATAAGTTTTACTAAATATGGTAGCCTGTTGTGGTTAATCTTTGATCTCTACACAGTTAGCTCTAATAATGATTATCACATACTTATGCATATATAAACAGGTAGCATTTGTGCTGGATTTGTTTGGTATGTCTTCTAACATCTCTTTTAACTGAATGTTCAGAAAAATCCTTCCTCCCGAGCAAAGACCTTGAATGGTACTTCTTCAGCCCTCGAGACCGCAAGTACCCAAATGGGTCAAGGACAAACCGTGCCACAAAATCGGGATACTGGAAGGCGACTGGGAAGGACAGAAAAGTAAACTCGCACAGGCGCGCAGTTGGTATGAAGAAGACGTTGGTGTACTACCGTGGCCGAGCTCCACACGGTTCTCGAACTGACTGGGTTATGCACGAGTACCGCCTAGACGAGAGGGAATGCGAGACCGACACTGGCCTACAGGTGCTACTACATGACCTACTCATATATATGTTCTCCTTTTATGTTCCTGAAACCCTAATCTATGCCGGAATGATATAGCTTTGGGCCTCTCTGACATGTATGAATTCTCCGCATTTATGTTCATAGGATGCATACGCATTGTGCCGAGTGTTCAAGAAGACAGCGCCCGGGCCAAAGATCATCGAGCATTACGGTGTGGTGCAGCACCACATGGAGCAACCTCAGTGGACGACAAGCAGCGTTGACCACCGTTCCCCCACGTTGGACCTGTCCTGTGATGTCAGAAGTGATGATTTTGAGAGCAGCGGCTTCTCGTTCCCAGCTGAGGCGGCGCCAATGGAAGCCATGCATGGTGGGTTCGGAATGCAGATGAGCGCATCTCACGAGGATGGCAAATGGATGCAGTTCCTGAGCGAAGATGCCTTTAACGCCACCAATCCGTTCTTCATGAATCTAGCTTCGTCCAGCTTCTCATGCATCCCGTCCAAGGTGTGTAAACAGGCAGTAATGCCAGTATTACAATACGGGCAATATAATGATTAGTACTTAGCTTCAGTGCTGACTGGTGTTGGATGCAGGTGGATGTTGCACTGGAATGTGCAAGGCTGCAGCACAGGCTCTCTTTGCCTCCTCTGGAGGTGGAGGACTTTCCACACGACGACGCTAGCCTTGACACGAAGACGAACGTACTCCTCCGCAGCAACCCCAACGAGGTTGACATCCTTCAAGAGTTCCTCTCTGTCGCGTCGGCCTCACAGGAGCTAATCAACGGCTCCAGCAGCAGCTACGCTGCAGAAATGTGGCCAGGCGCCGGCTCAAGTAACGTCAATACTCACTATAGCAACGAGCTGTCCTCTCTCGTTGAGCTCGGGGTGAAGGCAAAAGTGGAGGTGGACAATTTCTACCACATGGGCTGCGCTGGAACGTCTTCAGGCTTCGCCCTGAAGTCAGGCCATGTCGATGAACCGGTTAGGTTGGTTGAGATATCTGACATGGAAGAGGAGCTCAAGGAAGAGAAGAAGCAAGTTGAGAACCTTAGAGGAGTGAGGTTGCACAACAATGACCTAGGGGAGGTAATTAATCGACCTTCATGAGAATCATATATGATGCACGTTCGATAAAGAAGTATTAATTATGGAACTGATATTTACACGTTTCAACTTTATCAAGCAGATTGTTGTACAAGGAGATGAAAGCAATCCTACAGAATGTATCACGCAATATCCTGTTACTGACACTGCAGATAATTCAGGTATGTAAGTCTTTATTTGGTGCAATGTATAGTTCAGCTCTTAGCTGGATCGGAGCACTGTAAATCTGCAACACACAGGCTTTCGTGCATGAACTAACTCGGAGGTAGATTGCAGGAGAAGCCGGTCACCTGACCGATCCCACTGACGCAGGCGGCCTAGACACTGCCCCCATCTTCTCGCAATCTCAACCTGACGACTTTGCTATTGGCTTCGATGACGTCAACCCTAGTGCATCATTCGATCTATATGAGAAGGTTGACGTCAAGCATGGGCTCTTCGTCTCAAGGGTCGGCGCGGCAAAGACATTCTTCCATCATGTTGAGCCATCGAAGAAGGTCAGCTTCCACTTGAATCCCGTAGCAAGCGATGTCAGCAAGGTGAACGAGAAGTTCCATTTCCCCATTAGTGTTACGACCAAAGTTAGTGGCAGGGTTTCCATTTTTAGCAAGTTCAAGGCACTCATCAGGGACAAATTCCTGATGAAGTCGTCATACCAAAGGTCCTTAGGCACCAAAGAGACAGCAGCAGGCAGTGAGCTGCTGAACATCGTGACACTCCTTTTAACACCAAAGGAAGCCACAGGACCCACTGCTGAGGAAGAGTTGGTCAAGAAGAAGGCGATGAAGGTGGTGAGGCCGGGATGGTGTGATGGAAAGAATGTGTGGCTTCCGCTCTCGAAGGGGAGTAAGGGCATTTCCAGCATGTTTTTGAGTGGGAAATGGGCATTTCTGACATCTGCATTGGCCATCCGCACTCCTGGGTACAATCACTGAAAAGTCTTTCTCATCATATTTTACGTGTAAAAATACTGGTATTAATTGTTCAACGGCCTCAGTAGTGGGTGTCTGGTGCATAATTTTCGTGCATCAAATTAACTGGTGTATAACTGGAGAATGTAACCATTATTTATCTCTTGGTCCGTGTATTAACGTGTCGGAAGTTTAACCCCGTTGTATAAGATTCTGAATTGTAAGTGAAGACATGCATATATTTATACATGATATTTAGCTAGTTAGTTTCATTCCTTATTGGCAGTGTTTGTTCCATAGTTATTCTATTTAATGTGTTGTTCTAAAAGAAAGATTCAGGAGTAATCCATCTAGTAAATAAAAAAATCATGAATAGATAATAAACCGATTTCTTATATAGGAGATAAAAATTGATCGTGTTCTTATTGTCTGGCTACACGACGGATGGAAAAAGTTCGTGCAGTATATGGATAACACCAGACTTCTGACGGCAAATAGCATGATACTCAAATGCCAGCGAGATTGACTGTTCTGCTTGAACCAGAATGACAGTATATTGCATTAATCATTGCATAAACACAACTAGAGAACAAAACAAAGTATGGCGAAATGCATCTCACATAGCGATGTATACTGTCTCTTTGAAGTACACTAACAGTCGGTTGGAAGCAGAACACATCTGAATTTACAGGAGGTACAAAGCCGTGGCAAAAGGCATCTCCTACCAACTTCAGGATTCAATATGGTTTCACTGCACAAGCAGGGTTTCCAGCGCATGTGTATGGATCTTTGATCAGTCTACAGCCATGGCATCTGAAGCACCACCGCTGCCTTCCTCTATGCTCATCTTCTGATCTTCAGCGACGACAGCTCTCAGCTCATCTGCTATACTCCTTTGCTCATCCTCGATTGAGATTTGCAATTCCTCAACCTTTAAAAGGTACAGACATATAAATAGGAGGTATACAGATAAGTCTACTCAGAAACCTGAATTAGATACTGGCATATGAATATGTAGATAGTGCTTAACAGAAACATTTCAAACCAGAATACTACATATATCTCCCAAAGTTACATATATGGAGAGAGGAAAGGGAAAGATAAGGTAGACTCACCACGTGCAGAAGAAGAGCAAACTGCTTCTTCCTTAGTTCCAAAGTTCTTATGCATGCTATATTTTCAGCCTCCAAATCAGCAATCTCCTTCTCAAGATCGGCAATGAGTTTTTCAGTTTCTGACCGTGGAGGTTGCAATGAAATCATCTTTCGAATTGCTTCACACTCTTCTTTGTGCTGCCTCTCGATCTTGCTCTTCTCAAGTAGCTTCTTGAGATCCTCAATATCAGTCTGAGCTTGCAAGATCTGTCGCTGGATCTCAACCTGCAGCTCATTGAAGCTCTCCTTCTCCCTAATGTTTGCATCAACAACAGCCATACTTTTCATAAGTGGCAACTCAAAAGTGTTAATTTCCTGTAGGAAGGCCTTGTACAGTCTCTCACAGTCATTTAGGTTGTCTCCATCTTTGTCGACCTCAGTGGCAAAGGATATGAACTTCTTCTGAAGCTTCTTTAAAGGTGGTTCACCTCTGGTAGTTGTCGTCCTAGTCAGAAGCCTGTGCTTAATTATCGCATCATCCTCCTGCGGTCCAAACGCATAATTTGCAGACATGTCTTCGCCCCTTCCAGGGACTTTCCTCCCTTTGGCAAGCATTTCACAATTTCAGGGATCCAATAACTGAGATCAGCAGTGCTATGACCCAAAAAAAAAGAGCAGAATTTATTATCTAAATGTCAGCTAAACTAGGTAGTTTATTTTAAGATAACAATACAATAATATATGTGAATGCTTATACCTAATAAATTCAGGGATTATATATGCATGTATAAGATATGTGTCAGCAAATTTTGTAGGTATAGGCATTCACATATCAAAAATGCAAAAAAGAACAATAAATTCAGGGATTATATATGCATTCCAAAAAAAAAGAAGAGCAGAATTTATTATCAAAATGTCAGCTAAACATGCATATATACATGCATATATAATCCAAAACGTCACTCAACTGACACATCAAAAATGCAAAAAAAGAACAAGAAGGAAAGAATAAAATCCAAGCCATGGACGCAGGAGAAAAAAAAAATGAACATCACCATGAAAGAAGTGGAACAAGTAACCAAGAATATGAACCAAATTTCTACGTCTAGATGTCATGCATAAAGTAATAGAGGAGGCAATGCAAAATACCTAGCTCTTCTTAATGTCACTGCACCTTTTTTCAAACAATTCCAAATTTTAATAAAAAATCAGCAAACAAATATACACCTATAACTAAGAGCTTAGCTCGTCAGGATTTAAAATAAAAACGGAGAGTTTTGCTATGCTTGACAAGAGGGTGCCCCACATACTGATGAAAGAAAAATGATCTACAGCATATATAAGGCTAAGGCAATTAAGAAAAAACTAAACAGTAAAACAAGCAAATGCAGTCAGACTACTTCCCACTCACCAAGAAAGAGCCTACAGAACATACAAGGACATGAGAAAGCACAAGATGCAAATCCATGTTCACACTAGAACATCCATGAACGCCGGATCGAACAACACTAGAACATCCATGCAAAGTTGTACCAACTGGCAGAGACTACTTCTAAATTCTGCACCTTATCAAACCGAAGTCAATCCCTGTAATTAGAATGTATGACACTTGGCTACTTGAGTTCAGATTTAACCAGATTCCTAACCCCCTTAATTTAGAGGACATGCAATGACCTAACAATCAAAGCCGAATCGATCCGAGCTGTTGACAGTGGCATAACAATCTATCAACTCAATGTACAAAGACAAATTGCTACTTGTTCGGAACATGCCTCTGGAGACATCAAACGACCACCATTTGACATCGAACAGAACAACCAGACGATGAAATTCTAAAAACGAATAATCTCATCGAGAAATTAATTCTCAGATTTATTCCGACTACACACCAAGGGGTGCATCTATTCCACCGTGTGAACTCCATTCATTGAAACAGAGGTCGAATCAAACGACAGAGGAACTGAGGAAGAGTTGAGTACCTGCTCCTCGCTCCTGGCCCAGAGGACGGTGGCCACCTGATCTTGAGCTCCGCGCTAGAAGCCGCCAAACCGCGACTAGCTGGTTGCCCGCCCCAACTCCCTCACGCCGCGCCGCCGTCGATTAGATTAGGGTTCCGGTGCGCCGGTTTCGCTCGTCGCGTGGCCGCTCGGACAATGAACGAGACCCCGAGTGCAGAGGACTAGAGGAGACAGACAGCGAGCGTCAAGATACATGGGCCGGGCCGCTGGAAGCTGTGAGTTCCACTAGCCTATTATGGACCTTAAAGCTACGATGGGCCGGACTGAGTACATTATCGGCCTTTTCCCTGATGCTTGGTGGTGCTGCTGACTGGAGACGCAACAACCATCCAAGGCAAGGCGCCAACACACACATGCCTCTGATCCCACCGCTTCACAGGAATCCTGCCAATTCCGCGCCGTGACAAAGAGAGCCTTCCCAGTGTACTCCCTGTCTGGCACGACCGCGAGCTCACGGGTGCTCATCATTACACTCTTTGCTTTGCTACTATCGCCACTCCACTCACCAAAGCTCCCTAGCTTTTGTTGGGGGCAATGGCCGCTGCGGCATGGAGCTGCTTGCAGGCGGTGCTGCTCTGGGCGACGCTGTGGCAGGTGCTTTTGCTGTTGTGGAGTGCAGCGGCTGCGACTGCGCCGGCGAAGCCCAAGGCAGCGCCGGTGGTGGCCGGACCAGTGTCCAAGGTGGAGGACGCGAGGATGTTCCAGATATACTACGGGCAGAACTTCAAGGTCATCAAGAACGCCGGCGACGGCAAGAGCTATCTTCTAATGCAGGTTCACTCACGGTCCAGTTGCTGCTAGCTCCAGCTTTTACGAATTACACCCCTGGAATTTCACCAATTCGTTTGCCAAGTGAACTTGGGGAAATGCTCATGTGCAGAACACGTCGAAGATGGCGTCCAAGACGAGATACTGCACGGGGAGGATCAAGTCGTTCGTTGTCCCCCTCGCCAACTTCTCAGTTGACACCACGTCAGCTCCAGGTAGAAATCTCGCTATGGTGCTTTCTTTTCTTGAATTGAAAAAGAAATGATCATGGCATCTGTTAGTTTTGAGCATTTCAAGCTGCTTTAATATGTTCGAGTAATATTGTTTCCACCTCTGCCTGCAGTGTCATTCTTTGAGGTGAGCGTTCAGGGGTGCATGAGATCCTCCTGCTCAGAATTTGAAAAAAAAAAGAAAAAAAAAAAAGGAAAAGCTCAGACGTACAGATGTCTCAATATTCAACCAAACATCTTCGATTCTGTACCAAAACTTGTATCAGCTGTTATCACATAATAGTACACAAAGCTAACGAAACAAATGCCACAAATAATTTTTCACTATATCGAGCTCAGCAGTGCTTTTGACATATGCAGCTCCTTGGAGTGCTCGAGAGCTTGAAGGGGATAACATCAAATCAAGTTGCTTCTCAGTGCGTACTCCAGTCATATACAAGTGGAAATGTCCAACTTGTAAATATGACTGATGCATTGGCACTATCGCAGTTTACTGCTCATTTCATAAGCAATACTGATGAAGATAAAGGTTGCAACTTCGCAGCATATGTACCCTTCGAAGAGGATACACCATTGCAGGTAAAAGCAGGGAACTTGAGCTCCACTTAGAAACCTTTTTGTGTACCATATATACCTGAAACTAATACTGTGTCCCTAGTGGTTCTCTCCAGAGGGCTGAGTGGATCAAGTATTTGGGAACTTTCACAAACTCTGAAGAGAGGGCAAATGCTGTATATAATGCAGTTAAGTTCAGCATTTGTAACTTATTTGAATTGGAATGATTATGCACGAAAGTGATGTTTTGTGACCAGTAATATTATTACATTCAGTGGTGATTTAACTAATACTGTCATTTTAACAATTTATATAAGCACCTGCAGACTATACATCTAATTGTTCCAGTATGTCAATGCAGATAAAGTCAAACTACTTATGCTTAAGCAAAGCAGCTGCAAACCTTAGCACAAGATTCAAGCCTATAGTGGCATGGATTGAATACACACAGGTATGCAACTCTAAAATGATAAGCGCCCATTTAAGAAAAATTTAGAACAAAATATCCTTGAAGTCATCAACCTGCTCCCTCTACCACTGTAGGGAATGTGGACATTTGTCAAAGAAAGTTACAATTTACAGGTAATAACGTCATTTTTTATTGGAAGCCAGACTAAAGTTGTTAAATGAATAAAGAAAACAATTCTGGATAAATGATTGGTATGTTTGGTTTTGTGAGCAGTATGTCACAGATGCAGGCGCAGAAATTGTTGATGCAACTATTACAAATAAGAGATTTAACAGTTCAGACCCAGAGGATATGGACAACTTTCATGCTATTCTTTGTGTGAGTATACCGATCATATGAAATCTAATATTGAACCTTGTACGATTAGATAGTCAACCAGCCAACTTAATTTAATATGATGCACAAAAGACAAGTTCTTTCGGAGAGATTGTTTCCATGAACCACCAAATGTGCAAGTACTTGATAGAATGTTTTTTTATGAATCCATGCTCATTTATCATCTAACTCTAAGCATGTATATTCTAGACAGTGGATGTGGTCATAGATCAGACGTATGATTCACAGCCTGCAGAATACAGACTATCCACATTTTTGGAGAATATTAAAGTTAGCCATGACTCTTGTTTTAGTTTTATGGCGAACAACAGCATATGGAGATTTGACAAAAGAATAGGAGATTCAGGCACACTTGGTAATTAAGCTATCCTCTTTTTGTTTATGCACAAGAAAATGAGAAATGCTCAAATTCCATATCAATACATTTTACCTATATAATGATCTAATGGATTTCCCTATTTTATCCCCCTAAAGACTGGTATGATGGAGCTATCTCCCAACCCCAGTTGGTTCTTGCAGATCTAATAGAAGTTTTCTTCCCAACTGGGACCTACACAACAATTTACTTCAGAAACCTTGCAAAGGTATGTGTTGCCTTCTCCTTCAATTTGATTAACTAGCAGTAGCAGCATACACAGAACAAGATTATTGATCCCCGACCTATAACAACACAGGAAGAAGGTGTCACAGAAATTGGCCCTGAGATGTGCACTAGGAGCATATCCGCACCCATGGAGCCTACAATCTTGACCTGCCAATGATGAACCCAGATGAACAAGACGAACTTGCAGTTAAAATAGTATATATGAAAACCTTTAGGTTCTTCGAGAAAGATGTGACAACCTGGCAAGCTACTGTACTGGCAAACAAACGGCAACTAATTGGAGGAAATGCTCCAGTTCACTGACGAATTGGTTTGAACCAAAGAGTTTGTTCAAAAGATTAGATTGAACAGTTGAAAATATATACTGATCTTCTTCAAAAAATATCAAGCACTGGTTATTTGACCTGTTGATTATTGAATGAGTGATTTGAGTTAACCAAGGAATTCAGTCACTTATCCAATAACCCAATATGGAATCTAAATTTGTATTTTTATTTTTCTTGAATAATATGTCCTATAAGACTGATATACCAACTGCTTGCACAGCTTGGTTAATAATAATGAACAGTGTTTATACAAGCAGATAAAGCACAGAAGACAAAAGAAGAACTTCAGCTCATCAGAAATACATTTGCCAGTTGAAGCACTATATTTGTGGCACAAATTGGGAACTCTGAAATAAGCGCTGGAATAAGAATTGAGAATAAATTTGCAAAAATAGTTATGTTACGTTCATTTAGTCAAGAAAAAATCTTGTGTTTCAGATGACATGAGTACAATAAAGTTTCAATCATGTATTATTTCCATGTCTCTAACTCATATGTCACACAAATAAGCTTATAACAAACAAACGGAATTGCATAAAGAACAAACAACCAGATGTTCAAGTACAGGATATTTACGCATTAGAATATTGTTCTAACCTCATAGATAGGATATTCCAGTAAATTAGTCTGGGTAGTCCAGGGTGTCCCTATTCCACGACAAATATGAGGGGTCCCCAAGAGTCCTGGAAAGAATAAAATGTAAATTTACTATCTGCAACAATTAGTATTTACAAAGTGGTTCAGATGGGGAAAAACACCATTAGAAGTTACAGTTATTTGCTAATAAAACATGCTCATGATGACAATTAATTTTTATGAAGTTATAAAATGGTGCATATGCTAAAAAAGAAGAAAAAAACTGTTTACTTCTCAAGAGCTGAGGACAAGACATATTTCTTTACATGAACACGCAAGAGACCTGTATGACAGTGTATTAACAATTCCGGCTGAGACTGTTAGAAGCAAATAAAGAAAAAAGCCACCACCATGCTACAGGAAGGAAAGCTATTTGGCTCTTTCTAGTGTTTGCATATTGACATTAATTGAATTAATAACTGCTTTGGGTCAATAACAGTTGCTCTTAAGATGTGACTATTACACCAGAGGGAACATAACATACCTTGGCTTAATCATGTAGAGAACTATGAAGACCGCTGCAAGGAAGATGCACAAGCCACCAATAGTCAGATATGCAATGCCAATGAAGTTGTTTTTTCCTCCAATCCAAGATGTGGTTGAAAGGACCAATGCTTTCGACCCTCCAAAACTATAAGTGTTATAGTTGTTCTGTATAACCACTGTTAGTTGATCATTTTCCATAATATCTGTCTCAATTCTGCCGTAAAGCTTTCTGAAAGTTGGGAGGGCAGCAGTTCTCATCCAAACAATGAGATCTTCTTGCTCACTTAACTGTAAAAGAGGATATTACAATTCATAACTAAATCTAGAAGAAAAATCATGAAATGGGGATGGTGAAACATTTAATATTGAAGATAGAGGAACTATCAAACGTACCGGTATGCTCTCGTTCAGTTTAGCTCCACCTACAAGATTTCCCTTCTGAAAATTACTGGGATAAACATTACTCCCGAATTTATTGTTCTTGTCACTCTGCCAAGCTATATCTTTTTTGTTTACTTCAATGGCCTTCTTGTTTATCGAAACTTTGTATGTATCATTGAACAAACTCCAAGCAATGAGGCCACATGGAACTATCGGAGCACCATCAGCCGTATTACCTTCAGGCTCACAATCTTTTGTCAAGTGTGCAGCCTCTTTATAGCGCAGCTGTTTATCACTGCGACTTTTCACATACCTAGGAAAAATAAAGACAGAGAAAGGGTATGATTGTCAGAATACTTCACAGTGACATGACCAAGGAAATTAAACAAGTCGGGTAATGGGAGGAATGAATATATGAATACATGGTATTTACTATTCAATTTACATATCATGTGAAGAATATATCTTGGTGATATCTGAAGTTGAGAAAAAAAAAAAAAAGATGTCTCCAAATTCTGTAGAAATAGCTTATCCAAAATGGATGCACTGTTTATCTTAAGACAAAATTTGGTTCAAGAATATACCGTCGATGGTTCTGATAGAAGTCACCAATCTGGTAATATATGTGGATTGGGCTCTTCATATGCCTAGGGACCTAAAGACATTCAATGATGAGCTAGATCATTAAAAAATTATGTGAGATGGAAATATCAAAGACAGCATCTAACAGCAAGAGCAATGGATAAAGGCATCCCATCACACTTAGTAACTCAACTAGATTCAACTTCTTTCATCATACTCACAGTGAGTGTTCTTGTGCATGTTTTGTCAGTCTTGGAGTTCTGGATGAACCCAACCTTGTCAGCCACGGACACACAACTTGTGTCGTATCTGTCTACAAGCTCGACAATCTATATTGCCGCCAAATAATGAATAATTAAACATGACATATAAATCACAATACATAGAATGTGATCAAAACATATTTTAATGTACCTCTTTTGATGCAGAAAGTGATGCAAGACCAATTGGGACAAATATGACACCGACTAGCAAGAAGGCAGAAATCACCTGTGCATCACAAACATATCATCACATGAAAAGTACCTATAGATCTGACAGAAATCAGAGCAAATATGAATTTTGAAACAGTAAAAAATGGGGAGTAGGCGGCTAGTTACAATTCCGGGAGTTAGAAGTGGTTTGCATGCTGGAAGCTCCTGTTGAGTAAACTTAGAATCTGTACACACAAAGAGCTTCATGATGTTGCGCTTGGTCAATTTTTCAAATATAATACCTTATAATAAAATGAATTTGAAGATAATACAGAATGCATTAGTATGGTTACAATAGAGGGAGAAGCAAGTGGCTAGTACATTTGGGCTTATTGGATTTCCTTGAGTCACCTTCTTGTGAATCAAAAGGATCCATCTGCGTGTGCAACAAGTTGGAGGGACGAAGTTAAGAAATTTACTCCAAGACAAGGTAAAATTAATTAACTACTAGAACTTATTGGAGCACTGAAAGTACTCGAAAACCATCAGAAGCCGACATTCGAAATTATAGTCATCAAATTCTGATGGCGTACTGTAGTTGACTATAAGTTGGAAGAGGAAATCAGAGCAACCGGGACCCACCAGGTCCTAAACAATTGATTGGTAGAAAAAGACCGCACCCATGACTGTTTCTATTGCGCTTTGTCTTTGTCTCAGTCTAAACCGCGATTACGTGGCGATAATGACATCGACAACCCTAGCAATTAAGATCACGGGCATGTACGGCGATCGCATGAAGATTACGGCATTTCAATCTAATCGCGATAAGGAGCGGAACTCCTCACTCACATGCGCCGACTAACACCTACGGAGACAGCGAAAATGCGATTAATCACGTCCTGAGAAACAACGGGACCGCAATTAATCTAGACATGAAGACAGGAAAAAGGATTGGGCGGAATCAGAGGAACTGATCGTGGATTGGAGGCAACATGGCGGATCGGATCGTCGGGAGCTTACCAGGAGGCCTCCGACTTCCTGTTCGACGGGGGAGGAGGGAGGAGGAGGGAGCAGGTGAGGTCGGGGTAGGCGGGTTCCGATGGGAGGTGGAGGAGGGCAGAGAGTGACGGTGAGAGAGCGATGATGGGTCCTGCGAGCGGCGAGGATGGAGGAAGGGAGGAGGAAGGATTTTTTTTTTTTCTTTAGAAGGAGTAAGTGAGAAAAAAAAACTGGGTGCCACACAACGTGGGGCTGTGGGCTGTGGCCAGTCTTTGTTTAGGAAGTAGGCCGACCCGTCTTATTTGTGGGCTGGATCGACTTGAACATTGTTTTTTTTTTCTGCAGACCTGAACAATGTTAGGGGTCTATACTTTAGTACTTTACCACTGACACGTCTCAAAAAAGATATTTACCACTGGCTCGGCCTCGGTCAGGAAGAACGGTTAGCTAGGAGCATAAAGATTCTTGTTCCAAAAAAAAAAAAGATTCTTAAAAAATAGGAGCACTACAGTCAACGTCTCTTCGGATTCAGCGGCATTGAACTCACCGAATTCCCAAGGCGTCTCTTCGTCATCTTCCCCATCCTAAATTTACGATATCGATGCGTCAATCGTCATTTTTTCTGCAGTTTTTTTTTTACCCTATATATACTGCGGAGGTATGATCCTGCGATCCTCCGAGAGTCTGATGATGAAGGGCTGAGGCTTCTTTCTAAATCTCCACTGAAAGGTCACGATTCACTAAGGCCGGGAACCTTGAAAGCTGCATATTATGGAAGACCACATCAAGATCAAGCTCGCCGTGGACAGGTCGCGGAACCGCGTGCTGTTCGCGGACGCGGGTTCCGAATTTGCTGACATCCTCCTCAGCTTCCTCAAGCCTCCTCTCTCCGCCGTTCAGTTCTGCATGGGCATGTCCTCGCCCGACTGCCTCTCAAACCTCTGCGACAGTGTGACAAGCCTTAAAAACAGTGATTTGTTGAAGGTTGATACCTGCCACGGCACGCTTCTCTGGCCAATACACCGAAACGAGTTTCAGTTTGTATCCGCTTCTCATATTTACTTTTCCGGCTTATCCTTTAAGTTTGTTCATTCATCAATCTCTCCTCAATAAGTTGGTTGAATGTCGCCTGTCGTTTTCTTTTTATTTCCTTTTTGTCCAAAAGGTTGTTTATTTATACTATTAAATTATTGTGCTTAGGATCTGTCAATACTGCTCTCGTTGCGAATGCTACTACTTTCTTCAAAAACAGACGAGCTTGCCCTGCGACTACGACTGCAACTGCTGGCATGTCATGGGCAGACTTATACACATGTACAGACGCAAGCAAACTTTCTTGGAGAGAAACGAGCGGTTTGTAATCTGTGATGATTGGGTTATCAAGCCGGCATCAACGAGCGCTACTCTATCTCTGCTTCAGAGTTCAGGTCATGATCTGATGGAACATAGCTTTGAGGAAGTTGAGGTTTCCGTCAGCTGGGATAAGGTAATAAAACAACTTAGTACTACGTATAATACTCACAACTGTTCTCCTAATCTTGTGCTGTGTCGGCAATGTTTTAGGTTTTGTCCATGCTGAAGGCTTCCCTTTCATCCGAGACCATATTCTCCGATGTTTTCTATCCAACAAAAGTGATGCTGTTGCCGGTGCCAGTATGAAGACGAGCATTCAGCATAAACATACGAGTATTATTTATTCATGCGACAAAGAATGTGATTCTTTAATCCAGCTCAACGTTAAGCTCTTCCTGGACAAGAATGAGAAAACAGTCATGTATGCCGAGTGCAAGCATGAGTTAGTGGACCTACTCTTCACTTCGCTGACTTATCCGTTGTACTGTCTGATAAAGTCCACAGGAGACTCGTCTTATCTTGGAAGGTCCTTCCATAATCTGTACAGCAGTGCAGTTGATCTCCATGCTGCCGGCCTCTTGACTGGATGTGAATTCGCCACCAAGGAGCTGTGCCTTGCGCCGTTCAAGACTTGGGGCAATGATCCGCCCAAGTTTCTCAACGATGTGCTTTCTGAAAAATGTCAGTTTGTAAAAGATCGCGTTTACCTTGTTGACGATGGTTTACACATCTATCAGGCTTCTGCCATGTCGGTAGCGAAACATTGGTGTAACAAAGATAAGGATGATGTGGTCGAAATGAATGTTACAATGGACAGAGAAGAGGTAAATAATTTTATTGCTTAATCGCACTTACTATTTTAGAAGTTTGTAACGAAAGTTCTGATTGAATTGCCCGCAGGCTGTTGCTTTGATGAGAGCGGTGGTTACTTCAAAGACGGCACTGACGGATGTGTTCTAGGACAGGATCGAAGAATTATCCAACTCCCTTGCAAAGAAGGAGAAGAAGAAGAATTGCCCACCCGTGTTGCCAACAAATAAGTTTTAGCTTATTTGTTCTGTTTTCTGCATTAGCGGCCCATGCATTTCTTTCACAAGGACTGGTAAAAAAAAATCATCTGCCTGGTATTTTTGTGAAAACCAATTCCCCGGTTCATACACCACAAAGTGCGACTCCGACATTGGCAAGTATGTTGATATCAAATACGGAATTTGATTGTTAACCTTCTGGACACGTACATATGTAGCAATGTCTTGAATGATTGAGACCACAAGCTGCATGTTTGTTGCTTTCTTGTGTACTAGTATATCCTCCCTAATGTTGCCAAACACCAGATAAACAAAGAAGTTTTACTGTCTAAAATATTTACCAGTAGTTTTATAAAAAATACTTATAAGTAATTTAAGGCTATTTTTGTAATTATATTATTAAATAAAAAAATTATATTTTACTATACAGCCATGGTTACGAGGCCTTCTTCTTACTCCCTCGCGTTCTTGATCATGCGATTTGCAAAGCAGACGTGATTTTAAAGGAAATTTGCTATGAATTACAATCGCTTTCCCTATGATTGCAAGGAACATTCTCAAATAGAATCCAGTCACCAAGACGTTTGATTCTTCCCCAATTTTATTTTTCCTCTCCCCGAACCCTAGCTGTAAATTTGTTAAATTTGAGACATTATCCATGAATGAAAATGAAATTGGTCATATATTTATGTCCTACATGTCCCAACGCATCCATTTTGATGGTCATCAGCATCAACCGCTGGGACCTAGGCATGGGCAATCGATCTCCTTGAAGCGGTCGTTGCAGTTGTTTAACCAGAGCATAGTTTTGCAAGTAGTAGGATTGGTTCCACAAATTCGATGGCAGATGATGTGACTGGAAGACTCGGTTGCGCACGCTGTGAGCCTGTGACTGCCGCTGGCGAGCTAATTTCAGGTGCGCATACACGGCGAGCACGCCGCCGCCAGGGCCGGCTCATGGGTCCACGTGATGACGATCGAGCTGGCTCTAGCCATGCGGGAGCTACTCAGGCGACCGGGGACGTAGGTCAGGCGCGGCAACGAGGCGACGACATCGCCCGTAGCTCTAAGGATGCAAGACGACGACGGGAATGGTCGCCTTGCGGTGGTGAAACAACGGCCGGACGAACTCTACTCCTACGGCAACAATAGTAAAGAACTAATTACTCACTATATTAATTAAAATCAGGAATTGGTCAGATTACTAACTTAGTTTTATATTATGAAAAAACTAATTAATTAGTATAAGTTTAGCACTTTGATCATAATACCCTTAATCTGATAAAATAATGACAAGTAGTAGTGGATTTTAGATATTAAATCTAGATCGTTAGATCAAACTAATGATCATTAGTTTTAAAAAACTATTACCTAATATTTTAGACAGTAAAACCTTTCTAGAAGGGAAAAACAATAAAATAACATTCGACGCTTGCAATTGCAATGCACGAGAGATGGCTAAAAGGTTCAGCGACCCCCGGCGGCGCCCAATTGGCAACGGAGCAAGCGGCAGCGCTCGATTTCCTTGCGCCGGCAGTAGTAGGGGTGCACCGGGTGGTCCGGCGAGAGGAACCCCCACCGCGCCCTATTGCATGTCATTCTCAGCAACCGCAGCAGCAGCTTCTCCGTGAGGTGGCCGTCCTCGTCATTTACCACGCGCTGCGCCACCTCCTTGATCCGCCGCTTCTCCTCCGACGACAGCGGCGGTGGGACGATCCGGTCCACCCGCTTCATCCGCTTGTTGATCTCGATCCCCCCGCGCGCCTCCTCCTCCTCTGACGGCGACGGCGCCACCATCTCTTCGACTTCGACCCGCTTGTTGTCGATCCCCTTCTTCTTCTCCTCCGATGAGTACAGCGATGGCGCCACCGCACGGTGGTCCGTGGTCGTCGTCAGGTCCACTTGCTTCCGGTCCCGAGTCACCACCTTGATCCGCAGCTTCATCTCGGGCGGCCGCAATGGTGGCGCGATGTCATCCATGGCCGCCCACTTCTTCCCCGGCCGTCGTTCTCTTTCGGTTCGCCTCTGCATATTTATCTCTTTTCTTCTTTATTTATATAAACGCAATATAGATATAGAGGATTTTTTGAATTTGACTTTTGTTGACCGTATCTCTTGTTCGAATTCTACACAGGATAGATGAGACTAGTTGCAAACTTTTATACTAGCCGCATGTTCAGAGTCGTTCCCGTGTCGGAATCCGTTCCTGACTTCTCCGCGCCGGACTCATGTCCTACTCGGTTACGGCCTGGCCCATCCCACTCACGGTCTGCCTTTGAAGAATCATGTTGCGTGGTGAATTTTTTTCTCTAAAAACCTATTATAAGACACTACTTATTTTTCTTCTAATAAAATCTGACAAATTATCAAGAGCTGCTGGTGGCTGGCATTAGTTATTGGTGCAATTAAGCACAGAAATAATGTCTTTCTTAATCCACAGCCGCAATTAAGTTTCCTCCCAACAATTACAATCCAGCATAATAACAAAACAGAAAGAATAAGAAACATGGCGCATTTGTCTGGCTGGGGCAAATAATGGTAGACTTCACCACCGATCGATTATGCATGCATGAGAGGTGGGCTGCATCGTCACTAAATAGGGGAGGAGAGGAGAGGACGAGGGATCGTCATCACCGATCTGCTGCGGCGGCGGCGTGGCGCGGACGGAGGATCCGGCATCGCTCGGAGACCTTCTGCTGGAGGTAGTAGGGGTGCAGCGGGTGGTCCGGCGAGAGGAACCCCCACCGGCGGCCGTTGCGCGTGATGCCGAGCAGCCGCAGCAGCAGCTTCTCCGTCAGCTCGCCGTCCCGGTCTCGCGCCACGCACCGCGCCACCCGCTCGATCCGCCGCTTCTCCTCCGAAGACAGCGACGGCGCCGCCCGCTGATGATGATCCATCGCCGCCGACGTCTCCATCTCTCTTGGTTGCGACTTGCGCGCGCCAAAGGGAAATGGATCTCTATGTCTCTAATGGGATGGGAGGAGCGCGTCGTCAGGGTTCAGGAGCTGTGCGTATGCCTGAGATTTTGTAGCCATTTATAGCGTGCGGGGGAGAAGAGGAGGACGATAAGTGGCTCCAGCCAATGCATGGATGGATCGAGACAGATCACACAATTTGCCAATTCAGGAAACGCGTCAAGCCGTCAATGCAATGGCTTCCTATTCTTCCGGGGGAGGATCTCAGCTGTGATTTTTTTTTTTTTTTAAGAACAATCTCCTCAGCTGTGAAGTGGTAGGGATGGGCCGAGGCTCCTCATTCGAGCTACCGGGCCGAGTTGACGAAGTGGCCCATGTGGAAACATTACGGCCCATACCATGTAAATGTGAGCAATTATCCGCCAGGCTCCTTTAGCGGAAAAGGGGCCGCGTGAACTCGATCGTCCCGGGATCTGCTGCCGTCCGCCGCCTCACGCCGGAGCTACACTGCCGTCCCGAGCAAGAGTGCATGTCCCAGGAATAAACATCGCGGTCGTATATTGGCCCAAACATTCGAGCTCGGCGCTGCGAGGACAGGGTCTCTCGCCATGTAGACAGCGCAAGGTTTGTACTGTACCGGAGCATCGAGACGGAAAAAATGGCGACAGACTCTGCATTCCTTGCTGAGAAGATGCCAACGGCATTGCATTACATTACAAGCCCGTCTACTGTAAAAACCTTCTATCTTGCGCAAAGATCAGGGATCGTTGCAGACAGGAGGGTAGTCGTCACAGGCACCAGCACCAGCAGGAGAATGAAGAGGGAGTGTGCCCGTTTTTTCGGATCTGCGCCGCCTGCTCTTCCGTTCGTGCTGCCTCTTGGTTCCTCCTTACCTCGGCTGCCTCCCTCTTCGACTCTGCTCTGTGGCTTACTTCTGCCAACTTGTTTGCAAGCCTGCCCTGCTCGCGCGCCTTTTTTCTTTCAATCATGGCCTGAATTCAGAGCAACAAGGTTAGTAAGATACTCCTAAGTTCCTTTTCAGGACTCTTTAACTCGAGTAAAAACATCCATGTTCGTTCCTAACTTCCTATCCAGAAGAAGACAATGGAAGCATGGCAGTATACATCACTGACTAACTGAACCAGGAAGACCTTAAGGTATTCATTTCAGTAGCTTACAATTCATCTGAATGCTTGAAGTGTCGGTGTTAAAAAAATATTTTTAACTAGAAAACAACATACATAGGTCTCAAGTAAAAAGTACTGAATCACGAAATACGAAGCAGTAAATAAGAACCTCTACCTCTATTCTCTTCATTTCAGCCTCGATTTTCGCTTTCTTGTGATTTTCCCAAGCTTGGATCTTTGCTTCCTCCCTCTGAAACCTGCATATACGTTTGAGATTGGAGGAATTATTTTTTTTCGAGAACATAAGATTGGAGGAATTATGAAGCTCCGGATATTCACATTCTTCAGTTTCACCTATAGCTTGCAATCCATAGAATATGTAGTTTAATACCACCACTGATCTGAAGACTAATTTTGCTATTATCGTGCTAATGTAATTTTTCATACCTTTTAAGGTCAGCATTTCTAGAAATAAGTATATATGTTTTTAAGAAGCTGGTCAGATCATGAAGCTGCAATTAAACTAGTACCATCGACATTTTTTTTTTGCGGCATAATATCATAGACATTTAGCACAAAAGAATCAATATATACCTGGCAAGATACTTTGCCTTCTCTGCCTCCTGCCAATCTGCAGCTCGGGTCTCCCTCTCGTTATCAACAGCATTGTTTGCTGTAGTATTCATCAAATTTGCAGCAGCCTTCTCTTCCTTGCTTGCCCATGCAGCTACAGTAGTCTTTCCTAGTCTTTGACCAAGATCCATAATTTCCTGCCGGGTACTCATTTGTAGCTCCTCCTCAGACATCTCCATCTTATTAGAATCAGTTTTACTGATACTGAGCTCTGCAGTACGTTGTGGAGTCGGTGTCCGAGAGGAAGTTGGAGTAGATGCAATTATAGGAGTGCCTGTGCGAGAAGGCTCCTGGCTGGCAATTGGAGTCATTTCAGTTCCCATATCTCTCATTGAGACAGATCTAACTGCGGGTGCTGGTTCATCGATGATTGAAGCGCTTTGTGCAGGTTTATGTAAATCAGATTGAGTGAAACCTGCAAATACCCAGAATTTTCATTGAGAAGTACACTGAAATTTACCACGGTTATAATAATAAAGGAACACACCGATGGTGATAATACTTTATCCTGCTCCTGCAGCAGATATCTTTAAACTTTTACCTTTCTAAAATTGCGAGGAGCTAGCAACTAATTAGCGAACAACGGAGTATGCCGGGAATAAATCTTGGTCTGGAAGAGCATTCATCTTGAATTCTGATAATCAAGTTTCTTAAAGGTATTGAATATTTCTAAAGCATTTAGTAAGTGGGCAGAGTTAGCTAAATTAACCTGTCAGTTTTTTTGTATTCCTAAAAACGAAAAGGGGCAGTAATGAAATACAGGCTGCTTTTTAAGAGCCGAAGAGCCGGCTATGATGAAAGGAATAGCCGAATAACAAAGGGGTCAGACTTTTCTGCACCAACAACTTATGATGTTACCATATAGTTAGTCCAATCCACTCACCCCGCGCCCCCCACTTCAAATTTCAAACCAGCCATTCTAAATAAACAATCTGTTAAAAAAACTTCTAAATGATCTTTAGTTTACCCGATCATACTGATTTGTAAATAAAAGAGTCGGTTGAAATTCCAATCAACAAACAGACATGAACAGTATGGCATCATTTATCATAGATTCTTGAGGCATATAATTTGCCACCGCAATGTGTAGAATACAAAATAAAAAATAAAAAATCACAAACATACAAAATTGCTTACCATATGAATTCTTAGACATAGCTGCAGTGTTGGTGGGCACGTCAGCGACCACCTTCGCGACGGCTGGTGGGCGACCTCCATGTTCAGGAAATGCCAATGCCGACTTCTTCGACACAGTTCCCGTGGTAGCCCCCATACGGCCAGTACGGTTTGATGTCGGACTGGAAATCCACTTCTCAGCATCATCCCACTTCGACGGAGTCGGGCGAGAGAAGGGCGGCAGCAGCGCAGCCACAGCCGACCTCTTCACCGTTGGCGGCCCTGATGAGCTGCTCTCGGAATCGAAGCTGTCGTCTTCAGGACCTCGGTTTCTTGATCTGTTGCCACTGTTGCTCGACATCTCTGTGGAGGTGGAACATTCCAAGCTCCCTGTTGACGCAATCGCTATCTAAGAATTAGTGTTCAGCAGCAGATTGTGACGATTGAACCGTGCATAGGTTTGGTGACTTACTCCGGTCGTCAAGCTCGCCGGAGTCGTTGGCATCAGGTGACGTGTCGTTGCTGTTGCGCTGGTGCTTTTCTAATCCCCGAAGCATTGCTCGTAGCTTAGCCGGGGAGAATCCAGCCGACTGGAGAAGAGAGCAGAAGAAAAGAAACAGTGAAGCTGAGAGAAAGATGAAATGCGGTCGAAGAAGAATTAAGTGGACCTTAAAGAAAGAATCGAAGTGGTGAAATGCAGCGATTATGTTAAAATTTGACCCAAAATTTGAGTGAACCGAATAAGGTCGAATCACACCGGACAAAAAGGATCCTAGCTTTTTAGTGAAGTGTGCAATGAAATGTCCTACCCTATCCCAATCCCATCTTCACAACCGCCAGCCATTGAAAGTTACGGCACAGAAAGCATCACCAAGAAAAGCAGTGACCGATTAGCATCAAACTGGAGGACTAAAGCTGCAACTTTTCGGCGAAATGCGCGTCGAATTTAGCGACACGAGTACCGAAGAACAAGGCGAATTCTATAGAACTGATGAGGAGAAAAGCACTCTGTCGAATGGCAAAATCTATCATCGAGTTCGGCGGCGATAGGCGTGCATTCCTTCCAAGAACTTATCAATAATGAAATTACTCTTCAAAAAGCACAAGCAATACGGAACGCGACCTTTTGTCCAAGAACCCCATGAATCCAACAATCCAAGGCGAACAAGAAGGAGCGAAGCTAAATAAAATTCCGCGCGAGATCATCAGCGCTAACGCCAACCCGCTCGATCTCGCAAGGACCCAACACCATATCAAGAGAAGTAGCTAGGCAAGATCCAACAATGGAGCACTTGGAAAGAAAATTCAGATGGGGATCGCTTAAGAGATGCGGACCTGACGAGGAAGCGGCTCTTGGATGCGCTCGTAGTCCATCAACGGTGGGCTCTGAATCGGTGGTGAGGCCAGGTGGAGTGGAAGCTAAGGGAGGTTGGACGAGGAAGGAGAGGAGAAGGCCGCGGAGACAGGGAGCTTAAGAAGTGGGGATTGGTAGTCCGTGGACTTTGTGATTTCGTGATGTCTAATTCAATTTACTACTGGTATTAGCGAACCAGTAGTGCACGTAGGGGCGGTGGGATTAGTTAATGCTTCAAATTAACGGCAGGAGTTTGTGCGCTAGCATTTGCGAGCGAGAGAGATTTGGTTGGACCCTTTCGCTCGTCTTGTGACGCTAAAGAATTATTTCTTTGTTCTAACGTGTTTGGACTTTGAATGGTGCAAAAATTCAGTTTTCTCCCATGTAAGCTGAACAAAAGGAAATGACGAAATGTACACTTCCACATATACGTCCTCATCCTACCCCACTATTTATTGGGGTTAAATACGTTGAAAATACTGGAAAAAATGTTTGATTGTGATACAGAGCACGTGGATTGATACTCAGAGTAGGAGCTGTGATCTTAGCTTCCATTCTTTGTAGTAGGAAACGTGTGTGATCAATGACAGTACCATTGTAGTACTAGTAAGATGATTAACCGAACGTGTAATTCACCTGCCTGCTTGTTCTTCTGTCTCGATGCAGGAAGCAGAGAAAAGAAAGTTAAATTCACAACTCGAGCTGTTCACCTTTGCCACTGCAGCAAGCAAACGCAGCAGATTACGTGCGCCGCGGTCTGCACGGAGCAGATGATATGAACTTCTCACCCCAGCAAGTCTGTTCCTGCTGCTACTGCCGTTTCCACGTTCGCCAAACGAAGCAAATTCAAAAAAATCCTCTATTTGCCTACACCTAATAATTTACTAGTTGTGAAAATCACTGTTAGTAATTGTGAAAACTGAGTTTTCTGACAGGAGATGCACATGTAGAGAGTACTGTACGATCTGAATCTGAGCAACGGACGAATCAGTTAAACGCTTGACCCTTTTTAAGTCTATCTCTAATGGCACACTCGTCTGGTGATCCAAAACTCAGAATGAGTCAGAAATAGTAAAATCACGTCTCTAACAAGAGACCCATTCCAAAGACCGATTTTAGTCTACACTTCGCTCGTGATACAAAAATAGAGCATCTCCGCTCACGATCCAAACACGCAAGAGGGCGCAAGCACGCGAGGCGCACGGGGCGGCGGCAGGGGTGGCGTTCGAGGCGACAGGAGATAGCGGGAAGCGGTGGGGGAGGTAGCCGGGGCAGGAGGATCCCGTGGCAGCGGAGGAGGAGTCGGACGGAGCAGGAGGAGCCCATGGCGACGGCAGAGGAGGAGGAGCCCACGGAGCAGGAGGATCCCGTGGCGGAGGAGGCGGCCGGGGCAGGAGAAGGCCGCGGCGGTGGTGGGGGATGCGATGGGAGGGGTGGCGGGAGAGGCGACCATGGTGGGAGGAGGTGGGAGCGGCGACCAGGGCGGGAGGAGGCGGGGACAGCGACGGAAATCAGGGACGACAGTGAGAGGAGGCGGGGGCGGGAGGAGACAGCGGGAGAAGGAGTCCACATTTTAGATCTTTCGTTGGAGATCAAGTTTTTTGGGTAATGTCTTTTTAACCCAGTAGCACTCTAAAATTGAGTTTAAGCCTTCACCACCGTTGAAGATAGTCCAACAAAAGAAAAACCTATGACACTGAACAAACAAGTGGTGAACTGAGGGACATGACAAAAGAAGGACTATAAAAAGAGACACACATGTTAAAGCGTTCAGAAGGGGGGCAGATGACCAATAGGCAAGACGCATCAGAATGCAGAAGTTCTGAGACCTTCTTGCCCTCTTTGATCCAGTATCAGTAACAGTAACCATATCTTCTCTTTCCTTTTGCACCGTGTTCGTGAGTTTCAGGAAGATGACCAAAGTTTTTTCATGCTTTGTCTAATGATGACGAGGAATTAGTTTCGAAAAGCATATCTTTAGGGAATAAGTATTACTCCTACTTTTTTGTTCAACAGCAAAAGGAGCAGGAATTGAGGTTCAGGGAGCACATGACACTGTCCTGGTCGGCTGAGAGTCAAAAGGCGTGCCATTTCCAGACGATCAGCTTCCCCTTGCTCTATTCTTTGGACAACAAGAAGGATGCAAACATATCCTAAACAAACATAATTCGCTCCGACAAAGATGCTCTATAATATCCTTGTCTACAAAAAAATTTCTCAGCGCGCAACTTGTGTTTCTTTTTCATCATTCTTATCCGTCTTAGTTCACATCATTAGTGGGTTAGGTTCACGTAATTATGCAATCACGCAATGATAGGACATTCTATATATGCGACTTTGACCAACACCGTGGCGTTTCGTGCTCATGCTACTCTATCGATTTGTAGACGGTGGTAAATATAGCTTTGCGTGATTGCTGGATTTGAATAGAAAATAGAAAAGGTATAATTGTGGCAACACTTCGTTGGCGCATCAACTTAATACGGGAAAGGTATAATCATTGTCCAATTAGCTGCTTACAAGAGAATAAGTTAGGTGCTGCCTTCTTACGTGTCGTATGTGCGAGCAGTGAGCTGGTAGATTCAACATGAAATGAAATACGGAGTAGGATCCATTTGGAGTTCCATTGTTCCAAGCTGGAGTCAGTATGTATGGCTCCATGAATCAAGGAAGTTGAAGAGCATGGATAGTGTGAGAGACCATGCGCCACTGGCTACAACAACTAATGTACACGCGGGTCGAATTCAAAATGTAAAGGAAGTCGTAGCAATCTAAATTCAGAAGACGGGCTAGTATTAGTTTTCCTTGATTACTGGAGGCTGGCCGTTACCTCTATCATTGCAAACACATGGTTCCAAATTTGGGAGCTCAGAGCATGTTCAGATAGTGATCTTACAACCGCTCCAGGATTGTTTTCGTCTGCCTCTGTGCTTTTGTGGGATCCCATGTTCCTTGACGTTTACAAGCAAGCAAATTTACGTTTTTTTTCTTTTTATTTGCAAAGGAATAACAGTGTAGGGTTCCAGCAAAACCGTACTAGTAGTAAATAATCACCCGTGCATTTGTCTGTTTCAGTACGGCCAATTTTGTGTAGTTCTCATTGTTCGGTGGGCAGTACCGTACTGATCTACAGGTGGAGCGACCGTATACCATCTTTTAATCAAGCAACGCCAGTCGCAGATTGGCGAGTTTTAAGGTTGTTAGCACAGGTCACATGTAGTACAGTACAGTACAGCAATTGCTCAACAGAATGCACATGCACTGTTATGTACAAATAGCACTGCACCTCCTGTTTTCATCACGGTAAAAAGCGTATAAATAGTGTTCACGCTATGCAAATATTAGTATCCCGATCTAAATTAAGTGAACTGGCATTTAGTACTATTTGATATATATACAGTTTTAATGAGATGTAAACACCTTCGTCTAGAAAGTCTAAACAACACCCAGGGACGGCTGCCGAACCGTGGATAATGGATTTCTGAAGGTCGGTTATCCCGGGGAGGCGGGACCCCATATGTTGCTGTCGAACAGGTGACCACCGCTGCACAAAGCGCAAGCATCTGAATCTGTCCGCGCACGGGTGCTTGGCCGAGGACACCGACTCATCCTGTCCTTCGTGACAATCATTTCACCTCTTATGATTTCTGCCGGCACCCGAGAGTGCAGTGACATGTTTCTGTTTGCGAATGGTCGCCACCTGAATTGTCTCCTTGATGTTGAGGCTGGCACTCTGAAGTGTCGCCTCTGTTTTGTGAAAAAAAATTCTGTTTATTGCATGTATGTACAGGCAAAGTTGGGAACCACTCCTGGAAGGATGCACCAGATGCAGGAAAGGCAGCTGGGTTGGACAGTCACAGGGGGCAAAATAATGCAGCACCTAACAAGCAGTCACAGTAGAAGCCTCCAAGCAGGATTGCAGGTAAACATGGTTTAAACCTTGCCATTCGCCTTCTGCTTTCAACTGGCCGACCTGTTGTTAAGGTTCTCTGAAATTTTCGGTGCTTGATGCTCTGGTGTGATCTGGTACATGCTGTCAAGCTGAGACAACGTGTTCACTTTCAGATGGCGTATTTCTTTTCTCCACCCTTTGAATGTTCCAGCTGAGACCAGCTAATGCCATCATATTCTCTATGCCATACATTTTCCAGAAAAAGAGAAGTGCATGTCTACCAATTTCAGCTTCATGTGTTTGGGAAAGAAAAAATCACCTTCAGAACAAATCAGCAATTTGCAGTTAGCATAGTATATTTATCCTGCGGCCAAGGAAGGGAACTAAGGGAAAAGAAAAATTACAGAAGTCATCATCAAAAAAAGAAATATACTTACTAGACTATCATCTCATAATGACAAGATTTGCCTTTGCAAGACGCAGTACAGATTACACAAAACATATCAGAGCTTGGTCGGATATACAACTGGGAACATACGTAATGTGACAATCCAGTAAGAGTTGAAGAAAGATCTGCATTCATTTTTTTCTCTAGGGGGGATATACAAGCAACAATTCCTCTCTGTTGATTGAAAGTTCTAAAGTAATTGTTCACCTTAAATATGTTTTTCTTACTAGCAAGGGACAAGTATCTGTAAAAGGCAGGATGAGGTACTAAATAAAGCTCCAATGATATGCCTAACTGCAAAACAACTGAACTGAGCACATTGCTCACCATTTTCAGATTTAGACCATACAACATGGAGTCACAAATGTTCAATGCCTAGTGCCAGGGCTAATTTTGACAATCTGGAAGGTGGCGTGCTCAAAGGTACTAATTGACAGCATATTTTTTTAGAATGTAATTGACAAAAATATCGTTTCATTTTTGTAAAAAACAAGGCACCACAATTGAAGATTACTGAATCCTTTGCGAGAAAACTTGATTTATGGCCTAGCGAAGTTGTTGTAGTAAAAGCCTGTGTATCCGAGAACTGGAACCTCCTGCTGCTCAGTTGTGTGGATGGACAAGATCAAATCAATTTCCAGGGATATGCTATAAACCTGTGCCACTAGCACGGCATATCTGACAAGGCAACCAGAATGACAAAATTTTGACAGATATGAACGTTCCTTACGATATACTCCTATCACCAGTGCGTTACAAACACATGCAGTGTTCAGAAATAAGCTACAGGATAACAACTGGTACGATTTTTTGCCTAAAAAAAACTACTGGTAAGATCAAACTAACGACCAAAGAGTGGTCAGATTAACATTAAGCAGGCTTCAGTTCCATCAGCAAATAAAGGAAACAAAGCTGCAAGGAATAGTGTAATTCAGTGTGCACCCAGTAATTCAGTGACCAATCCAGTCAGGCACAGGCAAAAATCGGAGCTATTCCATCCATGCAAATTGTGGCGTAATTTTTCGGCATAAATGAAATTCAACACAGATCCATTCAGTCTGCAGTCAAACAGGACTGTAGGAGCAAGCCACCATACCAACGAGTAGATCGACGAGCAAGCAACTGGAGCTTCTCTGGAACGTGCGACGCCCAGCGCCAGCGGCAATCGGCCGCCGGCTCCATTCCGTCGCATCGGCACCAGTTGATGGCCGCAGCTCAGAGGGGCGGCGGATCGGCGACGGCTCCACCGAATCCGGCGAATCGCGACAGCCGGCGAACCGGAGGAGTGCCAGCCGGGTTCTGGCACTGAGAGCTCCGGGCGGATTTGACCTTGCGCTGGACGGAGGGCGAGGCGGCCGACGGCGTGCATCGGCTTTGGCGGATCGCAGCCGGAACTGGGGGCGTGTTTCGGAATACTGGTCCAAACCAGGGGGCTATACGTAAATTATTGGAACCAGGGCTGTAAATGTAAATTATTAGATCACGATCAATAATCGCGATTCAAATCAGGGTGTGTATGTAAATTTTTGGATCGCGATTAATAGTCACGATCCGAATGTTTTTCAAAATTACCGAATCGCGACCAGGGTCTCTTTTACAAATTACCGGATCGCGACCTGGCCGCCGACAAGGCGGCAAGGCCACCGGCAACCGCCGGCACCGTCGCCTTGCGCCGCCAATATCGAACAAACCAAACTCTTATCGGGATCCTCCGCGACCCTCGCGCTCGGCGACGCGGCGCCACCATGGACGCCAGCACCAGCAGTCCATCAAGGCATCATTCCCTTTCGAGGCACCTTGGGCACAACGAACGAACGAAGCAACACGCATTGCGGGAACGGACGGCTGCTGCCAATCCGACATTGCCGTCCTGAAGCTCCGGTGCATAACAGCAAATTCCGCCGGAGACGAGGCCGCCATTGCCGCGCGACCACCACTCCGGTGCCTCCTCCTTGGAGCACGACCGAGCGGGTAGAATAAAAACAAAAACTCCGGCGATTGAACTAGGAATGCGAAGCAAGTTGGCGCGATTTGAACGCACTAGCTGCACGTTAGCGAATTTTATCGAGGCAAATGGTGGTGGGTTTCGGCCGTTGCAGAGGTGAAAGTGGGGAAGCTTTTGCCGTGCCGCCGCCCGTGCGTGACGAGCCGACGAAGGCTTTTCTCTACTCGTGGGCCAAGTACATGTACTTTCGTATCTTTGTATGGGCCGAGCCTTTTACAACGGTCCAGGAGACTGGCGAACATATCACCTTTTTTATTTTTTATTTTTTTCTCTCTGGCAAGTAAGACAGAGCTCATTTTTGCTTTGCATTGACAGAGTTGACAACCCTGACATGGACTCGTCGTAACACGGACGGGTCAGTAATTCTGGATTATATTTTACTACTTGCAGTGTTTGGATTCGAGTCATCGAGTGACATAATCTTTTTTTTCCTTTGGAGAAGAACTCTGTTCAATAAAATTATAGTACTGCAACTGTAACTATCAATCAACAAACCTGATTTGTGTTTGGCATTAGACTATTCAGGCTACTATTGCTGGCGGCGCAGTGGGGGCGCAATTATCCCAGAATTCAAGAACACTAGCCTTTCTTCGCATCAGGTGCTATTCTGCACTACCCACCAACCGCGTTCCATTGCCGGAAATCGACATTACTCAAATGTTTGTTTAACCGGTGCGGTGGCGTGGCAACAAGGGCCAACGGCCAAACCTAGCTAGTCGCTACTCTTACTTCGAGTGCGCGCGAAAACCACTGTGCAGTTGTAAAAGGCGCACGCCTTTCGCTGTAGTACTGGCTAGACGCAACGCAAGAGATGCCTTGGCACCCCATTGGCTTGTCTGAACAGTCGAGGAACATGAAGGGCACGCATGCCCCCTTTTTTTTTTCCTTCCTCTTTCTTAGTATTTCCTCCGTTCATATGTAATGTAATTTTAAGTTTTTTAACTTTTTTACAATTATATATTATTTTCATTTTCCAATACAACTTTCTCTCTTTCCAATATAATATTCTATTTTTTTATTATATCTCTATCTCTATCTTTCTCCTTCTCGTTTTCAATACACTCACATTTTTACTTTTTTTTATTTTCCGTATCCAATTTCAAAACAATATCTAATTCTAAACAGAGAGAGTAGATAGTAATAGGAGCACGCATGGGCCATGGAGTGGATAGAGAGACAGCAGATACCCCTTGTTTCGTGTAACCCGCAAAGGCATCTTTTGCTACTCATTTCACATTGCAACTTTAAACCCATGGGATCCATCGTTCTTTAGTAGTACATGCATGCATTGACCCAGAGCTGCTGCTACTACTACACGACACCACGCCGGAGCAGGCACCAAGCACAAGACAGAGCACGCAATGATCACGCTGGTCGCTCGATCGATCGATTTCTTGTTGGCATGGAATCAGCTGGATGATCATGGAGCGGATTACAACAACAAGATCGTCGAATTGCACTACTAGAATTACATGATTGAGCAGGCATTGACGTCGTCGTCATTGAACATGTTGCTGACGGGGTCGGCGCCGCGGTGCGGTTCCGGGAGCTGGCCGTGCTTGTCGCCGTTGTATCCGTGGCGGTAGTAGTTGTAGGTGCGGCGGTAGGACTCCTCGTCGTGGAAGTAGTCCTTGGCCGTGGTGAAGTGCAGGGGGAGGTCAGGGTTGGGCCAGAACTCGGCCTTCTTCCCCGCGCGGCGGACCTCCTTGAGCACACGGTGACGCTCCACGTAACCCGTCACCGTCACCTTCTCCATCTCCAGCTCCACCTCCACCGTGTCCACGCCGCGGAGCTTCGACAGCGCGTGCTTCACCACGCGCTCGCAGCCCGAGCAGCACATCCGGACCTTGAGCTCCACCGTCTGATCATCATCGACACAGCAGATGCAGATTATAGTTTTTTTTTCTTTTGAGGAATCAGTCAGTTCGTGTGTGTGTGTGTCTTGAAAAGAACAACATAGAAAAAAAAATTCATTCTTCTTTAGCAATTTTTTTTTACAGCACGAAGCCACGAAGGAGGGGTGAACATTTCGTGTATTTTACTGGTTTCGAAGCCAGCGCTTGCAGCAACCGAGGAAAAACTCTTCACGAGCTTCCTTCCTTTTTGGCTTTCTCGCTTTCTTTTCAGGACGCATGCCTGCATGAGAGAAGTTGCTGCTGTTTTTAACAGCAACGCCCGCATGCACGCCTAGGGAATACTACTACTCATACAACAACCTTGTTATTCGATTACTCCAATCCTATGCTACGCAAATCAGCTTATGTACGTCGTCGATTAATAACTTTATATAAAAAGAGAAGAAGAAAAAATCTGCGAAAGAAAATTTGTAGTGGCTGACAGAAAGTTCATCTGAACAAGTCTAGTCGCAATCGCAAGACCAAGTTGCTGTACTTGCACATATTCTTCCCTGGGCTCTATTACGTGCCTATCGAGAAACAGAGAACAGAGTAGCAAGCTACCAGTAGTAGTATAAAGAAGAAACAGAGAGCAGATAGATGTACCTGCAACGACAGCGGCTTGCTCCGGCGACCCATCGTCCTGCGTCCAGCTCCGGCGAGCCCCCCCTCGTGGTAGTACAAGGTGTTGCTGCTCGTCGGGTGGCTGCTGTAGTAGTATGCGCCGGTGCGGTGGCCGTGGCGGTGCCCGCCGCTGGGATAGAAGCAGCAGAACAGGAACGACGACACGGCAGAGGACACAGACATCGCTATTCACACCAAAGGCAAGGCACCAGCTTTATACTACAACGACAAGGAAGAGCAGTGTGTGTGGCACAAGCTTGAGGAAGCCCTGCCCTCTCTCAGCAAGGCAAGCAGGTTTAACCAAGGAGGATCGATGTGGATGCTTATGCTGCTGCGGCGGCAAGGCAAAATAATGCTTGGCTTTGCTTGCTCACCGAGGTTGGCTTGGCTACTCGAGTGCCTCTCTGCCTCTGCTATTGCTTTTATTCTCGCGCTGCAGCAGCCGCTTGCCAACCGGGGTGCAGTGCAGTAGTTTATGGCCTTTTGGGAAGGGAATGGTATCTCATGCCTTTGTCCTCGTATCAATGCTTGAATTGTGGGAGACTGGAGAGGAAAGGGGGGCCCGTGCTCCCGTGAGAGAAGGCGAGACAAGGGAACGGCTTCCCTGCTGGCTGGTCCAAGTCCACCTGTTCTGCCACGTCAGCTGCCGGTCATTACTGCTTCTACTTAATCACGCAGGTTTTGAATGATGTTATTATCTGAAATAATCCTACTAGTTAAGCTACAAAAAGAGGGATTGCGATTTACGAGTGATGTTCGGTTGGATGCAGATGAGCTGCACAATGATGTTCTTGTCGTGCTTTTTTATGCATCATGACAGACATGAATGCCAGCACGAGTGAATAATCCATGGCAACGATCATCTTTATTATTTTTTACAGAGAGTCAGTGACCCCATTTCTACATGTTCTTGCAATTCAAACCAGCGAAAACAATGTTCTGAATCAGATATCGCAAGTGTCTGAAGGAGCAATACATGTCAGGTTGGAGAAAGGATAGTTTTCTGAGATGTTATTCAACAAAAAATGTTTCTCCTCTGGCTAACCTTCGAACAATCTATCGATATTATGCCTTGTTCTTATATTCTGCCCCAACTTTTGTACACGCAGCATGTGCACTGCCGTTGCATCCTGCATGTGCTCTTAACCTACCTAGTCTGTAGCTATCAGAGGAATTCTCAATCCTGCTTTCAGTGTGCATGTAATTCGATATTGTCTGTCGACTTCTGAATATTGCTGCGTTTGCAGATATGCTTATTCCAGCTTTCGAACGAAGAACAGTATCGATACAGCAATAATGCTGTGCTCAGGGTATCTAGCTAGGTCTTTTGTTGCATAATTGAGTTGACGAGTTCTTAATGGCCAAACTAGCATGAAACGGATAACAATTCATGCCTCGGTGTCCAAGATAATAGTATTGCTTAGACCAGGAAATGCGCTACACGTAATTGTAGACAAGTTGACGTGCGGCGCCCAGAATTAATGCGGCGAAAATGTTCATGATTTGATCGAGCAGCACTCCACTCATCTTACCTAAAGTGTACTACTACTGGAAGTCCCATATCAACCAATCAGTGCTTTTTTTTTTATGAAAACTAATCAATGTTTCAGACTGCGAGGGAACAGAACAGTGCCTCTCATGACAAATTACCAGATTATAATATGCCCAGCTGCTAATACTTTCGGCTATGGACTTGTCCTCATTATGCCCACTAATGCGGCGAGTTATATCCAAAGCTGCACTTTTGACCAGTGTCGTCCTGTCTAGGTTTGATTTAATCAGCAGGGACACTGTCCCATGGCTCCCGCTTCATGCTTCTTCAGTAGATATTTATTCAGACAACTCATATATAGTGGAGTCCCGTATTTTCGACAATCTTTTTATTGAAAGATTATGCTTTTGTCAACTTTAAGTACCATCCACTGATGCTTAATTGCATATTGCACACCATAATCATTCTGCACCGCTCGCTTAAAACTTCCCTTTGAAGTAGTGATTCAGCTAGTCTGTAATGGGATATGGGATGCGGTCGATGGCCCATGAATTTGAATCGAAATGATGAGATTTGGGTTGTTTATGGATGTACGAATGATTCTGTGATAAGTAAAGCTGTGGAAAGAACTAGATAAATATTGTGTCGTTGCAGCTGGACCGGTGATTGTGTGCTTGAAGAGGACCATGTTTAAGTTCCAGCTTTACGTAAAGAAAAAGAGAGAATAAGTTTTTGTTTGGTGCTAGTCATTTACAAACCAAACAACACTAGTGGTACAATCATGGGAAAGGATTTACGGGAACTTCCTTGTTGAGAAACGGAGAAGGTTAACCTGTTAGTATGGCCTAAGTTAAAATAAGCTTGATTCTGATATTAATTGTATAATAAAAAGTAATGGTGTCCCCCAAGCAAGTAGTATACTCTGAAGGCGGTAAAGAACAAATTTGTTCCTTTTCTGCATTGGCGATACGGATAAAGTTAGTACTTTCTGGGCAAATGTTTTCACCCATCCTTTTCCTAATATTCCCTGCTTCGCTCTGTGTACAGATTATTACTGTAGACGCGTTTCATGAACTAATGAAAATTCGTTGTTCCTTTTTTTTTAAAAAAAAGGCAGGAGCGCTGTCATTAAGAGAGGAAAAAAATTACAACATAGTATTAGAATTAATAGAAGGTAGAGCAACACCACACAGAAAAAGATTACAAGCCAAACAAGGCAATCTAAGTCTGAAGGTGCGGTGAGTCAAGTGCCAGATAGAGCAGTGCTAATTCATCTTATATTGCACTAGCGATTTGCGCTCTTCGTCCTGGAATACAAATGTGCATCGTCGGAATCGGATCTGAACGCAAAGTCGATTTAAGAAGAAAAAGGTGATGCTTTTGAAGGAACACAAGTACTTTCTTCTATTCAATATTATATGATATTTTGGCTTTGGGTACGGGAATTAAGAAGATGTAAAAAAGTTAGATGCACAGTAAACGAGAAGGAGAGATAGAGATAGAGTTGTATTGGAAAGAGAGAAAAGTGCATTGGGAAGCGAGAATGTCTTATAATTTGAGAAAAATTGAGAAGGTTAAAATGCCATATGATATTAAACGGAGGGAGTACTACTAGCTGTGTGTCAGGATTTCAGAAGCACCGAAACTATATGCATCTCTCGGAGCGAAGTACTAGCCACCGATTGATATAACCCAAAAAGCTGAGAGAGAATGGTTGGGAATATGAAAAGCGATAAATACTTGCTTACTGCTGAAGTTGCTATCCACAAGACTCCTGCAGTCTGCAAAAAAAAGTTGGGTGAAACGAGATGAACTGATGAAGTGTCGCTGCGGTGTCTTTTGCCAGAGTTTTCCTTCTGGTCTATCCAGTTAAAAGATACTTTTTGTTCTTTGTCGTTTGGTAGTAATATTCCGAAGACCATGTGGTAAACATCAGCGTTTCTTCTCAAATGCTTTCATGTTCAGTGAACGTTTGTCTTTCTTTCTTCTGAAACGCTCTCGGATTTCACTTGGTTGATGATGTATAAAGGGCCAGGAGAGCCCCTCTGGTAGTCTGGTGTTTCTTTTGCTTACTACTCGGTAGTATTTAACAGCTCCTGTGCTGTTTTTAGTAACTGTACAATTTAGGATGTAATGCTCTCTGCTTTCTCTAAATCATCAATGGCCTATTTTCAAATCTTTCAACAAAAAAAGGCCTATTTTCAAAAAAGAAAAACAGAAATGCTCTTATGATCTGTGAGTACTTCCGGCTTTCCTCTGAAACGCTGTCGGGTTCTTCCCTAGGAGATATTTGCCTATGAGAATATTAACAAGATACTCTCACCTGTAAACCTCGAGAGAATAAGGCAATGGAAAACACGTAAGAGTATCCATTTGCAGTGATTCGGTCGATATAAGGATATGCCAGGTAAAAGGATTCACGTGAGCAGACCAGGGCACTGATTTTCAACTTGCTGGAACAAATGGCAGCAAAACAAGTGGTTGCAGACACTAATCAGTACCAGTAAAAGACTCTACAACCAAGGAGATACTCTTATCTGAAAACCTCAAGAAAATGCTGCATTGCACTTGCGGTGATTCGATGAATTAAAGCACATATATACCAGATGAAAATATTCACATGAGCAGATAGAGATCATCAGCACACAGCCATTGATGTCAACTTGCTCCAACATATGAAAGCACATGGTGGCAGATGGCACTCGGTACCAGTAACAGCCTACAAATCAACGAAGCACTTTTAGCCATCTATCACATCCATGCAACCGCAGATGTCTCCCTAGCAAGCTACCGGTAGCTTAGCATATATAGGGGAGAATGGAATTCATTCCTTATCCAGAACCCGCAGCTGGCTTCTGCCGCAAGCCGCCGCTGAAGCAGATCAGCGGGCGGAGGGAGCATGAAGGCATGGCAGCACCGGCGAACGCTGCCGCTGGATCTCGATCAGCGGAGCAAGGGCAAAGCCGATATAGAAAGGCACACATGCAGACAGTTACAGAGATACACATGGATAACCACGAATTTTTCACGCGCGCGGGCGATAACACTGCTGGCCGTGAGATTATTCCCGGCGCACTACTACTAGTGAAGGCGAGAATATGTTGCCAAGTACTCTGCTTGCGCTTTATGCCGTCACAATTCGATTCCTTGTTACTAGGGAGGAAGCCGTTGAGGAATTTGTTCAGGAGGAGATGCGAGAGATCAGAGAGGGACCGGGCCGTCTCGATCCGGCCACGTCGTGTCATCTGTATCTGTGTCTGTTTATGGTCCAGAGTCGCAAATGGGCTTAAAATTTGGGCCTGGGAGGGCACAACACAAAGCCATGATAAAAATGAACAGTATAGTACTGGGCCAATTTCAGCCCTTTATTCGTCGGTCCATACTCCATAGAAAGTTTATCTGAGAAAAGTGGTCGACCTGGAAGGCCCAACATTTTTCAGTGGTAACTGACGCTGCGTCAGCGTTCAGCGACGACACCCTCCGCCGGCGCCGTCTACTCTGTCCGCTTTCCCGGCGATAGGCACCACACAGTTTCATACCAATGCAATTAATTCATTTGACATTCCTATGGACGGTACATCAGTATGGCAGGATTCCTCATAGTTTTAGCGGAAGGAAGAATTGCGAGACGAAAATGATTCAGATATATAAATAAGATGACAACGACCTCTGGAGATGAACTCCTGTGATCCGATAGCAGGCGGCCCAGCCCTGCCAAGATGCAGGTCGTGTGGTGTGCTCTTGAGAGTGTGACGGGTCAGCGCCGTAGCAGTAGCAGACCGGTTCTTCCCGGATGCGCGCGCTCTGGTACGCCATGCGGCTCACCAAGACCGTTTTCTCGGTGTCGCATGTCTGCCCCCGTGTGCAGTACAGACTACAGAGCTAAGTCAGAAACTTAATTTGGTCGCTGGTAGAGAGTGTCAGTGAAGGTCTTGCTAAACTATGGGCAATAGCTTGTTCAATGTTCATTTGCAACTTGCAAGGCCGTAGGGGTCAATGACCACGAAGAATTACTGTAGCTTAGCCACCGTGTATATAAGACCGTCAGTTCACATGTTGGCACCGTGAATCACAACCGAGACAGCAGTTCATGCATGTAAGTAACGAGGACGGCGCGATATTTAGAGAGGGAAACAAACATGGCCTGACTCGCCGTGGTTACAGAGAGGATGACAATCAGTGAAGCACACAGTGCAACAGTATCATGTGTACAGGAACAAATGAACAGGACGTGAGGCCAGTGTGGCCGTCCAAATGGAGGCAGGATGCAACAGAGAGCCAATCAATTGAACGAACTATACTACGCTGATGGAGCGCCAGCTTGTGATATCTCCAGTCCCACAAGTACTGTGCTGAGCTCCCCGCCGTTCTAATTGATCGTTTGCATATCCGAGCTGTAGCACAGCAGCACATACAGGCTGCGGCAGTAGGCAGTACCAGCAATGGTTTCAGATTTGTGCTCCCCCTGCTACCATGGTGCAACACTGATCGAGCATGCCAGAGGTGAGGTGGGAAGAGGGACGGCGGTTTGCTTTTTCCGCATGAAACTGACATGTGGGCATGCAGTTGGCAACAGATGTTGGTCACCATTATATACCGAGAGAGAGAGAGAGAGAGAGAGAGAGAGAGACCGGCATATGGCCCAAGACGAAGCAGGATATGCAGAAAGCGAACCAACCTCAACGGTATTCGCAGGCATGGGCCCAATACCCCCCACACGGACCCTCCTGCCCTGGGTGCTTTTCTTCATCCAATTTTATTTGATAAAACATCGTCATTCTCTCCTATATAATTAAAGACAAAGAAAGGCTGCAACATGTTGCTAAAAAATATCCCATCCCTTTTCTGCAGAAAATGGTTGACCTACAAGTACAACTAGCTAGTTGCAATGCGGACAGATACGCAAGAGTCATGGTTAAAGAACCAAATCCACTTTTATTGCTGCTGCAGCATCTTTTCTAGTACAACTAGCTTTCTTTTCCTTTGGATTTATTTCTTTTGTCCATTTTTTGTATGTACTGTCTGACATCTTCTTCATCACCAGATAGTTTTGTTCAACTTTTCGCTAATAAAACATGAAATTTCTTATTGTTTTATACTTGTAAAATATATACGTATTAAGCATTTAAAATTTTATAATAATAATATTCTCAACTTCAAATCCTTTTCGCATATTCATGTATAGAGCAGCCGATTCTGCTAATCATCTTTGGTCCCGGGTTATAGATATCATTGAGATGAGACATGTACATGTGCTTGTTGAATCATAAGTGAATTATCCACCCATTTCTATCATAGTTTTTTAGGTGTAGCTAGTTGGCGCATAGTAGCTTAGAATGATATTAGAGTCAGAGGTGATAGATCTTGAGTTCAAATTTTGTGACCGTATTTTGCGTTGTGCCGCTTCTATTTTCACATTTGCGCTACATCCCGACGGAGCTACACGTGAGGGGAGTGTTTGAGAGGAGTGTTGAAGCATAAGTGAATTATCGATCCTTTTTCATCAACTTAGGTTTTTGCGTGTAACTAGTTAGTGCATAGTAGCTTAACAATATTGTTTGATCATCATTCAGACCGCACTATTGATCACCAGCCATGCATCAAATTAGCTAGGCTCAACAACTATAAAAGTGCTTTTTAATTTGTACGCGAGACATTTATTGATATTTACGTAGACTATAGTTTTGGTAAACCAAATTTTTAATAGATCAATCAAATACCTAGTAGAGGTCCCCTACTAGCTTACTTGCACCTCCAAGCTAAAGAGGCAGTATCAAACCCCCACACCCTAGCTACCTTAATAGGTGCCTGGCCTCTTTGCAAAGACCATCTAAACATTTTTAATTTCATACAGGATCGAGATTTCCTATAAAACTGAGAATATTTTGATCATCTATGGTTGCCCACATTAAATACTGCTCCCTCCATATAAGGTAATATAGATGCATGGAAGTCACACTGCTTTACGAGGGAGCAATGAGGAAAGTTTACCTATAAAGTTTCATTAGAACGTGAAAATGACCAGTAAGATCATGAGAAAAACTTTGAATGGCTACAACGTTCACAATAATTTTATTAGAGGAAATTTCATGGAACTTCAACTATTCACTTTGTTTGTTTCAGAAAGTTACAATTTTTGGGTTTATTTTCATAAAACTATAACTGTGCTTTTCCTTTGTTTCAGAAAATTACAACTTTTATGGTTGATCCCACCAGCCAGCCTCACATATTTAAAAAAGAATCATCGTGAGATTGACATGTCGGACCATGCATAAAAGTTGTAGTTTTTGAAACAAAGGTACAACATTGTTGTAGTTTTCTAGTATCATCATCATCAAAAGTTATAGTTTTCTAGAATTATCATCAAAAGTTGTAGTTTTCTGAATGAAACAACAATGCAAATAGTTATTGTTTTGTGAAATTTACTGCAAACTTATTGTGAATCAAATAGAGTGATATTTCAACGGCAAAATTTGTCACGAGACACCCTAAAAACATGATATTTACTATAGAAAACTATTACTTTATGTCTCCACCTACAATTATGTCACTTTGCTGCTTGACATCATCTTCATTAGAATATGAATATAGGCCATGAATATATGGGTTGGAGGAGAGAGAATTTTAATAGTAAAATATGCCCTCTATTGGTCTTGGACGCAAATATATGATCAATAAATAAATATATGAGTTTATTTATACATATTATGTGTATATTAATGAAGACATTTGTTGCATAAAAATATGTTGCAAAATAGTCAATTAATAATCGTATGGCTATTTACACATACATATACACCCATGCATGATATTGGGTGTGTTTGTTTCTTTGGGTCTAAATTTTAGTGAGGTTATATCAATTATTAAAATGTTATATATGATTATTAAATATATATTAAATATAAAACTAATTACAGAGTTGAATACGTATCAGTGTGATAAATTCACTAAGCTTAATTAAGTCGTTATTAAGAGATATTTACTATAGCATTATATTATCTAATCATGATCTAATTAATTTTAATAGATTTGTCTCGTCATTTAGAGGGAGGGTTATAGACTAGGTTTTGTCAGTAATCTATATTTAATACTCCTAATTAGTATCACAATATTTGATGTGACAGGTCTAAAAATTAGAGGGGTGCAAACGAACACACACATAGGTGTGCTGGTTTAGCTAGGTAGGTTGGTCGCAAAAGCATTGGTGGTGTGGAGCGACACCCCTTCTCAAGGCATAATTGGTGGTCCATGGCATATGCATATGCCCTAGAAAACAACAGAAATGGCTACTGGGTAAAAATATCTATGTTTATAAGAGAGAGAGAGAGATTAATCGATATCTTGTCCATGCATGCTTGCATGGCACCATAACGCATGTGCACTGTACCATTTCTTTGCTCTCCCCCTCCTGGCTCACTCCTTCGGTCCTCTCCTTCACCGGTCACACTATCAAGAGGCGGTCCCCTCATTGCCTCCATTACTAAACGGCACATATAGCTCCCCACCACCACAACCTCAGCCATATGGGCCATGGCGCGCGGCGAACTCTATAGTGGCTACACGCACCACGGGGACCCCTTGATCGCTTTCTCTCGTGCATGCCCTCATCAGGGGGAAGAAGAGAGCGAGATAGATCATACATAGATGGATAGCACTTCAACTCCTAAATATGTAAACTACAGCGATAAAGGTATGTTCGGCTGGGCAAAGCTACAAAATGGAAGATTTAGAATTTTGCCTAGGCATATATGCAGATGTGTAGGGAGAGAAGGGGTACGGGCATGGGCCTTTAAATTTGTGGTATGTGTCCTTTGAGAGGCCTTGGCCAATTGACTTGTCTATCTGAGAGGCAGAGAAAGCTGATAAGGCATATAGGATAAAAGGCAAATTGACTTAGCAATACCAGCGATAAATAAAAAATCTAGGTTTACCATCAGGTTTTATAAGTTTATTTTACTCGTTATTTTTTGATATTGATACTTAAAAAAAAGAGAAGTTTTACTGTCCAAAATACTGACCAGTAGTTTTGAAAAACTACTTGCCAGTAGTTTGAGGGTAATTTCGTAATTAAACTATTAATTAATAAATTTAAATTTATTTTCATAATAGATTTAAGTTTATTTTCATAATAGAATATTAAGTCTATGAAACATTAGTTTATCTTAAAAAAAATATAAAATATTAGTTATTAATCAGATTACTAATATAATTTTATTTATAACAATAAAAACTAATTAATATAAATCTACAACTTTTATTTTTTCTGTTATTACCCTCAAATTAAGAAACTATTGGCCAGTAGTTATAATTTTAGATTATAAAATCTATACCGTTAGATCAAACTACTGGCCAGTAGCTTCTTAAAACTATTGGTCAGTATTTTGGATAGTAAAACTCCTCAAAAAAAAAGTTGATATTAGACAGTCCCGAAGAGGCTTATATTAGACTGCCACCGTCACGCTATCGATTAAGCCGAAGTTTTTTTTTATAGATGCATAGATATATAGCTGTACCTACTACACTACACGCATGCAGATGGACGCAAACTAAGGAGTCATTGACATGCATTTCATATACTTTGAAAGGCCAAAGGGAGCAGAGCATGGGTTAAAAAAATGTTAAAAACCAGTCGGTTTTCATGGTTTTTTGGCAAAATCGGTCCGGCTTGATTTCACCAGACTTCTGGTTTATAAGAAAAACCGAACCTAGACACTGTAGCAAAAACAGTTTTCCAGTTTACTAACCAGTTTTCAGCGAGAAAAAACCCGTTACTGTAGCGGTTTTTTAACCCTTGGAGCAGAGAGGGCATGCAGATGCCTAGCTCAGGGCTCCTTCCGGCCATCCAGCTGTAGCACAGTGCTGGAAAAGAGAGGAAGGCCACACATGCTGCAGCTCTCAGCTCTGTGCTTCGCTTCGCTAGCTTCTCTTCTCTTTCCGGAGGTCTGGGGTCCCTATATGTCGTTGTGGCCTGATACATGCAGCTTCTTCTCTCATGACCGGCCAGAAAAAGGAGTGCATACTTTCATTAATTCTCACCTGCAACTTTCTCTGTTGCATACTATTGCATTGCCAGATTGTTAATACTCTCCAGAAAATCGTGTCTCTCTTTCTCCTCCCTTCTTCAGTCTGCAGTTTGTGTCTATTGAGGGCATGTACGTTGACGATCGAGTAGTACCAATATTAGTCGAATACAGTGGACGTACGTCGCTGTACACGATCAACGCATATGCAGCATACATGCGCGTGCTGTTAGCTCCGATCCATGCCCTGATCTTCATGGTAATCACCTCTTTAATTTGATGTACACCCAAAATAACATCTGCTCGGCATCCTTAAAGTTTTGAAAAAATCAGCATGGGGAAGTCGTTGGTATATACACTGTATCCGGACCAGATCAAGAGATACTTTGCCTGAAACCCATGGAATTTGATCAGAAGACGGCGTCTGGCAAAGCTACCTGGACCTGAATAAACACGAACATACTTCGTCTTCTGGTTCATATCTGACTGAATTTTCACCGGTTAGAGCAGACAAAACATTACCACTAAGGATAGTGATGAAAGCATGATAATGACTACGGTCTACGGCTTATACGCCTATTATATATATATATATATATATATATATATATATATATATATATATATATATATATATATATATATATATATATATATCCAAATGTTGAACTTCCAAGGGCAGGTGGCAGGAAAAACAAAAGGGGAAAATGCTCTGCAAGCAGGGCGTGGATGTTTAACAGGTTGCATCACGGCGTTGAGGTCATACACCCGCGTCCGCTGCGGAATCTCTTGGTCGTCGTCGCTTTGTCGTGGATCGCGCGCGCGTCATGTAGTAGGACCGCACTTGCGGGGATTGGAGATGTGCAGCAAGTTGAGATCTGCAGATTATTCAACTACACTCTTCAAATCATCAGAGCATACACTACTGTATACTCTTCCGCTAACCCCACATGTATCCCTTTAGTATATATGGTCTATGCAATGGGCACCCCGTGCTGTCTTTCACACCAAAAGATCTGTAAGATGCACATAGTTTGAGCCCATCAGGCCAGCAACTTGAACTGTGGATGGATTCAAGAAGAAAGCAGAGGGCATCTTTGACCGGCCGTGTTCTAGCTACACAAGAGATCATGCGCAACCTTGCTTTCCCTTAAAGAAAGTACAAATCAAAATATACAAATCAAAATAACAAGATTAGGGATGTGATTCACGGTGGAAATATCAAATACACAGAAGTGCCTCACGGAGGGTACTGTAGCTCGCTACAGTGCCAAGAGTAGTGGTGGCGGTAAAAAAAAATCCCCCTCGCTGTGCTCGCTGACCTGTGGCTTGGGCGTGCATAGTCTAGGTATTGGCGTGTTTAAGGGCCGCTGCCTATCTCAGTCTGTGCTACGTCGGTCTAGGTTGGTTTGAACCGGTTTTATCAGGTATGAACCAGGATTGGGGGGTTTTCTTGACCAAAAATCAGAGACATCTTCTCCTTAATATAATACCGTGGACGCGATTCTTCCCCTACCGATTGAGTATTTTTAATTTGATATTCATGATGTAATGATAACAAGATTAGGGATGTGATTCACGGTGAAAATATCAAATATAAAGAATAATTTGTTATTCATGATGCTTTTTTGGAAGGGCGGCACTAGCTAGCTGCAAACACCGGAGAACAACAAAACGAGGTTGTGCACATGTACTTGCGTAGCTACCAACTCGGTTGCGTTAGAGTACGTAGTGTGTTTGTTTGGTCACAGATATAATGTGTGTAAATATTTTTGCTAGTGATGAGTATGTGTTGGAAATCCCGTTAGTCCTGTCGGTGTCAATGTCTAGAGTTGTAATACCATCGCCAAATAATCCGTGATAAAAAAAATGTGAACAACTTGTGCAAGCTTAACCTATCATAAAACATTAAACACATCAAGACGTCTACATTAGCGAGACCCAAACAAAAGTAGTTAGCAATTTAAATGAAAACAATTCTTTTTTCAAGTCACACTATAAACTTAGACAAAAAAAGGCTCTTTCCTCAGCCTGACAGGCCAACTAACCCTCAACCCCGCCTCTTTTATACTACAAAATTAAAATCCTCCCAAAATATAGCCAGTGGCTATATAAATTGCACCCTCCTACCTCCCTTGTCCAGTAATCACCCAACAACATGTATATGCACTATATAAAATATGCCGACTATACTTCTGCTAAGTAGCTGCAGATTGCACCCTATTGTGCGTGCACCACATGTGTACGCGTGTGCACATAAAATACTTCTCACTCCTGTGGCCGAATCAGAGACCAGCAGCCATGAGCTGACTTCGCTCACCCTCCACTCTCTCTCCTCAAACTGTCCGCAGTCGTTATTTTCTAAATTCATTCTCTATTTATCCTAATTAATAATATTTTTTTCTCTATACTCTTATTTCTCGCACCTATCATACTCTATTTCTATCATCTATACCAACCATCTTCTGTGAGGCCCACATGTCAGCATCTCTCTCTTCCCTCCATCTCTTTCCATCGTGCCTCATCCATCCCCATCCCTCTTTCTCCCACTGCGTCTCCTCCCTCCCTAGTTCCCACCGATAGAGGAGCAAGGAGGAGCCCCTCCTCCCCATCGCCCCGCCGGATGTTGCCGCCCGTCCTCCCCCGCGCCCCGCCCGCTATTGCCGGCCGTCACGCCCGTCCTCCCCTGTGCCCCGCCCATCCTTCTCTCCCCCGTGCCCCGCCCGCCGTCGCTGGCCATCGCGTCCGTCCTCCCCCACGCCCCGCCCGCCATTGCGCCCTCCTCCTCCCACCCCCCACCCCTCGCGCGTCGTCGGCCGTCACGGCCTCCTCCTCCTTCCTCTGGCCAGATCCGACGGGATTCAGTGCGGGCCTCTCTTCCTCCGGTCAGATCCGGCATGGGCCTCTCTCCCTCCGGCCGGATCCGACGCGTCCTCCTCCCTCCTCCGGCCGGATCCAGCGCACCCTCCACCCTGCACGCGCCCTCCTTCAGATCTTGTGGCGGCAACGAGCTTCGGCCGGCGAGGAATGGCACCTGGTGGTTGGGATGGCGCGCAAGTTTGTGTCCCCGTGCCATGTCTGCAGATATAGTTCCGCGCTACTATCGTCAGATTTGGTGTAGCCTGGACGCTCGTGACTGATGGAGGATTGTTGAGGATACCGGTGCAACATTTTTTCTACTATGAGGGTACTAGAGGACAGTTTCCAGTACCCCAGTGCCAGTACCCCAGTACGGACAGTCTCATCTTCTCTTGTCATGCGCGGCCTCAGTAGCTGGCACATCTAGATTTCTAGCGCCAAGCAGACAGATAACCTGAAATGAGCGAGAGTTCAGGGCCAGTGCGGGCTAATTAAACAACTACATTACAGATTCACGTTGCCATATGATATATCTGCAGGACATGTTTCAGTTCTGTTTGTTGTCCGAATATTTTTCTTGAATATAGGACAGCAGCATGATGCAGCAAACAGCAAGCAACGTACAACTACACTGTGCATCTTGCGACCACCATCAGGAGACGCGCGCAGTATGACCACATGGAATTAATTTATGAAGAAAAACTTAAACAACACGATAGTAACCGATTCTCTCACAGAAGCAGAGATATAAGAGCTAGCTGTTGGAACTGAAGAACAGTGATGTAAGTAAGCTTCAACAAATTAAAAGATTAGATGTGAAACATCGTCAGCCTCCTGACAGACCTGTCTAATTTTACTAATTTATGGCAACACGTCGTGCATTGTTTCACCTGAAAGTGCAAGGAAATTTGAAAACATAATGCTGGGTGACTGGAGTCAAGCTTGTTTAACGTAATCCTGGACAGGAACATAACCAAACATAAATATACAAATGATGCAAAAATAATTATTCAGTAGACATATATGGATGGCTGTAACATGTTTTTTTTTCATTGATACTACTAGTACCTACCGATAACATGTTGGAGAGATTTGTAGCCAACAACTGGCATTTTGGGGGCTCATCATCTGCCTAACTCGCATAAAAGCTCTCCCTATAGCATGAGAAGGACAAGCAAGCTCACATGAGCTCAACCAGATAATTCGAGGGGCCCACACACCCTCCTCCCTCTCTTTCATCTCCGACCTTTAAAAAGCAGGCTACTTGTCTCGTGCCCACCCTTTTCTTTCTTCCCTACACTACACCTCGCCTCATACTAGACACGCATATACATACGCAAAGGTCACAATTAAGCATACTAGTAGTACACATGCTTACCGGCCTACACCAACAGCAGCACATATAAACAGGCGAGCCAATTCATCTTTGGTTGCAAGCCAAAAGCAAGTATCCATCCCCGCTCTCTCTTTCTTGCTTTTCCTTCCCCACCAAGAACCTTCATAGGACTGCTACCACTCATCATCACATCTCCCAGCTAGCTAGCCACTTCTCTTCCCCTCCTCATCTTTCTCTCTTTCTTCTTCATCCCCCTCCGAGTTCTTGCTCCCATCGTGTCCGTCCCTTGAATTCTCTGTCGAGCCTGAAGAAAGCACAAGGTATAGCAAGCAAGCCCTTCAATTTGCCGGCCCCTTGCTAGAGCTCAGCTATTGAGTAGCTGAGTATTTCAATTCAGCAGTTAGCCACAAAGGCAAGAAACCAAGAACCAAACCCCTGCAATTCTAAATTCCTATCCTAGCAGACCATCCACACTACTGATATAAAACAATCCCCAGTCCTTTACTAACAATAGTAACAGCGCATCACTGGTGGTAGGGCGCTTTGTATACTACTACTGCTGCTGGTCAAAGGTCAAGGCTGCAGCAGTAGTCTATCTACCTCGGCAGCCAGCTGCAGGGCCTTGTCGATCGGTAGTAGTAGCCAGAGAAGAAGCTAATAAGATGATGGAGTTCACCGGCGGCCCGATCCGTTCGGGCGACGATGCAGTGGGAGAGGCGGCGGTGGTGGAGAAGGAGCACATGTTCGACAAGGTGGTGACGCCGAGCGACGTGGGGAAGCTGAACCGGCTGGTGATCCCGAAGCAGCACGCGGAGAAGTACTTCCCGCTGGACGCGTCGGCGAACGACAAGGGCCTGCTGCTGAGCTTCGAGGACCGGTCGGGGAAGCCATGGCGGTTCCGGTACTCGTACTGGAACAGCAGCCAGAGCTACGTGATGACCAAGGGATGGAGCCGATTCGTCAAGGAGAAGCGCCTCGACGCCGGCGACACCGTCTCCTTCGGCCGCGGCGTCGGCGAGCACGCAAGGGGGAGGCTCTTCATCGACTGGCGCAGGCGGCCCGACCCGCCCGCGCCATACTACCGCCTCCCCCTCTCCTCGTCGTCGTCCGTCCCCTTCGCGCCGTGGGCGGCCCATCATCACTACCCCGCCGCCGCCGGCGGGATCGGCGGCCCAATTGGCAGAACGGCGGCGCTCCACCTGCCGCCCTCCTCCTCGCTCTGCTATGACGACTCTCACCACCACCACCACCGCGGGGCCCACGTCGTCGACGCCTACGGGCCCAGCAGCAGGCAGCTGCTCTTCTACCGGCCCCACCACCAGCAGGTCGTGCTGGAGTCGGTGCCGGTGATGATACCGCCGGCTGAGCCGCCCTCCTCGGGCTCCTCCAAGCGGCTGCGGCTCTTCGGGGTGAACCTCGACTGCGCGGCCGGCTCCGAGGACGAAAAAGGGATATTATCGGCGCCGCCACCACATCAGCTGCCCTCGCCGCCGTCATCGTCCTCATCCTCCTCCGGGAAAGCGAGGTGCTCCTTGAATCTTGACTTGTGAAAAAGCCGGTGCTCCTGACCTACACCAACACCTACTGCCCAGCCACTACACTGGCTGCAGCTGCACAAAGAAAGGATCGATCGAGAAGTCAAGAAAGGAGGAGGCGGCGGCGGCGGCGGCGCGTCCGGCCGGTGGTGCTTCACCTAGCAGCAATCTGCGTAATTCGTATATAGCTCAATCTCTCTTAATTAATTTCCTTTTTTTTAGCAAGTGCAGTGTGAGAAGAAACAAGGTAACCAAGAACAACACACATCAGCAAGAAAAAAATATTTCTCAGATGCTTAATTTCGTGTTCTGGTTTTGGTGATTCGTGGATGGTTCCTTATTATTAGATTGTTCCTTTATTTTACCTAGCTAGTAGAGATAGATAAATAGTATTAGAGGGTGCACAATTGGGTTCTTGCAATTCTAAAAGCCAAATGTAAAGTTTTACCATGACAGAGTCAAGGAAAAAACTGTGTGCTCCCCACATATGATAACAATTAATATGCCCTGCATGATATGGACTGTAGCTCTTGGCGGTGACAAGTGTGTTTGCCTTTGGTCTACTGCATGCATGAATTGTGCACATGGATTGTTCTTGTTCTTGCTGCTGCTGTTTAGGCAGGTCAATTTTGGGCTCGCCTTCCAAGCAGCTAAGCTGTAGGCAAGTGAGACGAGGAAGGTGTGTCTTAAAAATGTGGGAGAGGCTCGGCAGCTAGCAAGGCCAAGCCAGACCAGACATCTCTCTCTCCCTCTCTAGGACAGGCAGTTATAGGAGAACTGCAGGTCAGATCCTAAATCCTTCTCCTATCCTACGCATCTCTCTCTCTCTCTCTCTCTCTCTCTCTCTCTCTCTGCATGCCGGCACTGTTCCATCTTCTGATTTGGTTTACGCATGCATTTGTCTCTTGTGCCATTCCTTCCCTGCTGCTCCTTCTTTGCTGCTGTTTCTTCTGCACCAGCAGTTCTGTCTGCTGTGTGATGTGTTCATCAATAACCGCACACATCATGAGCAAAATATAATGCCAAGATTATATATGGTATCCAGCCTTTTCTGCAAGCAATGCTAAAAGGAATAAACAAGTCGTACATTTAAAAGTATATTAGCGGTCCTTTTTCTTTTGGTGTCAGTATTTTCTCCCTTGATCGTCTTTTGGTGTCAGATTGAGGAAAAAAGAAGAATCTCAATATGCTGCTGGATGCGCCCTGCAAACTGCAGACCAGATTTTGCATAGTGGCGCATAGTACTAAACATTGTTGCGCAATGCGTGAAGTAAAAAGACTTCCACAATTTAGTCCATATAATACTAAGACCTTGCAAATTGAACCTAGACATTCATGATAGGAAGGGAGAACTTTTTCCACTTTTGACATGCATGAGCAGACTGCCATTTCTCAGCGTCAATTATTATTCTGTCTTAATAACGCTGGATACTATATATGCTGGGCAAGCTGTTCCCCGGATCATGCAGAGATTTGCTCATAATTGGCCATTCTTTTGATTACTAGTACAGGCTTCTATGCCACTTCTGGCGGTCAGTACTATATCAAATTTCGTATAACAACTACTGTGAGGTTAATTTTGTGGTTATCTTTAAAAATTGACATACTGCATTACTATTGAGAATAACTGAAAAATTAACTGCACCCTGAAATCAAAAGTCATAATCCTGAACAATGCATACATAAGACTAAAATCCTAATTATTTCCTCAATCGTAAAATAATTATTTGCATATAACAGATTATTCTTGTTTTATAAGAATATAATCAGGGCTTTTCTTTTATTCTCGACCATTTTGTTTGGCAAGTCTAATGCAAACTTTTTGTCCTTTAATTCCTTTCCCTCCATACGCCTTGTTTTTCCAAGAACCAAGACTTAGTTGCACGTCCATGGTTGGTTTTAGATGCATTCATCGTTACTAGGAAAGTCCTAGCTTGTATTCATCATGTAAAGTGTATGTACATATTGTGTAATTAATAAGGTCTGCATAGCTATACGCTTTACATAAATCTCACATTTAGCCTTGGTAAACTAACATATTCACATAGAATTATCAACCGGTGGATTGCTGAAGGATCTTTTTCCAAGTATGGTCATTTGAAAAATCAGCATGATTCTTGCCTTACTATGATAAATATAGACAATCAAATACGGTTAAATAAAGCGGTCGACATGCAAACTTTGTTGCATGAACTTGTAAATTTATTATACAACGAGTAGGTATAGTTAGAAGTAAAACCAAATCACTAATGTTCTTTGAGACATAAGTTTGTGTAGTATATAGTTCCATCGAACTCCAAGTTAACATTCTAGATGACCTTTCAGTATAATATGGATGTCATGCATTTGTTCAAGAAATTACAAGCTTACACTATTCCAACATAGATTAAAAATGTAACTTTTCTTTATTAAAACCAAGACAATATTACTCTCTTTGTTTAGCAATCACTTTCACAAATAGCATGCATAGTAACAAAGAGATATGTCAGATATGTTTTTGGTAATATAGAATGTGTATTGAGGGATAGAAACTTAGAATGACATACATTTTTCTCAAGGATAAACATATGTAGTTGCGTACAACAATAGACTTCAAACTATTTTTGATGAGTTTGTTATTCCAGTCATGTAATATTGAATTCAAAATATGGACTGATTAGGATCAGCTACAGTTAATAATTAGCTGCTTAAAAAATATTGTTGTGGGAAGAGGCAGGTAATGAGATAATTGTTAGCTGGATGATTTGATAACAGATAGTACGGTATTTCTAGCTGATCCAAATAGAGACTTAATGAAACTATACTGCATACATATTTACATATGTAACAAAAAAAAAGATAGATGTGTGTTAAAATAAATAGAAGTGTAGGACTTGTTTTTGTGGCGGTACAAAGGGTTCAAACACTTGCAAATGTGTGTCGTCCCAACCAATTTGAATGTACAGGCATGCATGATTGTTATGTATATACTGCCTGGCATCTTAATTTGCCATGAGCTATTATGAAGAACTCCATGCGGGAAACAGAAGTGTCCTTTTCTTCTGAGTTGGGATCTTTCTTCCTTCAATTTTCCCCATCAATTTGTTGAAAGTGAAGTGTGAACATGTAGCTATATATAGCTATCCATAGGTAGCCCATGTCCATATGACCAAGACAACGACATGGCAATCATCTGCACGTTTTCTTCTACCTTTTTTTTATTGTGCACCAGTGCATATATATTGTGATTACAGTTTGAGCTCCAGAAACACTGTATATAGAAGCAGTGTGCTTTGAGCTCCAGAAACACCCTTGAAAGCGAGGCAGATTTGTTTGCTACCACTTTTCTAGAAATTTTAATCTTTGATGTGAAAAATTCTTTTTTTTTTGGAAAATGGCAGGGGAGAAAGGCCCCTACCTGTTTCCTTTTATTTTTATTTATGATGAGTAGAAAATATTACATTTTACACGGCCAAAGATATACCCTAGGAAAAAACTCATAACCTAGTGGGCTTTTTGAAAAAGAAATTCTACAGGGTGCTGTTGAATGTTCTCCTGCCTCTTTTTTTTTTAAAAAAAAGGTGTTGTTGAATAAAATATGTTTCAGCGTCATGGGTGCACGACTTTCATTTGAGAATTAACAGATCCTTGAACCCATTGGATCGATTAGCGCTAGATTCACATGAAACACACAGTTCTACCTTCCAGGATGCCAGGAAAAAGGACTGTGTTGTGTTCTCAACGAGAGGAACACCTAGCTAGCTAGAAAAATGAAGCGAAAAATGTTTGGAGCCACCCGTAGATGATGTATTAGAGCAAGGATAATAAAGTCCCCGGCTGTTGGCTGCAAATAATAGACTAGCTATTTCATCAACGGTTAGCTTAATTAATTACATTAATAATCTAGACATTTAGTTCTTCCACGTGTATTCCCACCATTGAATGGCAAAGGTCATTGCACACTAACCAAGCTGCATGCCAGTTTTTCCTCCCCGGGCCTTGATGTTCAGCTGGCGATTGCTGAAACGCCGGCTCCATCCTCTCTCCTCTTTTCTCACTCCTCCAACTAGGATTTTGATGACATGACATACTGTACCATTTAGCCAGCTGATTGTACCTTATTATACTTGCTCTTAGCTCCACAAGCTGGTGGTCTCTGGTCGCAAAGGATCCAAGCGTCCAAGCGAAGCAGTGTGGCCATGGGGAGAAGGTCTGGGGGAAATTACGTGCCATGCTGCTTGTTGCTGTTGTCTTTATCGACCATATGGTGCCTGCATGGACCATCCTAAGGAGCTAGACGATCAGAATATGGGGAGCACGCTAGCTAGGTACCTACTATATAGCTGGGAGTGCCACACTGTCACCACTAGTACTAAGGAGTAGGCGGTAGCTACGTGCTGTGGGGTTCACCCTAATTTTCTCATCGGCGTGCCGAGAACGACGACGACGACCCATCCATCAACGATCCGGGTCGAGTTGGACGCCCACTAGGTGGCTTTCGTCCGGTCCGGGTATGGCGAAACGATGATGGATCGGACGGTGCCGCGCGCGCCCACCCGGCCGTGCACTCCGCTCTCCGCTTGCCCGAGAGAGCAAGATACCCTGCTTATTTGCTTTACGGCTACTGGTGTTGACGCGCTAACTAGATTGATCATATGGGAGGAGCTGTGCGTGCTCCCATGTGATTCAGGCAGGGCGCGCCGCAAATCATCAGCTCGCATCCATCTCCTGCTAGCTGATGCCTCATCATCTGCATCGCCGCCTGAAAATCACATGCCACCACCGCCGTAACACGCGGTAGTAGGTCCGGCTTGGCGCCACCGGTCGCTGCCTGTCATTTGCCTGCTCGGCCCCCCTGCGGGAACGCACTTATTATTGGATTCATTTTGAAACACACAGTATCGTACTGTGTTAACACATGCATTTAACTATATGGGAGAGTGAAAGTAAAATAATTACCCCATCAGTTTGTGGTCTCTCGCTGAAGGGTGGATCACGAGAGTAAACAGATTGATGGGGGTAGGCCGGTGTAGCGTGTAGTAGCACGATAGGTTCAAAAAGCGCTTTGGTTGTGGTACAATAAACTGTCAAAGGTAGGGTTTAGAACTCAGCAAGAAAGTTAAGCTTTATCGGACAGTACGGGAGCTTGTAAGCTGCCAAATAGAAAGGGAGAAAAAGATAAAGGTGAGGGGGGAAACAAACAACTGTCTTCTATCCTTATCCATCAACAGCATGCGTGTCTTGTTAGCACACAGTAACAGTCCTTTACTCAACTATCACTTGCATTGTGTGTATTACTATTAGGTTTTCAGAACCACTCTTTGCTTTCTTTATTTTCTACTCCCTTTTGTCGGAATTTTGTACTAAGGTTCATAACATAAGGTTGTCGTTTAAAAAAAAATATTTATTTGCGGGCGATATAGTGCTTGCCCGAACCAAAATATTGTATGCACTCATTTATAGTTTTCCACAATATCTCCGTCACATATTAATCGACGACGTAACTCATTTGCCGCCCCATACACCCAAAACCCCTAGAATCCAAACGTGCTCCATTGGCATCCATTATATCTACATATATGTGCAGACAAACATGTGTCTTATATGCCTAAAATACACATGCTTCGATCCATGCGGATCAAGAAGTCAAAAAAAGCTGCCTGATGGAGTAAGCATTCGGAGCCTATCATAGTCCTTTCAAGCACAGATCCTTTGAGAGCAACATCTACTTCTCGTACCATTGGTAATCCATTTCGTTGATGAACGAACGTCTCAAACGTGTAATTCTCACGGACGCCATGGACAATGGTAATTAGCCACCTTGACCTTGTAATAGCAGCCATTATAGAAAGTGTGAAGAAAAATAAAAGAAACTGTGGATTACTAGCACATGCAATTACTTAACTAGCTAGACAAATCAGACCGAACAGTTGCGTGGTACACACTGTACAGTACGTGTGATGCATGTCAAGGGCCTCTTTGACAATAACTATACATGTTTAGCAGGACGGCTAGACCTGTGTAATTAGGTATACTGTAGAGCCTTGGATAGATAGACACATACTTCCTCCATTCCTTTTTATAAGCATTCGTATAAGAATGTAGGAATACTTATAAAAAAGAATGGAGGGAGTACAGTGTATAAAAGCTACTACTCCAGAGGGCAAAAACACCCATCGAAAGCCACAAATTAGCAGGGGCAAGGGAAGAGATTTGCTGCGGGAGCCTGAGCTACTACAGTTTAGGAGTAGTACGACTTTCGAGTGGGGTCCTTTCTGCAGGCCGGCGTGCATTGGCAGGGACAGGGGCAGAGGTGGCAGTGTCGGCCGCAGGCTCTCATTCTCTCCTCGCCTGTGGCTCCATTAACCTCGCTGAGCTGGAGTGGCAGCAGATGCAAAACCCAGCAGGACTTGTTAGGACCAAAACAAGCTTTGGTCCCACATGTCATTGAGAATTAGGTGCGGACGCAAGTATGCAAGGTCTGTACTCGAGACAAAACTGAGCTCTGCAGGGCCCCCAATGAGCAGAACGGAATGTGATCTTTGGCATCATCTTGCCCCAATGCAGCGGTGGCCCAATTTAGTTGCGGGGCCAACGTCAGTGATAAGGATTAGGTTCACCAATCAAGAAGGTTTTGGTCCTTCAAAAACACTGTTTGCTTCGTTGCCTTCCTTTTTTAAAAAAAAAAGAAAATTATTGCTGGTGACTGGCTGACGATACTGTAGCCCTTTTGTGTCCTTCACATCAAAGGAAAATGAGATCCAAAACCTAAGCATGTGGAGGATAGAATGATCAATGTGGAGTAGATTGTTTGATGATAGGTGAGGCACTGTTTTTCCTCGCAAAAAAAAAAGGTGAGGCACTGTTTCTTGGTTCTCCTAGTATTATAACAATTGCGAAAAGGAGGGGAACTAATTGTACCGGCCTAGTCCTATTAGCCATAAGTACCTCATCGAAATTAAGGTGAAATCACCGTCATAATCAACGTTTTAGATGGCAGCAGGTGCCAAATTCAACAAAGTACGTGCATAATTAAGTTGATTGCTCATTTTAGACAGGGGCACACATCAAGCTAGAGCTAGCCTAGCTAGATAGCAGAGGCCCAACGTCTAATTCGTGCAACCGAAACCAACCAGCCATGCACCCCAGCTCTCAGGGTATGGAGCGTGCACGGTCATAAATAATGGCACGAAATTAAATACGAGAAGGTCAGGTCGGGCTTTTGTAGAGTTGTAGCTGTAGCGAGTGCAGACACGTCACCTGGATGGGGTGGGCATCTGGATGGGTTGATTCGCTAGGCTAGGCTTCCGTGCAATCGAATTGAATCGGCCTGTGCAGTACTAGTACTAGTACATTGACGGCGCATCGAAATGACAGGAACAAACGACCGGAAAAGAGAGAAGGGATCGAGGCCGAAAGAAACCCCTATGCATAGCTAAAGCTTAGGCCAGGACGGCAACGACTTTGAGAGACGAGCGAGCCAGAGGCAGAGAGCATGCTGCAAAATGTGTGTCGCTGGGGATTGCAACCGTCACCTCACAGTCCTACGCAAAAGCCAAAAAGGCGTCCATGCAACACGCGGAATCTTATCGCTTTGTTAGTTTACTGTTCAACGGTGCCTCCTGCGCAGGGTGTGAGCAGAACCGAGCTGAGAGAGAGACGCACATTGCAAACGTCCAAATTAGAGACTACATACACGCCCCTGTCTCTGCCTGTCCAGATGGTTCCCGTATAATGTATGTATGCGTAGATTCATCAGTAGCGATGTGTAAAATGGTTAGGTCCGGTCAAAAAGATTTGGGCGATGGAGACAGTAGCCAATTAAAGCGTGTGGAAGAAATCAAGAATCAGCGCGGGACGCAAGCGCAGACGTGATGCGGCTACCGATCTCCTGGATTCCGGGCGGCGCTTTCAGTTTTACTTGTTGAGAGGGCTCTCATCATCAGAGGCAGGCGCACGAGTGGAATCCATCCATGATATATGTGGTTTGTTTAGCAAAGGATGGTCAGGGAGATGGTCTCCATGTCATCAACATCCCAGCAATATCTGGCTGATCTCTCGGCTGCATGCCACACATATACATCATATATGATTGGTACTCATATTATATGGGGTGTATGTAGTGGAGAAGATGGAAACGCAATCTCTGCTTGTGCAATCTGGATCACGACGTATCGTACAAGCCAATATTACACCCGGGCGGGGGTGCGGCGGTGTTGAAATTTGCTGTATCCGTCTACGTCGACAGGTACACTTGGACGCGAGGATCATATGTCCACAAGGACATCCATTTCTGGCATACATATAGATCTGGATCACAAATCACAATTAACGAGTGGCAGATCAAATTACTTCAGATCCACACTCTCTGTCAGACTTACAATAATTCAAAATTAAGTAGCACGCGTCCTACCAACTGGGACTCCGTACGTGTGGACCGTGGAGACAATGAGAGAGGTGGGGGCTTCTCCACACACGATGGATCGGAGGTGACACTTTACCGGCTCCATGCTAGTTGCTGCTACTGCAGCGGCGATCAGTAGGGCAGCTAGCTAGCATGGCGACATGCAAGTCGCTCCATTGCAACAGACGACGAATCGTATGCTGCTAGGCTGCGCTGTCTCTCTGTATGATCTGGGACGTTACTGTGCTACTCCACGCTGCACAGTAGTCTCTGGACCAGTTTCCGCAGTCCAGCCTGCTTTTTTCCACGAAGCGAAGCGAAGCGTGCTGCCTGCATGCGCCGCGCCGCGCCGCGCCCGCCCGGCACGCATCAGTAGTGGACCATGCCTGGATCCGTGCTCGGCAGGTAGGTTTGCCTAGAGAAAACTTTGATGATTGTCTGTGCCCGGGAAGCTGTACATGTGCGAACTTTTTTATTTTTTAACCTTTATTAAAGTAATATTTTAATAATAACCTATCCAAAACTAATCCTCTTTTGATCATGCCAAACAATTTAGCGTGAATACATGTATTCACGCCAAATTGACTGACGTGACAAAGTGTCACGTAAGACGACACTGTTAAATCAGATTATTTTCATGGCGTGTCATTTGGTCAGGCCAAACAGTTTGGAGTGACTAAAATGGGTCAGATCTGAAAATTTAGTGTTTGAGAGGTTATTTATAAAATATTAGTTAAGGAAGGGTCAAAGTATAAAAAAAAGTTCTACATGTGTTCACCTTCACCTTGGTTGCGGGTTCTGAATCGTGAATCCGTGGCGCCAAAATTCTGAATCAGAAGCAGCTTAGAATGGGCCAGGGCCAGTTCATGCAGGAACCACAAAACCTGGTTCGTAACGTGGCCCAGAAAACAACAGCCCAGTGTACTTGAGATGTTGGGTAGCGTGGCCCATCTCAAGATATTTTTTGGTTGCGGCCCGTATCAAGGTTTTCTTCTCTCCACCCACCCCGACATTACGCTACTCGGGCCTTTTACGTTGTAGCCCAAATTGACTGGCCGCCGGATCGTCGTCTCCGTCTGCGCCGAATTCACTCACGGTGCGTCGCCGGAGATCTATCCTGACGCCTCGCCCTTGTCTTGCCGGCCATCGTCTCGCCATCATCTGGCTCAAAGTAAGAGCGGGGCATGGGCGCTGGATCCGCTGCGCGATTCCGGCGGGGAGGTCGGCGGCGGAAGGAAGGAGCCGGTCGTCCGATATTAAACAAGGGTGTTTATGCAAAATATTGGATCGCGACTAATAATCGCGATTCGGATATTTGCACATAAGTCCTTAATTTGGATCGTAAATAGTATTCGCGATCCGGTTCAGGGGTTCAACTGAAAATGTTCCAGGCCGGCGAGGCCGAGCTGCCGCCGATGATCTTCACAGCCTCACGCCGAGCGTAACGCGTGCAGATACCGCATTCGCCCGTCTGAACTCCGGTTCAGGGGTCCATAGACTGTGAGTAATCTGTAGCTCGTCGAAGCGAATGCCGATGGCGCGGCAAACAGTCATCTCCGTTCCTGTACTCCGCAGGCGATTTAACGGTGCCAGGCACTTGTCAGGGCCGGGGCCTCTTCGATCGGCAGCTCACCTCATCACCTCGATCAATACGAGTATATACTCTTGGGAATCAAGCAGGAAGCACTTCTCTGTTTTGGTTTTCAAAGTTTTATTATTGATCACTGTTGTCCAATCATCGATCCATATACAGTTCACCTTTCCTGACCCCGTAGCTAGCCTAGCAGGGGTAAAAGAATAAACAGAGCTATACTTATCACACAGCCACAAAAAAGAAGAAGTTGCACGAACTAGTGTACTAAGCTACGACAAGCAGGTACAAGAACTAGAGAGATCGACAAAACCCAATAATCACACACACTAGTACACACTATAGGTCGTACATACATCTTAATCACCAGAAGGAAGTAGCTAGACGAACACCACCATGAATCGCAGAATTGATTCAGTTTGGCACCCTGCAGTTGGTCCTGATTGTGCCGGTGGTGCCGGTGAGCACGCCGATGCCTCCCATCTTGACCATGGCGGCGGCGAAGTCTGCCTGGAACGACTCGGGGCTGTTGGTGTATCCGACGACCTGCGCGGCGGTGGTGGGGTCGGCGAGCAGCGCCTGGTCGGAGGTGAGGAGGCCGCGGTTGGCGACGACGTTGGCGTAGTAGTTGGTGTCGAATGCGTTGGGGGTGACGGGGTCCATGGCCACCGTGTCGCTCCCTGTCGCCGGCTGCTGCGGGCACTGCTGCGTCAGCGCCGCCAGGTAGCTGGGGTCCATGCTCGGGTCCTGGCCCCCCGCGGTGGGCCCGTACGAGTAGAGACGGTTGCTGAAGGAGCTGCAGTGCGCGTTCCCGATGGTGTGCGCGCCGGAGAGCGCCACCATGTCAGACTGGGTGAGACCCTTGGAACCGAAGATCTGGTTCAGCTGGCTCACGCTCGCCGTCGGTGGAGGCAGGTTCCCGTTCGTCTCCTGCGCCACCGACACGTTGCCGTCCCGTCGTCCCGCCGGAACCTGGTACGCGTTGCCGCCGACCTGCACCATTGATTACCGTTCAATTTAGTTACCTCTTGATTTGATCCATCAATTACTTACTACTTGTTCGTTCAACATAACCACCAGTAGAGATGTCAGTTGGATGGACCACCGGCGGTTACAATCAGATCAAAAGCAAGCAAGCAGGAGTTTTTGGGAGTGACAGCAGCAAGTAGGGCAGCTTGTCTCCCTTGTCACCGCGTCGAATCAGGCGAGTGTCGAGCTCTAGCTAACTCAGCGATGACAGGGACAAGCCACATGATGGCTCAACTTGTAGGCGTGGAGACAAACCGGTGGCATGTGCATCGGGGACGCCGGGCACATGGGTGGGCGACGGACGGATCCACCTCAACGCCCGTGTCCGTGAACATATTCTGATGATGTGCGCCACTCCCTTGTCCAAAGCCGCCTCGTACCTTTCACTCCTTCCTCAGCTTCCAGGAGCCAGCTGAGCTGATTGATCAGGTGAAATGGACGCCAAACCGCCGTTCTGTTATGGTGATTTGATTTGCTGGTTTATGTCTTATTCATGTGAATGGTTCTACTACTACTTTATCATGCTACTACCAGGAATGGAACCAAACTTTTTGTTTTCGGTGCCAGGATTGGAAAGTTCTATTTTGTACGCACCCTGTAAAGAAAAATCAATTGGAATTAAATTCATTTGCTTGCCACCAAGATAGGCACTAGAAACTACCCGATTTTCATGCAGTGGGCAGAAACACCAGCCAGATAACTACTACTAGTAGTACTATATACTGAATCAGTTGCTCGTTGACTTAATAGTATGCCTAGCTCAGAATGTACTACTCGTTGACCAGACAAAAAGGACCTGGCCACAACAACTGATGAGACAATCTTAAAAATTAGCCAAGGAACATGATAGAACTGCAACGGTCGTATGACCACTACCGCACTCTGATATCCCTAGTATGCTAGTAAGGTGACCCTAACGGTATCTGAACACAACACATTATAAATCAGCAGTCAATGCCGAAACGCCACTGTGTATAAACACTCCGTGCGACTCCACCCTGCATACTACTACTCGTCTGGAGAAAAACAAAGACGAAAATAAATATATACTCCTATTGCCATTTGAGGCAGCTGCCTTGGTATTTGAACATACCCTATTGCCCTTTTGCTGAATAACATGGCTCTGCGTATGGAGATCGGCGCCTAATAAAAAGTTGTACACTACAGTAGTAGGTTGGGGAGAATGATCGGCGCTAGATATACGAGCCCCTTTGATTTGATTCCAAGGGGTGGTTCTTCCAAAACAGATTCAGCGCAAAGGCTTGCAGACAGCTAGTATAGCTTTACGACGTTTTTCTCTCTGGCATTAGCACTCTAGCAGTGCCCTGAACAAGATGAACGAACTTTCTCGGCTGTCTTTGCCACGTCAAAAAGAAGATTATGATTAAGGGGGAAAGGCAGGTTTTTCTTTTGAGCGCGATACGACAGGATCATGTTACGGAGACCTGGTGGGTCCGCCGTGCTGAAACGGAATGGCCGACGTGCACCTGAAGGAAAAGGATGGCTGTGCTCTGCAGGCGTCTTGCTTTGGAACGTAGGCACCCGATTCCTCTGTCCATCTGAAGGCCGATTTTGGTAACGTTGAGTGTGTGTACCTGCAGCATCATTCAGTGCACGCTTGCTTTCTGTGAAAGATTTCCTGTCCTGTCCATAAAGGTTACTACTGTACGAGATGTGCCGTGCCTCTGTTTTTTTCACATATATTCCAACAAGCTCTCACCGAATCCTTAATTCCTGATGAAAGCACCGACGAATCCTTCAGTCGCGTTTTGTTCGCGTGTGCCGTGCACGTGGTCCTAGAGAGAGCAAGCGATCGAGGTCCAATTGCAGCGTGCTGGGTGGTGCAGTAGGGGAGTCGTTTTTATGGTTACTGAACCGCCGAAGAAGAAGAAACAGGGAAGGGAAGGGAAGGGAATAGTACGTACGAGAGCCAGGGCGTCCCTGGCGGCGAAGGCGAGCACGTCGGCGCAGGAGACGACTTGGAAGCATGCCTGTTCGAGGCGGGCCTTGGCGCTGTCGATCACCTCGAAGCCGCGCAGGCTCGTGTTCGGCTGCGCGTCCTTCTCCGCGGTGTTCCCCGGCGTCGAGTCAAGCAGCACGGAAGCGTCGCACCCCTGCAACCAAAATCCATCCATCAAACGCGCTGTCAGTACGAATTGTTCAGACAGAAAGCAGTAATAACGCCCCAAGTACGTGACTGTCAAAATCCTGACGCCCACCCACGCGTGCAGTGCAGCCACATCTACCCACACGAGCTCGCTTGCTCGCAGTGAAAAGAATACAGTATGTCCTGGACCGGGAGCAGAGCAAAGGGGAAGCAGAGCAAAGAGGCTCCACACCCACTTGCAAATTGCAATGCAAGCGAAGCACATCCCCCACATCACGCTGCATCGGATCACTCGCCCGCCACCACCGGCACGGCACCCCTCTCAATGCAAAGCAAGGTACAACAGTACTACAGTAGTAGGTGAACAGAAGCGGCTGCCATTAACTCAAGGAACGGGTGAGGTGAAGAAGAATTCCGGTACAGTTACAGTGTGCTGACCCTGACGAAGCAGTCGTGGAAGTGGAGGCGGACGAGGCTGGCGGCGACGCCCGGGTTCCCCGACACCGCCTTGCTCACCTCCTCCTGAATGATGATCTCCGCCGCCGGGCACACCGTGTCGTAGAACCCAACCTGAAGCTGCGCCCATGACATCGACGCCGTTGCCATCAGCAGCACGCACAACAATAGAACCAGCCGAGCTCCTCCTCTGCTGCTGGTGCCCCGCCGCGCTTCCATCTCCTAGCACCTCTATTGGCTTGGATGAATGAATGGATGGACGATTCTGTTACTTGCTTTAGGCGCCAATCCCGCCCTTTCCCCCCCTCGGCGCTATGTATGTATGCTTCTCTGCTAAGGATGGCGAGAAGTGGGAGTGGGGGGGTTGTTTTATAGCCTAAGGTCTGGGTGGCATCTGGCATTAGCTAGCCTTCCATTCCAATCCCATGTGGCCTGCAGGACAGGATGAAAGGTCAGTGGAGAGATGAATGGTGCTAATTGACAGGGGTGTCTTTGGATGATGATTCAGGTGATAAAAAGGCCCCCCGAGAAAGAAAATCATGCAATCAGTGAGGAGATCTGTTAAAGTGATTCAGGCTTTCGGTTTCGATCTACTGTAAAACCTCAAACAGGGGACCCATGCATGGTCCACGAACAATGGGACTGGACTGGCAGCACCGTGATTTGCACGTGCATGTAATTCTGCAGCTGCATGCTGGACTGCGCTGTCAATTGTGATGATAATGTTCCGTTTTTCAGTTACATGGGCCATGGAAGTTTCTTGTCGACCATGCATGCCCGGACCTAGCAGTCATCAGTCTCTTTACTTTCAGACTACAGGAGGTGGTGCATTGCATAGCATACAAGAGGTGGTGCATAGCTTCAATTTTGTGTTCTTTGGAGCACACTCGTGTTGTAAATGTACTGATGAGCTAATAAACCAGCAACAACATTGACAGTATCACTTCACTTTTGCAGTTTCCATGTATCATCATTCTAATTAATCGACCTTATTATATCCTAATAATGTGGTCGAACCCATCACATTTGAAGTCCTCCGCATTTGTAGGGTTGCTTCAGTGACTAGTGTACTGATTATGAGCTATCATCGCTTCATTCGTTGCGTACCGTACGCAAAGAAGCGTAATAAGCAACGCGAACTGCGCAATCCTGCCAGCTAGCGACGCGTACTGCATCCGCGGGCGCCGAACATGCAACTGCATCTGCATGGCCGCACGCTGATGGACTGATTGCCTCCTTTGACTCCTGCTGTTGGAAATGGGAATGGAGCCTTTCTCTTTCCTTAATACGAATCATTAAAAGGACACGAGCACTACTGTTACTTTTCTAATTATTAGGGCCCTAAGGAAGGAGGGGCAGACAACTCAAACCAGATTCTGGCTTCAGAAGAAGGAAGGACAGGTTCAAGTTGCTTCCACGTTAAGCAGGGGGAGCTTTTTCTGAGGTGCACCGGTTTTTTAAGCTGAAGTGGCACACGTCCACTACTTTTAGATTGGATCCGAGCAAAAACTTTAAACTTTTTACCCAAAAAGAAGCGTGCAGAGTAGGCGCATGCTTTATGCAGTTTCTTGTAAAAGCATACTGATGATCAAGTCTCTGAATACTGAAACTCGGAAAGGTTCTAAAGTCTGAATCTCTCTGGCTGGTTGCAGAGCAGGAAGGGAGATTAGATTTCTTTGTTGCTTCATCTTAACCACGTTTACAATGCTGTAGTACTACAAGATCATGCACAACTTCTCGGCAAGTCGGAATTACATTTCAATTAAACGGATTTCAACAGGGTTCATTAGAAATCATTACACTCGATTGCCTTATTGAAGGACAAAAAATAGCATTGCTGACTGCTACCTACCAGGCTACCGAGGTCCATAATCCGTGGGGTTGAGCGGTGGCTGCACATGCAGGTCCTGTTCTGTTCGGTACAGCATAAGTCACGTTAAGAATCCATGCCATTACGAGCCAATCAGTCATCATCTGATAATGGACCGATGTCGATTTGACCATAATTCCAGGAAGAGAAACCATGTCACAGCTCAGAGGAAGCTTCAGGCTTGTCTGCTCTGTACGTCTGAGAGTAGTAGTTGAAATCTCGTACACTGTCTGTCTCAACTTCGGCTCTTAAATGGCATGTAATGCTTCGAATCACTCTGTAGAGCTCAGGTTCCTCCTTGTCTTCATTTTTTATATACAAAAACGGCTTTTCTTTGTTTCTAAAGACCCATGTTCATCTTTTATATACGAAGGAGAAAAGCCTTATGCCCTGGCCAACCACTAACTCTCCATTTCGTTAGCATGCGTTGCAAAGTTGGATTCTCTTTGGTTGTATTTTGGTGGATAGCTTTTGCTTCTTTTCGTCTCTAGCTTTATGTACAAAAACTAGGATTAGCGTGAACAAAAGCTCAGGCTCATGCTAATCAACATCGATTGTCCCGCTCAGTGTGAACAATGATAGTAGGATTAGTAATGGAGTAGACTGTTAGGTAGGCACCAGGGTTTCCTCAATTGCGGGGCACATGACAAAAGTTTCTTGGTCCCGGCGCGTGGCAAATCCGTCCATTAGCCAAATCAATTAGCTAGATGCTCCATCATATAATTTCCCATGCGCTATTAGGCATCAGTTAAGTACGAAACGAATTATTTTCAAGAACCTGTGAGCTTGCATGTCGCGTCTCGCTGCAAAACCGACATGACATGCATCAATAGGACACTACGCGTAAACGGCGGTACGATGTAGAAGTAAAACTCAATAGCATTCTGCCACTTGAGAAGAGAAGAGAAGAGAAGAGAAGAGAAGAGAAGAAGACACCGGAGAAAAGAAAAGGAAAAACAAGGAATAAAAATCTGTCGCTCTGCTCAGTAGTCAGTAACTCAATAATCAGTTGATAGCCCTGCAGTTTGTCCGTATCTGACCGTCGCCGCCGGTGAGCACCTGTATCCCGCCCATCTTGAGCATGGCGTCGGCGAACTTGGTGGCGAAGAGGTACATGTTGTATGCATTCTGCCGCACGAGCGCGGCGGTGGCGTTGTCCGTGGTGAGCGTCTGGTCGGAGGCGAGGACGCCGCGGTCGGCGAGAAGGTTCTGGAAGTAGCTCGTGTCGAACGCCTCCGGCGGGCTGCCGGCGTCCATGGCCACCGTGTTGTCGCTCCCCGGTGGGCACGCCTGCGCCAGCTGCGACGCCAGCGCCGCGTCCATGGGCGGGTTCTTCGTGCTTGAGCTGGAGTTGTTGGCGTAGTTGAGACGCGCGCTGAACGAGCTGCAGTGCGACACGCCGATCGTGTGCGCGCCTGGTCATCAAAAGCAGTACTGTGTGAAATTATCAAGTGGCCGAGATCTCTGTTGGGCCATTCATTATACAATTCTAGTTGCATTATTGGGCTACCTGAGAGCGTGACCATCTCGTCTTGGGAAAGCCCATTCTTTGCGAACGCTTGCGTCAGTTGGGCCACGTCCGCCGTCGGGGGAGGAAGGTTCGCCTGCGCGTCCGACGCCGACGACACGTTGCCGTCCCTCCGCCCTGCCGGAACTCTGTACGGACTGCCGCCAGTCTGCCGACGACGTTCACACATTTCACATTTGCAAACACAAGAGCACCCAAAACTGAGAACTGATAGCCTCTGTGAATTGTGACAAGCAAAAAAAATAAAATAGAATGCCATTCATGAGAATCTATCTTGGGCGTACGTATGTACCAGGACGACGCTGTCCCTTGCGGCGAACGCGAGCACGTCGGCGCAGGAGACCACCCCGGGGCACGCGGTCTCTAACCGCTGTTTCGCGCCGTCGATCACCTCGAACCCCCTCAGGCTCTTGTTCGGGATGGAGTCCTTCTCCGCCGTGTTGTTGGGCGTCGAATCCAGCAACACCGACGCGTCACAGCCCTGCTGGGGGACATCATTAGCTGATTAATTAACCGCTTCATCATCAGAAAGACAGAAACACCATTTTCGCCTCAGGAACAATCCGTCATTATTGCTTGTCAGTACTGTATCAATCAAGAAAGTTACAGGAAATATATAACCTGGACGAAGCAGTCGTGGAAGTGCAGGCGGACAAGTCCCGCAGCGAGGCCGGGGTTGGCGCTCACGGCCCTGCCGACCTCGTCCCTCACGATCACTTCGGCCTGGGAGCAAGACTGGTCGTAGAACCCTACCTGCAGCTGCGCTTCTGCACCACCAAAACTGCTGCTTAGCATTGCCACAGCAACTAATACTGCACCAACCAGCTTGACTGCCGCCATGACCTGATCTGTTTTGACACACACCAAGCAGACTAATGCGTCAAAAACAGTTGCGTAACAATGCAGTCACATTTATAGGACACAAATGGCGAGACCTACCAAGACGTATTGGTAATGAAACAAGTGGTTGTCTCGGTACTAGTACTTGGTATTGGTAGTGTAACATGAATCCATAAATCAATTAGTCACTGACACGCCTTCACCAGCAGAAAGGCGTGCAGACAGCCATGTGAAGAGCTCAAAACATGGCCACGATTTTGAGGAGGCATTCTAGCCGTGGATGCTGCGGTGCGTACACACAAGTAGCCGGTAAACCAGGGCCTGCTACTGCTTGTTCTGTCTCGTCAGATCGATCGCGGAAGCGCATCGATCAAGGAGCACTACTACTAGCTTTGCATTGGTGGCCGTGTGTTGAGTTGATTATGCTAATAGGTTGGGGTTCTCAATCTGAACCGTGCTTGCGCGGATTAAAAATGCCTCTGCAGCGGTTGCTTCATGATCGGTTAAGGCATCTGCCTAACTGTCCGTTGTGCATGTGGCTGGTGATGGCGTCGAGGTTGTTTTGCAGGGCATGTCTTACGTTATGTGGTGATTCGCTGTTTGCGGCGCAGCATGTCGTTCAAAGACAGTTAACACACTCTTGTATACTGTGTTGCTTATGTGTGATGTATTGGCGTGGAAGTGTTTGCTCTCCATTTTACAGAGGAGATTTAATTTGAAGCTAGTTTGAAAACATGATAGTAAGTAGCTACCATGTGAGTACGCGACAATAATCCACCGATACGTGTGGTGGAAACCAGACCAGAAGTCCAAAATGCATCAATAGTCCACCTTTAATAGACCAGAAATCTTTGGGCTGCGAACTACATGCTTTTTTTATTTATATAGAAAATGCAAGACTGGATTTTTTTATATACTAGTGTTAGGGCTCAAAATTAGGATTTTGTTTGTACTGGAATACTTGAAAAGACAAAAGATTTCAGTTGGTGAAGTTTGAGGAACCTAGAAATATACTGTATGTATTTTCAGCTGTACAAGTATGACTCAGATTACAGTAACATATCATTATGGTCCTCCTGCCGCTTAGTGTTTCATCGTCAATAGGACCCAGATTACTGCCACACAGATTACTACTGCAATGACCGGCAAGAGAAGGCCCATGCAAGAACAGCCTTTCCTCATGCGCGTGTTCAGAACTTTTAGCCTTTTTTGGGCTCGCTGCAGGTACAAAAATATGTATGAAGAAACATGTTAGCATTTTATACTAATCCTGACACAAAGACCGTCGTGATAAATCAGCTAGTATCTTGGAGGAAATTGTTTAGCACGTAATTAAGTGAGGCACCTGTAGCTGGTTGCTTGTGTCGTCGAGGTCCTCTTCAAAGTTGTCCTGCGAGATTCAGGTAAAAAGTACTTCAGGACAAGGTATTATATTATGAAAGGACGAGTTTAAGTCCACCTCTATATATATTTCAGTAACAATAGTCGGTTGAATAGCTTCAGCTGATAATTACTTACAATTAGCCTAGTCTGCAGATCCAGCTCCTCATTTATCGCTTGTGCAATGTGCTTCGTGCTGACAATGGTCTCCTCCAGAACGTCCAAATTCTCATCTTGCTCTGCACCATCATTACGAGTTGATTTAATCAGTACACAGGTAACAGTGTAAATTCAGTACTAGTACAGATGATATATACGTGCCAAAATTAATTAAGGGGAAACTAATGCAAGTCGTACCTTTCATGACCTTCCTCTGCAATTGGATCAGCTCACGGTTGTCCATGTCGGCAACGGTATTGACATCTATCTTTGTGGCACTTGAGTCATTCCTGAAGGCGCAGTACGTAGTAGGATAAAGATGAGTTAGCTTGAGCTTCAGACAGATTCTGAAATATAAAAGCAAAAAGCTTCCATTATTATAGCAGCATGATGGAATAGTGCGCGTCGTCACCTGTCCGTGGAGTACTTCATGGTGAACTGCCCACCGACTTCCGTGGCCTTGGATCTTAGACCGGAGAGCTTCTCGGCGAGCTTGTTCAACTGTTTCAAGCTTCTGCAATGCACGTGAAACAATCGAATTTTTTGTCTGTTAAACCTTGTCTCTCTCTCTTTTCTAATCAATTTTAATTAAGCCCACGGAAAAAATAAAAAATGTGCTGCGTACTAACATGTTTTGCTTCTTTGGGAGATCAGACAGGTCCTCGTGCAGCATGTCCAGCCTGGTCCCGAGGATGGCGACCTTCCTCCGGATCTCGGCGGTCCGGCGCTGCAGCTCCCGGGGCAGCGACGGCGACACGGACTCCCTCTCGGCGATCCGCTCGGCAACGTCCTCCACGAGCCGCTCGGCTTCCTGGAAACGCTTCGTCCACTGATCCATATATATAGGGGAAGAAGACGACGACGACGATGCTGAAAACCATATATAGCAGCGGAGTCAATTTGCAAGTCGATCAGGTATGTACGGAAAAACGGAGGAAGAAAATAAATTCACCTCCGGGCGGCGCCGTGATCGGCAGAAGAGGACGCGCCATGGCGGGTTTTTTTTTTTTTTTTTTTTTTTTTGGCAGTGCTGATGATCGATGGCGCTCTCTGATCAGAAACCCAGACTAGTTCCGACGCCGGATCGGAGCGCCGCTGCTTTTTTGCTTGGGTTAGTAGTCCGGTGGTGCGACGCGACGAGATGATCAATTTGATCGGGGCGACGTGGTTTGTATGGCGAAATACAAAAGATTGTGTTGGAGTTGATTTAGCTTTCTCTGGGCCGCTCCGGTTGGAACTCAAAACCTTGGCAAGGCGGCCCATGTACACAGGTTGGGCCTCGCGAGAAATTGGGCCCGTCTAAGCATTTCTTCTATTTTAACAATGACATTTATGTTTTGTCCCAAGATTTATTTATTTGCACAACCAGCAGACTGCTACGTACTACTACCTCCGTCTCATGAAAAGTGTCACTTTTAATTTTAATATATCATTTTTGACCTTCTGTCTTATTCAAAAAATTTATATAAACGTACAGAATGAGGAGGCCGAACTTTTTCTTCCACGCACGGGTACCTGAGGTGCGCGGCGGTGGGCGAGCAACGCCTGGTCGGAGACGAATGAAGAGGCCGCGGTTGTGGAGCACGCGCGCGCCCCAGTAGGCAGTAGTAGAGCGCGTCGAGTGCGTGCGCCGCCATTATCGGCCGAGGCCGCTTGGCAGTCGGCGTGAGACCCTTGGCGGCGAAGCTCTGAGTACATTTGTCCGTGACTGGTTGATTCATGACGTAGGAAGAAGAAGAAGAAGCGCAGCGCCATCGGGCTAGGCATGCACCTGGGCCTGGGAGGACAAGGAATACAGCCAAGTTACGTGCAGAAGCTTAACGATGGCTCAAGGAACGCATGTAAACCGAGCCATCTCTCAGGTTCCCCGCATGGTCGCTGATGGATTTGCCTCAATCGCTGGCGCAAAGAAGCACAGGCTGCGGGCGCCGATCGAGAAAGAAGGCTCGGGGGAGTGGACGGTATTTGAAATACCGACCGGACCGACCACCCCCTTAAGGTCGCTTGTTGCCGTCCGATCTGATACGTGGGGCCTGAATTTCACAGACTGGAGGTCCAGGTCCGTGTTCCCCTGGCTCGCGACGGGAGCGCCGGTGGGGCTCGACGACGACGCCGCCGGAATTCGAGCACAAGACCCAGCCAGCAGCCTCCTTTCCATTCCTGCGGCCAGGCGTGGACGATCATTGGCCAACGTGACTGCGGTGCCATCAGATACGTGCGGCGCGGATTCGGTGGTACACCTACTTAACCTGGTCGTTTCCCGTCTCCAGGCCCACACCACACGACCGTGCAGAGGACCCAACATCGATATGGGCCTCCCTCCATTCATGTTTGGGCCACTTCCACCTCGGCAAATACCCGTTGCTGATTAGATAAGGCCTGCCGCTGAGTCTCGTCGTTGTCTCTCACACTCGCTTCCCCTTATCCTAAGGCCACCACCACCGTTCTCGTCCAGCCTGACCGCAGGTTGCTGCTCTGCACCACCAACGTAACCTCTCTCTGCTCGGTCAGCCGCGTCCCGGACACCATGGTTAGCGAGCAAGTGCCGGCGGCGGAGGTGGAGAACACCGAGGCAGTGGAGGAGACCGAGGAACCCAAGGTCGAGGAGGAGCACAAGGTGGAGGACGAGGCGCCGGTCGTCGAAGACGTCAAGGACGAAGAGGATGACGACGACGAGGATGACGATGAAGATGACGACGACGCTGACAACGGTAATAATCTTCTTCAACCTTCACCTTGTATGCATGGTGATGTCATCAGCAATACTTTATCTTTTATTATCGCGGGGTGACACAATGCAACACTTTAAGGTTTTGTATGGTTATTACGTTCTTTTTTCTTTTTTTTTTGTCTCCATATATTAGATAAGGTTTCGATCGTTGTTTCAGTAGCTGTTTCCGATACATTTCTACCTGACACACAAGTGTCCATCGCCGTGTAGGTGAGCTTGGCGCAGGGGCAACCGAGGGCTCAAAGCAGAGCAGGAGCGAGAAGAAGAGCCGCAAGGCCATGATGAAGCTCGGAATGAAACCCGTCACTGGTGTCAGCAGGATAACCATCAAAAGAGCCAAGAACGTAAGTCAAAATAAAGCCTTCTCAAATCTCAAGCTCTCATACTTTCATTCGTGCAATCTTTGTTGGTAAACACGAGCTAAGCAAACGTGCCTTAATATAATATCATGTCTGTTTGAATCCAGATATTGTTCGTGGTGTCAAAGCCTGACGTCTTCAAGAGCCCGACCTCGGAGACGTACGTGATATTCGGCGAGGCCAAGATCGAGGACCTGAGCTCCCAGCTGCAGGCCCAGGCCGCGCAGCAGTTCAGGATGCAGGACCTCAGCAAGGCGATGGCCAAGCAGGACCCCGCCGCGGCCGCGCCGGCCGACGAGGAAGAGGAGGTGGACGAGACAGGGATCGAGCCCCGCGACATCGACCTCGTCATGACGCAGGCCAGCGTGTCGCGTGCCAAGGCCGTCAAGGCTCTCAAGGCGCACGACGGCGACATCGTTAGCGCCATCATGGAGCTCACGGCCTGATTCATGTGCCTTCTTCAGCTACTTGCATCCTTTGTCGTCGGAGTTTTGCCTCCTCACTCACCATTCGCTCAGTTTTTTTGGAATTTTATTTTTGCATAAGATGTTCTGTTGTTGGACCTCGTATCACGCCACTTCCTGTTTAGTATGATCTTTGAGTCGTTAATCAAATTCTTGTTTCAGTCTCTGTATTCGCCCACCCATGACCAGTCTATTTTCGAGACAAAATGAAGATAGTTTTCAGCATACAACACACAGAGACTGCGATGCTCTGATGGAATCAATAATAGCAGGTCAAAATATCGATGCCTTATATATTACTAAACGTTTATTGAATCATCAATGCACTGGTGCACTATTCTGTTTACACCTTTATATAATTGACAAATACGACTATACGAGGCCTCAATATCCTATATCAACCTATCTTTTTTCCTATTGCAATTTGCAACTGCTATATATCAACCCTCGTCACTAAAATAGTATCTAATAACAACAAGCGGCCTCGACGAATTTTATCCTCTAATAATCTCACTCCTCAGCTCTGCTTATGTTTTTATTTCTCGGAGCTGAAAAGCACTGAATGGCTGTAAGAATGCTGAATGCCTCCACACTACCACTACCATCGCCAGAACTAACACTATTTGCCGCCAGGCATGTCAGTGTAATTTCGATTCAAAAGCTCAAGGAGGAGGATAGCAGCAGAGTCCTTGGCCTTCTTCACACTCGGCATTGGTTCTCCAATGCACTCGTCCGTCCACCCTCGGTCAGATGTATTCACCCTTACCGCATAAACAAATCTTTTGGCATGGGCAGGACCACCCTCGTTTACGCATCTGTATTGTGGCATTGGCCACTGCCTTCTCAAGCAGATGTCGTTCAGGGTTTGCCTGGTGAACATCTGAGAGCCGTTTTTCTTCTCACCGTCCTTTTCGGTCTCTTTCTTGGCTGCTGTTTCCTTCTCCTTCAACACAACAAGAGCATTTCTCGCTGCCAACTTCTGTGCCATCTTCTTCTGTGGGTTCTGAGCTACACCAATCTGAATGCCATCAACAAAGACTTCAACTGTAGCTATATTGCCAGTCCGTGATGCTTTGTATTCTAAGCCTTCAGCTTGCTGCTGGCAGCGCTCTTGGAGCTCCCTTACAGGATGCATAGGGAGCGTGTCTGGAGTTACCATGGGATCAAGAAGAGGCTGGAAGACCTGGCATAAAACAGTACAGTTTTATAAAGAAAAAAAAAGAAACTCTAGAGCTAAAAATGAGGACAGGCAGAATTTTTCTTTAATACCTTCCAAACTACAGAGGTATCATTCCCACTATCCAGAAATATTGCACCAGCAATAGATTCAACAATGTCACCTAGAACCTTAGGAGCCTTGCAATCCCCAAGCCCAAAAGAATTAAATCCTGGTTTTGAAATTTCTTCTTGGACATCCTTTACAAACTCCCGAATCTTCAGAAGATTGAAAGAAATAATCAGTATTGCTTACAGATGGCAGAACTCCAGTCTACATGCATCATATATCAATGGTTTACCTGTGTCTCCAATGCAGATGATCCATGGCGGAGATGAACATGTAGTTTATGCTTTACTGCAACCCTTGCAAAGTTCTCATTATTAACAGCCGCAGCCCTTAGATCAGTCAAGCGACCAGGTGGTAGGTCAGTATACGTAAAAAATAAGTGCTTTGTAATGAGATGATCCAACACAGCGTCACCAACAAACTCCAAACGCTGGTAACAGGAAACACCAGATGATGGTCTCGAGGCATGTGTTATAGCCTCAACAAGTAAGCCTTTGGTCTGAAATTTAATGCCCAGTGCACCTTCTAAGATCTCAAAATTGATGCTTTTTAATATGCTCTCAGGTATGCTGTATGGCTTCGAAGGAGGGATCTCTTCAGGATCCAACTCTGCATCAATCCCGATCCACTTCATCAGGTGGTTTGCAGCAATTTTCCCTCCAGCTACATAATAGACACCGATAAGAGCCTCCACGACATCTGCTAAGGATTTGCTTGATAGAACTCGATAGCTGCTAGAATCTCCCTCGATTTCCCCATCTTCTTGGATGCTATCTACAAAGTCATCGTAAGAATCTTTTTGTGACGCGCTACTAGGAGCAGATTCTTCATCAAAGAAGGACGGATCGGAATCTTTCGTTTCTTCATCAAATACAGGTAACACTCCAGGAGCAGCCCACCTTGATGGAGCAAATCGATCTGCTTGGATATAAGATTGCAGGCTTTTATTCAGAGCATACTGGTACAGGATCATGTTGCTAACCATCTGCTGCCGCATCCTCGTAAGCTGTCCCTCGTGCTTTTGAGGATATTTCAGGAAAAGGAATCTACTCACGACCCATTTCAGGTATGCATCACCCAGCAGCTCTGCTCTTTCATAGCAGAATGTCTCCTGGCATGATGCAGCAGTCAAGGCTTCCAATATCTGCCATGAGCCATACCACCATTAATCAACATGCAAAATCTCTAGTATATTTAAGAAAGCCATGTAGCTCTTGCATGATGAGTCAAAGAGAATAGATAAAAAGTTTGTGTTTTGTTAGTAAAGTATCCCATAAGCCTGAATAATAAGACCAATAAAGTATCAAAAGAATGCCAAAACAAAAACAGACACTTTGGAAAGATAAGAACTATACAATTCCTGCTATATACACGATTCCATTCCAACAATACCATGTAAACCAAATATATCCTTAGATTATTTAACCCTTTCTCTTTCTTTCTAAGGGCAACGAACTATCTACTATAGAAGCCACAAGTAGAGGTGCATAATGCCACTGCACATCGATTTCATGTAGAATAGGGCACTTCACTACAAGCTGTGGTATATTTATAGAAAAGATAGTGTGTCATTATTAAAAGGACAACCCATATCTCGGATGTAGTAAAGTTTCTCTAAAAATTGTAAGTTTGTGTTGTGAGTTTATACCTTAGTTGCAGGTACAGGATAACCAATTATGTCCTTCAATTGAATTGCAAGAAGCATGCTCTCTACCCTTCTCATTATTGACGGTAACCTTTGAGCTCCACGAACAAGTGATCCAGGAAGTGGATGCACAAGGCATAGTTCAGGAGGTAAATATACATAGTACGTTTTGTCAAGGTTCTCGGAGAACTCACCATCTCTAGCTGCAACAACAGTAGCATTCATTTCATCATCCAAGAGTTTCCATTTACAATTTTATTATGTGCAGGTAATATTAATTTCTTGTTTTAATTTCAGAACTCTATAGAAATGACCTGGATGGGGCTGAAGGACTAGAACTTCAGTGAAGATTGAGATAGGTAAAAAAGAGAGGCTAAATGGAATATCACAACAGGATATGCCTAGCTTTACCTTCAGAATGCTCAAATCGAGGAGAGAGGAGGTTTTTGCAATATGAAACCCCTCGTGCCCGTATAAGAGGTTGCTTCTTATAAATTAACTCTACACCGTACCTGAGGACAAAAACACAACAGCAAGCTTAGCCTTGTATGAAGAGTAATCAGCACTAAACGAGTACTTCTCTTTTCAATTTTTTTATCAACTAGGAAAACAATGTCTCACTTCTGCTTGTAGTAATCAGCATACGAGCTGTACTCTAATGGCCCTAGATACCCCTCCTTCCTGGGGAATGAATTTTCTGCATTCATGTTATAGCAAATACTGTCCACATAGAATCTCTTTCCTGAGTGAACAGCGGTTACGACCATTCCAGCAAGATCTTTAGTGTCCCAACTTGAATCTGCCATGAACAACTTGCCTTGGTTTTGATATTCATTAAAATGCCCTCTGTCACGGGCAGGAACTAATCCAGATGCTTTGACAACATCAAATTCTGCAATGGCTCCCCTAATACCATACGTTGGATGGGCCTTCTGTCCGAAAGCAGTACCATGACGTAATTTCCCAAACCCATATTCCCTCCTATCTCCACCAAGTGATCTTTCATTGGTGCCAAGATAGACATCTGGGCGTGCCCTCTGAAGGGGGTTGCTCCAGGCATCAGAGTTCACGATGCTATTAACTAAGGTCCAATCGATCTCTCTCAAATTGTCCCCACATTTTTCGGTCCCGGTAGGAACAAAGAGGTATGCCTTTGCCGGATCCCAAGGTGTAGTTGAGGGATCGACATCAACATCTAGTACTATGCTCATGAGCCTAACATGAAAGCTCTTCAGTAGGACCAGCTGAAATCACAAAAGATGGTATTAGCAAAAATTGTATGAGTACAGAAATAAATTCTGGTTCATAAGATATGCTGATCAGATCAACCTGACTTTCTGTAATTTCGAGGGGTCCACAGAACACGAGAGATGCCTTTGTTATCATTGTCCTAGCAACAAAGAGATCCATCGTCATCGATAAAACCTGAAAAAAAAAACATCAAAACATTATAGACTATGGCATTTGTTTTGTGAAGTCGCATAATAACCCAGATAACATATTTACCTCTGCATCCAGCTCATTGCCAAATATAAGAGCAAAATTTGAAATCTGTGCAACGAAAGGGTCCTTTGAGTTCCCAATGTTTACACAGTTCACAGAATACATATATAACTTGATAAATTGAGAGCTTTGGCAACCATCTCTTTCAGATAAAATCCATTCTCCCTGTAATAAACAAAGCCATTGCAACGAGACTGTAAGATACTAATTCATAACAAAAAGAAGGGCTGCAAAACGCTATGTGCCGTTAAAAGATTGCTTCATTGCTCAATCTCAAAGATGAGTGAACAAGCAAATACTTACCCGCAGAATTTCAGCAACACCTTCAGGATAGAACTCTCTATGACTTGCTGTTCCAGGGAGTGGATCACCTTCATCAGTTTGTTCAGTCTTTTCTCGTTCCCCACTTCCTCTATCAGGTAAAAGCATATCTGTGAAAGCACCCATCTCATGCAACTTCTTACAAGCAGCTAAGCAAACAGCCTGAACAAAAGAGAACCAAACATGATTCACGTTAGTGATATACAAAATGCATGTCAGAAGCGGAATTCAATAATTCAATCCAATAGAACTGCCATTACTTGTTGTGCCAAACGTATTGAACTGCACATAGGACCTTCAAGCTTTTCAAATGGAGCATTACACGGCAGTTGAAGCTTGCAAGAATATTCTGCTGAACCCCCTGACTTTTCATGTTTTTGCATAATGAATTCTGGACGAAGAATTGAGTATCTGGGAGCAGGAAACTAAGGGTAAGAGCCTGAGACCTTTACAACTGATTGATTCATAAGAAGGCTCTGTACCTGTCGCTTGGAAGCTGGGAACAGTAAAAATGTAGGAGTCCGACTGCAGAGTTCAAACTGACAACTGCACCTGTTGATTCAACCTGATAGATAGAATCAGGTGATGTGTCAACAGAACTCAACACAGAAGTACCATCAAGATGACTGAGATCAGTTCTTTCAATAGCTTCTTTTCTCAGAGTCTCCTCACTATTCCGAGCATTCCTCAAAAAAGCCTCATGTGACAAATTGTCCCTGGTGTAATCATTTTATAAGATGATTTAAATTGGCCACGTTTCAACAGTCTTAACTATTTACATGACTCAAGTACCTTTCAAGCATCAGTATGTAGTCTGATCCAGGTTTTCTCGCACGGCCTCGTGACTGTATGTAAGCCAAGACAGTCTTTGCAAGATCAAAGCGAATGACCACATTGCACTGCCGAATATCAAGTCCTTCCTCTGCAACACTTGTTGCAACTAACAGCGTAACCTGCAAGCAATTATCAGGATGATTTTTTATAGGAGGTAAGCATGAAATATTAGACACATAGATCAGCTCCAATATATTCACAGATGCATAGGCATTGCATATAGTTATACCCTGCTGCAATTAGTAAATAGAAATATGGTTATGCTATGAGTAGAAACATGGTTATGGTATGAGTAGAAACATTCACAATTATAACTAAATTTCACAAATCCAATAGCACAGGATTACAAGTAGTTAAGCACAGCTAGCACAGCCTACAGCAGGTAGTTTCTCACCACCATTGAAAATTTTTATTTGAATCATGTCATCAACAGAAACATACCCGACCATCACGAAATTTTGAAATTGTATCCTGCATTTGGCATGACCGCATCTCTTGGTTATTGTTATGACCAATCAAGCTTGCACATCGGATAAAGCCTAATGATGGAAGCTCAGCAAAGACCTATGTGACAAGCAGAAAACAAATCAGAGAATTCATAAATGTTTCACTAGCAAGGATATGTGTATATGGACAAACATAAAAAAATGTATTCACCTTAGGAAGAACTAATGCTGTAACCACTCGCTCCACAAAGATAATAGCCCGAAAATCATCAGTGTGCTGATACTTGAGAAGTATTTTAATTAAAGATTGCACCCTAGGAGTAACTTTCCCATCTGCCACTGCAGCACCGATGACTTCATCTACATGTTCACCTACGGAAACAGCTGAAGGAAAAAAGAAAACATTAGAAGTGAACTGGGGATTGATACTGATAACAGATAAACAAACAGAAATATAGATGCTAAATGACACAATAACAAAGTATGCAGATCTATAATAAGGATAAGGTTAAGAATGAATGAAAAGAATGGCAATGTGTCACATGTCACAAAACAGAAGACCATTAATACCATGACTATCAGGCAGTTCTCCCTCCTCGAGGTCATTTGGCTTGTGGTTTTCAGCATTATGCATTTCAACATCATCGCTCTCGCTCTTTATTGCAGCCCCTTCAGTCAACTGGCAGTGCAACAAATCAACTACCTTCTTCAAATGTGACTCTTGGAACTTGACATCAACCTGATAGTTAGCTCTTTCATCATTCTGTAATGCAGTCAAGAATGATTGTGCAACCTGAAATCAGGTAGAAAAGAGCAGTCAGAAACATGTGACTTGGCAAGGCAGTAGCGTACTGTTAATTAAGTGTAAAGCCAGTACCTTGTACGCACACCACTGTCCTAGTTCACCTAAAGCATAATCTATAGCCCTTAACTTCTGCATCAAATTAGCTGCACCATCACTTTCTGTACGCTCAGAAACACCATAGACAAGGCGCAGCTCATCTCTAGACCCAGCATCCCTAGCTCCCATGAACTGCCATTTACTTCTTTTAGAACTAGAAAGTGCAGCTTCTTCAACTGCTACCTCCATTTGTTTGATTTGTTCATGCAAGGAACAAAGAGTAGCTGCTTTGTCATATTGGACAAGGATTTCTGAAGGCATGGGGACATGTTTCTCAAGTTCTTTTCGATCTTTGATGGTACATACTACCGAATCTAGTTTACTCTCAAGATTCCGTATCTTGATAGCACAATCCTCTTGACTAGTTACTCCTGGGCAGATAATAATATTAAGGAGTATCAGAAAAAAAAACGTAAACATAAAAAAAAATCAAAGTAAGTCTAAATATTCATTGGAAATATAGAAAAGTGGACATTGAATATCAAGGATACACTGAGAAGAGGCGTACCCTTCAGGTTAACAGGAGAAGCTGTCATGCCAAAAACAGCTGGTCTCTTATCCTTTGGAGTTGTGTGATAAAACTCAGACATTACTAGAGAATATGGGTGCTTTTTCACTGCATGATGGCACTCATCTAAAATCAAAAGATGTATTGAATCCATTTTAATAATACTGTGCCTGAGTATGTTCAACAAAATTTGAGCAGTCATAACAAGTACCTGCATGAGACATGGATAAGTAACAGAAATAACAAAAATCATACTGAAACAAGAACATGAAAAGAACAACTGAACCATTCACTAGCTATGTGGTTAAAAAATGGCATATTAAATCGTTATGTAAAAAAATAACTAGCGAGACTAAGAGACATCGTTACTTCGAGCAATGTTATTAAAGCGGTAAGGTACTGTATGGTGACCCACCCCCTCCACAATGTGGTGATCATCCTAAGAAACAGCAGCATGGAGACGTAGAAAGAGGAAAAAGGAGGGGTGTAACCTCATCTCCTCTCGCCTTGTTGCCTCCCCTGATCAGCACCTTCGCTGCCGCCTCAGATCTAAACTACTTTAGCCCAAGTCATCCCCGGTAAATCATTGTCACTGTCCCCTCTCCGTACCACAGCCTCCCCTTTCCTCTGTACCATAGCCTCTCCTCTCTCTCCTCTACTTCCCTGCCTTGCTGCTTCGGACAAGGCGTCAGAAACCCAGAACTCCCCAGAATGCCTTGTTGCCTAGGGGAGCACCTAAAAAACAGAGACTCCAAGGTCTAGAAATAAACTGTGGAGAACGAAAATTTTTATAATCTACAGATATCTGACAGAAATGGAAAGAACATGTCATGCACCCCGGAGTTCAAATCATTACAATGGTGAGCTACTCTTAATTAATAATACAGTTTAGCAGACAGCAAATTTAATTAATAATAATTTAATGTTGACCTATACAAATAAAAATGTACTCAGGTCCAGTACACGAGCTTTTAACATTTGCATAGAACATTCTAGGAGCAAGGAAAAAAAGGCACATATTTATTACATGTGTCATTTCATTCCAGAACCATGAAACTCGTATTAAGTTTCTAGCTCAGTGCCATCTGAAAATTTTGAGAGTTGAAAAATACTATGGGTGTGTCATTGACCATTAGTTGTCATCAATGGTATTTTCCAACTCAAGCAACTTTGTGATGGTACCCAACAAAATAAATTTACGAAAATGACCACAACGTGCCTTTCACCATGCAAAAAGAATATCATGCGTTTAATGATTTCTCCAACTAATATTGCAACAATTTCTATTATCTGTTGAAATCATAACAAGAAACATATGCACAAAAACATATCAAAACATTTGCCAACACAAAGCAGGAAAAACATAACATCTATAGCTAAAATCTTATCCATATATGTTATAATATAAAGAAAAAATTCAACCCCAGGGATAAGACTATTCCTGCAGTTTTCTTTTTAAAGAAAAGCACCTGCAATGCAGGGCCGAGAAAATCCACGATCCCATCCCTACTGGGCTGCCTCTTGTAGTTCAGGCCTTAACTCGTGCTTTGGGCCCATCCCATACATGAGAGCCCGCCCACAGGTCAGATCAGACTGAGTAAATGGGATGTAACGATTTAATTCTACAAACTGCACGCATGTGGGAGGCCTGGAGGTGCTAACCAACTGAGCTCCTGCCCATTTGCATATATGTTTTATTATGTAAAGAGACAGGGGAAAACCTTCTACAAGTGGCTTTGCTACCTACTTGTTAAAAGGAGAACATAGTGAACACCACAATTTTCCCTAAGTATAATCACAGTGGCCTAAGCAAGAAATGTTATCTCAGAACTAGATCATGAATGAGATGTATTCATGACATTTCCATTGTTTTTGGTTCTTCCAGTTTATTGAATAGTAACAGCAACAGAGTGAAAGCAAAGAGCACAATGCTAACTTGCTAAATGGCTTACCTCTTTTGACTCAAACTCACGCTGCCACTTTCTGGCGTCCCAGAAATCCTGCCCCATCTCGCCGCAGTAATGCCCAACCCGATAACCAGTTCTCTCACGTATCACTTCAGCTTGCTGCGATTCCACCAACATAAATTATTTTCAAGTCAACAATTTTTGCAACCTCAACTATTGAAAGCTCACTCTTTACCTGATACACAAGAGGCACCTTGGGCACCAAGAAAATGGCAAGCATTTTCTTATTCTCCTTGAGCATTTTGTCACACACACTTTTGATGAGCAGCACAGCTATGAGAGTTTTCCCTGTGCCGGTTTCAAGAAAGGCAATTGTGTTCCTGCTCTTTGCTTGCTCAAGCACCTCCAGCTGGTACTGTCTCGCCTGCTCCTCCATGACAGGCTTCTCCTTCTTTAAGGAACTCGACCAATCCGCCTCCGCCTTAATCTCTATGGCGCCTCCATCCTGCATCCTGGCACGCTTGCTTTCACGGTCACCATCAGCCTCCCATGAGCCATGGCGGAATACCATCTTGCCACCACGGTCACGCTCCCAGAAACCCCTGGTCTCACGCCGGTGGTGATCACGGCCAGAGTGACAGTCACGGTCTCGTTTGCGGGGCCAGTCGTACTCCCGCCTCCTACGCCGGTCCTCCCACCCACGTGAGGGGGCTGGTGGCAGGGCCACGGGACGCTGCCGCCGGTCATGGCGTGGCCCCCCAGCACCACTGGAACTGAGGCGCTGGCGCTTCCCATCCTTCCACTCACTGCCGCCATTGGCCACGGCAACCGGCGACTCCCTCTTCGGCTCCTTCTTCACCTCCGTGCTCTGGCCCCTTTGCAAGGCGTCCACCACCGGCACGGCATTGCTAGCCACGACCACAGCAGCATCCTGCAGCTGCGGCTGCGGCAGAGCCACAGGCGCAGGCGCAGGAGGCGGCGGCGGCACGGGGGCAGCCTCGGCGTTAATGCTCTCGAGAATCCGGTCGATCTCGGCGACGAAGCCGTCGTCGGCGCCGCAGTCGATCGCAGGTATGAGGCCCGGGTCGAAGTCGGCCGACGCGGCGAAGTCGATGCCGCACAGAAGTGAGGCTCCATCCTCGCACGCGTCGTACCAGTACGACGACGCTGCGGCGTGCTCCCCACCGCCGCACGACATCTCTCTCCCCCCGGGAGCGGAGCAGCTGCAAGCACAGCACAAGCAAGGACAGTTACAGACAGATATACCTCCTCTAATCAACCCCAACAAAGGTGAAGAATAAGAATCTGAGGATGAGGCGAAGACGAATGTCGCTACTACTTGCGGTCGTGGCGGCGGCGGACGAAGCGGAGAGAGAGTGGAAGAGAAAGAGGCGGTGATAAACCGTACGAATCACGCAAACGCGAAGGTGTCGGGGGGATAGAATGGAATAGGAGAGGGAAGGGGGGATGGCGATGCTGGGTTCCGATTCCGATGTGGGGGAGGGCGGAGGGCTCGATTCGATTCGATTCGATTCGACGGTGTATCAACGCTACTCTTTCTCTTCTCTCTCTCTCGCTAGCTCTTCTGATCCCTCGCTCGCTCTCGCTCTCTCCTCCCTCGTGTGTGCACTCTCTAATTGAGGCGAGGCGAGCCGGGAGAGGCGGCACGAAAGAGATGGGAGAGACGAGGGAGGAAGAGGAGGAGAGGAGCGGCGGTGCCGCTGCTGATTAATTTCGCTGAAGCGTGCAGGCGTTGTCTCTTACTGACGTGTGGGGACACGGATGCAGATGGCGCCGTGGACCGGGCCTATGGCAGACCGCAGCGGGGCGCGTGCGGTACGGGCCCAACTGCTCTTGGACCGGGGCGTTTGCTACTTGTCGTGCGGAATGACCTGCCGGGCCCAGCCGCAGCGGCCGCGAGCCGCGAGTGAATGTCTGTGTGAATGACTCGTGTGTCAGAGAGCGGCTCGCCCATGGCACCCGCCCGTGTCAGTGGCTCAGTGCCCGTCCGAGGCCGCGAGGAGCCGGCGCCGGCTCTTCTGAGCAACACAGCTGCGGTTTGGTTTGATTGAGAAGAGGACGCTCACTTCAAGTCCCGAAGATCTCATAGTGCACTGTATACGAGTTTTGACAACAAAGTCGGAGTTGATATTGTTCCTCAATTTCTTTTTTGCGAATGATATTGTTCCTCACTTGTTGATCATCCTTCACAAGTTCTTTTGGGCATCAGCGTGTTGTCTTTTCTCTTGCTCGTGCGTGTCAAGATTTTTGTGTGTGTGTGTGAAGAAGAATATATGAATTTACTGAGCCACGTGGGTGTGTTTCATACGCACTGTGTGGAAAAAATCCTTGATACGTCAACGAGTTTTATAGATTACATAGATTGATAGATTACATGGATTGACATATGCTGTAAGGATTCTATTTATATATCCCTTTTAGGTACTGCTTTTGTTGATTTTGAGTTAAGTATGCAAGCACTTGATAAAGATTTTACTCTAACAGAATATGATCTGATTGCATGACATTTTCCGATTCTCTCTCTCTCTCTCTTTTCGTCTCTTTTTCTTTTAAATTCTCTAGCTTATCGTCTTACCATGACTCTAGAGCTTACAAGTTGCCTGGTTGCAAAACAGTTCTTGAACGCTCGCTTGTACAGTATGTTGTAAAAAAACTAACTAAGCATATCTAACAAGAAATTTGAGTTGAATTTGAAGGAAGCCTTGGTTATGAAGGATCTGCTTGGCATGGCTTATACACAAAGTATTTATTGTATCAAAACTATTTATAATGCATGTAGTGTTTATTGTAGTATAAACAATCAACTCATTTGATAAAATTGCTTATGCTTATTTGTACAAATCACGTATGCTCAGAGAGAGAATTATCATAAGCACTAAAAGCTATATTTGCTATTTTGTTTAAAGTGTTTAGTTAGTACGGAGAGAGTACAAGATAACAAAATGATTATATCCCATAAGCATTTTTGCTATTTTGTTGTTTAAGAGCATCTCCAAAAAGCTTCAAAAAATTGATCCCAAAAAACTGTTTTTAAGAGTAGTCCAAAAATTATTAGAAGAAGTTTTCTTGTCTCCTCTAATAGTTCTTCTTAAAAATAATTTCTAAATACAGATTGAGGGTCTAATTCTCTCCTCATTTCTAGCTACAAAAGAGGTGAATTTAAGGGGAAAATAAATTTGTGAGTTATTTTAGAAGCTTTTGGGAATGGTTTTTTAATTGAACCCCATTAATTTAATCTAGAAAGAGTTTATAGGACTATTTTTGGAGATGCTCTAACTATCCAAACCGCTTGTTGAGTATACTCCCTCCGTTCTAAAATTATTGTTGTCATTGACTTTTTTTGTTACCTTTGACCATTCATCTTATTTAAAATATTTGATCAAATAAAAAAGTTATAAGTTATATTTAAATTTTATTTAGTAATAAAATAAATTATTATAAAATATATTATATTTTTTAAAACTTTTTGAATAAGACAAATAGTCAAAGTTAGCAGAAAAAATCAATAGAGATAACAATTTTAAAACGGATGGAGTAATCATTTTCAATAAACACTTGTATAAACATGTCAAACACACCCTAAACTTACAAGTGTCAAATACTTATCCATTTGAGAATGTCAAATTCCGTGCCAAAAATCAAAAGCAGTACTATAACCAATAATAATCACGTGAAATTAATTATCAACATCTCTGACTTTTGACAGACTCGAAGTGAAGTCGTCCGACATTTGTATGAACCCTGCCGTTCGCAAAAAGAATAAAAAAGAAGCTTTTTCTCAGCTCGGGTGCTGGCTGGTGTTGGGCGTGGGGCACGCGATCCCTGACCCCGTCTTAAAGGACGAGCAGCTATGATACAGGATTGCCGGGCAGCGTATCCCCTGTCGGAGCGCCCGTAAATATCAAGCGTTGTACAGTCGCATTGCTCACTGGAGCAAACCTTGTCAGAGACGGAACAAAGGCAAGGGCCAGAGAAGCCTTCACTCTGATGTACTCGTGCGTAGATGATGAATTGGAACGTGAAATTTTGGTGGATGCAAAGGCAGATTCTGCTTCCATGGGGAAAAAAGTATCGGCTTTTGCTCGCTGTCATGTACTACTAGTATACTCCTCGGTTTTGTTCGTTTTTTGTGGCGAGCTTTTGGTCGAGTTTGAAAAGAGCGTTTGCAAAACGAACCTAGACGTGTTCTCAACGTTGAGCGGAGTGGCCAGGCTCGGAAAACATTTATTCTAGATCCAAAATTTCGTCGAAATCTTTCTCGCAAAATAAAGTTGACATCCATTACCTGCAAAAAAAAGGTTGACATTGACATTAGGCTCTGAATCGAAAAATAAAAAGAAAAAAAGAGCATGCCAAGCGTCGATCGAAGAACCAGGTCCCAGTAGTAGCCGGGAGCCCGACCTTTTTGACGGCCCAAGCAGATTCCAGCCTTGCATGCAAAGGCTCCCTACACGCGGCGAGCCCGACCCGCCGCACCGCACCGCACGCGACTCGACCCGCACCACCGGCCGACTACACACCCCGAAAGTTCACGGTGGCTCAAAAAAGAAAAAACCCCGAAAGTTCACGGCAGCGTTGCCGCATCGCGCGCGCCACCTGTCGCGTCAACAAAACAAGGTACTGTACCCCGCTCGGAGGCAACAACTTGTACCACACGAGACCTATCCGCAGAAGAGTTCATGCGAAAAGCTCCGGAAAAGGTACACACCCGACCCCGAATCCAGGCCCACACCGACACATCCACGGGCCCGGCCCATCAACGGCTGAGTTAAAACCAAAAGCCTGAACTTCTCGCCCCACGCACACTGATACCGTGGGACTCAAAGTATCCTACTCCACCGCGTCAGTGTCACGGGTCAAGGAAATTAAAGTGGTTATGCGCGGACGTGTCTGGAGAAGTTATCCGTTCCTGGTCACTGACGATGTGGGTCCACCGTAGATAACTCGAAGACAAATTCACCGCCTCAAATATCCGCGACCGACGAGGCCACCACCACGTGGGCCCCCTAATCCAAACTACCCGTACACGGTCGCTCAAACTGAACGAAACCTCGGCTTACCGGAGAAGCCTCGTCGACTACGGCGACGACTGCAGCGGCGAAGTCGGTGGAGGAGATGGGGGAGGAGGAGTGCGCGGAGGGGGAAGCGAGGCCGAGGCCGAGGGCGAATCGGAGGGTGGTGGGGGACTACGAGCTGCAGAGGCTGGTGGGGAAGGGCTCGTTCGCAAAGGTGTTCCGCGCGGCGCACCGGCGTACCGGCGCGCGCGTGGCGGTGAAGGCGATCGATCGTGAGCTCGTTGACAAGCGCGTCCACGAGGGTATCCTCCAGGAGAGGGAGATCCTCAACAGCATCTCCCACCCCAACATCCTCCGCCTTCTCGACACCATCGATGTACGCAATCCCCTCATAAACCTGCCTTCCCATCCTCCGTGGTCGCTAGCAGCGATTGTAGCATGGTTAGCGATTTGACAAGAGTGAAATGTCGTGTGATTTCTCCGCAGACGGGGAAGGTGCTGTACTTGGTGTTGGAATACTGCGATGGAGGCGACCTCGGTTCCTTTCTGAATAAGCATGGGCGGCTGCCGGAGGCGACTGCCAAGGACTTGATGCGGCAGCTCGGTACTGTCGGGATTTGAATTTTTTATTTTATTTTTGTCCTTTTCTAAAATATGCCTCGTTTTGATGTGCTATTCTGCGTTACTCTGTTGTTTCTGACACTCAGCGGAAGGGCTGAAGGTGCTGAGGGGGAGGAACATCGTGCACCGGGACCTCAAGCCACAGGTTTTATTTCAGGGCTATTTAATCTTTTTTTTTATTGATTTGGGCGTGATTTCCCCTTTTGGGAGCTCTACTGTTCACTGGTGGATGCTTCTGATTAGACTGATTGGTGTCTGGGATGTCTATTTTCTATACTAATTGCAAACTACTAACACTAGTGTGTGGAGCTAAAGGCATTTATTGTAGCTGTGCAAGTTCCATATTTAGCTACTGAATTATTATAACACTGAATTAAAATACTGGATATATTAGCAACTTGACTTGAACGGGTCAACTTAAATCAAATTCAGTTCCGTAAATGTCAGGTCGCGCATTAATTTGTACTGTATGACAACACTTTACATCTGATACCGAGTTTAACATATGGTTAATGGAAGTACAGAATTGCACATTGTTGTTTTCCTATATGTATATTTGTTCTGGTGAACTACTGTTGATTACCATCATGCATTTTCAAGATACATTATTTATCCATTCTGATCAAGCTGTGAAACATGCAGAACCTTCTCCTATCGACTAATGGTGATGCCATAATACTAAAAATTGGTGATTTTGGATTTGCCCGGTGAGACAATTATTCCCCATTTGCATATAATTGTTTCTCCTATACTAAATGACCTGGTATCATCGAATCATTTATAGCTGTGACTTCAACAAAGCACGGGTTGAGACATGATCCATAGAGGGCAGGCAGCTGCCCTTGTAGGGGGGTGGGGGACTGGTTTTTGTGACCTTTTTCGGTCCGTTTTTTCTTTCAGTCCACAATGAGATGATGTTCATACTGAATTTTGTCCCCATCTATTTTCTTTTGCATGCTGTATTTACACCAAGCTTGTTTTAAGTGAACGAATGTTGCTTTTAGGTCTCTGATGAATGAAAATTTAGCTGCCACAATATGTGGTTCGCCATTGTACATGGCCCCAGAAATTTGGCAAGGGAAGGACTATGATGCGAAGGTTTGCTCATTTTTCCATATTAAATTCGTGGATTTCAAATAAGTGGGCAGTTATCTTTACTTGGAAAATCTTTGCAGTCAGACTTGTGGAGTGTCGGGGTCATTCTTTTCCAGTTAGTCACAGGACAGCTGCCATTTCCAGGAAGTAACTATTACCAGGTTTGCTGATCCCAAATTGTAGTATTAGATGTTGTACACAGACATCCACTGTACATATGTCAACCTAAAATTGTTGCTTGCTCTTTGTTTTCGAACACAGCTGCGCCAGAACATCCTGACTTCTGAAAAACTACATTTTCCTTCAGCAGTTGAACCTGATTTATGCCAAGATTGCATTGATCTGTGCAAGAGACTGCTGCTCCTTGATCCAGGTGAATCTGAAATTTGATTTTACCTTTCTCTTGTGTAAAGAAAGCGGGCATTAAGTTGACTTATTGCTTCGTTTTAGTCTTTATCAATTGGGAATTAAGTTAAAATAAGTTTTGGTTTTGCAGAGAAGAGAATAAGCTTTGAGGAATTCTTCAATCACAAGTTTTTGGCAACAAGGTAATCCTTCTACTCTGGTGATAGTTGTGTTCATACATACAGTTTTGGTTACATAATTTACTTATTCTTCCATCCCAGATCCTGCGTTTTTAGCTCAGTAATCAAATCCAGCTGAAAGTTTACCCACAAAGTTTTTATAGGATAACTACTACTGATGTTTCTAATTAGGATCACTGATACTGATGGTCAATTTCATTCGGGTGTTGCTACATAATTTCTCTGGTCAAATTTAATAGTAATGGATATAACCAGAAAAAAGAGAGAGAAAGACTAGCAACAATGCATGTAATACATGTTTGAACTAACTTCTCTTTTGCTGGTCTTGCACTTGGAAACGAATTTTATCTAAGAAATATGCTAGTGAGCACTAGCACTACACCACATTAGTTCCTCTCTGATATATTCTTTTTTTTTTACGTTAATCCCTTCTGATATTTGCTCTGAATGCTGCATTATTCACTTCTACAAATGCACACATTTATTGATATGTGCAATGGGCTTGCAGTTTTTCTAGATTTTTCTGTGTTTGAAGTAGATTTTGCAACCGTCTAACAGTCTTTCCTCGTCTATCTTTCAATTTTACATGTAGTCCTGGATCATGTCATATTTCCTCCTGTGTTGAAGATTATCATTCACCATGTACTTCTATAATTGGGATACTTACGTATATCTGCAACATGCCTGGCTATCTTTCATAGATTTTTCTGTATGTTTGGAACCATTTTGTTTTATCTTCTGCTGAGGCTTGATGATATGTTTCAGGAAAAGTGAATGTATCATTGAGTCTGATCAGGCTGTTGATCTGAGGGATACATGTCAGACCACCTCCACTGTGGTTTCCAAAGCAAAGTCTGAAAGTGTGGATTCGAAAAAGTCAAAAAGTACCATTTGCTCCATCTACAAATCATATCTCCTCTCTTTTGCTTTGGCACTAATTTTGTATATTTTTTCAGTATTTGATTCATGGGAGTGGATTGAACGAGAATATGTACTAGTTCCTGTAAACTGTACATCCATGGAGATGTCGTCTTCACTTGAGAAGTCCACAAAGGACGATACAGGTACCAGAACTGTTGGCTATGACAGATCAACTGGCAAAGGTTCAGGTCAGGAACAAAATAGAAACTTCAACCATAGAGTTATTGCCGTACAAAACCATGGATGTACTCCCATGTCCATTTCCCATGAGTCCACTATGGAAGATAGACGAGGGAAACAACCTGATTATCATATGAGGCTTCACATTTTGAATCAATATGTTGCTGCTCTTACAGAACTTGCCTCTGAGAAGGTACTACTACTGGTTTACTGGAAAGTAGAATAATAACACTGAAACATGATATTCATCTCTATTCTATGTTATGTGCTGTTACAATTAATAATCCTCTTGCGACCATGCTTTTACTGTTCAGTCTTAGTGATTTCAAAGTTGCAACCTTCCAAATATTTTATTATTTTAAATTGAGCTTCTTATTGCTCTTCGTAATGTTCCTTGGGAATTCAGAAGTAACACTTCTTTCTTATTTCTTTTCTTAAAGCACCATTTTTCATCAGATTTCCATGTTGGACAAATTTTCATTAAGCAGATTATTCTCTGTTGCAATTACATTTTCATATTTCAATACAACACCACCGAGCAAAAGTTTTAAATTTGTCATTGAAATGTTATACTGATTTGACAACTGTGATGCGATATCCCCACTTTCTTATTCCTTTGGGGATGTATGCCTTAGCATTTTCATCTTTTGCAGCTTTCTAAAGGGCTGGACCTGGAGGCGTTATCAGTAGAACTTGTATTATTGGCTATCTGGAAAGAAGCACTTGATGCATGTAGCTTATTGATGGATGCGGCCGGTGATGGAAATTTCTCTAGATCTTCTCAAGAGCATTTCCTGCCAAAGAGTGAGCGCACATCTCTGAATGTGGCACGAGGATTGGATTTCACTAAGCCAGCTTCTGTTTGTTCCTGGGTTGAAAGTGGGTTCATGAAGGCATATGATCGTGCAGAGAAGATATCACAGAGATTGCGGGATAACGATGGTTAGGACACTGATCTCTTCTTGTTACTCTTTGTTATTTTTTATTAGTTAATTAACAAACTTTGTTTTCCAGACAACACCGAGATGCCAGATGCAATGGATCTCATATTCCAAACTGCTTTAGAGTATGGGAAAAGTGGCGCTGTGAGTATCTCTCTGGTTTTCTTTGATAGTTTCTGTGGAGACATGTAGTTTCCTATACGCATCATGGATGTTACCACAGCTTCCAATTTCCATCTACACATAATTAGAAAAAGGAAAAAGATGCATCGCTTTTTAATACATCACATCTGAACATCTTCAGTAGATTTTATCAGACACACAGAGATCTGTCAAGCAGGAAAAACAGTGTTGTAGTACATCACATTTGGAGCCTATTTTGGAATTAGATGCTGAATGTATGTAGTCACGTATTGGTTATAGTCCATGTCCATTCTTAATATTGACCTTTTACTTATTCATTTCAGGCAAACGAAGTTTTGGGGCACCAGAGTAGATCGATATCGTTATACTCAAAAGCTATCATCTTGCTCACATTTATATTGCAGGAAGCACCTATATTGCCACTAAATCCACTCTTTTCCCTTTCGCCATCCAATCAGCAACGCATCCATAGGTACATAGCTAATTTGAAGAGTCATCTCTGCAGTGCTCAGGTTGCCGGACAACAGCAGAGATCAATTCACAACTAACTGTTACTCGGGAATCATCTTTGCACAAGGATTGGAAGCTTAATTATGTGGCACCAAGTGATGCTTTCTCTGTTCACGTGAAGCATTCGTCCTCCATATTGTTTTTGTCCAGGGGGTGTTTAACGCATTGATGAATGATGAACGTCTGATGCCATGAACTTTTGTAATGTTAGCTGCAGAACATTATGGTTCTCGATTTTGTATATGACACTTCTAAGCTATTTGGTCATCTCGTATCATGTTTAAATGATGACCGTAAACTTGTACATATATCTGTACGTGCGACACATGAGCATTGTAAATAGTAATGGTTTCAAACCTTCATTTGCAGCCTCCTTTCTATGAAATGGGTCTTTGTTAAATAATTTTATGATTAAAATATTTTTTTATAACTGTAAAAGGTTTTTAATTAATCTTTTTTTTTTGCTTTACTTTTTTAAGTTTTAAAAATAATATTCATTATAATAATTTTAGAGTGAGTTATTATTGAAATTATTGTTATTAGTTTTCATCCAAAATATGATTTTAAAGCAATAGATGATTAATTATTGTTAGTATGAAATATCAAATTTAAATCGGAGCCCAATTTAATAAAGGATTAGAAAATAGTTTAAAAACAATCATTATAGAATACAAACTAAATACGATAACGTTATGGATACATCTGGACACGAAAAAAATGATCTAGACAAACTCACCTCAATTAATAAGTTGTAAAGATTTTCAAATGAAGTGACTTGATTATAATCTGATTTCGAATAAAATGTTTGTAAAGGAACAGTACGTGAACACCCATTCCTTTTGCATCGGTGGTTCAGTTCAGGTTCTCTGCCATCCTACCTGTTTGTTACAACTGTGCCTGTTATCCTGCGTGGTTATCGTGCAATGGTGCCAGCCACACATTATGGTGAGCAGATATACCATGTTTTCAAGGTTCCACGCCATGGGCGAGATTACGCTGCCCGGAATTCCCGTTTACTGCGAAGACCGAAGAACAGTTTTCTGTCTTCTGGGGTACCCGTGGAGCGCGCTCCGCCTGGGAGGAGGGGCCATGTTTCGGCGCGAAAATTCACGAAACGAACACAGGGAGTATGCTCAGTGGTACCACCACCATCTCTGTTGCACTGCTGGCCTGCTGATGTAAAAAGGATGGAACAAAGCATTTTTTCTTGTGTATCTATCTGTACTGTACCTGCCTGAGGGTTCATGTGTTAATTGTCGTTAGCTGTCTGATGCAGGTATAGTGGCACGGATGTAAGGCGTCCGCTGATGCTCCATTGATCGCAGTCTTGGAGGGGTAACAGTGAGGACAAGGACCGAAGCAGAGGCCAAGTTACTCACAATTTGTTGGTCTCGTGCTACTACCACTACCACAATTTGTTGGTCCTAGCATGCAGCCTGTCAGGAGATTTTCACCGGACCAGGCACACCTCATCCCAATTAAAACGGAGCAGTACCGTTCGGTACTTGGAGTGGCATGGCTAGCTGGCTGTATCGGTCACCAGATCCCGGCACAAGCAGAACAAATCTCCCCAATTATTTCCCGGCCGTTCCAAGGCAAGGCAGGCTCGTCCCCCTCCTCAATCCTCATGCATTCAGCATCATTCCAGCCTTTGGCCTCCCATGCCTGTTCCATGTCTGGCTGAACTGAAGGCAACGTGACAGCTGACAAAAGTGCGTATGGTAATTGGTAAATATGGGATATGACTGGGACAGGAGCCAAGTCAAAAGCATTCTTTACATAGAATGGGTTTTTACTTTACAGTAGAACTGTGTGGGAGCGTATTTCCATCTCCGTGCCTGCCTGTCCGTGCGTATCAAAAAAGCATGGCCAGGCCAGCAGCGATGCGTTTCAACGGCTGATACCTGGTGCAGGTGCTTGGCTTCGTCGTTGATCTGTGGCTCAGCATGTTGCCTCTGTTTGTCGGTCGTCGGCTCTGTGTGTGTATTACGTGGTCTGTGGTGCCTTTACATACATCGAATTGTAACTGCTCGCGTCGCGTGTCCCATGTACTTTCTGCTTTACTAGTCCAGAACTGTGAAGTCTGGTGTGATTAGAGAACAAGATGCTCGCCCATCGACATGTTTTTGGTGGTGAACAATGCCAGCATGAGGCCTTGTTAAGGCTGCACATTGATTGTTGGAGCAAGGAAAAAAAGCTGAGATGGAAGAGTGTAATCGTGTGCCAGTGCCACAACCTTTGATAGGAAAGAAACAGAGAAAGAAAGCAGGAAAGTATATGTACATCCCGATAAAGTTCATCTGGGAAAAGGGCAAAACACTCTTCCATCCAGTAGTTTTCCGGCGGTCAAAAAGAAGCTGTAGGAGAAGAAGAGAAGCGCAGAGCTGGTTGAAACCAACGACAAGGTGAAAAGAAAGTGTGAGCTGATGGGTTTTGGGATGGCCGGTGGAGTGGATCAGTGGAATATAGGGAGACGACACCGGGAAAAGGCTGAAGCGGGAGGAAAGGGTGGATTTGGTTTTGCGCGGCGGACAGGAAGATCCAGACCGGAAAAGGCCCAATCTTTCGGCTCATTTCGTAATCGCCAATAATAATGAAATGAAAGCGATCCTCCGGTGAGCCCACTCCGGTTCTCGTCATGACCCTGACGCCGACGGATGGATTGCATCACGTCGTGGCCGCGCCCACTGAAGACTGTACAGTACCTTACCGACGACGACGCCGATGCATACGAGCGAGATCGCAGTGTGACCAGGGTTTATTTAGTTTTTATTTACTGGGGTACGTGACTTTCTCGAAACAGAGCCCATCATACCCTGCGTCCAAAGAGCCCGCCGGTTGACTTCATTCCAAGTCTAGCTACAGTACGAAACACCGGGCAAAGCGCTCCGTGTGCGGCGCCGGCGACGTACTCGTGCTTCTCCATTTCCAGGTCTTCGCGAACTCGTGCTCTGCTGCAGATTCTTGGTTCCGTCTGCTCAAGCTCAGCAAATTAATGGCATTGTTGGCATGTCAGTCGATCGGTGGCCAAATGCGTGCACACCCCCTGCTGCCATATCAAGGCACCGAGCCAAACGGAACTCGACGTGCGACGTCTCTCGTGATGCGTAGTCCACGCGATCCTAGCTAGGCTCGATGAATTCCGCTTGTTTCGCGCACTGCTCAAACACGACACGAGGAGTCCCTGTCGATTTCGTTTCACTCTACATCATTGTATTCCCTGATGAATTATATTCTTCTCCTGTAGCTGTAGGAGTACAAGATATTGTGTGCGTTTGCGTACGGCCACCAGAGTATAGATCGAGAGCTCTTGCCATTGTCTTTTCTCCAACCGCCACGCGCCCGTGTAATCCATAGGACGCACCATATATATGTCATGTAGTATTTTTACGAGAAGAGGTAGACCTTTAATTTCGATATTATTAGAATTCTACACCGCCAACTTCATTCTCTCTAGCGTGATATTAGTAAACACAAGGGAGGAATATATTGAGATACCAGCAGCACTAGCATCCGATCCATATGAACCAAGAAATAATTATGGAAGTGAAGAATGTTCGTCTCGCAGCATCCCATCCGTGACGGACCCGGGAAATACGCGAAGTGGCATGCATGCATGACCAGTGGTCCGATTGGCGGCATGACGAGGCAAAGCTCACAATTCGCACAGTAGTATGGAATGGATATCGATCTCAGCTCACCTGGGCATTACTACATGGAAGCAGGCGCACCACGTAAGCGTTTCACTGTGAACAAATCTGGACAGCACCAGTAGGGTAGGGGATTTGTTCTCGGGGAAACACATGGCTACTCCGACGAGATCCGTTATACGAACGCCCGCGGACGTGGGGTTTCTCGTTGTGTTCGTATCGTCTGACATTCCTCCACTCTACGCCATCCATCAAATAATCTATGGTCCTTAATTACTATAGTCTAATAGTCGAATAGTTAAGCTAATGGGTTTCTATTTTCAATAACTGCCTATACGTTAAGTACTATTCTTTTGACGTCAAAGCAAAACAAATGATAAAAAGTTTTTGCGGCAGCGTGAGCTAACCTATTAATCTGTTCTGCTTGGACGCCAAAAAAAAAAAAGGCTAAGAATTGTGTTTTCTGTTACTTACATCTGGACTGTTGTTAAAAATAAAGACCTATTAGCTTAACTACCTGGCTATTAGACTACACTAATTAAGGACTATAGATTATTTAATAGATGGCGTAGAGTGATGCAATGTCACACCGTCACATTGCTTTGCAAAGCCAGACAATGTGAACCCTTTCTTGGTTGTCTCCATAATTCTACCGTTAATATCAGATCAGATGCCCCATTAATTCTGCAGGGCGCACGGTGCCCGAGGCTTCCCCTGGGTGGATCCCTGCGGCTGCCTGAACCCGTGGAAAGCTGAGAGAGAGAGAGAGAGAGAGAGAGAGAGAGAGCTGAGCCCACGCTCGCTGTCTGTCCTCGGGCCCGACAAATCTGCCCTAATGCAATAATTCTCGTCTTGTACAAATCAATCTCCTCCATCAAATCCCTCTTACCCACACCCGGGCTGGGGCTCCCCACACGCTCGAGAAGAGACAACGTCGAGAAGAGAACGCCGGAGGCCTCGCTTAGCATCCTGTTCCATCCATCACACGACTACTGCTGCTGCCTCCTTTGCAAATACTACGACGGCCTCCCTCCTAGTACTGGTACTCCCTACTCAGGGTGTGGCGTCGTCGAGCTGCAGTGGTCGCCGCCATACCATATTCATTGCCCTAGTAGTAGCTGTTGGTGCTGCACAACAGCAGCCTTAGCTCCACTTAAAATTGGAGGAGGGAAGAAGAGGGTGTTGCTTCTGCAGGCTTGCTGCAGCTAGCTAGCTGCTGCCTCAGGGTCTCATTACTCGTTGGGGTGCAGTTATTGCTGCCACTGTATTTGCATTGGACTCGCTCGCCCATCCTAATGGAGAGGATGCAGCTGCAAGGGCCCATCATCTCGTCGCTGGTAAGCTTTGCTTCCAAGCCGTTGCAATAGCATCGTGTACGAGCGAGCACAGCAGCTTCCATACCTAGTATCCTCTAGTGTTGTACACGAGCTGGTTGTGTCTGAAGCTGTACACATGCATCGTAAATGCAGTGGAGGAGGAGTATTAACATCGCCTTGCTGGGCTGCTTCCTTAAATTTGATCCGCCTTTCCCTTCTCCCTTGCTCTAATGTTCGCAGCAGTGCGCACGCTCGCACCATTGAATGCGTGTGCCCTGGTACTGGTAGAAGCACACCCAGTGCATCACTACTGTGTCCCTGATCTTTTTAATTTATATATATGGCGATGTTGACGGTACTAGCCGTTTGGTTTTCTACTGTCGCTGATGTGCGCTTCTTCTGATGTTGGCGCTGATGGCGGTAATGGAACAGTGGGCGGAGCATCAGCAGCACGCGGCCGCCAGCACCAGCAACGCGGCGGCGGCGCAGATGCCGTTCCTGGTGCTGCTCCAGGGCGCCACCATGGCGGTGGACATCGACGACGCCGACGACGGCGGCGCGCGCAAGAGGGCCGCCGCCGCCTACGCCCGCGCCGCCGATCTCGACCTCCTTATGGTGGAGAGCTGCGTCACGCAGGCGGCGCCTGTCGTCACGGTAGCGCCGGCGGCGAGCACCAGGGCGGAGAGCAGGCGGAAGAAGCGGCCGAGACCGAAGCCCCGCGCCGCCGCGACGCCGCAGGAGAAGCGGAAGAAGCCCGAGGAGGCCGAGAGCCAGCGGATGACGCACATCGCCGTGGAGCGCAACCGGCGCCGCCTCATGAACGACCACCTCGCGTCGCTCAAATCGCTCATCCCCTCATCCTACATCCCACGGGTAACAACAACTGAACCCTATTATTCTTCCTCTTGGTGCAAAACATCCATCGTTGTTTCTAGTAATATTAGCATGCCACTGTGCTAGTAGATGTTCTTCAATAAAATATGTTTGTAGTAACAGAAGCATGCAAAATTGCAAATGTCCCAAATAAATGTGCAGGGCGACCAGGCCACGGTGGTAGGGGGAGCGATCGACTACGTGAAGCAGCTGGAACAGCAGCTGGTGGCGCTGCAGGCTGAAGCAGCGGCGCGTCGTGGCGGCGTCCGCGCGGTGGTGGCGACGGCGGCGTCGGACGGCGTGTTCGTGTCGCCGCAGTACACGAGCTACTCGGAGGGATGCGGCGGCGGCGGCGTGGACGTGGAGGCGATGGCGGCGGTGGGGGGCCACGTGCGCGTGCGCGTCGCGGGGAGGCGGTGGCCGGGGCGGCTGGTGCGCGCCGTCGCCGCGCTCGAGGACCTCCGCCTCGCCGTCCTCCACCTCGCCGTCAACTCCGTCGGACATGACGCAGTCGTCTACTGCTTCAATCTCAAGGTCAGCACACCATGTCACATCATCTATCATCACTTTCTTACTACTTCTTCGATTCGTTGCTTACGTTACGTCCTGTCTAAGCTGTCTTTGCTTGTTCACATCGTCATACTCCTGAACATGCATTAGTACTGTAATTGTTTCTTTTGAGACATTACATGTGGATTTATTTTCAAATGATTGATTAGCACTATTACGCATTTAACACATGTGTTTCATGGTTGATTTCACACTAGAGCGTACTGTACTAATTGCATTTCGAGTTATAAGCATTACTATTGTCGTAGTGCACAAAAGATATGTGCACACACCTGCATACGGATGCAGTGAGATTTCGTCCTACCGTAGAAATACTCCTACTAGAATGGGGTTGTTGATATTGGCCCCGGAGGGAGGGTCATATGCACGAAGCACGATGATGGTTGCGGAAAGCGGAATGGATTGTCTTTCCTCCCGGCGCGTTGTGCCGTTGCGTGGGGTCGCTCCATCTCGTACGCTTCTGTTAGGGCCGGGCCGGGCCGGGTGGGGGTGTTCTTTACTTTTTGGAGTATGTAGATGGAGGGATCGAATACGATGGGAGACGGGTACAGGTTACAGACACCGTCGTCGTACTCCAGTCGCGCCCAGACAATTAGCGCTTACAATCCCCAGCTTTCCTCCGCTGTCGTCTTCTCGCTTGTCCGCGGAATCTCACTCCATCTCTCTAGAAGAGAATGCATCGCTCAGCCATAGTCGCATCTAAACCGATGAAACAGTTTGCTACTGCCGCCAGTATTATCTGTACATACAGTCGTGATTGTAGTGCTTACTGTCACAGTACAGTAGAAATGTAGTACTAATAATGGTGAGATTTACGTAATTTGGTTTGATGCAGATGGAGGACGGTTGCGAGGTTGCGACGGCGGACGAGGTGGCGACGCTGGTGCACCAGATCTTCGCCTACGCCACCAGCGGCACATGCTGCTGAGGCTGAGATCGAGCACGTAGCGGAGACGATAAGTCAATATCGCAGCAGTGCAGAGGCGGGGTACTACTACTAGTATGCATGTACGTAGACGACACGGACTCGGGCCCATGGAGAGTAGCTAGGGGACCGATCGAGCTGAGCCTGAGCTGCATGCGTCGTCCATGGCGGCAACGGACTGGCTCTACACTAGTGGTCCATATGCAGCGATAGCTCCACTGTTGTTTACCTGGATGAACGGAAGAGTTCAACAGTGTATTTAGGAGTGGCAGAACTACCGCCGCAGTAGCAGTAGTACTATGTAACAGTGTGTTTTTGTTGCTGTTCAAAACAACTCTTTTTTTTTTCTTTTGATTCATACCTCCCTCTCCCTCCCCGTGTAGCTTGCAGTGAAGGATAGGTCGTTTAATGCAAGTTTCTTTTCAGTTTTTTATTCTTTTAAAGAGTGAGTGATGCTGGCTGGACTCGGAGCATGCAAATGCAAAACTGCAAATGCAAGCAGCGCTGCAGCCTTGTGCCTCTGCATCGACCGATCTGTTTTTTCACCCTCTGCTCACCCATCCCTTCCGTGCGCCTGCATCGTCGTGTCTCCTGCTGCTGCCACTGCGGCTTCTCTGTTTTGCTTTGCCTCATCCTCATCGGGTGTCGTTGCCATGTTGGAGGACTACTCCATCTGGTAGGAGTGCAGATGCAGCTGCAGGCAGGCCTACTACTCTGGCTCCGGTCAACAAACGCCCATTGCCATCATTGCCAAAGCTTTTGCCCTGATCCTGCCGCATTCCCTACTCCTGCCCGCGCCGCGCCTTTCGCCTTGCAAAATCATTCGCGGAGTGCCTTTCGCATCATCAGGTTGTCTCGTTTTCTCATCAATCGATGAGTCAGAGATGAGCGTGCCCTGGCCTTCCCAGCAATGAACAGCGAGAGGGCGAGAGGGCGAGAGGAAGGTCAATCAGTTCTGAGTTATCAATGCGGCGGCAGTACACGCACGCATGCATGACACAAGGAGACTAGCAGTGGTGCCCGATTCGGCGTACGCGCATGAAGTCAGCCACCTCCTTGTTCATGTGCCGCCATTAAGAACCAGCCAGGCTCCGGGGGGCGCATCACACTTGTTGAGCAATGGAACTGGATCGATCGCTGGCCTTCTCCGTGGCACCGCAGGGAGCCAGGGAGGGAGGCTCACTAGTCACTACTGCTCCTGCGTCATCACGCGGGCGGGGCCAGTCAGCCTCAGCCGGATGATGAAAAAACTGAGAAAAAGCGAAAAGCTCAGCTGGCCGATTCGTCTGGTAGGGAAGGAAAGGGAGCGGGGTAGTAGATGGAGACGAAACGGGTACAGACAGCATAGGTTAAGCATCATGTGAGCGATTTGTTCAGTAATGCCAGAGCGCACTGATTACACGCTAAGACAAACCGTGTCGTGGTACGGATGCGATCCTGACCCCTGCCGGGAGCGGTTGCCTAAACTTAACTGTGCGCGCTCCTAGTAGCCCCACCTGCTTGTCCCTCTCTCTACTGTGCGTGTTAGCCGGTGTACTTCATGCTGCCATTGCTTCAGCTCAGCCTCGAATTCAAACGGTTCTCAGTTCAGATGTTTTTGTAGCGGGAACGAGAGAGCCTTCCCGAAACGTGATCACCAATGTCCTACTAGGTAGGCAAATACCACTGCTAATGCAGTACTATGGCATTCACACAAAAACATACCTACTCTTCGCTTAACTGAGGCATCACTCTTTGCATTCCCTGAGCTGCTGGAAGCAAACGCTCCTCTTTCACAAACAGGCACAGGGACAGGGCCAGCAATCAATCGAAATGGGCTGGAACTTGAAGCCCATCTATCGTATTGGACTGATACGGCACTACAGTACGATATGAGGCAGCCTTGTCCAACAAAATCGTCTGCAACTTGAAACCCAGTTAGTCGCCGTTGCCTTTCGTCTCTGCAGCCCATCGCAACTTCCCTTCGCTCCATCCCAGTACCGGCCCGGTCCATCCGCTCCATGCCTCCATCCCAGTATCAAAAAAAAAAAAGTACCGGCCCGGTCCATCCGAGCAGCTAGGGGTTTATGCCTCTCCCCGCCATCACGGCGTCCGTGTGCGTCACGTTTCCCATTCGTATCCTTCGCCGTTCGCCGCGCGCCCCAGCCGTGAACCCCCGCGCCACCGCACTGCTCGGTTCGTCCCCGCCGCCGCGAGCCCCCCCTGCCCGCCGCTGAGCTCTCACGCGCGCATCTCGCACGGGCAGCTCCGTCTCTCACTGTCTATATCCGGCGACCCCAAGGGTTTAGGGTTTGGACGCCGCCGTCTCCCAAACAAACAAAAAAAAAAGTTGATCTGGTAGGCATCCCCGCTCACGCCGCAATGGCCACTCAGCGTCGCCTGCGCCAGCGGCTTTCGTCCAGAGCGTCGATCGGCGACGCGGGCTCTTCCACTGGTATGATCCAACACTTTCCCCCTACCTCTCTTCTTGTTAAGTCCGGAGACCCGAACAGTGATGTTGTTCGTTTCTCTGCTACTAGGCAGCAACACCCTACGTATCCCACCTTACAAGGTGCGGCCGATAGAGATTTTTGGTAACAGGACCGACACATTTCTTTCTCCCACTCAAGGATCTCAAAATCTAGTGGGACTGGCCAATTCTCTGTGCATCCTAGCTTCCGTCACGTTTCAGGGTGAAGTCGAGCTCACAGAAGAAGCACTAATGACTTATCTCTCATTGACGTTATCGAAAAGCTCTGAAAAGATAGAAGACATCCCATGTGAGCAAGTAGTGAAATTGGGATATCTCCTTGGCCAAATCAGAACTGATTTCTCCCTGCAGCCATGTCTGAGTGGCAACTGTGATTTTGAACCCAACACTTCATCCACTCTCTGCTGTGTTTTGAGTTTGCCCCTGTTTCATGGCTGGGTCTTAGATCCTGAAGTACCAATTTATGATACCATCAAAGGGTTCAATTATGACCAGTTGCTAGAGTACCGAGACAACCTGGGAGGAAGTGAGCACCGTGCAATCTGTGATGATTTACTGAATGCCGCAGAAAACCAGTTGACATCTTATGGGTTTCTAGGTCTGTCTACTGAGTTAGGTATACTTGCTGCCGGTGGACAAAGCCCAGTAGCGCTTTTGTACTGGCGCGGCAATTTGGAAGTTATTCTACTTCATGAGGATGATATGTTTATCTTTATATCTGATGAGGGTATTGTCCAACAAATGCTGGATGCGTATTATATGCTGTTTGAAGAGGGTCAGCAAGAGAACATTTACTTCAACAGGGATTTTAAGCCTATCCCAGTACAGCAATTTCAAAATAAGGCTAATGAATGGGTGGAGAACAAGAAAAAGGCTAAAAAAGCTAAGAAAAACAAACAGAAAAAAGCGAAAAGGAAGGATGCCAAGGAAAAGCCTTTATCAGATGAAGAAGCACTGCCTGGGGCTGCTGATACTTCAGAAGAAGTGAAGTCTTCAGGTGATCAACCAAAGGATGATCAGAATGCCAAGAATAAGTATCAATCTGATGAACTAGTCACAGGTCTGCCCCCTCTACAAGACCAAGACCTGCCTGTTAGACAAGGATCCTCAGATGACACGGCTGCTGATTTCGTACAAGAAGTGAAGTTTTTAGATGAGCAATCAAAGGGTGAACAGAATGCCAAGAATAAGTTTCAATCTGATGAACAAGTCACAGGTCTGCCCCCTCAACAAGACCAAGAACTGCCTGCTGGACAAGGATCGTTGGATGACGCGGCTGCTGATCTCGTACAGGAAGTGAAGCCTTTAGGTCAAGGACTAGTTGCACAACAAGAATTGAAGTCTTTAGATGAGCATCAAGATGATTATGAACAGGGTGTGCCTGCGGCTTCTGGAAACGTGGTATCTCCTCATGCTGACATTTCTGTGAGTCATGAAGATGTCCAGCATAAAAATGATGATGATCTGCTCGATGATGACCCGTTATTTAAATTCCTCACGAAGTAAGCTTCTAATTACTGTCCAGAAGCATTTATTTCCTAGACTAGAGTTTTGTTGTTCTAGACTCCAGTGGGTTTCAGTCTAACACATTGCATTTTTGTAGCTTCAAAGAGAGAGGTTCCTCTGGATCTTATTTCAAAGGTATGGTAGCAGCATTTACCACACACAGGCCACTTTTTTATGTACCTTATGAATTCATTATGGCGCATGATGAGAAATTGGCACTGAAGATCCAGGACGATATTTCCAGGTAATGATCCTCTCCCTTCCCTTTAACATACTGCCTGTGTCCAGAATTATTAGCATGTGAGCCATTAGGAATTCCCGGCAATCGAAGCAGTGCCATAGCAGCATGGTACCACATGGATAGTTAATAGAGGTACCACTGACCAAAAGAACAAAACGTATGCATGATAAAGTAAAGTAGGCGTATGATTGCTGTAGAGAAACTGTGAAGAAGAATGGCAGATAAATAATCCTTTTGATTTTGCATACTAGTTTCCTAGTAGTTTCCCAGCAGCTGCGTAGTTGTTTCCTCTAGAGTAAGTCAACCCATGTCTGGGTCAATTCTAAGTCCAGTCCTTAAAGAGTATGGCAAGTAGTTTCCTAGCAGTTTTCTACCTTAGCTTAGTGAGCAAGGCAGTGCATGGAATGGAGTAAATCAGTTCAGTTTCAGCATTCTAGCTTCCACTCAGAACTCCTTATCCCCGTGATCATTCTCTAGCTGCAGCATTGCTGCAAGCTATCACTAGTTTCTGTACAGCTAACAAAGAATGTGGCTTAGAATTCTGGACAGAAGCAGCATTTGAATAAATTGCATCATACAGTTGTATTTTGATCATAGACTTGGCATTATTGCTTAGTTTCTAATTATTGCTTTCTCTGAATGCAGAATATCTAAAGATTTGGACAAAGTTGTTGTTTACTATTTGAAAAAGAATGGAGTGGAGTCCCCTGATGATTGGAAAATAAACATCATTGGCCTTCCACCTCCTAAGTGGTTAGCTTCTTGACTAGAGTGATAATTATGGTGATAACAGTGCTGGCAAATAATTAGATGTTTGTATGCTATGATGTGTATGGTGAAGCTCCGGAAGCATTGCCATGACCTGAATATAGGATGATGGTTTTAGGCTACCTTCATTGTTGTGTTGCCAAATTCAGAACAGGAAGGTGTTGGTATGGAAAATGGTCAAAAGAACACATGAAGGTCAAGAACCGGAAAGAGTTCTACATCGATTACAAAGTAGATGAGGTGCAGGTTGATTATGAGCTCGATGCTGATGGCGCATATGCGGATTTGGGAGCGAGTTGGTTCAACTCTACTTGACCCTCTCAAGGTTAATGGAAAATATCCGCCGTACCTGGAGGATTGCAGTGATGACGTCAAACAGGTGACCGAGTGCATTCTTGATCCTGTCAAGTGGGAGAGATTCCTTCAGTTCATTAGTTATCCTATGGGTCTTAAGCCTCCACTTGTCCGAGCTGCTTTTCTGTGTGATGTTTTTATGGCGGCAAATGTGAATGCAACTGGGAGGCCAGCTAGATACGGTCCTTTATTTAGCACAAGAAACTGTGTTATGTGGCAGTTCGAAGCAGTAAAGAATCCATTATTAAGAGAAGTCTACCAATTCCAAAATGCTCGAAGTTTCAAAAACTGGTCACAGCTTCAGCTTCAGGACAACTGGTCATCTGCTCATTGGCATGTCTTCAAGTTTTCCAGGAACTTTATCCAGCACGTGCTGGACCACACGAAGGTGATTTTTGTTGTTGTCTTTACTTGCTTGTTTTTTGCCTGAAAATTTCATTCGATTATAATAATAACCTAACTGTGTATGTAGGGTAAAGACTTGATTCAGAAAGTGAAGGACATTGGTGTAGTAGACATATGACTCTCCCGTAACATGCAGAAATCCATTGCCTTATCGGTTCGATTCCTTGTGCTGGAACTAGGTGTCGAAGGCATGTTCCGTACTGCCTGGAGACATTATGTCGGGTCGGAGTAAGTTAATTTGACATAAATCATTCTGCTGTATAAAGCACCCAGTTCTGCAATAAGCTATTTCTTGTTTCTGCAGTGTAGTAAAGCATTCTTTTACTAACATAAGAGAAATCCTGCAATAAACCATTCTGCAGTAAGGCCCAGTTTGGATCCTCTCACTTTATATAAAAACTGATTTATGACTATAGTTTTTATAAACTGGTTTATAAATAAAAACTGAATCGTGGTGTTTGGAGACCAGATTATATAAATCATAAACCAATATTTCTCTCTCTATAATGACCTGTTTGCTCCTACATTCTGTCTTTAACTGTGCGCTCCTAGTAGCCCCATCTGCTTGTCCCTCTCTCTACTGTGCGTGTTACCGGTGTATAGCCGGAGATGTACGGGCGACCCACATCATGCTGCCATTGCTTCAGCTCAGCTTCGAATTCAAACGGTTCTGATGTTTTGTAGCGGGAACGAACGAGAGCCTTCTCCTCCTACTGTTGATTGGTCCGATCATATTGTGAGGGACGAGTAGAGATTGGGTGCGTGGGGTTGTGTTAGAGCATCTCCAACAGCCTAGGTAAAATATTATCTAAATTTACATATTTTACTTTTTTATAAAAATAGAAAACCTTCTAAATTACGGGGTATTCTAACAGATTCTCTAAATCTAAACTGGTCATATTCAAAACAATCCTTGTCCTAATTTTTTTGTCGTTTGTGACGTTAGTTTTTACGTGTCTCTGCCGCCCATAAGAAAACACCACAATCCTTGTCGATGAATGTTTTATCGCTACCTGCCACACAGGAGATGCTGGTGGCTTATTACTTGCATGCATGCTGGTGGGCGGTGGCAGCTTGCGTGCATGCATGCTGGTAAACGCGCGCGGGGAGCGGGTGCGCGGCGGGAAGGCAGCGATAGCGAGCCACGCGCGATAGCCAAAGATGCAGAGCGAGAAAACCGGAATAACTAGTCAGGAAAAATAGAGAGCGATAAAGAGAGTCTGTTGGAAAGCATTTTTCTAACAAAATAACTATATTTACATATAGAAAATGATTTAAAGAGCATGTTGGAGATGCTCTTAGTTAATTCGAACAGCGATTCTTCAGGTCTTAGGCAAATAGCACTGGTAATGCAGTATGTCACTCACACAAAAAACACACTACTCTTTGCTTAACGGAGGCATCAGCCATAACACCACTCTTTGCATTCCCTCCTTGGAAGCAAACGCTCTTTCACACATAGACAGGGAGCAATCAAACGAACTGGGCTGGAACCTGAAGCCCATCTCTCGTATTGGGCTTATACGGCACTTGGATATGAGCCTTGTCCAACAAAATCGTCTGCGGGTCGGCCCAGTTAGTCGCCGTCGACTTTCGTCTCTGCAGCCCATGGCAACTTACCTTCGCTCCATCCCACTACCGGCCCGGTCCATCCGCTCCAGCGAGGATCTAGGGTTTATGCCTCTCCCCGCCGTCATGGCGTCCGTGTGCGTCACGTTTCCCATTCGTTTCCTTTGCCGCTATCGCCGCGCGCCCCAGCCGTGAACCCCGCCCGCGCCACCGCACTGCACGGTTCGTCCCCCGCCGCCGCTCAGCTCTCACGCACAGGCAGCTCCGTCTCTCGCTCTCTCGTAGAAGGAACCATGACGAATGGGGAGGAGGATGTGGTCGCGGGGGCTGGCGAGAAGCAGCAGGAGGAGCCGGCGCCACGGCTGGCGTCGACGTTCGCGGAGCTCGGCCTCTGCCCGGAGCTGGTGGAGGCGTGCGACGCCATGCAGTGGAAGCAACCTACCAGGATCCAGGCCGAGACCATTCCCCACGCCCTCGAAGGTAACATCAATTGTCATCCAGTGTACGCCGCTAGTCATTTGTCGTCTGGCAATCGCTATCATCAGGCCTTAATATGGGTTGGGTTTGTGCAGGAAGAGACCTGATCGCCCTAGCGCAGACGGGGTCGGGGAAGACGGGCGCGTTTGCGCTGCCAATCCTGGAGGCCCTGCTTGAGAAACGCGATACAAACCAGTCGTTCTTCGCTTGCGTGCTCTCACCAACGAGGTCGGTTTCTATGAGGTCCTTCAGTTTGTTCAATTTCCTCACTCTCTTCTTCGAAGTGTGCCTTTTTGCTGATCATGTGACTGTGGTGGCCCAGGGAACTGGCAATTCAGATTGCGGAGCAGTTTGAGGCACTCGGATCGGCCATTGGCCTGCGATGCGCGGTGGTGAGTGTTTACAATGCAAGCAAATCTATATAGTAATTCTTTTTGCCATCATATCTGACATTGTAGCAATTGTCTTGAATTTCTAAGTGGCAAATTCTGAGTACTGCATTTTTGTTGTCATTTCATATCTGAAGCATTACTATGTCTTGTGATACGAAACAAGGATGCTTTAACAAGGTCGGACCTTGTTTATTCCTGAGAACAAGGCTTTTTTTTTTCAGATTTTTGTCATAACTATTCTATTGTTCAGATGTCTGCTGCTGATAATGTGTTCATGCCATGACAAATACAAAGTCTTGTATGACTAATATTAGGCTTTTGGTTGATATTTTGTTTTCATTCGGCAGCTTGTTGGAGGCGTGGATCGGATGCAGCAAGTGTTAGCCCTTGGAAAACGTCCACATATTGTTGTGAGTGTTGTAGATTCCATTAATTTCACTAGTATATTCCAAGTAGAAGATTGTCATGTGTTAATAAAGCTATCTTGTTCAGTTTCATGTGTACAGATCTGCACACATCAGATTACTAATGATAATAAAGCTACCTTGTTCAGTTTCCAACTCTGAGCCAATTTCATATATTTTATGGCTTTCAAAGTATATACAACAAAATTACTTTTAAGAAGTCGCCACTATGGCCATGGCATCCTTATGAGATTTGTAGTTTAGCATCCCATTGCGTTGAGTTCATGAAGTTCTGATTTATACAACAGTGATGACATGAATCATATATACACTAGGACTATTTAGTTTGTTATCATTTCTATCAGTAAAATATCCTTGTAATTTAATTTGATTTCACATATGTACTCCCTCCATACTTCAAAAGGAAGTCACTCTGGGTCTATAGCTAATTTTATAAAAGTAAGTCGTTTTCTCAAAAAGCAAAAAATTATTATTGTTGTGGAGAATTGAACCAGCAACCTCATAGGCTAAGCACTTTTGCTTTGTAGTAACAACCACTAGGGTGAGTACACATTACTGATTGGGTTAGTTTCAAGACGTATTTAATAAGGATAGAGAGGGAAAAGAGCTTCTAATTAATGAGTCCTTGGTATGCTAAATTATGTCCTAAATGACTTCCTTTTGAAGTATGGAGGGAGTATTCATTTGTACTCATCTTGTCACATTTCCTTCAAAACACAGGTTGGAACTCCTGGACGTCTTTTGGACCATTTGACCGATACAAAAGGTTTTAGTCTTAGCAAAATTAAATACTTGGTATGTATTCTCTGATTTTTTTTTTAATTTTCTCTAGCTGTTTATTATTAAGCACTTTCTATGGATTATGTTCGTTCTTTGCTTAATTGTGTCTACTGTACAAAATCCGACCTTCCTTCTGTATGTTTTAGCAGTTAGAAGTTGTATTTCCAAAATGGTCTAAAAAGTTCTCACGGTCTTTTTTTTTAAAAAAAAATCTGAATAAGCAGCCCAATCGCCAAATTTTCCTTTGGGGTTTCATCTCAAATGGCTTGTTTTAGGTTTGCTCTCCAAGCATTTTGCAGGCCTCATCCTTCACCTTGATTGGGGGCAGTTTTTAGCTGTAAAATTTATTTTTGTTTATACCGCATCTGCATGCTTGACGGGTCGTATCCTTGTGCTGAATGTGGGGATGGTACTTTCCCTGTTAACTATTTCCCGGACATTTGGTGCCACGCATGACCTTATAATTTGGAAAAATCATGTGAACTTGTTTAAACTCAGGTTATCATGATGTTATATATTGTTTTTTTAGGTACTGGATGAAGCTGATAAATTACTTAATGTGGAGTTTGAGAAAGCCCTCGATGATATCCTGAAAGAGATTCCTAAAGAGAGGAGAACTTTCCTTTTTTCTGCAACTATGACCAAAAAGGTTTGTGGATAGTTCAGTAGACGTAGGATGTTGGAAATTCGGTGTCCTTAGACTAACACCGACTTCCAAGAAATGATACCAAATTGATGTGATACCACTTTTTTTTGTGGACCCAAACCCAACACTTCACTCTACAACGAGGAGACTCTCATTATACTATACTAACTTAGTAGACCTACTCTCTATAACAAAGCTCAACCTTTATTCACGACACAAACTTAATACACGTGCACACTTCTAGGTAGGTGGCTACCTATGACTTACCATGACACACACCTACACACTAGCACCATGACAACCTTGCCATGCTACCTAGGACTAAGACACTATAAGTCATGTCAACCTTTATCATGCCTTCACATATGGTGACTCCTATGACTCCATGGCATGGTGCCTTTGGAGGGGGAAGGGCATCCCTATTTATACTTCTACATGACTACTAGGATGTTGCCATGTGGTAATATTCTTCACTCTTCTTAGGAAATATTTATCTCTAGAAAATTCTCATCCTTATCCTAATATCTAGATATTTCCTACCCTCTAAAATATCTATGTTCTAGAGTTTTCTCATGCTTCACCATAAATCATGACAACTTGACTCATGCACCCTCTTCATTTCTCTAGAACATTCTCAAGTATGCATTGCTATTTTCAACATAGGAGATAACTGTTGATTCATTAGACCTCTAATAAATTGCTGATTGAAAAGCTAGTTTGAAGTTGATACAACAATGTTCTTTGCTTCTGTTGATTAAAAATTCCCGAAATGATGACAAAGTGATAGGTTCTTGTATGTGTTCTACTACAATTGATTCATTTTTCTTATTACTCATGTAAATCTGACCTTCCTAGCATAATTAGTCTTTTAATACAGAATACAGTTAGTTTTCAAGGTCAAAGACTATATTTCTAGGTAAGGCATGATGTGTTTCCATTCAGTGGCAAAGGTAGGTGTAGCTACCCTGGTGCACTGGCACCAGGGTAAATTGAAGATTTAGCACTAAGTATCATACATATTACTATGGAGCACCACTCTAAATCACTGTGGGGCACCACCCTTTTCTTCGATCTAGCTTTGCCAGTATTTGCATTCTATGTTTTGTTGGACTAAGTGAAGTTTCCTTTGCATATTTGTTAGGTAAACAAACTGCAACGTGCTTGTCTTCGAAATCCTGTTAAGGTGACACTTGTCTTCATCTTTAAAACTTTTGATAAGCAAGATGTTTGCAGAGTAAAACCTCTGTACATTCTTTACTAACTATTATAGCATTTTGTTTGAGGATCAGGTTGAAGCGGCCTCCAAATATTCTACCGTAGACACGCTCAAGCAAGTGTTTTATTTTGTTCCAGCTGATTACAAGGTCAGGTCCTATTTTGTCCATTTACCTGTGCCTTTGGAGTGGTTGTTATTGCTGCACAAATGCTTAATTTCGTTTGATCTGAACTCATACCCCTCAATTATTTTTGTTATATACCCAATTTATATGCTGCAGTAGTACCATTTTGTGATTTTTGTGTCATCCATTGGTAGTGATTACTCTTTGCATTTTCATTTTGTTTCTACTTCTGCTGCATCCTTGATTGTATCTATGAAGAGTGTTTTTATTGCATGATTACCGTGAATCATAAATTCACTATTTTCATATGGGTGAACCTATATACATGTGCTGAATATGGGGTCTATGAACCTAGTAAGTTTTTTTTTGGGGGAAATGATGATTTTGATGTACCAATTTATATAATATTTTTTCTTGATCATAGATCCCTGATGTTTTGGTTCTATGAATTTTAGGACTGTTATCTCGTTCATCTTCTGAATGAGAAACAAGGGGGTATGTTCATGATCTTTGTGCGAACCTGTGAATCAACAAGACTCCTTGCTCTACTGCTGAGGAATCTTGGTTTTAAAGCTATTTCTATCAGCGGCCAAATGAGTCAGGTTTACTTTCTTTGACTTGAATGTTAGAAACAGGTTCATTCATTCAGTTAGCCATCCTTTCACTACATAAAAATGAGCATGTTGTATATTTTCCTCTTGATATTACTCCTAAACCATTTTTTTTTTGTTTATTTTTCAATATCAGGATAAGCGATTAGGTGCTTTGAACAGATTCAAAGCGAAAGATTGCAATATTATCATTTGCACGGATGTGGCTAGCCGTGGTCTTGACATTCAAGGAGTTAATGTGGTCATCAACTATGATATTCCGATGAATTCTAAGGTATCACTGGGTTATTTTAGTTCTTTTCTGATCCATTCACAGTTATATTATTTCTCATAGACAACTAGAAAGGTGAAATCGTTGAGGTCTTGAATCTTAAGCTGTTGGTGACTTGTAGGATTATGTTCATCGGGTGGGTAGGACTGCACGTGCAGGGCAATCAGGATTTGCTGCATCTTTAGTGAATCAATATGAAGCCCAGTGGTTTGTGCAGATTGAGAAACTCCTGGGTACTATCGATTTTCCTTCTTTTCTTCTCCTTTCTTTTGTGGCAGGTGATAGGCATACTTGGTATGCCATCTTTCCAAAGTGTCTCTGATATCACTTATATCTTTGCAGGTAAAAAGATTGATCAGTGTAAGGTAGACAGAGAGGAAGTCATGATACTTAGAGAACCCATTTCCGATGCCAAGAGACTTGCACTAACGGTACATCCTCTGCAGACATCAGCATCCATTTTAGGTCATTTGATTTTGGAGCAACTTGTTCATTGATTCGTACTGTATATCATTGTAGAAAATGAAAGAATCTGGCGGCCACAAGAATCGGAGAAAGATGGGAGATGATGAGGAAGAGGTGGAGGACCGTGTTCATTCTAAAAGAGCAAAGACATCGAAATCAAGAAGGCGATGAAAGTCTGGGAAGTCGGCCTGATGGCTAATCTGTGTGTACATGCCCTCAAATATTAGGTTATTTATCAGCGGTTTCTCTTTGTTTCAGTATTTTTCCGGTGCATTCACGGACTCACAGTGATGCATCAGCTGTTTTTACTATTTCTTATTGATGCAAGAGTCAGGTAATTTTGTATTCACAAACCATGCTATCAATCAAATCACTTTTATTTCGACGCGAGTCCATTCGTTAATGAACTTCTCTTGTGGCTTATTAGTCTTGACATGTATATATATACCATGAGTATGGGCTAATATGGGTCTTAAGTCTTAACACATCCCTCGTTTTCCAAAATGGTACACTGCTTAAATCTTCCCGAGACCGAGAGAAAAGGCATACGAAATGCCGCTGTTCGTCATCGATACAGTATTACAATAAGAGAGACAATCCTCTTAAGCTACACTATTTTAGGATGATCATTTTATTAAATAATTCGCATGTATCGGAAACATTAGCAGAAACTCCTCATTTGGCTTAAACATTTAAAACCGTCTCGGTTTGCAGAAGTATTGGAAGATCACGAGTAACTCTGTTGAGTATCACATCACCCTTCAAATATCAAGTTTTGACCCAAACTTGTCTTAAACATACACACACACACGGACACACCCAAACTGAGCATCGAGAAACTAGAAAAAATGGGTTGGTTGCTGTGAGTGGATATTTGAACTGTGTAACACTGCTCAGTTATCAATGCGCCTTGGACTTACCCTTGTTCTCAGATGTGATATAATAAGGTTTTCGTGAGAAAATTTTGAAGCTCTACATCAAATAGCTGGAGTGGTGAATAAGACTACAAGAAACTGATACCAGAGGAAATCTTAACGTAAGCACGTTAAATTGTTGAACAAAGGGAAGCATAATCTACAGGTGGCAATTGGAGAGATGATATGCGGGTGCCAGCAAAACAGACTACAAGAGGACCTTTTCCTTCTTCTGAAGGATTGGAGGATCAACATCGATGCCCATGTTAGCGGCGGTGCCAGCTATGATCCTCATGGCGGAGTCAATGCTCTTGCAGTTCAAGTCCGGCAACTTCTCTTGAGCTATTGCACGTACTTGATCCGCTGTTACTTTTCCAACCTTTTCTCTTTGTGGCTCTTTTGAACCTTTTTCAATACCTAAGAATCAAGATAGGGAAAATGGTGTAAGGGACCATTTGGGTACAGAAAACTGAACCTACACATAGGAAAAGAGAGCTGATTATAGTTGCAAGGTTCTTCTGATAGTATAAGCATATGCATTTTGCTGGTATACTGATGCATTCATTCTTTGCAATCCACACTCCACACTTTATGGACATTCTTTGACACAAAAAAAAAGTTTGTGTTGTGAGCTATGAAATTTATATATGCTTAATATCCGAATCTATAGATTTTAAAATACATTACTGAGACAAGGGAAACGGAAACCTGGAGCTGAAAAAAGAAATCTAAAATAAAAAGACATGATCAAAGTGTACACAGCAAATCAGTGCTCAATTGCTTATGCCTCGGTTCCTATATTGAAGGGTTCTAGCACTTATTGTTATTACCAGTAGTCACTACGAATCCTTGTGCAACTGCTGATAAACTTTGGACTAGATTGGGTTGCCACTACATTCTCTATTATATATCAACATTTGACTGAAAATTCATAATTGTATGATTTAACAGTTACACGCTGAATTGTCAATCAGAATGCTGAATTTGCACAAACTATGAATGCCATTTCATCACAAAAATAAGAACCCATTATTTTCCTTCATGTCAAATTGTTTTCATAAAATGGATAGTTTAATGAAAGGCGCCACATAGCTGTGGACAGATTCATGCTAATGTAGAACAAGGGTGCACACCTGCAGCCTTAAGGAGTAGGACTGAGGCCGGTGGGGTCTTCAAGACGAAGGTGAAGCTCTTATCCTGAAAAATGCGAAGCAAAGAACAAGCATAATGATAAGTATTTGAAACCTTATAATAATTGACCCACATTTGTAGCAGATACAAGACTGAACGGTCTTTAGCTCACATCAAACACAGTGATCTCGACGGGGATGATGTAGCCAGGCTTATCGGCCGTCTTGGCATTATATTCCTTGCAGAACGCCATGATGTTCACACCCTTGGCACCAAGCGCGGGACCGACGGGCGGCGCCGGAGTCGCCTTGCCGGCCTCCAGAGCCAGTTTTATCAGGCCCACCACTGCAGAACAATTTAAGCACAAGTTTTTAAGAATGCCAAGCTGACGTTTCAGGACTGCACACGACGGCGACGAGGGCTACGGACCTTTCTTGGGCTTGCCTCCTGGCTTGGGCGGTGCCATGGCCCGGACGGCGAGCGTCCGCCGGGAGGGTCCGGCCGTGGGCGCGGGGGCCAGTGGCCGGAGGAAGGAAGCAGGGGCGCCGAGGAAGGGGGAGGAGAGCTTTTTGGTGGGGGCCTGGGAAGGGCGGCCATGGAGGGATAAGGAAGTGGTGGCCATGGCTGTGTTCATAGCGACGCGCTGGAGAGGAGAGTGAGAGATGAGCGGCGCCGGGAAGGAGGAGCAGTGCCGCACTTCTCTGCTTTGCTGCATCCTGCTATCTAATCCTCTCTCGACGGGTTTGGCTCGGCCTCGGCGTCCCCTGTAGTTCCGCCTTCTCCTCATGAAAGCGTACAGTACAGTAGTGATGGCTTTAAGTTAAAAAATTCCGTTTTCCAGAAATTTCCTCGAGCGTGTGCTTCAGGAGCAGCATTTGGGGTGCTTGTCATATTTTCTCCATCCTTCTCTAGCCCTTGCCGACGTTAGGAAAGGTTAGTGAACCGAACTTATTTGCAAAGATACAATACTCAGGCATATCTCTTTTTTCTAGAGAAAAAAAATTACGGTACACATATTGAGTTGCATACTGCAGTCTTTTCATGACAGCACGGACTTAATCCACAGTTAGATTTCTAGGCCACCGCTAAAAAATGCATGAGAAATTTAATAGTTCAGATTTTAACACAAATCAAATTTGGTACTGAACATGAAGGATTGACCACAGATAAATATCTCCCACAATTGACGCCTTTCTGTTTTACAGATTATTACACAACAAGGTCTGGATGTCCAAGGATCACAGTATGTCATTACCGACAGTGTTAGGATATCCATTCCACGTACAAAACAAATGTCTCTCAAACACAAACATTCCAAAATAGAACAGATCAGTATAATTCACATTCCCGACATTTACTATTGAACCTAGCTCCAAAAGTGAACAAATCAACAAAGACAATCATAAGACGGCCTCAAACAGTTCTCATATTCTATTTTCAATTCTGAAGGAGTCGACAACTGTGTGCAGCCTATCCTTCATTTTGTCCCATCTCCTCTCATTTGCTCCAGTAGTCAGTGTGTAAAATTTGCCTGCAGCGTCCCATCCACAATGAGAACATAGTAGATGATACTAACCAGTGACAGCATTCACAATATTATTCAAGCACAAGTTAGAGATTACATATCTGAGAAATATAAGTTCATAATAAGGACTAGTAAGTGGACATTTAGAGGAAAAGAAAAAGATCTAGCATGGAAGTTCAATACCATTTCCAATGGCAATCGCACCCAGTGCATGCCTGGTGTAGTTCGAAGCCTGAGCTGTGAACTCAAAAGTGTAGTAAGCTCTTCCGTCAACTTCATTCTACAAAACAGAGTGCATCTTGTCAATTTAACAATACAGGACTAGAAATATATATTTTTTCGCACAAGAGAAGAGGAAAATATACCAAATAAGGGATAGTTGACGATTGATCCTAATACTCTAATAGAATAATACTAGCTAATTTAGAGGGATCATGATTCCATTTTGTAAAAGAGGTAATTCACAGACCTTTGTACAGATGATGCCTTTCATCAGGTTTCAACACTATGCATAAAATTAAAAGAAAAGGAGGTAATTTGTCACTACTTTTGAAAGCATAGATAGATATTTGCAGTAGTTCCAGTGCCTAATAAATGGTTTAATCTCCTCGACAGCTTATATGAGCAGTTAGGCTCATCTTCCCCAGGTAGTATCTCTCTACTTTCAGTGAAAGGGTGCGTATCCACTTGGTTCAACATTATCAGAAATCAGATTCAGCATGACCAACTTCCGTCTTTTCTAAGTTATGTCCAAACAACGAAATGGTATGCCTGTTTTCTAGAATAATGTAATGCCATAAAAATTTAGTATGCACTGGTATACATGAATACGATGCAAATTGTCCAGTAGCAAATATGCTTAAAAGGTTCTGGTTCTCCAAGACGAATTGGAACTAGCACATACCTCTTTTGCCTCGATTAACTTTGTCTTTTGAGTTGAGGGCGCTAAAACCTTTTTTATCAAAGTCTCAGCAACCTGGAGAAAACAGCATACCTTTTCAGAAGGGGATATTCTACCTGGATAAACTAGATGCTTTAACCGAATTCGTGTTTTGAGAATAGTGAACCTTATCAGGAGGACCAAGCTCACGGATATCTTCCTTGCTGGTGGCAATCGAGTTGACGCTCACACTCTCCAGAGGCTCTATCACATCTTTGTACACCTTGTCTTGCCCTTGCACGGCCACTTCCTGGAAGGTAATCAGTAACCTCGCGTTACCACAAATGTCGTGTGCGTGTGCAGCACAAATTAAACTGTGTTTCTGTTCAGACTGTTCCTCACCTGCCATCCGAATGGGTAGAGGAAGGAATAGCCAACCTTCTTATCGATGACAGGAAGGAAGCCTTTCTTGGCCTCTGCTGCGACTATACGAGATCAGAATCGCACTCAGAGGCGTGGTTGTGGACAATTAAACCCCCATGCATAATGCAGGTCTCAAGTTTATATCCAGTTCACTGCAAATTAAGCATCTCCGCAGAATAACATCATTAAATAGTACTAAATCGAAGAGCAACTCACATGCTGCCGGATTAGGACGAGTCAGAAACGTGGCGGCCGCTGCGGCACCCGCCACGAGCACCTGCCGCCGCCCGGAGCCCTCCTCCTCAATCTCTGCGTCAGTTGGACACAACACACAGCAACCGTCGCTAAAGCGGGACGCTCATACGGTGATAGAAGATTACAAGGCAGGAGATGCAGCAGGATAACAACTAACCGTTGTCGAGCTGTCGGGGCGGCGGAGCGCTGAAGGCGGCGGCCACGGGCCTGACGGCGCAATGCCGCTTGCGGAGAGAAGGGGTCGCCGGACGGCGTGCGGCGGCGGCGGGGGAAGAGGCGCCCCGATGGAGCTGCAGGGAGGCGGAGGGCACGGCCGTGGCCATGGCGTCGACGAGGATGCCGATGGACGGAAGCGGCGAGGGGACCAAGCTTGCGGACGACTCCCTGCGCTTGTGGCTGCCCGCCCCGGCTAGGATTTCGCTTCACTTCTGGTCCACACGACGCGCGACACGAGCCGAGGCGAGGCGGGCCATGCCGGCGGCGCACAAGCTTGGACTGGACCTGGACGAGAACGCGTGATGCAGCCCATTTTTTGCGTATCCCAAGCCCGTGTGCTCTCCAACCGGCCTTTTCCGAGTGGTTGCACGGCTTCTACTAGACTACTACAGTATTACTAGAGCTGATAGAAAGCTTTCAATTAATGGTTTGTTTATTTTAGTTTTGATTTTTTATATAAAATTATTTATATAATAATTATAAATTATTGAATCTAAATTTAATAGCTTAAAAAGTGATTGAAAGTTACTCAAAACTTTTAATCAGCTAAAAATTAGCAACTCTCAATTTATATAGATCGCTTATAAATTTGTTCGCATGCTAAAATTTGTTCGTCATCTGCAGCGTATCAAAGTAGCGAATTTGCTATTTTTCTCCGTCTGAACGACGTTTCCAGTTTCCACATGGAAATTCTTGCGATCATCAGTTCGAGTGAGATACCGAGGCGTGGGAATCTGATGGAAGCAAGCTAGCAATAGAATATTCTCCGTCTACATCCCCTCAAAAAAAAAAAACTACAGTACACTGGACAAAAAAAGACCAAAAAGAAAAACAACTCCTGCTGCTGCTGCTGCTAGGTTCTGAAGAGCTCCAAGCAGTGCTCTTGGTCCAGGTTCCTGCTCCAAAACTTGCTGTAGTACTCGGCGTAGGTGTAGTCCCTGTAGACGGCCGGAGATTCCTCGCTGATGAGCTTCTTGGCAGGGCCGAGGACCACGTCGTTGCACGGGCACAGGAATGACGCCACGGACATCCTTGGTTTGTCGGAGTTGACCACGGCGCGGTGCCAAACGCTCTTATATCTTCCATTGCTCAGCGGCTGCAGGCCAGAGTGGAGTTTCAGTGTTAACACTTCTCTTTCTCTAATGTTTTGCAATGGAAAAAAGTTCAACTGGAGACTGAACTGCACTGTTTGAACAACAGACACAAGGAACCAGAAACCAATTCATCATAACAATCAATAACAAGCTGGCCTTGCGAATGACAACACTTGGCATAAGTGCATTAAAGATATACTCGATACAGCCTGACACATGGCATGAAACTTGATCTGTTTGATTATGTACTCTACTTGAGGATTAGTCTTCTCCCACATGAATAGTGCATCTACTTATTGGGTTAGCAAGCTGTTCATCGGTCCTTTTGTTACTTTTTTTTGTATTGTTGGTCAAGCGATATTCTTTTCTCATGTGCATGTTGGTTTCTTGAAGCAGATCCAACCTTATGCAACTATGCACATGGACAAGCAAACATTTTCTGCTACTAGTACCTAACTCGGTGGCTCGCCTACAAAATCGTCAACTGGTAGATCGTGTACTCGTAACGATACTCTAATGATCTCAGTTAAATTTTCTGCTAGAGTATTTACACTAGACAGTCGATCGGTTGCATAATTTACTGAAAACTGATGCATGGTTGTGTTGTTTATCACCTGCAGCTGGTCCCCGATGTTGATCACCAGCGCGTTGGGCCGTGGGTTCACAGCGATCCACCTGCCTTCCTTGAGGACCTGCAGCCCGGCCACCTGCTGGTCCATGAGCAGGATGGTGAGGGCGTTGGGGTCCGTGTGCGCCGGCAGCCCGTACGTCAGCTCCGGCGCCGGGCACTTTGGGTAGAAGTTCACCGCCATGTGCTGCTCCTGCTCGCCCAGAACCTTCTTCATATACTCTTGCTCCAGGCCTAGGCTCTCGGAGATTGTTCCGTAGAGCCTGAACCCGAGCTCACGCATCTCTCTGCAGTATCTGCTCACGATCTCCCTGTAGCAACATTAACAAAAACGTGTCTGGTTAATAGCTTGATCATCATCCGAAATAATATCCTTCAATCATTAACGTTATATGGTCTCTAATACCAATCTCCAACGAACAGCTCCTAAAAATCATGTTTTTTTTGAAAAATAGGCAGGAGTGCTGCCATTCATTAAGGAAGAAGTAAGAAAAGAGAAATACAAGGGAGTCTAAGCTCCAGAAATCAGAAGAGAGTACAAATACAAAAAAGTATTAACACAGGCTATGTATTGTCTCCCCCGTCTTGAGAATCTACTGCATATGCTAGATTGAGCATGGTGATGTTTTGAAGAATTAGCAGAAACATTGCAGGCACCGATTGCTCTTTGTCTTCAAAAATTCGCCTGTTCCTCTCCTTCCAAAGATGCCACCAGAAAAAGAACAGGATCCCCAGATGCTTCCAGTCCAGAAGAGGGTCCTACGTGATCGGCACTTGTCACTTGATTCTTCATGTGAATGTTAGCGTCCCAAGCACCCAGCGTGCGGCCACGTCATTGTTCATGTTGCTACGATTTTCACGTGATCGGGTACATGGCCACATGTGGTTTTCTAGGAGAGAGTGTGGGTCTCCTTGCATTGTCTTGTTGCCCATGCCAAATCTTAGCTTGCCTCTCAAGAACAGGAAAAGGCAGATTGTGTGGTGATGAGCTGGTGATGCTCGCACCAATTCTTGTTCTCTTGTTCAGGTGATGGCTCCATTCATAGCAGTTGCTACTGGTACGGAGTAAAAAACACCCTCATGTATGTGTGGTGGACTATCAAAGCGGAACGGTGCTCTCTTGGACCACTGACTGCTAAGGATGTTTGGTGGCCCTTACTAGTAGTATTTCCTTTCTCATGGTCTTCTTATCATTTGTGAGAGCAGGAAGGAGCTCTCTGTCTGTCCTAGTACAAACGGTTGGAAATGGAGCGCTTTCATCTACAGCACATGGTGGAGTCGTTCAACGAACATGGTGGTTAGTCGTTTTCAAATTTCTATTTAGTACTACGTATTTTGAGTGATCAGTCTAGCTCATCGGGGAAGGCAAGAAAACCGGATTCCTTATTGTGCCTGCCGTTCAAGGTAGCAATAGTCCTTTCTCTAATCAACAAATTCACTTTGGTGTCCGTGCTTAGGAATTAAAAACATATTTTCTAGTCTTCAATTGACTATCGATGGTTTATTACTTTGTATTTTGATTTTTATGTTATAGGATTATCTGTATAATAATTATAAACCGTTGGATATAGATATTATGGCTCAAAGTGGTGATTGAAAATTAGCGAGTTCCAATTAAAAATGTTACATATCCCGAGGTAAAATAGTGTGTAAGAGGCCTGAAACACGAGGGTGCAGACCCCGAGATTGACAGCCTCTCTTATATATATATATATATATATATATATAAAAAGAAAACAGCTCATTTCTTTTATCGGGTCACTCGTCATAGCATAGAGGATGGTCCATTGCGCAACAGGGTAAAAATGCCTTTTGCAAGAAAGGAAGGATGGTGGGTGTAAAATACCTGAAGGATGGCGGGTTGGCCGGCCATTCGGGGACGTACTTGTGGAGCGGGTGGCAGTGCAGGCGGAGGTAATCGCGCCAGTTGTGGACCGTTTCCTTGCGCACGTTGAAGCTGGTAGACAGCCGTATCTTCTTGGCCGGGTCGTCGGAGTAGAGCTTGGCCTTCTCCTCTGCCGGAAGCTGGAAGAACTCGTACGCCACACCCAGCATCGCCAGCATCAGCTCCACGGGGACCCCATGGTTCAGAACCTGTTCACGAGTCGTCGTCAATCCTATATACTGTCAGTATCATTATTCGTTCATCCCCTAAATTAATAGAATCAATAAGATGCATGTAAAAGGCGTCAGGACCTGGAAGAATCCGTGGGTGCGGCAGGCTTGGCCGATCTGTGCTACGACGGCGGCGCGGTCGGGGTTGGCGAGGTCGACGACGGGGATATCGGCGTCGGAGACGACCTCGTCCAGGCGCGGGCGCTGCGTCTCCGGCCGGACGTAGTTCTCCGGCAGCCGGTCGTGCACGGCCGTCGAGATGAGCTGATTATGGTCCGCCATGCTGAATCGTGCTTCACTCGGGGGGGCTGCTGCGCTTTCACTCAGCCTCAGAGAAACGTGAATTTCACGAGGAACAGAGGCGGCCATTATATCGAGGCGAAACACAAGAGAGAGCATGGGATGGGTATGGGAGTGAGTGCTGCTGACTCAGCACGGCCACTCGGCAACGTTGAGCGTGGGGCGGGGCCCACGTGTCAGCAGCGGGAGAAACTCTGCGCCAGGTGGAGATTCGTGCGTCCCGTTGACCCGATTGCCGGGTGTGTGGGCGTCAGCCGCACCCAACGGCGTGACGTCACGCCAGTGACGGAAGTAGGGGTTGGCCAGTTCTACTTCTAGCAGCGCACTGTTTGGCGTGTGACAGGACGATCGAGCACTCCAATGACTCGGGTCATTCCTTATGGATGTACTACACATGAACTGGCCAGTGCGGCAGTGCGTGGATGAATTCTGCATCCGGGGCCATGCGCCGGAGATGGAAACGACGACGTTTGGCATTGCAAAATCTGCCGAGATATCATGCACGCAGCTGTCCGGTTCGGCGAGCCAAGCACGGATTCCAGATTTCAGCACAGACAAATGAGGGATTGCCTGCATCCTGTGGATGGAGATAGTCGTCTGAACTGATTATACCAATCGAGATGCTTTGACGAGCCAAAGACATTTCTGCCATTTTTATGTCTACGCCGGATTTCTGCCGCTGCCGCTTCTTTTCCTCCTGTGCGGTGGTGTGTAATACTAATACATCTTGTTGAGGAAGAGGAATCACTGTGTGGTCGACAGAGGTCGAAACAGCAAAATCGTCAAAAAAATGCTTGCATAGAGGTATACAAGTAGTGCCAGTCAACAATTTTTGGTTCATGCATGAGGTCATATATGTTTAATTTGGTGAGCAGGTCTGTTACTGTCGTAGGACTTTCAACAGCCCTGTTTGGAGATCAAGAGTTTTCCTCTGTCAAACGGCTGCTTTCAAATCTTTGAATTCAGATCAATTACCCTCTGCGGTCGCCCGGAACGAAGCTTCATCCTGAACCAGATTGATAATACTACTAGTACCAAGGTCTGTGGACCTGGTCAGGGCTCAAAAGTCCCAATGACCCCCGCCACGGCCCGTAAATTTCACCAACCGCATTGCTGTTACCAAGGTAGTGGAATACCACAGGATTAGTACGGCTTTGCTTTGATGGTGCTGGCGTTTGTGTTAATCCGGGACTTGCCGTTTTCGTTTCCACTGCAGTGAGTGAACGCGTAGATGCAATGGCTGCGCGCTGCGTGCGTGTCGCGATCGTTGCAGGCAGATCTACCAGTCGGCAAGATCGACTGATCGAGCAAGCCGACCAAGGTGATGTTGTGTCGTCTCTGTCGTCTTTCATTTCATTTTTAACCTTTTTATCTGCGAATGTGCCATCTACTAAGAGATATCTCCTAGCTCGAGTTACTGTACATATGGCGGCTGAATAATGTCAGATCGACCTAGGCACATAAGCAAAACGTGTGCCATTACAATTCCCTAGAGTGGTTAACAATTTTGTATTAGTACGTGTTCTGCTTTTTCGTGCAGGGTGTAAGTAGGTGCCTAAGCAGCCGAGCTGGCCGGCACCGCCACGGAAAGCTTTGCTGGTATGGCATCACACCCGCGAGCAGCATTTGGCAAAGATTCTGAAGTTAACGTGTGCTCCGTGTCCATGCATGGAACTACTCCTCGAAATCGCCGGCCGATCGAGCAACACCACAGACATATTCTTCCTAGCGTTTCGCCCATGCGGTGGGGACTAGGGAAACGACGACAAAAGATGTTAATTAAAACCATGCATATCTATTCTCCGATGCAACGCACGGCCGTCTGCAAACAACGTTTTCAGTAAAGCGTACAATGCTGAACTGTCAGGCCCATTTCAAGCTCCGTTCGGTTTCAACAGGATAGGAGAGGATTGGAGGAAACTGAAGGGGATTCAATTCTTACCTCACTTGGTCAGAATTTAATCCCTCCAAATCCCCTTTGAATGATATTTTTGTGGATTAACCACCAAGGAATGTGCGGATGAAACCCAATCTTAGCAATGGTATAATTACGACGCCTATGTTGCTGACAACTTTGGAAGCACCGCAACGAGATTGTTTTCCAAGCGCAAGAGCCTTCACTACGACGCTTTCTAGGTGCTTGTCGAGAAGATGCAAAACTCTGGGCTTGCCGACTCCCCCTACATGATAGTCATATGGTAGATTTTTCGTGTTCTTTACTACAAATGTAACAATCCCATCTCTCCCAATTGCTATATTCCAATGTAAAACCTGGCGCCTGACGCCATCCTAACGCTCATGACTAGCCCATGTTCTGCTGGTAAAATGAATCCCCCCCCCCCCCCCCCCTGTTCTTCTAAAAAAATCGTATAATTGCAAAAATCTTAAAGAAGCAGTGTTCCATCCAAAAATCTTAAGGAAGCAGCATCAATGGTAACCGAACAGAGCTTTAAGGATTGCAGTGTTCCATCCAAAGTTCCACATGCACATTTGCCTTCGGTGTTATTGGTTTGGTGATGATGACCACTCTCAAGTCTCCAACATAATATGATGTTAACATGACAACAATCCTTCTCCATCCTTTTAATTATTGGACTCGACGACTCAACTAGTCAGGCCTGCTGACGACTATATGGAAGATATACACCAATATAAGTTCAATTATTACCATTGACCCAACAAGTAAAAGCTAGCTGAACCCAGCATTTGTATATGATATATATGGATGCATATGGGCTAATGAGTTGGATGTACACGTGTCCATGAGTAGGCGCCGTCTTACACATCATGGATAGCATTTTCGTCGCTAAAGAAGTAGGCAAAACGTATTGATATTTTTGCACACGCATTCTAATGTGAACCATGTCAAGATCAGGGTTAATATAACCGGGGTTAACCGGCTGGTCAACCCGGTTAACCGACAAACCGGTCCGAACCGGTTATCCCGACCGGCCGGTTAACCCCCGGTTTTGATTTAAATTTTTTGAAAATTTGAAAAATTTTGAATCCAATATTTTGTAAAAAAACTAGAAGAATAATAAAAAGATATGGTGAAAAAATGTAATCAAAATCACGAATGTTAATCTTACCTGAAAATTCCATTCCGGTCGCCGTTCCGTTTTGGTCATTGAAATGGATCATTTCGGTACCGGCATACCATTTCGGACTTTAAATATAATGATAATTTATATAAATATTTATATATATAATTATAAATATATATTTTTATCAATAATTTTAGATTAATATAGGACTGTATTGTACAATATTTTTTGCAACATCGTAGTTTAAATATAGAATAAAGTCTACAATATCACTAATATAATAGATGCTAAGTAATTAACCGGTACCGGAATGCTTGGAACGGCCGGTACCGGTCGGTACCGACCGGTATTGACTGAAACGACCGATACTAACCGGTAACTTGACCGGTACGGGATCGAGCCGCTAAGATACCGGTCAGATGGCCGGAACGAGATATACCGGCCGTTCCGGCCAGTACCGGAACGATATTTAAGTAAGGTGTTAATAGATGAAAAAATTATATAAAAAAAATAAATGAAAAAAATAGAAAGCCAAAACTTATTCGCTCACGGAGGTCACATTCGTGCCTTGTCCTCCCTCCTCCTCACGTATCCCTCCCTCACTGACCTATCTCTGCCACCTTGCCGTCGATCTGCACCGTCGGACGCCGTGGAGCCGCCATTTGTCCGTCGTTCGGTCGAACAGGTGGAGGCGGTCGGCTAGTCGGCCGGCCAGCCCGATTAGCCTACCTGGGAAGTTGGTTAACCGGCAGAGAGGCGTGGTTAACCTCCAGCAGCGTCCGATTAACCGCACACAGAGGTAAGGTTTTTTTCTATATTTTTTTTTAGGTAATTTAGATAGGAAATTTAGGTAAATATGTAGTTAATTTAGGTAGCCATGTATAGTTTAGACTTTGAAACATAGATAATTTAGAAAGTAAAGAAACATAGTAAATATCTAGTATATTATGATTTATTGTAATGTTGAAGTAAGAAATTATATATGTCATTTGTTATTGTAGGGAGACATGGCGGATCGTAATCAAAGTGATGGGTGTGAGTGCAATTATTTGCATGCTATATATCCGATAATTATATTTGTAGGAACCCAATGTATAATTATTTGTAGAAAATTATATGTGGGGCAACTATATTTCGATGTTTTGTATAGCATAATATAGTTATCTTATGTTATATGAACTCAATGTATTGTATATTGGTGCCTAATATTATGCTCAATATTTAAAAATATTATGCCTAATTTTTTTCTATTATTTGAATCATTTTTTTATTTTTTCTCCATCAATCGGGTTAGTCATTACTATCATCGGTTAACCGGACTAACCGACCGCTTAACCGGTATAACCGATCGGTTAACCGGCCGATGATCGCATGCCACCCAAATTAAATTTTGCCACCGGTTAACCGGTGAACCGGGTCTGGCCGGTTATACCGGCCCGGTCGGTTTTGTCAACCCTGGTCAAGATGCATGCTTTCTTCCTCCATGGTGCTGTCTTCGCTACGTCAAAAAAGATGTCAATGTAATCGCCACTGCGGTTGATTCGAATATCTTGAGCGCTTAAGGTCCTGTCGATAGCTTCGGTATCCACTGAAATTTTCTGTTGAACTTTCAGCCTTTGACTGCTCTCAGCTCGACCCAATTACTAAGCCAACTATCCATCAGAATTTATGCATATATCATGGGAGAGATTATCTTATGAAGTACTCCTAGCTAGCTTAATACGACATACTACCATGCAAATCTGGGTAAAATCAAAGCCTGATCTGCAAATTATTCAGAGTAGTATACGTAATAAAGGAAAAATAAGTTTCATGACACTGTTTTGCGAAGCTTCCAGTTAACATACGACGAGCCTATACAATAATTAATTTAAAATGTTGCATAACGCCAGTAATTTAATAACTACCATAGACAGCAAACAAAATGTCAAACCTTGCAAGGCTAATATAAAGGCATCAGCCGACGTCGAGAGCTGACATGAAGGATGACGAAACGGTTCTAGATCGAGCTCATAACATGATGATGTGTGCCACTCTTCTATTATTTAACTCGGAACGTTCAAGAGTTGAAGCTGGCCAAGCAAAACAATACTATGTGCAGCCTGAATGATTGCTTGATGAGGAAGGACTCATCAGCAAAACAATAACGTGATGATGCTTGTGTGTGTATTCAATTGTTTCCTCTCTTGTGTTCACTGTGCCAATCTCGATCTTACACGCATTATCAGAGAGAGAAAACTCGGCATCGCCTTACGTCTGCGCCACATGTCACCGCTCATCGGCGTTGCTTTATCCTTAGTGAACAAGTGAGAGGTATCGTTGTGCAATAAGAATATGCTAATCGGCTGTGAGGATGCTCTGTTCGAGGCAAAGCGTGTGTTGCTTAAAAACGCGTTGATGAAAGGCTTAGCGATTAAGGTTCTCTTAACCTGCTGTTAATTACGTCGACTCTTGCTGAGGTACCAACTTGTATATCTTCTCTTTTTTCTGACAGATCACATCAAGTTATCTTCTGGTTCTCGAATAATCAGTGATCCTCACGATCTCTCGCAGGGTCCTCTTCAGTGGACTGGATCGTGCATGCGCGGGCTATTTGTTGTATTGCAATTTAAAACCTGCTTACAACTGGCCGAACGCATATGAATGAAACGATTTAGGGGTTTACTGCCTATTAACTGTTTTTACGCTTTCCATGAAAGAAATAAAAACGTTTTTACACGGCCTTGTGCTCATTGTGGAGTCTGGAGTGTGGAGTGGATCGGAGCTAACATGTCGGCCTTTTCTTATTGGTATAGCCAAACGAATAGTAATGGGCTGAGCCTGAAACTAGAAGGAAATAGGGCCTTTCCTTTTCAGGCCTGGGAAGGATCACCACGAGAGGGCCCACAACCCACTCCAATTTATTTTTCTTATTACTAAATTTATCTGTAGTTGCCTCCATATGGAACCATAGACCGGACTAGCTTGTCGCTTTCCGAGGGAAGAAAAAAGAGTCGGGTAATAGTCATCCGACCAGACCACAAATATCTTGACATCCTCGTGACAGCAACCGCACCGACGCGATATTCTCCGATGCAGACCCACAAAATGTTGGACACGCGTCCAGCGAAAGCCAGATGGTTGCCTCCAGGCCCACATGGAATGACGAGCTGACAGCTGGGCTCTACCTCACTTGAAACGTTTCAAGAGAGCTCGAGAAGCCACACTGCCTCCTCCCCTTCTGCCCAATCGACACGTCCAGCCCTAATACGAATTTCAAAACAAAGTAGGTCTTCTCCCAGCACTTCCTTCCCTCATATATCTGGCGAGGCGACGAAGCTCAACACCATAGTTATGCGTAAACCAGAGCAGCGTATACTTCAGATTTCAACTGAAAGAATATCTTGGTACCAACTACGTACAAGGTATTTATGTTGTATCTTTGATGCATATATGCGACTTGCATCTTGATAACACACAACACCGTCAGGTTTATAAATACGATGCAGATTGCAGAGACGTGGATCTTCATTGTGTTGTGTGGCTTTGCATCTTAATTCACCAGGCACGACTGAGGTTCTTCTCCGCCTGTTTGCTTAAGCTTTGGTTCGATTGACTAACAGCAATGGTCTTGTTGGGGCGATTTTCCATGCCAGGTAATCCTATATACAGCTCCGTCTCCACATCCATGTCGTCCCCAGTCTGTTTCTGGTGCTCCTCTTGCTTGGTGGCGACTGCCAGAGGAGTCACCGACAGTGGTTGATTCTTGCACTGCAGAATCAGATCAAGAGCACCACATCAATCATATATGCCACCTGATCTTAGTGAGAGATACGGGTACAACTTTGGGAAATCCAAGTTGGCAAGCACACATATGATATCACAAAGAGGTAAGCATCATAATCAAGTCTGACGCTAAGTTATCAGTTACTCCATTCGAAATGGAAGAGCCTCTCCATGGTAGAAGATGCTTATTCACTACCGTTACCTTCTCACGCAAATCTTCATTGTTCTTGCGTAGCGTCATCTCCTGATTGATGTTGATGCAAGAAATGAACATAACAGAGTTAGAACTAACTGCTATGATGTTTCAGGAGAGTGTGGGGCCGACAAACAGGCGAGAATGGACATACCTTCTCTTTCAGCTTTCTGACCTGTTCTTCCAGCAACTGAGTCTGGTATAAATGATATATATACAATGTAAGCTTATTTGCATATAGCACAATGTCATCTTTGTGAACATTGCAGGAGAGTGACCCGGAAAATAACTAACCTTTCTTCCCCTGATTATGTGGAGGCTCTTTTCAAGTTTGACCTCTAGACTGTGCAGTTCATCAATTGAGCAGTCTTCCAACTTCTCACCCAAAAGTTTTCTGCGTCTCCATAAATTTTAGTTCATGATACTTTATAAATTGATTAAACTACTTGAAGACAAATATACTGACTTTTTGTAAGCTTCAAGTGCTTCAAGTTTCTTTGCCAGGCCCTCCGCATCGGCCTTTATTTGCTGCAATACAATTCAACTCAGATGATATTCGAAATTTCCCACAGGAAGCTTCATATGCTACGTTCATCAATATAGTGATTTACATCATATTCATTTCTTTCTGGGATTAGTGGTATTGTGGTCCTTCTACACAAGAGCACATCGTACTTGTGCTGAATATTCCTAAAAAAAAATCAAACTGCAACAGATTTTTGTGCACAGTGTTATCATATAAGAATAAATAAACGTTTCCTTTTACAAAAGTCTTCTATTGAATATGTTAAGCATTGTTTATACAATAGTTTTCTATATTTTAGGCAGAATAAACTATAAAAAACCTCATTAATGCTTAATGGCTTATGAATACACATATTTCTGGCTTATGGACATTAGAACATTGAATTAGTGACCAAAGTAGCCAGTAATAAGAACAAGAAATATTGAAGTACATCAAGCAAAATTGCCATATTCAGTGTCCTCACCTCTATATCTTGCTGTACAGTGTTGCTGCTGACATTATCCTTTGTGTACGTTCTATAACGTTCAATTGTTTTCTGCACACTGAAACGAAAATCAAGTCAGTAAAATTGTGTCAGAATTTTTGAGGTGCTGGGTTATTTTACGAACCACAACTTCTGAACATTCAAAAACATAGCTTGTGTGCTGCTTTTTCTGTTTTCATATTTGATTGATGTCAGAATGTTCTTGAAGGTTCAGTAGTAAACATTCAAGGTTCAGTAGTAAACATTCAAACTATATGAGCAATTACTGGGTCATCGAAACGTTGACTGAAATTGCTATTGAGGTTGTCTAACATTCCATGCTTTGAACGGACAGCTATTATTTTTTTAAGGGGAAACCAGATAGCTTAGAGAATATAATTCTGCATCATATTAGAATAATATTTAAAACTCCAAGGATTTGTTAGCATATTCATAAGTGGAGTTTGCAGCTAAATACGCTCTTCCTCAGACATCTCTAGCACTGGTTCCATATAATGCAGCATGTCAGACAAACTTTTTCTTGCCACTGAAATACTTCAACTTTCATCAGAAAAAAAACTCCAGCTACATTCAGAAAGGAATTTAGTGCAAATGAATGGTTAAAAGGGAAATTATTGGTATAAGTGGATAAAATCAGGATAGGCCAAAATACATTGAAATCATAGGTAAAACTAGCAGCATTGTGGTAAGTATTTGAAGAGGGAACACTGGTTGATCGTCAAGCCTATATATGTTTCAGCCGTTCGTTTTTAGAAAATTCACCAGAACCAGATTAGTAGATTTCTCGAGAGGAACGACTGACATACTGCCCTCGAAGAGCTTTTTATTCAAGGCCCATTGAAATAATTATATGTGAAATTTAGTGCATATGATGTTCTACTTTTTATCTTCTCTCATATTATTCATTGCCTAGTTATTTGGCCTTGTTTGGGTTGTATACCTCTGTATCTCGTTTCTGAGGTTTTATTTCATGATAAAGACTGCCAATATTATGCTTTGACTTCTTAGAGCCATTGAGCCAATAAGGCAGAACCAGTAGTGGCATTTGTCTTGTTCCTAAAACAAATTTATTTTGAGGTATAGAAAACTTTTACAGCTTTCCAGAAATATAGAGAATTTGAAAGCTGAGTTTAATTTCAGTAGTAATAAGACAAATAAAAGAAGCAGCCAAAGTCGTGCAGAGCAACGTCATGCTTTCCATTCCTATTAGCTTGGTCTATATAAGATCTGAGGGCGCTATGTATCGTGATGGTAAAGCATAATGCTGCTGCAGTGCTGCTGTTTGAAATAATAGGTTTAGAGTGTTACCCTTCTAAAACAATTGTCCACCTTATTCAATCAAACTTTCAGGAACTGAACAAAACTAAGGTTGAGAAAACACTAAGTTTATTAAGGAGTCATAGATTCAAGGGTAAAATCAGAGCACACTCACTTCTCTAGCACTGAAATAATTCAACTTTATTTTTTTTTCTATTCAAGGTCATGCATCATGGATTCAAACAACTATAGTGACATATGTACTGGAATAGAACAGAATAAAAGGCATATTAGGATATTTAAAATTTTAAATGATATATAATGTCAATAACTTCAATTATATGTCTACTCTAGCTGTCTACTGATCATTGTAAACTATAACCAGTGAGTCTAAATAAACTTCAGTTGCGAAAAGCAGCGCCCCCTACTTGCTTTGGATAGATATGACTAGGTTTCTACAAAAGATTAGAATACTTAACAATAAAAGAAGAGTGTTTGAAACAAACTTAGAACATTTAAGGACATTCCCAGGGTTGAATAATCTCTAGCTCCAAAAATTCTTCATGAAACAGTCAATCCACTTCCTTCCTACTTATCCTACAATTTGGATTGGGATCCTAGCACCCGGCACACGTGTAACACCTACAGTCTTCATTAGTGCCACTAACCAAAGAAAGAAAAAACTAGAAAGCACTCGTGCAACTCCCGCTGCCCACATGAGCCCTGCCTCACCACGGTAGGGTAGTGTTCCTAACGTGACCCTAACTCACCCACAACAGTCACCTATAGTCACCTTGTCACCCTGCCTCGACATATCCCATCATCATACCAGCCCGTAGCACGGTATGAGGCATGACCTGAAAAGGAGGAGACCCAATAATGGCCCGAAAGAATAAGACGGTCAATTGCCGAGCATAATTTTCTCTCTCCACCTTCCAGCCCAACACAACTCTCTTTCTCTTTCCATCAGACCCCCCTCCCCCCCTTCTCGAACCCTACTCGACAGCCAGCGTCACCTCTGGATGTGGAAGTCAACTCTACATGGCCATACCCCTGCCTCTTTATTCGCCTCCTCACCGAACGCACCGTGCTATGACCGCGGTCTCAAGCCCTTATCCAGTAGAATCCTACATCGTCACCTCTGGATTTGCTTCGCTTTTGTCACGAGCCAATTTTCCTCCATGCCCCCCCCCCCCCCCCCCCCCCCGCAAGCTCGTTGCTGCTACCGCCTAGCCTTCTCTGTCTCTCACTCCTCGAGTCTAGATCTTAACGCTCGCCATCGCGCTGGCTCACCAATGCTGCCTTCGAGCTCCGGCACCAAGGTTTTCGTGTTGTTGGGCCATCGTGCTTCTCTGTCGTTCGAGACGGCCCGACACAACGAAGTCCATTTTATGTCATGCCATGGGCCGATCCCCAAGCACGAGCATAGTCTCAACATGGCATGGACGGTCTGTCGGCTCGCATGCAGAGCAGGCCCATGCCAGGCCGAGTCAGGCGGCGTAAATGCCTATCTATATGCAAAAGGGACTTTTTCCTATACTAAATTTGTTATTTTTGTAATGGTGTTTTTTTAGGTTTGGCTACTAATATATAATGTGTACAAGTTACTCCCTTCGTTCAATATTATATGACGTTTTGATCCTGGGCTTCAAGGAGAGATAAAAAAAGGTGGGTGCATAGGAAACAAGAAAGAGAGAGAGAGATAGAGATGTATTGGGAAGAGAGAAAGGTGCATTGGAAAGCGAGGGTGTCTTATAATTTGACAAAACTTTAGTATCATATAAGTGTCATATAATGTTGAACGGAAGGAGTATTAGAGATGAGACACACAATAAAGTTAATGTCATATTCACCATTGTTGATACAAGAATAAATAATAAGTTGAAGAATTCAACTTAAGTTTTCTAGGATTAGATGAAGATTAAAGTTGCAACTCAGTTGATGTTTCATGGTATTGTTTAGCATGGTGATGTTCCATGGTGTATGTATTTATTAAAATATTTTTTCCTATAAATATGGTGCATATTTCGGTTGAATCCCTGTTCTATGTGCATGATGATTAGTCTACTCATAAATTATTGTTACACCTTTGCTTTTGTTAAGGGTATAGTAGTCAAGGTTGTTAGTGTAATATTGTAGTCTAGGGTTTCCCCTCATGTACTCTATATATAGTTCCTATTGGCCCTCAATACAATCATCCATTCAGTCCATATTATTCGTAACATCGTCACAACTCTAGGTTTTGATCCAGCCGCCACCCTAATTTCCCACAGCGCTTCCCCCAGGAGGATCGATCCCTACTCCCGAGGGCAACATCATTTTTTCCCTATCCAAATCATCGTCAAGTCTTCGTAGTTCGTCGTCGGTCAACAGCAGCAATCTCATCCCCGGCAGCAACTTCAATACTCAGAGCAGATTGTTCTTTGTTGAACGCCCGTCGTGGATCTGTGGATCTGGCCGCCGCCATCATCTTCAGGCCATCGTCCTCATCAACTGCGGCTCCATCTCCCAACCGTCGTCGTGGCCCCCATCGGGATGATCCAGTCACGACCCTCTTCATCGTCAGCCCACGGATCTTGTTGATCCGGTCGTTCCTGCTGAATCCGTCTGCCGCTGTGGCCGTGTGGGGCTGGCCGCCATCGTGGTCACGTCACACATATTTTTTTAGACATCAGAGCCATATAGTTCATTTAAGTTCCATTGCATTTTCATACATCGATGCCATGCATGTCTATCAAGTTTGTAAAGTAAGCCGATTGCTATTTTTTTTCCTTTCGGTTAGTCAAACCCGTCAATTTGACTAATCATGTCATCATCGTGGTGCGACCTTGCCCTCTTGATCCCTATCGTACCCATTTTGCTACACATCATGACCAATGGCCATTTTGTCGTCATAACATATTCCACTACTTGCCGTTTGTAGTAGTGATTTCTAAATCTTCCTTCGGCTTGACTTGGCACATCACTATTCTCGTCGTTTATCTCTCCAAAGCAAGGTTCACATTTGAAGAGTTGATGTACTATTCGTGAATACTCGGGTATTTGCTCAAGTACCTTCCCTGAAGGCAATACCCTCTTGTGGAGGAGATTTTCATCATCGACGTTCAAGAGTTGCAGGCTTTGATAATATTTTTTTATTTGGACTTGGATGTATCAGTTTTGTTTTAAGTCATGTGAGTTTATTGTGAACTCTTCAAATGCAGCGTCATTGCATTCACGTTGCATTTGAGGGGGGTGTTAAGGGTATAATAGTTAAGGTTGTTAGTGTAATATTGTAGTCTAGGGTTTCCGCTCATATACTCCATATATAGTCCCTATTGGGCCTCAATACAAACATCCATCCAGTCCATATTATTTATAACAGTTTCGTCTCTGTAACTAATACAACCGCTAGTCATGGGATGTTTTTGTGTACCATTTATTGTGCATCCATAAATAATTAACAATAATGAATATGATTTGATCTTTATGTTACTTCTAAATATACATTATATGAGTAGATTGAGGAAGTATGATTAAGGTATATCTATAAAAAATAAGTTTTAGTCAATTTAATTATGATGGCACTATATTTTGAGAGTATGACCTAGATAACACCGAAATCAAGTTTAGGGACCTAGAAGACACCCGAAGGTAAGTTTAGGGACCTAGAGTTGTATTTTAAGAGTATACAGACCCAATGACCTCCGAGTCTAAGTATAGGGAGTTAAAAGTATAATTTGAGAGTAGGAGGATCTAAGGACATGTTTGATTGCTTGGCCTAATTGTGGCCTGGCTAAGAATAAGCCACGACCAGTCTAGGCTAGGTTAAATCTGGCCATATCACTTTGTTTTTGTTTGTTTTGCTAAGTCTGATCTGGACAACATACTTCGTGTATAGTTTTTTGGCCAAAGCCCTTGGCTACCTCACAACCTAGTGCTTCACATGGTGTGCCCTGGCTAGCTAATGCCTTGTCAGAGATATATGACCAATTCTCTCGTCTCCCGTTGGCCTGGCTAAAGGAGTCGGTTTGCATTGATGTGGCCTAGCTAAGTGAGTTGTGCAGGCAATCAAAAACACAAATCCTATTCTACGCTAGCCTGGCTAGGAGATAACCAACCAACCAAATACACTGTATGACCAAACAAGTTCAAGGATCGGTCATGCACTTTACTCTTAACATTATAATGCTTGGCTATTACTTACGGCTGTAATGGTATAATCAATGTTTTTAAAGCGCTAAGCGCTGAATCGATCGCCAGTCCACTGTTCAGCCGCCTAGTTGAGCTGAGCGGACGACTAGGGGCGATTAGGCGGCTGAACGGTGGACTCTAGACATCCTAGTCGTCCAGACCTTCCGGACCTAGGCGATATATACATATATATATACACACTCATATAGTAGTATTTCTTAAGTAAATTTCAGTTAAAAAAACACATAGAAGTGTTGACTGATCTCCCTTGGTTGACTTGCTGGCAGCTGCACCACCTGCAGTTAAGATCTCTCTTCACTTGCCAAATTATAACCGAACCTCCCTAAAACCTAATCAAATTCCAGCCCCACTTGCCAATTTCAAACTAATTGTCCATGTTCAAATCGCACGCCTAGGCGCGCCCAATCGTCCGCTAAATAGACGCCCAGAATTCTGAGCGGGCAGATCGCTTCGGTGAGCCTGAACAGGCTTAGCCGAGCGTTTTCTCGCCTAAGCGACGCCTAGGCGCGCCTAATCGGACGTTCAAAAAACAGAGGGTATAATCGACAACATAGCAATTGCAACTACAGCTTTGATCTTTTACTTCTTTTCAAGTTTCCCTAGCCTATATGGTTTCTTGTTCTATGGTTCTACTGGATACATTATTTTCATAGGAAACAAATCATTTTACTCTCATGTACTATCCCTTAAGTTAATAACCCCCAGAACTAGAACTATGAAACTGTATGTTTTACTCTCTCTAATTTTGTAACACAGTTTATTTTACCTCCCTAGAGCAGTTTTGAGGGTGGTTTTTGCACTTGGATCCACTTTTGTGTATTCAAGATCATGGAAACAAAATTCGTGAAAAAAAAAGAAACAAAATCTTGTTGAACGAACTACTAAATACTGGAATATAGGACTAAAATGATTTAGGGTTCAAACCTATTAATAGTCCTTGACATACATCTACGCTAGTGATATATCAAATGGGATCAGGAGATTACCTCTTATGTGTCCAAGGGGAAAATTAGTAGTGTTATCACATGTTTAAAACTCAAACCAATTGTTTATGACAATGTATTTTTTTTGTATTCGCTCGGCAAATAAGATGTGGTCAATGTGTCTTTGACACATTTTCTAAATTACAAATAAAGATCTCACTATACAATTGAGAAAAATATTTATGAGTTTAATAGGGTTTGGAAAACAATCCAAAATATTAATCCGTGTGCAAAATCACAACATTAAGGGTGCGTTTGGATGGGAGAAACGTTTCAAATTCTGATCTGAATCAGTTGAATCAGTTCCAAATGGTTAAAATCTGAAACGTTTCTTATATGAATCACTCTGAAATGTTTCTCATTTTTGAACTAGGAATAGGTGTTTCCATGATTCTAGTTCATTTTGTGAAATGCTTCACCGATTCTAGATCAATGGCCAAACGATTTCAGTGATTCTTCTATTTTATATAATGAAATGTTTCTGGCTTGAACCTGAAATATTTTTGATTCTCGATGAATCTGGAACTGTATCAAACGCACCCTAAGAAAAGAAAGTATCATTAGATGAAATAGCCATCTTTTCTTAATGTCATGGTCTTCCAACAGGAGGTAGTAGCCAAGACTATGGAATATAATTGAGACGGCTTAAAGATGAACAATACTGTCCCTTTATATCTCATCTAAGTTGTACAAAATATTTGACACATCTTTCAGTAGTACAATATGTTGTATGAGAGTAGTACATTAATTTCAAATGCCAATCTTATATTACACATATAAAAACAAGAAAATGGAAAGGGCCAGATTAAGATCTTCTCAAACAAAAAGGGTCCTTGCGAAGAGGTTCACACGATCCTAAGAATATTGTCATAATTATGTCTTCTAATCCTATGATTAGTTATGGCCTAGGTCCTAGCGTACCTAGATATATGTTTTACCCATAGTCAAGCAAATGTGCAAAAAAAAAACTTATAAATCTTCTTCAAGTAGAATAAAGATGAACAAGATCTAAAAATGAACAAGATCAAAGTGACCATTAGTCTATTTATTTATTTGATATCTAGGATCAATTTTATAATATCCTTGTGTCTAATCACCTCAAGACCCACTCATACAAAAGGGCGCGATTGATTGCTTGCATCCAGTCGCATCCAGGCTTAGCTGATGCAACCTACGTGTGATTGGATTCCCTCGAGATGCAACAGGCACCTATGAGCCAGGCTCCCCGGATGTGAAAAAATTCTTCATTTCACGCAGCCTGGTTCGCGTGATGCAAGTGGAGTGCATGGAGAAACATGCTGTGAGAGAAAGTGGATTGGCTGAGCAGGAAACAGACAACCAATCATTGTTTCTAAGTAGCCAAGCTGATCAGAGAAGCAAACCAAACAAATGGATACTACATCTGGCTAGCCTGGCTGGTAGAGCCTGCACCCGTGGTGCGAGCTAGACTGAGCTCATCCAATAACCAATCACGTCCTTGGTGGATCCCGTGCTCCAACCAACAATCTAATTACGTTTTCGTCTGCGCTTCAAGTAAAATGATCAACCCAAGTTTGGAGTGCCCACACACTGTGTGAGTAAGTCTAGACATGTTTGGACCCTAAGATGTTACAAATTTGGTGCTCAATTATATGTAATCTTTGAAGAAATTTAAATAATGCAATATACTAAACTTGTGGGGACGTGAGAACAATAAGTGTGCAGATATTATTTAAAGAGAACAACCATAATTTTTGTTCTTTTCTTTGACATAACAATATTGCTTGCTAATCTGAATCGTACTTTCCTATATTTTCTTTGTGGGAAAATACTTTTATATTTTTTCCTTGTGAAAAATTAGTTGGTTCTTTACAACAAAAAGGTGAATAAGCTAAATAGAATCTTTATTACTATTTCCCTATCAGAACTTTAAGTTAAATAATTGAGGAATGTAGCCAAATTTTCCACAAAACTTTTAGATCTATCAAGGAAAAAGAAGAAGAATCCAGCATAAACAGCTACCTTATCACAGATTTGACTACAACACTGCAATACATGTTTTCTGCTTAAATGTAGCATGGTACAAGTAACCGAATATGAAAATTTTCTAAATCTCGTCTGTATTATCAATATATATCTGCTCATAACAATTATTAACGACCCTTGGCTATACTAATTGTTTTCCCACCCAAATCCTAATGACCTTATATTATTGATTGCTTATAACTCAATCCTTGACAGTTACTAAGTTCTCGTTTATATTTTTGTAACATGGTTTGGACTGTTAGGACAAGAGCAGAATAATGCAAATAGTTTAGTAGGTCAGCGAATTTTAACACTAAGCCAGCATCTGCAAGTCTTCATAATAAAGCAGTCCAGGTAAAGCCAAAATCTAATAGATTGCTTTTGCAACTATATTAACAATATGGACAAAACAAGAGAGCGCTGACTAATTGAACAAGACTACCGACAATGTGATGTTAACGTGATTTTTGCTGTCATGGTTAACTGTGGCAAAAGCAAAACTATACATGTACAGTAAAAGATAGTACACAATATCGCATGCGTTATTGGTTTTGTGTCTGAACAGCAGAAGAACTCACAGGATAGCAGCCGTACTACAGGTAGGGGTGGAGATATCGCAAACAAACTCCAAAACATACCACGGTTTAATCAGAATGGGATTTAATTAATCCAGACGCAAAAGAAACGGGACGTAAAGGAAGTAGTACTAAAAATCTTTCTTCAGGCAGCAGTGCATTTAGTGCGTTGTTACCTATAGTTGTAGGCTGGTTCTACGCCGTGTAGCATATATTTGCTGTCTTTTCGGGCCTAATTTCCCTACTGGTTGCACCTATTAGTTTTATCAGATAAATGAACTGGCTACATGTACTAACTGTCCTTTTGGGCATGAAACCACGCAAAAGTTCAGCGGAACGGTGGTGAGGAGCAGCAATGAAACCAAGGCAAGATTCTCCCTAACGCAGAAATTTCAACCCGGCCAATGGATGAGGATGGACCGAGGGAGAGCAAGTGGCATCTGCACAGTATACAGGTGTTCGTCCCCAAGAGGCCAAAGCCTCAAGAAGAGGGAGAGAGAGGTCACGCAGTTGCTTGGTGCTACAGGAGTTGCACAGAGGAATCCATCAGATTTTTGCAGGCTTTCTCTCCAGAGGAAAAGATTAAACTAATCGCCCAAGCCCCAGTCACACCCCCATTCACCATCAGAAGCGCAGAACAGGATTACTGGCAAAAGGATGGGTAAACAAAGACCAAAAACCGGCGGGCATGGACGGTTCCGGGGGTCGGTACCTGGCGTTGGCGAACTCGTAGAGCTTTCCCCGCGTGGAGAAGACGATGAGGGCGACCTCGGCATCGCAGAGGACGGAGAGCTCGAAGGCCTTCTTGAGCAGGCCGTTGCGGCGCTTGGAGAAGGTGACCTGGCGGCTGGTCGGGTTCTCAATCCGCTTCATCTGCGTCTTCCCCCGCACCATCTTCGACTCCCGTCGCGGCAGATGGATGAATCGCCGATCGAGTGCCTGCGGCTGGTGGTGGAGGCTTTATTATCCGAATTGGGGGGGGGGTGCCAAAGCAAAAGTAGAAACGCAAGGGGGATCTGGGGAAGGGAAAGGAAGACTCACCAAAAATGGCAAGGGGGGAGGCGGTGGTGGGAGAAGAGAGATGAGAGAGAAGGGGGGAGACGGGAGGGGCCGAGTAGGGTTTGGCGGTAGCCGCTGCTTCCCACCTCACCCTCCTCTCTCTCTCTCGGCTTTCCTTTTCGGTCCTTGCCGGCGTTGCCGTGACGCGCGTTTCAGTTACGAGCGGAGGTGGGGCGTGGGAGCCAGCGAGCGAGGCGAGGCGAAGAAGGGAAACGGAGATGGAGGGGGATCCGGTGGGTCGGGCTCGGGCCGTTTTATGGGCATCCAAATAAAGAAGGGGAACGAGAAGCTAGCCCGGAATTTCCCATCCGAGGAAAATTATGGTTGCAGCTCATTGGCTGTGTGCGCACTGTCTGCCTCTTTTCGGGAAGGGACCGGGCCATTAAAGCGTGCAGGTGGCGTCGCTTTTGCGGATGAGCCCGTGAAAACTCGGTAATTGCACGTCCTTCTCTTCCTTCTCAACCGGAAACTGGGTCAGCTGGCCTTGTATGATTTTTTTTTTCCTTAGTTTTCTGCAGTCTCATCTGCACTGCTTACCCACCAGCACATAGATTATACCCCGAAAAGAGAATTGTTGAAATTTACCTTTGGAATCTCCTCAATCGGTTGGCCGGTAAAAGAAGATTGAAAAGGTACAAGACCTCTTTCCTTCCTTGGGAGAGGGCATCGCTTTCCACTTGCTGGTACTACTTAATTTGGTCTTGGGAAAAATTCTTACCTGTCGTTAGCATTCCTTTTGGTGGATGCAAAGCTTTAGAATTTTCACACCAATCCTGCTCCTTGCCGCGCTAGCATCATCACGTGGACTTGATAGAGATGTGTACAACTATCACATGTTTGGAATGGAAACAAATGGAGTTCCCGTTACGGCATATTGAAATTAACATATATTGAAATGAAATGCATGCGAGCGAGTTTTCAATAGCAGAACAAGTGGCTTGTACTTCTGTACGTGCAACTTTCGTACATCATATACGAGGTGAGGGCCTTGTTAGACAGGTATTCAAATTAATTGGTATATCTGCATCCATATTTTACAAACTCATACTACTTTTTTTTCTAAAATATTATCTATACTATCCTTCTACAAAGAAAAGGGTGTACCCACATCCATATATCACAAAAGCAAACAATTATCATGCATGATAGATAAGCTAAAGGAACCACACTCCGGTTCATAAACATGCATCTCAAAATTTACTTATGTTTTCATCATGAGAGCACCTAGGCAGTTATGATGCAATATGACCAACTTGCAATAAAGTTGGTTGGCACAAGCTCTCATACTATGAACTATATGCCATCGGATAAAAAAAAAGGATATATTGGAAAAATACTAACAATCAATCGAATAAGAAAAGTGTTGATCAAATACAACTAATTAACGAGGAATGGTTCGAATTTGTCCTTGTTCGAGACACATTATATTTTTTTAGCCCTCACATATGTGGATTATTTGCAAAGTTGTTGTCCAATCCCCCCCCCCCCCCCTCCCTCAAGAAAAAAAATAAACTCATGACCATACAAGATTTGTATATCATGAGCATTACTTTTAAACGATACAATGCTCCACCATCACGAGTTATTTGGGTTGGGTGGTAACTGAATATACAAACCAAACGCTATCCGAGATTTATGCTTTGCACAACTTTCTCTCACACACACTCACTTTTTTTTTTTTTTGAAACCACTCTCACACACACAGTTAGTATAATATATTCTGTTACTCTTCGCCAAGTTAAACTGCAACCGAAGACTAGCAAGACTATGAAATCTCAAAAATCTGCAAGGGGCTAGTTCAAAAACTCGTTAGCTGCAAGTGGACAACGGGACTGTTCCCCAGACTCCAATCAAGTGCCCCTCTTGTATTTTTACTATAAACACATCACCTCAACCTGAATGACGAGAAGGACCCACAACAGACAACAAACCATATGTCATTCACTGCAATTGAGAACTGCCTCTGTAGATTCAATAAAGAAGCGTGGGGCCAAGTTTGATGGCGCACTGGCGCAGCAGGCATTGACCAATCCCGAGCGAGTGGGACCACAAGCGTGTACGAGGGTCACGAATCTGTCGGCGTTCTCGGACCAGGCCCCGTACGGATAACCACTTGTGCAGTGACACTTGGCGAGCTACGATCGGCCTCTCCCCGTGAGTGCGTCCACTCTTTGGAAGAAGGTTTATTTTTTATTGTACAGTACTTTGCAAGAACCTGTTTCGAATTTTCTTTAATCCTATAAGCAAGGCACCACAAAATAGAGCAACTTTTTCATGACCGCTACACATGGTCACAGATATTATAATCTAACAAATCCTACTGTTGTTGGAAATAAAAGGATGTTTTTTCCAAAGTGCTATATGTCAATGTTTACTATAAAAAGTTATTGAACAAGTCCCACTAAAATCAAGAATTTCACAATATATAGATTTATATGCATAAGTGCGATGAACATTAACCACAAAAAATGTTATCAGGCTACATATGGTGACTATTTTATCAGTGTTATACATCCATTTTAACTTGATACTCCATATAGTGTTTTAAATATTTTGAATTTTCCTTAATCAAATTAGCTAGGCGTTCACAAAATAGAGTAACTTTTTCATGAGTGTTACACATGTCCGCAGATATTATAATCTAAGAAATCAGATTTTTCCAAAAAGAAATATATTATCGAACAAGTCCCACTAAGATCAAGATTTTCACACTATATAGATTTGTATGCATAAGTGCGGCGACTATTTTAGATAGCTCTAAAATCCGGTCAGGTATGGTGACCATTTTATCAGTGTTGTATGTCCACATTAACAAGATAATTTGTATAGTGTTTCAAATTATACTTACGATAATAGTGATGTTTATACCAAAATTGAGGGTTGTGGTAACGTTGATTGATCTTAGATAGCTTTAAAATGAGGACTTTGAGTCCTTCCACCCCCGATGTCTTAGGCCCTGTTTGGACATGAGAAATCAAGATTTTAATAATTCGTGAGACCTCCAAACATAATAGATTTTTTTTTAATTCTAAAATCTTGAACAACAGATTTTAAGAAACTCACAATTTGTTTATACCAGACCAGAACCAGATTTTTTTGTACGATTTTCATCATACTCCCTCTGTCCCTAATTACATGTCGTTTTAGACTTGAACATGAAGATTAAGGAGAAATAGAAAATGAGGAGAGAGATAGAGATGTTTGGGAAGAGAAAAAGGTGTATTAGGATATAAGGATGATAAGTAAATAGGAAAAACTGAAGTAATATAGGATGACAAATAATTCGAGACATAGGGAGTACTAATAAAAGTTGTACTGGTACCATATACTATTATGAAAACCCGAGGAAGTATTTGGTTTCTCTGAGGACCAAGTCCAAGAAGGCACAAAAAAAGAAAAAAAAAACCATGAACCCATGATCATCAGAAAAATTGTGGAAGTAGATGCTTTCCTGCGTCAATATTCATAGGATTTGTGAGGCAGCTTGTGACATGTGGGTGGGGACGTATGCGGTCCAATGGTCCTGCGGATACAAGAGCATCAGGTACGAAGCGTCACCGTTCGTTTCCTGTATCTCGCTTGCTGCGACGAATTTTCGCCGTGCTGCTGGTCTCGCAGCATCAACGGCCATATCAGGCAGACAAGCTCCAGATTGTGGCGCCTGGCGCGAATGCATCGCTGAGCTGTTATAGCGAAAGGATATTTTTCTGTGGCCATGGATGGAAGATGATGACGAAAGGACCATAGCTTAATTCGGCCTCACCTGCCACCCATCATTCATTCCATTTCCTCCCGCCCGCCCTCCTCTTTCCAGTGTTGCACCGACCGCGCGTGATGCACGCACGCGTATGGGTATGCCTCGCAAATGCGTCGCCTCGTACTCGCCTTGTGAATTGTGATTCCACGATTTCCACGCGACGCCGACGCCGTGGAGCGCGGGCACGACTGATTTGTTGAAGTCACTGTTAGCCCAGGCGGGACCACATGAGTACTGTACTGCCGCGGTTACGACTGATATGGTAAGATAATTATGAAAAAATAGAATTCTTTTTTTTATTTCATGTGAGAGATGTATCATCAGAATGAAAGGATGTTAATACACTTATCTAAAAATCTATTTTTAAAAAAATATAATAAAAAAAGAATATATTGAGACTGGCCTAAGAGTGTTAGTCACCGGGGGTTTGCATGTCCAAGGATACGCTAGTATTGCGTCGAAACAATTACTGTCCTCTAAATAAAGCCTGATGAGGCTGAGGCCCCCCTGTTAATAAAATCACAGCAGGGACTGTAGAATTAATTACACGGTTTGCTTCCGCCTTCCGGTTCATAGCTTGAGGCCTGCAAATACTAGTATCAGGCTGCAGGTGCGTGACTGGGGTTGTGCCGTTTATGGATGGATTCTTCTGGTTTCAGTGTGCGTCCAGTCGGAAGATGCCAATGGGGCAGAGAGAATACAGGCGGAACAGTCCAGCACAGTCGGTCGACCATCGATGCTGTGTACTTCTCCGGAAAGAGACGGACGAACGGCAACGGGCCTAGTCTCTCAGTCTCAAAGCGCATGGGCCGGACTAAACTGAGTGACGCCTGTGGGTCGTCAATTGTTTCGACTGGACCGGCCTCGCGCTCTATGTTTTTCGGCCCAGGTGCTAAACCCTTTTGAACCGTAAACTCTCTCTTTTGTGACGAACATACTACAGGATAAGAACGAACAGGAACAAAGTTTTATTTTATTTTTGCGAGGATCAATTGAGTAAGCACAAATACTCTTGACGAGAATGATCAAATACATTTTCCTTTCCAAAAACAATAGCCAGTGCCATGAAACAGTTGCGACTAGCAGCAGTGTTTTCTTTCTCTTTCCTTTTTTCCATTAGTTCAAACTCTTGTAAGCTGGCATCCCAACAACTCTAAAATTCTCCTTTTATCGCAAAAAAAAAAGTAAAATTCTCCTAAAAAATAGCAGCAGCGTATCAAATCCTCATCCGCCCGCCGTCGTATCATCTCGGACACTAGAATTCAAGCTTTAGGCTATTTATTTATATGTTTTTTAATTTTTAAGTGACTGAAAGTTGCTTCCCGTCACTAGTTTTTTTTGTGTGTTTTAATTTTCTTTTTATAGTATTATTTATATAATAATTATAAATCTTTGAATCTAGATCGGTCGATAATTCAAAGTCGTGATTAAAAATTATCTAAATTTTTAAACAGCTAAAAATTAACAAATCCTATTTATTTATAGGCATTATTCGTATCGGGTCCCGTCCCCTCTCGCCCAGCTGGACCGCAGTTCACTGCGCCGCCCCCAGCCCGGCTCCACCGAACGTTGACCGTCGAGAAAGCGACGACCCGTCGGAATCCAATGCTCGAAAGAAAGGCCGAAAAGAAAAGCAAAATCGAATCAGCGTAACCGACTCTGCGTTGTGGGGCCAGCCTTAGCCAAGAGGAAAAGACGCGACGAGAAATCCAACCGCACCAGTCCCCACCCTCTGCCGCGTGCGTGTGCCGCACGCGCATCTCTCGTCGCGTCACGCCCGCTCTCTGACACACCGGCCCGTAAGCAGAATGTTCTCAAGGTGACCCACTTGCTAGGGAGAAAAACTGAAAAGGAGAAAAAACGAAAATCTTCACAAAAAAGAATAAAATAAAACGAAAAACGGGCGGACTTTAAGTACGAAAGTGGCGCAGCACATCACCAGTCGCGCAATCTCAAAAACAGAAGTCGCGAACACCGGAGCCCGGAGAGAGGAAGAAGAGGCGAAACCGACGCCGCCGCTGTTACCATGTCTGGGGGAATCGCGCGCGGTCGCCTCGCCGAGGAGCGCAAGGCGTGGCGCAAGAACCACCCGCACGTCAGTGCCCTTCGACTCTCCGTCTCCCCCTATCGTTTCTATTTCTCGCGGTATGCGTCGCGTTACTGATCTGTTCTAATATTGAATTTTTGATGTCGCAGGGTTTCGTCGCGAAGCCGGAGACGCTGCCCGACGGGACGGTGAACTTGATGATCTGGCACTGCACAATTCCTGGCAAGCAAGGGGTAAGCTACTCCACATAACAAGTGGATACCGATAGGCGCTGGAACCCTAGGTCTCCGTCTAGTCCTCATGTATCCAGATGTAGATCGTGGTGGATTGATGCCTCCCTCATTAACCATCCACTATTTTATCGGATCAAGTGTGATGGATTTCTAGTAACATAGCCCTATATGGGAGTATATTTCAGACTTGTGCTTTATGTTTGTTTTGGACTGATATCTGCGTAGTCACTACTCTGGCATCTCTTGTCCGTTCTGTGTGACATGTATTTCAGTTTCATAATAGTGATCGTTATCATTGTAATTGTGACATGGTAGTTTACATTTGGAATAATTACTTCAGTTTGAGGGGGTACATAACTTACCTTTTCCTTTATCTACAGATTTTTTGTTATATTTGTTTGTTGCTATGAAAATGTGATTATTTGTCTCACTGTTGTTTGTCCATTTATGGTTTCACTGTGGGTTTCACCGTTAGGCAAAATGTATTTTGTGACATGGTAGTTTACATTTGGAATAATTACTTCAGTTTGATGGGGTACATAACTTTACCTTTTTTTATCTACAGATATTTTGTTATATTTGTTTGTTGCCATGAAAATTTTGATTATTTGTGTCACTGTTGCTTATCCATATATGGTTTCACCTTGCGTCTCACCATTAGGCAAAATGTTTTTTTCCCCTTAGTTAAGTTTCTAGACCACTTTCCGTAGGTTCTCCACACACGAGTCCCATTTTGTTATCTATACTGCACGCATCGATGGGTTGTGAAATCTTACAATGCTTAAGAATCGTGATGATCTGTGGAAGCTAAATTCAGACTAAATTATAATTTATAGATTACTTCTTTAATGTAGGGGTTCCTTTTGCAGAGGCGAAGCTTTGTGGTGGCCAAAGTGGGCCATGGCCCCCCTCACCTATGAAAAAACGATTTTTTACCATGTAATGTTATGAGCTCAAAAAATCATCCATTAACTGCCCCCCCCCCCCCCCCCCTCATCTTAATCTAGTGGCCCATGGCCCCCCTTTGAAAATGGCCCAAGCTTCACCACTGTCCTTTTGGAATGCTGCGCTACAATCTGTAGCTGGAACAAACTTTGTGTCTTGTAACTGGTTTATAGTAGAGAGCATACAGAATATGGTTTGATCTTAACATTGGAATTGTCTTTGATTTCCCTCTAAACATGCAGAGTAAAGTCATGCTGAAGCGTGAACTCTAATAACTTGTTTCATCATGGTTTGGACTTAGCTCCTCGCGTCTTGAGAAAATTCTTGCTGTATATATTTATGGTGGTATTTACAGTAACTTGTTGGATTTGTGTTACTTAGTGTCAAGAAGCCCTTCATTGCTTCTTGATGAAAAGAGAGAGGAAGGGGTTACTTTTTATACTTAACTTATAGCACAGATCAGCCATGGTTGTAGTTATTGAAGTAATACCCTATCGGATTCGAGTAAACATCGTATAGTACATTGCATCAAAGTAAAGCTGGGTACAATTGTTGAAAGATGTTCTTGGGTTGGTGTAGTATTGTTTACTGCACATCGCATCAGATGTGCTTTGTTTCAGTTATTGAGTTGGATTGTTTTCTTTTAATTCTTTAGGTCAGGTTGTTTTATTTAATTGTCATGCACAGTTACAGCTGTATTAGCTTTATTGGCTGTAATTGTTGTTGCATTGCACTGTTTTCTTTTTTGTTGATAATATGTTTACACAAACTGTGTGCAACAAAGAAGAAATGTATTTTACTTATTCCTGTCTTTACTTCTTTATTTTGGCAGACTGATTGGGAAGGTGGATATTTCCCTCTTACCCTTCACTTTAGTGAGGATTACCCTAGCAAACCTCCAAAGTGCAAGTTCCCACAGGGTTTCTTCCACCCAAATGTCTATCCTTCAGGAACAGTCTGCCTTTCAATTCTTAACGAAGACAGTGTAAGCTTTGCCAACAATATTATAAGTTTGTGCAGTGCCTGACTTTGGCAGGGTCTTATGTTGTTCCAATTTGTATCCTGTCAGGGGTGGAGACCAGCTATTACTGTCAAGCAGATCCTAGTTGGAATTCAGGACTTACTTGATCAGCCAAATCCTGCTGACCCTGCTCAGACGGATGGCTACCACCTATTTATCCAGGTTTGTCAGATGTTGTCAATCATCACTAGCTTTTGTTGCAATAACAAAGTCTGTCCCTAACAAGTTAAATCCAGGCTATAGATGAAACCCACTAGAACTAATAAAGGAAATCAAAAGTTGATTTAAGAAGTGTTTAGCTAGAAACAGAAGTAAAAGATAATCGTTGGTGACAACTATTTTGTCTGAAACCGTAAGCTAGAAACAAAAGTAAGAGGAAATTTGTTAGCAGCAACTATTTTTTGTGAAACCTTGTCTAAGTTCAGATATTTAGTTTCCTTTTTTTCTGACAATCTTGGGTTTGCAGGATCCAACAGAATATAAGAGGCGTGTCAGACTGCAAGCTAAGCAGTATCCAGCGCTGGTCTGAGAACACTGGCCGGTTAGGGATCCATGCTGCACATCCACGTAGTTCTTGCTAGTATTTTGAATGCGACCAAAATGTAACCTGGGAAATGGGTGCTTCGATAAGTAATCTATCGTCGTTGTAGACCAACTATCTGTAAAATGGTTTTCTGAACCGTTTTGAGTGTTGTGTGGGATAATGCTGAAACTCTGGTTTGTCTGGCGTAACTCAAGAATCAGTGTCTGACAAGTCTAATGTGAACAAACGTATCAATGCTGGCATGTATGGTGTGTTTCAGTTCTTGTTTGGCTGAAGTTTATGTTTGACTCCGCAGGTGTGGAGGGATGTTAGTTTTGCCTTGTTGCTGGCTTGCTGCTATGGTTTTTAACAGAACTATGATGCTTCTTTTATTGCATTTCTCATCCTGCCATAATATTTTAGTCCTAGCATGATGTGGCTTTGGAGGATCTAATGACTTTGTATCAAATGATTGGAAACCCTCAATTCCTATGAATTTCCTATGGAATGGCTTCCTCTATAGAGACTTTGGAGGATTTCTAGTAAGAGGACCAACCTTTTGAAAAAGTTCTTTAAATCGCTCTCTATCTAATAACTGTTGTTCCAAAGGAGTCTAATAACTGTTGTTCCAACCTTTTGAAAAAGTACCCTTCCTCAACCACCTTATTCCCCTGGTTCATGAGATAGAAGAATAAACAACAGAACAGTTCTGACCTAGCGCCGCCGCCACCAGGAGCGTCTAGCCGTGCCGGCGCTTGGTCCCCTTCCTTCTCCTTCGGTGCCCACACCGGTGGCGAGGAGGAGCAGGGATCCACTCTTCTTTTTAGTCCGGTCATCCTTTTCCTTAGATTGAGTTTTAGTTAGGGTGGAGGTATTCTCTATGTCGAGTTACTCGGCATTGGGAATTTATTTCCTCATTTTTCTCGTCGGTCACGTCGAGGATAAAAGGTGGATTTGGTCTCTCCCTGGCCGCATCAATGAAGATGACGACAACGATGTTGTCAACAACTTTCGTATCATGACGACATGGAGTTTTAGGTTTCCGGACGACGACATTAAGGC